>CM051239.1:369070133-369815637 GCA_027917425.1 Gastrophryne carolinensis
TATCTCTACCTGTTACCCCCACAGCGATCCCGCTCCTATACCTCTACCTGTTACCCCACAGCGATCCTGCTCCTACACCTCCACCTGTTACCCCACAGCGATCCCGCTCCTATACCTCTACCTGTTACCTTACAGTGATCCCGCTCTTATACCTCTACCTGTTACCCCACAGCGATCCTGCTCCTATACCTCTACCTGTTACCCCACAGCGATCCCGCTCCTCTACCTGTTACCCCACAGCGATCCCGCTCCTATACGTCTACCTGTTACCCCACAGCGATTCCGCTCCTATACCTCTACCTGTTACCCCACAGCGATCCCGCTCCTATACCTCTACCTGTTACCCCACAGCGATCCCGCTCCTATACCTCTACCTGTTACCCCCACAGCGATCCCGCTCCTTATACCTCTACCTGTTACCCCACAGCGATCCCGCTCCTCTATCTGTTACCCCCACAGCGATCCCGCTCCTCTACCTGTTACCCCACAGCGATCCCGCTCCTATACCTCTACCTGTTATCCCACAGCGATCCCGCTCCTATACCCTCTACCTGTTACCCCACAGCGATCCCGCTCCTCTATCTGTTACCCCACAGCGATCCCGCTCCTCTACCTGTTACCCCACAGCGATCCCGCTCCTATACGGTCTACCTGTTATCCCACAGCGATCCCGCTCCTATACCTCTACCTGTTATCCCACAGCGATCCCGCTCCTATACCTCTACCTGTTATCCCACAGCGATCCCGCTCCTATACCTCTACCTGTTACCCCACAGCAATCCCGCTCCTATACCTCTACCTGTTACCCCACAGCGATCCCGCTCCTATACCTCTACCTGTTACCCCACAGCGATCCCGCTCCTATACCTCTACCTGTTACCCTACAGCGATCCCGCTCCTATACCTCTACCTGTTACCCCACAGCGATCCCGCTCCTATATCTCTACCTGTTACCCCACAGCGATCCCGCTCCTATACCTGTTACCCCACAGCGATCCCACTCCTATACGTCTACCTGTTACCCCACGGCGATCCCGCTCCTATACCTCTACCTGTTACCCCACAGCGATCCCGCTCCTATACCTCTACCTGTTACCCCACAGCGATCCCGCTCCTATATCTCTACCTATTACCCCACAGCGATCCCGCTCCTCTATCTGTTACCCCACAGCGATCCCGCTCCTCTACCTGTTACCCCACAGCGATCCCGCTCCTATACCTCTACCTGTTACCCCACAGCGATCCCGCTCCTATACCTCTACCTGTTACCCCACAGCGATCCCGCTCCTATACCTCTACCTGTTACCCCACAGCGATCCCGCTCCTATATGTCTACCTGTTACCCCCACAGCGATCCCGCTCCTATACCTCTAACGTTTACCCCACAGCGATCCCGCTCCTATACCTCTACCTGTTACCCCACAGCGATCCTGCTCCTCTACCTGTTACCCCACAGCGATCCCGCTCCTATACGTCTACCTGTTACCCCACAGCGATTCCGCTCCTATACCTCTACCTGTTACCCCACAGCGATCCCGCTCCTATACCTCTACCTGTTACCCCACAGCGGTCCCGCTCCTATACCTCTACCTGTTACCCCACCGCGATCCCGCTCCTATACCTCTACCTGTTACCCCCACAGCGATCCCGCTCCTCTATCTGTTACCCCACAGCGATCCCGCTCCTCTACCTGTTACCTCACAGCGATCCCGCTCCTATACGTCTACCTGTTACCCCACAGCGATCCCGCTCCTATACCTCTACCTGTT
Source organism: Gastrophryne carolinensis (assembly GCA_027917425.1). Taxonomy (NCBI): domain Eukaryota; kingdom Metazoa; phylum Chordata; class Amphibia; order Anura; family Microhylidae; genus Gastrophryne; species Gastrophryne carolinensis. The sequence goes on from CM051239.1 coordinate 369,071,903, forward strand.
ATCCCACAGCGATCCCGCTCATATACCTCTACCTGTTATCCCACAGCGATCCCGCTCCTATACCTCTACCTGTTACCCCACAGCGATCCCGCTCCTATACCTCTACCTGTTACCCCACAGCGATCCCGCTCCTCTATCTGTTACCCCACAGCGATCCCGCTCCTCTTCCTGTTACCCCACAGCGATCCCGCTCCTATACGTCTACCTGTTACCCCACAGCGATCCCGCTCCTATACCTCTACCTGTTATCCCCACAGCGATCCCACTCCTATACCTCTACCTGTTATCCCACAGCGATCCCGCTCCTATACCTCTACCTGTTACCCCACAGCGATCCCGCTCCTATAACTCTACCTGTTACCCCACAGCGATCCGGCTCCTATACCTCTACCTGTTACCCCACAGCGATCCCGCTCCTATACCTTTACCTGTTACCCCACAGCGATCCCGCTCCTATACCTCCACCTGTTACCCCACAGTGATCCCGCTCCTATACCTGTTACCCCACAGCGATCCTGCTCCTATACCTCTACCTGTAACCGCACAGCGATCCCGCTCCTATACCTCTACCTGTTACCCTACAGCGATCCCGCTCCTATACCTCTACCTGTTACCCCACAGCAATCCCGCTCCTATATCTCTACCTGTTACCCTACAGAGATTCCGCTCCTATATCTCTACCTGTTACCCCACAGCGATCCCGCTCCTCTACCTGTTGCCCCACAGCGATCCCGCTCCTATACCTGTTACCCCACAGCGAACCCTCTCCTATACCTCTACCTGTTACCCCACAGCGATCCCACTCCCATACCTCTACCTGTTACCCTACAGCGATCCCGCTCCTATACCTCTACCTGTTATCCCACAGCGATCCCACTCCTATATCTCTACCTGTTACCCTACAGAGATCCCGCTCCTATATCTCTACCTGTTACCCCACAGCGATCCCGCTCCCCTACCTGTTGCCCCACAGCGATCCCGCTCCTATACCTGTTACCCCACAGCGAACCCTCTCCTATACCTCTACCTGTTACCCCACAGCGATCCCACTCCCATACCTCTACCTGTTACCCTACAGCGATCCCGCTCCTATACCTCTACCTGTTACCCCACAGCGATCCCGCTCCTATATCTCTACCTGTTACCCTACAGAGATCCCGCTCCTATATCTCTACCTGTTACCCCACAGCGATCCCGCTCCTATACCTGTTACCCCCACAGCGATCCCGCTCCTATACCTCTACCTGTTACCCCACAGCGATCCCGCTCCTATACCTCTACCTGTTACCCCACAGCGATCCCGCTCCTATACCTCTACCTGTTACCCCACAGCGATCCCGCTCCTATATCTCTACCTGTTACCCTACAGCGATCCCGCTCCTATACCTCTACCTGTTCCCTCACAGCGATCCCGCTCCTATACCTCTACCTGTCACCCCACAGCGATCCTGCTCCTATATCTCTACCTGTTACCCCACAGCGATCCCGCTCCTATATCTCTACCTGTTTACCCCACAGCGATCCCGCTCCTATACCTCTACCTGTTACCCCACAGCGATCCTGCTCCTACACCTCCACCTGTTACCCCACAGCGATCCCGCTCCTATACCTCTACCTGTTACCTTACAGTGATCCGCTCTTATACCTCTACCTGTTACCCCACAGCGATCCTGCTCCTATACCTCTACCTGTTACCCCACAGCGATCCCGCTCCTCTACCTGTTACCCCACAGCGATCCCGCTCCTATACGTCTACCTGTTACCCCACAGCGATTCCGCTCCTATACCTCTACTGTTACCCCACAGCGATCCCGCTCCTATACCTCTACCTGTTACCCCACAGCGATCCCGCTCCTATGACCTCTACCTGTTACCCCACAGCGATCCCGCTCCTATACCTCTACCTGTTACCCCACAGCGATCCCGCTCCTCTATCTGTTACCCCACAGCGATCCCGCTCCTCCTACCTGTTACCCCACAGCGATCCCGCTCCTATACCTCTACCTGTTATCCCACAGCGATCCCGCTCCTATACCTCTACCTGTTACCCCCACAGCGATCCCGCTTCCTCTATCTGTTACCCCACAGCGATCCCGCTCCTCTACCTGTTACCCCACAGCGATCCCGCTCCTATACGTCTACCTGTTATCCCACAGCGATCCCGCTCCTATACCTCTACCTGTTATCCCACAGCGATCCCGCTCCTATACCTCTACCTGTTATCCCACAGCGATCCCGCTCCTATACCTCTACCTGTTACCCCACAGCAATCCCGCTCCTATACCTCTACCTGTTACCCCCACAGCGATCCCGCTCCTATACCTCTACCTGTTACCCCACAGCGATCCCGCTCCTATACCTCTACCTGTTACCCTACAGCGATCCCGCTCCTATACCTCTACCTGTTACCCCACAGCGATCCCGCTCCTATATCTCTACCTGTTACCCCACAGCGATCCCGCTCCTATACCTGTTACCCCACAGCGATCCCACTCCTATACGTCTACCTGTTACCCCACGGCGATCCCGCTCCTATACCTCTACCTGTTACCCCACAGCGATCCCGCTCCTATACCTCTACCTGTTACCCCACAGCGATCCCGCTCCTATATCTCTACCTATTACCCACAGCGATCCCGCTCCTCTATCTGTTACCCCACAGCGATCCCGCTCCTCTACCTGTTACCCACACAGCGATCCCGCTCCTATACCTCTACCTGTTACCCCACAGCGATCCGCTCCTATACCTCTACCTGTTACCCCACAGCGATCCCGCTCCTATACCTCTACCTGTTAACCCCACAGCGATCCCGCTCTATTATGTCTACCTGTTACCCCACAGCGATCCCGCTCTAACTAGTTTACCCCACAGCGATCCCGCTCCTATACCTCTACCTGTTACCCCACAGCGATCCTGCTCCTCTACCTGTTACCCCACAGCGATCCCGCTCCTATACGTCTACCTGTTACCCCACAGCGATTCCGCTCCTATACCTCTACCTGTTACCCCACAGCGATCCCGCTCCTATACCTCTACCTGTTACCCCACAGCGGTCCCGCTCCTATACCTCTACCTGTTACCCCACCGCGATCCCGCTCCTATACCTCTACCTGTTACCCCACAGCGATCCCGCTCCTCTATCTGTTACCCCACAGCGATCCCGCTCCTCTACCTGTTACCTCACAGCGATCCCGCTCCTATACGTCTACCTGTTACCCCACAGCGATCCCGCTCCTATACCTCTACCTGTTATCCCACAGCGATCCCGCTCATATACCTCTACCTGTTATCCCACAGCGATCCCGCTCCTATACCTCTACCTGTTACCCCCACAGCGATCCCGCTCCTATACCTCTACCTGTTACCCCACAGCGATCCCGCTCCTCTATCTGTTACCCCACAGCGATCCCGCTCCTCTTCCTGTTACCCCACAGCGATCCCGCTCCTATACGTCTACCTGTTACCCCACAGCGATCCCGCTCCTATACCTCTACCTGTTATCCCACAGCGATCCCACTCCTATACCTCTACCTGTTATCCCACAGCGATCCCGCTCCTATACCTCTACCTGTTACCCCACAGCAATCCCGCTCCTATACCTCTACCTGTTACCCCACAGCGATCCCGCTCCTATATCTCTACCTGTTACCCCACAGCGATCCCGCTCCTATACCTCTACCTGTTACCCCACAGCGATCCCGCTCCTATACCTCTACCTGTTTCCCCACAGCGATCACGCTCCTATATCTCTACCTGTTACCCCACAGCGATCCCGCTCCTATACCTCTACCTGTTACCCCACAGCGATCCCGCTCCTATACCTCTACCTGTTACCCCACAGCGATCCGCTCCTATACCTCTACCTGTTACCCCACAGTGATCCCCGCTCCTATACCTCTACCTGTTACCCTACAGCGATCCCGCTCCTATACCTCTACCTGTTACCCCCACGCGATTCCCGCTCCTATATCTCTACCTGTTACCCCACAGCGATCCCGCTCCTATACCTGTTACCCCACAGCGATCCCACTCCTATACGTCTACCTGTTACCCCACAGCGATCCCGCTCCTATACCTCTACCTGTTACCCACAGCGATCCCGATCCTATACCTCTACCTGTTACCCCACAGCGATCCGCTCCTACATCTCTACCTATTACCCCACAGCGATCCCGCTCCTCTATCTGTTACCCCACAGCGATCCCGCTCCTCTACCTGTTACCCCACAGCGATCCCGCTCCTATACCTCTACCTGTTACCCTACAGCGATCCCGCTCCTATACCTCTACCTGTTACCCCACAGCGATCCCGCTCCTATATCTCTACCTGTTACCCCACAGCGATCCCGCTCCTATACCTCTACCTGTTACCCCACAGCGATCCCGCTCCTCTATCTGTTGCCCCACCAGCGATCCCGCTCCTCTACCTGTTACCCCACAGCGATCCCGCTCCTATACCTCTACCTGTTACCCCACAGCGATCCTGCTCCTATACCTCTACCTGTTACCCCACAGCGATCCCGCTCCTATACCTCTACCTGTTACCCCACAGCGATCCCGCTCCTCTATCTGTTACCCCACGCGATCCCGCTCCTCTACCTGTTACCCCACAGCGATCCCGCTCCTATACCTCTACCTGTTACCCCACAGCGATCCCGCTTCGTATACCTCTACCTGTTACCCCACAGTGATCCCGCTCCTATACCTCTACCTGTTACCCTACAGCGATCCCGCTCCTATACCTCTACCTGTTACCCCCACAGCGATCCCGCTCCTATATCTCTACCTGTTACCCCACAGCGATCCCGCTCCTATACCTCTACCTGTTACCCCACAGCGATCCCGCTCCTATACCTCTACCTGTTACCCCACAGTGATCCCGCTCCTATACCTCTACCTGTTACCCTACAGCCGATCCCGCTCCTATACCTCTACCTGTTACCCCACAGCGATCCCGCTCCTATATCTCTACCTGGTTACCCCACAGCGATCCCGCTCCTATACCTGTTACCCCACAGCGATCCCACTCCTATACGTCTACCTGTTACCCCACAGCGATCCCGCTCCTATACCTCTACCTGTTACCCCACAGCGATCCCGATCCTATACCTCTACCTGTTACCCCACAGCGATCCCGCTCCTACATCTCTACCTATTACCCCACAGCGATCCCGCTCCTCTATCTGTTACCCCACAGCGATCCCGCTCCTCTACCTGTTACCCCACAGCGATCCCGCTCCTATACCTCTACCTGTTACCCTACAGCGATCCCGCTCCTATACCTCTACCTGTTACCCCACAGCGATCCCGCTCCTATATCTCTACCTGTTACCCCACAGCGATCCCGCTCCTATACCTCTACCTGTTACCCCACAGCGATCCCGCTCCTCTATCTGTTGCCCCACAGCGATCCCGCTCCTCTACCTGTTACCCCACAGCGATCCCGCTCCTATACCTCTACCTGTTACCCCACAGCGATCCTGCTCCTATACCTCTACCTGTTACCCCACAGCGATCCCGCTCCTATACCTCTACCTGTTACCCCACAGCGATCCCGCTCCTCTATCTGTTACCCCACAGCGATCCCGCTCCTCTACCTGTTACCCCACAGCGATCCCGCTCCTATACCTCTACCTGTTACCCCACAGCGATCCCGCTCGTATACCTCTACCTGTTACCCCACAGCGATCCCGCTCCTATACCTCTACCTGCTACCCACAGCGATCCCGCTCATATACCTCTACCTGTTACCCCACAGCGATCCCGCTCCTCTATCGTTACCCCACAGCGATCCCGCTCCTCTACCTGTCACCCCACAGTGATCCCGCTCCTATACGTCTACCTGTTACCCCCACAGCGATCCCGCTCCTATACCTCTACCTGTTACCCCACAGCGATCCCGCTCCTATACCTCTACCTGTTACCCTACAGCGATCCCGCTCCAATATCTCTATCTGTTACCCTACAGCGATCCCGCTCCTATACTCTTCCTGTTACCTGTTACCCCTCAGCGATCCCGCCTATACCTCTACCTGTTACCCCACAGCGATCCCGCTTATGTACCCCTAGCTGTTACCCCACAGCGATCCGCTCCCTACCTGTTACCCACAGCGATCCCGCTCCTATACCTCTACCTGTTACCCCACAGCGATCCGCTCCTATACCTCTACCTGTTACCCCACAGCGATCCCGCTCATATACCTCTACCTGCTACCCCACAGCGATCCCGCTCCTCTATCTGTTACCCCACAGCGATCCCGCTCCTCTACCTGTCACCCCACAGTGATCCCGCTCCTATACGTCTACCTGTTACCCCACAGCGATCCCGCTCCTATACCTCTACCTGTTACCCACAGCGATCCCGCTCCTATACCTCTACCTGTTACCCTACAGCGATCCCGCTCCAATATCTCTACCTGTTACCCCACAGCGATCCCGCTCCTATACCTCTACCTGTTACCCCACAGCGATCCCGCTCCTATACCTCTACCTGTTACCCCACAGCGATCCCGCTCGTATACCTCTACCTGTTACCCCACAGCGATCCCGCTCCTATACCTCTACCTGCTACCCCACAGCGATCCCGCTCCTATACCTCTACCTGTTACCCCACAGCGATCCCGCTCCTCTATCTGTTACCCCACAGCGATCCCGCTCCTCTACCTGTTACCCCACAGCGATCCCGCTCCTATACCTCTACCTGTTACCCCACAGCGATCCCGCTCCTATACCTCTACCTGTTACCCCACAGCGATCCCGCTCATATACCTCTACCTGTTACCCCACAGCGATCCCGCTCCTCTATCTGTTACCCCACAGCGATCCCGCTCCTCTACCTGTCACCCCACAGTGATCCCGCTCCTATACGTCTACCTGTTACCCCACAGCGATCCCGCTCCTATACCTCTACCTGTTACCCCACAGCGATCCCGCTCCTATACCTCTACCTGTTACCCTACAGCGATCCCGCTCCAATATCTCTATCTGTTACCCTACAGCGATCCCGCTCCTATACCTCTTCCTGTTACCCCACAGCGATCCCGCGCCATATCTCTACCTGTTACCCCACAGCGATCCCGCTCCTCTATTTGTTTCCCCACAGCGATCCCGCTCCTCTACCTGTTACCCCACAGCGATCCACTCCTATACGTCTACCTGTTACCCCACAGCGATCCCGCTCCTATACCTCTACCTGTTACCCCACAGCGATCCCGCTCCTATACCTCTACCTGTTACCCCACAGCGATCCCGCCTCCAATATCTCTACCTATTACCCCACAGTGATCCCGCTCCTCTATCTGTTACCCCACAGCGATCCCGCTCCTCTACCTGTTACCCCCACAGCGATCCCGCTCCTATACCTGTTACCCCACAGCGATCCCGCTCCTATACCTGTTACCCCACAGCGATCCCGCTCCAATATCTCTACCTATTACCCCACAGCGATCCCGCTCCTCTATCTGTTACCCCACAGCGATCCCGCTCCTCTACCTGTTACCCCACAGCGATCCTGCTCCTATACCTCTACCTGTTACCCCACAGCGATCCCGCTCCTATACCTCTACCTGTTACCCCACAGCGATCCTGCTCCTATACCTCTACCTGTTACCCCCACAGCGATCCCGCTCCTCTATGTGTTACCCACAGTGATCCCGCTCCTATACCTGTTACCCCACAGCGATCCCGCTCCTATACGTCTACCTGTTACCCCACAGCGATCCCGCTCCTATACCTCTACCTGTTATCCCACAGCGATCCCACTCCTATACCTCTACCTGCTACCCCACAGCGATCCCGCTCCTCTATCTGTTACCCCACAGCGATCCCGCTCCTCTACCTGTCACCCCACAGTGATCCGCTCCTATACGTCTACCTGTTACCCCACAGCGATCCCGCTCCTATACCTCTACCTGTTACCCCACAGCGATCCCGCTCCTATACCTCTACCTGTTACCCTACAGCGATCCCGCTCCAATATCTCTACCTGTTACCCCACAGCGATCCCGCTCCTATACGTCTAACCTGTTACCCCACAGCGATCCCGCTCCTATACCTCTACCTGTTACCCCACAGCGATCCCGCTCGTATACCTCTACCTGTTACCCCACAGCGATCCCGCTCCTATACCTCTACCTGCTACCCCACAGCGATCCCGCTCCTATACCTCTACCTGTTACCCCACAGCGATCCCGCTCCTCTATCTGTTACCCCACAGCGATCCCGCTCCTCTACCTGTTACCCCACAGCGATCCCGCTCCTATACCTCTACCTGTTACCCCACAGCGATCCCACTCCTATACCTCTACCTGTTACCCCACAGCGATCCCGCTCATATACCTCTACCTGTTACCCCCACAGCGATCCCGCTCCTCTATCTGTTACCCACAGCGATCCCGCTCCTCTACCTGTCACCCCACAGTGATCCCGCTCCTATACGTCTACCTGTTACCCCACAGCGATCCCGCTCCTATACCTCTACCTGTTACCCCACAGCGATCCCGCTCCTATACCTCTACCTGTTACCCTACAGCGATCCCGCTCCAATATCTCTATCTGTTACCCTACAGCGATCCCGCTCCTATACCTCTTCCTGTTACCCCACAGCGATCCCGCGCCTATATCTCTACCTGTTACCCCCACAGCGATCCCGCTCCTCTATTTGTTTCCCCACAGCGATCCCGCTCCTCTACCTGTTACCCCACAGCGATCCCACTCCTATACGTCTACCTGTTACTCCACAGCGATCCCGCTCCTATACCTCTACCTGTTACCCCACAGCGATCCCGCTCCTATACCTCTACCTGTTACCCACAGCGATCCCGCTCCAATATCTCTACCTATTACCCCCACAGTGATCCCGCTCCTCTATCTGTTACCCCACAGCGATCCCGCTCCTCTACCTGTTACCCCACCAGCGATCCGCTCCTATACCTGTTACCCCACAGCGATCCCGCTCCTATATCTCTACCTGTTACCCCACAGCGATCCCGCTCCAATATCTCTACCTATTACCCCACAGCGATCCCGCTCCTCTATCTGTTACCCCACAGCGATCCCGCTCCTCTACCTGTTACCCCACAGCGATCCTGCTCCTATACCTCTACCTGTTACCCCACAGCGATCCCGCTCCTATACCTCTACCTGTTACCCCACAGCGATCCTGCTCCTATACCTCTACCTGTTACCCCACAGCGATCCCGCTCCTCTATGTGTTACCCCACAGTGATCCCGCTCCTATACCTGTTACCCCACAGCGATCCCGCTCCTATACGTCTACCTGTTACCCCACAGCGATCCCGCTCCTATACCTCTACCTGTTATCCCACAGCGATCCCACTCCTATACCTCTACCTGTTATCCCACAGCGATCCCGCTCCTATACCTCTACCTGTTACCCCACAGCGATCCCGCTCCTATACCTCTACCTGTTACCCCACAGCGATCCCGCTCCTATACCTCTACCTGTTACCCCACAGCAATCCCGCTCCTATACGTCTACCTGTTACCCCACAGCGATCCCGCTCCTATACCTCTACCTGTTACCCCACAGCGATCCCGCTCCTCTACCTGTTACCCCACAGCGATCCCGCTCCTCTATCTGTTACCCCACAGCGATCCCGCTCCTATACGTCTACCTGATACCCCACAGCGATCCCGCTCCTATACCTCTACCTGTTACCCCACAGCGATCTCGCTCCTATACCTCTACCTGTTACCCCACAGCGATCCCGCTCCTATACCTCTACCTGTTACCCCACAGCGATCCCGCTCCTATACCTCTACCTGTTACCCCACAGCGATCCCGCTCCTCTATCTGTTACCCCACAGCGATCCCGCTCCTCTACCTGTTACCCCACAGCGATCCCGCTCCTAGACGTCTACCTGTTACCCCACAGCGATCCCGCTCTTATACCTCTACCTGTTATCCCACAGCGATCCCGCTCCTATACCTCTACCTGTTATCCCACAGCGATCCCGCTCCTATACCTCTACCTGTTACCCCACAGCGATCCCGCTCCTATACCTCTACCTGTTACCCCACAGCGATCCCGCTCCTATACCTCTACCTGTTACCCCACAGCGATCCCGCTCCTATACCTCTACCTGTTACCCTACAGCGATCCCGCTCCTATACCTCTACCTGTTACCCCACAGCGATCCCGCTCCTATATCTCTACCTGTTACCCCACAACGATCCCGCTCCTCTATCTGTTACCCCACAGCGATCCCGCTCCTATACCTGTTACCGCACAGCGATCCCACTCCTATACGTCTACCTGTTACCCCACAGTGATCCCGCTCCTATACCTCTACCTGTTACCCCACAGCGATGCCGCTCCTATATCTCTACCTATTACCCCACAGCGATCCCGCTCCTCTATCTGTTACCCCACAGCGATCCCGCTCCTCTACCTGTTACCCCACAGCGATCCTGCTCCTCTACCTGTTACCCCACAGCGATCCCGCTCCTATACCTCTACCTGTTACCCCACAGCGATCCCGCTCCTATACCTCTACCTGTTACCCCACAGCGATCCCGCTCCTCTATCTGTTACCCCACAGCGATCCCGCTCCTCTACCTGTTACCCCACAGCGATCCCGCTCCTATACCTCTACCTGTTACCCCACAGCGATCCCGCTCCTATACCTCTACCTGTTACCCCACAGCGATCCCGCTCCTATATCTCTACCTGTTACCCCACAGCGATCCCGCTCCTCTATCTGTTACCCCACAGCGATCCCGCTCCTCTACCTGTTACCCCACAGTGATCCCGCTCCTATACCTCTACCTGTTACCCCACAGCGATCCGGCTCCTATACCTCTACCTGTTACCCCACAGCGATCCCGCTCCTATATCTCTACCTGTTACCCCACAGCGATCCGGCTCCTATACCTCTACCTGTTACCCCACAGCAATCCCGCTCCTATACCTCCACCTGTTACCCCACAGCGATCCCGCTCCTATGCCTGTTACCCCACAGCGATCCTGCTCCTATACCTCTACCTGTAACCCCACAGCGATCCCGCTCCTATACCTCTACCTGTTACCCCACAGCGATCCCGCTCCTACACCTCTACCTGTTACCCCACAGCGATCCCGCTCCTATACCTCTACCTGTTACCCCACAGCGATCCCGCTCCTATACCTCTACCTGTTACCCCACAGCGATCCCGCTCCTATACCTCTACCTGTTACCCCACAGCGATCCCGCTCCTATACCTCTACCTGTTACCCCACAGCGATCCCGCTCCTATACCTCTACCTGTTACCCCACAGCGATCCCGCTCCTATACCTCCACCTGTTTCCCCACAGCGATCCCGCTCCTATACCTGTTACCCCACAGCGATCTTGCTCCTATTCCTCTACCTGTAACCGCACAGCGATCCCGCTCCTATTCCTCTACCTGTTACCCCACAGCAATCCCGCTCCTATACCTCTACCTGTTACCCCACAGCGATCCCGCTCCTATACCTCCACCTGTTTCCCCACAGCGATCCCGCTCCTATACCTGTTACCCCACAGCGATCTTGCTCCTATTCCTCTACCTGTAACCGCACAGCGATCCCGCTCCTATACCTCTACCTGTTACCCCACAGCGATCCCGCTCCTATATCTCTACCTGTTACCCTACAGAGATTCCGCTCCTATATCTCTACCTGTTACCCCACAGCGATCCCGCTCCTCTACCTGTTGCCCCACAGCGATCCCGCTCCTATACCTGTTACCCCACAGCGATCCCGCTCCTATACCTCTACCTGTTACCCTACAGCGATCCCGCTCCTATACCTGTTACCCCACAGCGATCCCGCTCCTATACCTCTACCTGTTACCCCACAGCGATCCCGCTCCTATACCTCTACCTGTTACCCCACAGCGATCCCGCTCCTATACCTCTACCTGTTACCCCACAGCGATCCCGCTCCTATACCTCTACCTGTTACCCCACAGCGATCCCGCTCCTATACCTCTACCTGTTACCCCACAGCGATCCCGCTCCTATACCTCTACCTGTTACCCCACAGCGATCCCGCTCCTATACCTCTGCCTGTTACCCCACAGCGATCCCGCTCCTATACCTCTACCTGTTACCCCACAGCGATCCCGCTCCTATACCTCTACCTGTTACCCCACAGCGATCCCGCTCCTATACCTCTACCTGTTACCCCACAGCGATCCCGCTCCTATACCTCTACCTGTTACCCTACAGCGATCCCGCTCCTATACCTCTACCTGTTACCCTACAGCGATCCCACTCCTATACCTCTACCTGTTACCCTACAGCGATCCCGTTCCTATACCTCTACCTGTTACCCCACAGCGATCCCGCTCCTATACCTCTACCTGTTACCCTACAGCGATCCCGCTCCTATATCTCTACCTGTTACCCCACAGCGATCCCGCTCCTATACCTCTACCTGTTACCCTACAGCGATCCCGCTCCTATATCTCTACCTGTTACCCTACAGCGATCCCGCTCCTATATCTCTACCTGTTACCCCACAGCGATCCCGCTCCTATACCTCTACCTGTTACCCCACAGCGATCCCGCTCCTATACCTCTACCTGTTACCCCACAGCGATCCCGCTCCTATAACTCTACCTGTTACCCCACAGCGATCCGGCTCCTATACCTCTACCTGTTACCCCACAGCGATCCCGCTCCTATACCTTTACCTGTTACCCCACAGCGATCCCGCTCCTATACCTCCACCTGTTACCCCACAGTGATCCCGCTCCTATACCTGTTACCCCACAGCGATCCTGCTCCTATACCTCTACCTGTAACCGCACAGCGATCCCGCTCCTATACCTCTACCTGTTACCCTACAGCGATCCCGCTCCTATACCTCTACCTGTTACCCCACAGCAATCCCGCTCCTATATCTCTACCTGTTACCCTACAGAGATTCCGCTCCTATATCTCTACCTGTTACCCCACAGCGATCCCGCTCCTCTACCAGTTGCCCCACAGCGATCCCGCTCCTATACCTGTTACCCCACAGCGAACCCTCTCCTATACCTCTACCTGTTACCCCACAGCGATCCCACTCCCATACCTCTACCTGTTACCCTACAGCGATCCCGCTCCTATACCTCTACCTGTTATCCCACAGCGATCCCACTCCTATATCTCTACCTGTTACCCTACAGAGATCCCGCTCCTATATCTCTACCTGTTACCCCACAGCGATCCCGCTCCCCTACCTGTTGCCCCACAGCGATCCCGCTCCTATACCTGTTACCCCACAGCGAACCCTCTCCTATACCTCTACCTGTTACCCCACAGCGATCCCACTCCCATACCTCTACCTGTTACCCTACAGCGATCCCGCTCCTATACCTCTACCTGTTACCCCACAGCGATCCCGCTCCTATATCTCTACCTGTTACCCCACAGCAATCCCGCTCCTATACCTCTACCTGTTACCCCACAGCGATCCCGCTCCTATATCTCTACCTGTTACCCTACAGCGATCCCGCTCCTATACCTCTACCTGTTACCTCACAGCGATCCCGCTCCTATACCTCTACCTGTCACCCCACAGCGATCCTGCTCCTATATCTCTACCTGTTACCCCACAGCGATCCCGCTCCTGTATCTCTACCTGTTACCCCACAGCGATCCCGCTCCTATACCTCTACCTGTTACCCCACAGCGATCCTGCTCCTATACCTCCACCTGTTACCCCACAGCGATCCCGCTCCTATACCTCTACCTGTTACCTTACAGTGATCCCGCTCTTATACCTCTACCTGTTACCCCACAGCGATCCTGCTCCTATACCTCTACCTGTTACCCCACAGCGATCCCGCTCCTCTACCTGTTACCCCACAGCGATCCCGCTCCTATACGTCTACCTGTTACCCCACAGCGATTCCGCTCCTATACCTCTACCTGTTACCCCACAGCGATCCCGCTCCTATACCTCTACCTGTTACCCCACAGCGATCCCGCTCCTATACCTCTACCTGTTACCCCACAGCGATCCCGCTCCTATACCTCTACCTGTTACCCCACAGCGATCCCGCTCCTCTATCTGTTACCCCACAGCGATCCCGCTCCTCTACCTGTTACCCCACAGCGATCCCGCTCCTATACCTCTACCTGTTATCCCACAGCGATCCCGCTCCTATACCTCTACCTGTTACCCCACAGCGATCCCGCTCCTCTATCTGTTACCCCACAGCGATCCCGCTCCTATACGTCTACCTGTTATCCCACAGCGATCCCGCTCCTATACGTCTACCTGTTATCCCACAGCGATCCCGCTCCTATACCTCTACCTGTTACCCTACAGCGATCCCGCTCCTATACCTGTTACCCCACAGCGATCCCACTCCTATACCTCTACCTGTTACCCCACAGCGATCCCGCTCCTCTATCTGTTACCCCACAGCGATCCCGCTCCTATACGTCTACCTGTTATCCCACAGCGATCCCGCTCCTATACCTCTACCTGTTACCCCACAGCAATCCCGCTCCTATACCTCTACCTGTTACCCCACAGCGATCCCGCTCCTATACCTCTACCTGTTACCCCACAGCGATCCCGCTCCTATACCTCTACCTGTTACCCTACAGCGATCCCGCTCCTATACCTCTACCTGTTACCCCACAGCGATCCCGCTCCTATATCTCTACCTGTTACCCCACAGCGATCCCGCTCCTATACCTCTACCTGTTACCCCACAGCGATCCCACTCCTATACGTCTACCTGTTACCCCACGGCGATCCCGCTCCTATACCTCTACCTGTTACCCCACAGCGATCCCGCTCCTATACCTCTACCTGTTACCCCACAGCGATCCCGCTCCTATATCTCTACCTATTACCCCACAGCGATCCCGCTCCTCTATCTGTTACCCCACAGCGATCCCGCTCCTCTACCTGTTACCCCACAGCGATCCTGCTCCTATACCTCTACCTGTTACCCCACAGCGATCCCGCTCCTATACCTCTACCTGTTACCCCACAGCGATCCCGCTCCTATACCTCTACCTGTTACCCCACAGCGATCCCGCTCCTATATGTCTACCTGTTACCCCACAGCGATCCCGCTCCTATACCTCTACCGTTTACCCCACAGCGATCCCGCTCCTATACCTCTACCTGTTACCCCACAGCGATCCCGCTCCTCTACCTGTTACCCCACAGCGATCCCGCTCCTATACGTCTACCTGTTACCCCACAGCGATTCCGCTCCTATACCTCTACCTGTTACCCCACAGCGATCCCGCTCCTATACCTCTACCTGTTACCCCACAGCGGTCCCGCTCCTATACCTCTACCTGTTACCCCACAGCGATCCCGCTCCTCTACCTGTTACCTCACAGCGATCCCGCTCCTATACGTCTACCTGTTACCCCACAGCGATCCCGCTCCTATACCTCTACCTGTTATCCCACAGCGATCCCGCTCATATACCTCTACCTGTTATCCCACAGCGATCCCGCTCCTATACCTCTACCTGTTACCCCACAGCGATCCCGCTCCAATATCTCTACCTGTTACCCCACAGCGATCCCGCTCCTATACGTCTACCTGTTACCCCACAGCGATCCCGCTCCTATACCTCTACCTGTTACCCCACAGCGATCCCGCTCCTATATCTCTACCTGTTACCCCACAGCGATCCCGCTCCTATACCTGTTACCCCACAGCGATCCCACTCCTATACGTCTACCTGTTACCCCACGGCGATCCCGCTCCTATACCTCTACCTGTTACCCCACAGCGATCCCGCTCCTATACCTCTACCTGTTACCCCACAGCGATCCCGCTCCTATATCTCTACCTATTACCCCACAGCGATCCCGCTCCTCTATCTGTTACCCCACAGCGATCCCGCTCCTCTACCTGTTACCCCACAGCGATCCCGCTCCTATACCTCTACCTGTTACCCCACAGCGATCCCGCTCCTATACCTCTACCTGTTACCCCACAGCGATCCCGCTCCTATACCTCTACCTGTTACCCCACAGCGATCCCGCTCCTATATGTCTAACTGTTACCCCACAGCGATCCCGCTCCTATACCTCTACCGTTTACCCCACAGCGATCCCGCTCCTATACCTCTACCTGTTACCCCACAGCGATCCCGCTCCTCTACCTGTTACCCCACAGCGATCCCGCTCCTATACGTCTACCTGTTACCCCACAGCGATTCCGCTCCTATACCTCTACCTGTTACCCCACAGCGATCCCGCTCCTATACCTCTACCTGTTACCCCACAGCGGTCCCGCTCCTATACCTCTACCTGTTACCCCACAGCGATCCCGCTCCTATACCTCTACCTGTTACCCCACAGCGATCCCGCTCCTCTATCTGTTACCCCACAGCGATCCCGCTCCTCTACCTGTTACCTCACAGCGATCCCGCTCCTATACGTCTACCTGTTACCCCACAGCGATCCCGCTCCTATACCTCTACCTGTTATCCCACAGCGATCCCGCTCATATACCTCTACCTGTTATCCCACAGCGATCCCGCTCCTATACCTCTACCTGTTACCCCACAGCGATCCCGCTCCTATACCTCTACCTGTCACCCCACAGCGATCCCGCTCCTATACCTCTACCTGTTACCCTACAGCGATCCCGCTCCAATATCTCTACCTGTTACCCCACAGCGATCCCGCTCCTATACGTCTACCTGTTACCCCACAGCGATCCCGCTCCTATACCTCTACCTGTTACCCCACAGCGATCCCGCTCCTATATCTCTACCTGTTACCCCACAGCGATCCCGCTCCTATACCTGTTACCCCACAGCGATCCCACTCCTATACGTCTACCTGTTACCCCACGGCGATCCCGCTCCTATACCTCTACCTGTTACCCCACAGCGATCCCGCTCCTATACCTCTACCTGTTACCCCACAGCGATCCCGCTCCTATATCTCTACCTATTACCCCACAGCGATCCCGCTCCTCTATCTGTTACCCCACAGCGATCCCGCTCCTCTACCTGTTACCCCACAGCGATCCCGCTCCTATACCTCTACCTGTTACCCCACAGCGATCCCGCTCCTATACCTCTACCTGTTACCCCACAGCGATCCCGCTCCTATACCTCTACCTGTTACCCCACAGCGATCCCGCTCCTATATGTCTACCTGTTACCCCACAGCGATCCCGCTCCTATACCTCTACTGTTTACCCCACAGCGATCCCGCTCCTATACCTCTACCTGTTACCCCACAGCGATCCCGCTCCTCTACCTGTTACCCCACAGCGATCCCGCTCCTATACGTCTACCTGTTACCCCACAGCGATTCCGCTCCTATACCTCTACCTGTTACCCCACAGCGATCCCGCTCCTATACCTCTACCTGTTACCCCACAGCGGTCCCGCTCCTATACCTCTACCTGTTACCCCACAGCGATCCCGCTCCTATACCTCTACCTGTTACCCCACAGCGATCCCGCTCCTCTATCTGTTACCCCACAGCGATCCCGCTCCTCTACCTGTTACCTCACAGCGATCCCGCTCCTATACGTCTACCTGTTACCCCACAGCGATCCCGCTCCTATACCTCTACCTGTTATCCCACAGCGATCCCGCTCATATACCTCTACCTGTTATCCCACAGCGATCCCGCTCCTATACCTCTACCTGTTACCCCACAGCGATCCCGCTCCTATACCTCTACCTGTTACCCCACAGCGATCCCGCTCCTCTATCTGTTACCCCACAGCGATCCCGCTCCTCTACCTGTTACCCCACAGCGATCCCGCTCCTACACGTCTACCTGTTACCCCACAGCGATCCCGCTCCTATACCTCTACCTGTTATCCCACAGCGATCCCACTCCTATACCTCTACCTGTTATCCCACAGCGATCCCGCTCCTATACCTCTACCTGTTACCCCACAGCAATCCCGCTCCTATACCTCTACCTGTTACCCCACAGCGATCCCGCTCCTATATCTCTACCTGTTACCCCACAGCGATCCCGCTCCTATACCTCTACCTGTTACCCCACAGCGATCCCGCTCCTATACCTCTACCTGTTGCCCCACAGCGATCCCGCTCCTATATCTCTACCTGTTACCCCACAGCGATCCCGCTCCTATACCTCTACCTGTTACCCCACAGCGATCCCGCTCCTATACCTCTACCTGTTACCCCACAGCGATCCCGCTCCTATACCTCTACCTGTTACCCCACAGTGATCCCGCTCCTATACCTCTACCTGTTACCCTACAGCGATCCCGCTCCTATACCTCTACCTGTTACCCCACAGCGATCCCGCTCCTATATCTCTACCTGTTACCCCACAGCGATCCCGCTCCTATACCTGTTACCCCACAGCGATCCCACTCCTATACGTCTACCTGTTACCCCACAGCGATCCCGCTCCTATACCTCTACCTGTTACCCCACAGCGATCCCGATCCTATACCTCTACCTGTTACTCCACAGCGATCCCGCTCCTACATCTCTACCTGTTACCCCACAGCGATCCCGCTCCTATACCTGTTACCCCACAGCGATCCCGCTCCTATACCTCTACCTGTTACCCCACAGCGATCCCGCTCCTATACCTCTACCTGTTACCCCACAGCGATCCCGCTCCTATATCTCTACCTGTTACCCTACAGCGATCCCGCTCCTATACCTCTACCTGTTACCTCACAGCGATCCCGCTCCTATACCTCTACCTGTCACCCCACAGCGATCCTGCTCCTATATCTCTACCTGTTACCCCACAGCGATCCCGCTCCTATATCTCTACCTGTTACCCCACAGCGATCCCGCTCCTATACCTCTACCTGTTACCCCACAGTGATCCTGCTCCTATACCTCCACCTGTTACCCCACAGCGATCCCGCTCCTATACCTCTACCTGTTACCTTACAGTGATCCCGCTCTTATACCTCTACCTGTTACCCCACAGCGATCCTGCTCCTATACCTCTACCTGTTACCCCACAGCGATCCCGCTCCTCTACCTGTTACCCCACAGCGATCCCGCTCCTATACGTCTACCTGTTACCCCACAGCGATTCCGCTCCTATACCTCTACCTGTTACCCCACAGCGATCCCGCTCCTATACCTCTACCTGTTACCCCACAGCGATCCCGCTCCTATACCTCTACCTGTTACCCCACAGCGATCCCGCTCCTATACCTCTACCTGTTACCCCACAGCGATCCCGCTCCTCTATCTGTTACCCCACAGCGATCCCGCTCCTCTACCTGTTACCCCACAGCGATCCCGCTCCTATACCTCTACCTGTTATCCCACAGCGATCCCGCTCCTATACCTCTACCTGTTACCCCACAGCGATCCCGCTCCTCTATCTGTTACCCCACAGCGATCCCGCTCCTATACGTCTACCTGTTATCCCACAGCGATCCCGCTCCTATACCTCTACCTGTTATCCCACAGCGATCCCGCTCCTATACCTCTACCTGTTACCCTACAGCGATCCCGCTCCTATACCTGTTACCCCACAGCGATCCCACTCCTATACCTCTACCTGTTACCCCACAGCGATCCCGCTCCTATACCTCTACCTGTTACCCCACAGCGATCCCGCTCCTATACCTCTACCTGTTACCCTACAGCGATCCCGCTCCTATACCTCTACCTGTTACCCCACAGCAATCCCGCTCCTATACCTCTACCTGTTACCCCACAGCGATCCCGCTCCTATACCTCTACCTGTTACCCCACAGCGATCCCGCTCCTATACCTCTACCTGTTACCCTACAGCAATCCCGCTCCTATACCTCTACCTGTTACCCCACAGCGATCCCGCTCCTATATCTCTACCTGTTACCCCACAGCGATCCCGCTCCTATACCTGTTACCCCACAGCGATCCCACTCCTATACGTCTACCTGTTACCCCACGGCGATCCCGCTCCTATACCTCTACCTGTTACCCCACAGCGATCCCGCTCCTATACCTCTACCTGTTACCCCACAGCGATCCCGCTCCTATATCTCTACCTATTACCCCACAGCGATCCCGCTCCTCTATCTGTTACCCCACAGCGATCCCGCTCCTCTACCTGTTACCCCACAGCGATCCCGCTCCTCTACCTGTTACCCCACAGCGATCCCGCTCCTATACCTCTACCTGTTACCCCACAGCGATCCCGCTCCTATACCTCTACCTGTTACCCCACAGCGATCCCGCTCCTATACCTCTACCTGTTACCCCACAGCGATCCCGCTCCTATATGTCTACCTGTTACCCCACAGCGATCCCGCTCCTATACCTCTACCGTTTACCCCACAGCGATCCCGCTCCTATACCTCTACCTGTTACCCCACAGCGATCCCGCTCCTCTACCTGTTACCCCACAGCGATCCCGCTCCTATACGTCTACCTGTTACCCCACAGCGATTCCGCTCCTATACCTCTACCTGTTACCCCACAGCGATCCCGCTCCTATACCTCTACCTGTTACCCCACAGCGGTCCCGCTCCTATACCTCTACCTGTTACCCCACAGCGATCCCGCTCCTCTATCTGTTACCCCACAGCGATCCCGCTCCTCTACCTGTTACCTCACAGCGATCCCGCTCCTATACGTCTACCTGTTACCCCACAGCGATCCCGCTCCTATACCTCTACCTGTTATCCCACAGCGATCCCGCTCATATACCTCTACCTGTTATCCCACAGCGATCCCGCTCCTATACCTCTACCTGTTACCCCACAGCGATCCCGCTCCTATACCTCTACCTGTTACCCCACAGCGATCCCGCTCCTATACCTCTACCTGTTACCCTACAGCGATCCCGCTCCAATATCTCTACCTGTTACCCCACAGCGATCCCGCTCCTATACGTCTACCTGTTACCCCACAGCGATCCCGCTCCTATACCTCTACCTGTTACCCCACAGCGATCCCGCTCCTATATCTCTACCTGTTACCCCACAGCGATCCCGCTCCTATACCTGTTACCCCACAGCGATCCCACTCCTATACGTCTACCTGTTACCCCACGGCGATCCCGCTCCTATACCTCTACCGGTTACCCCACAGCGATCCCGCTCCTATACCTCTACCTGTTACCCCACAGCGATCCCGCTCCTATATCTCTACCTATTACCCCACAGCGATCCCGCTCCTCTATCTGTTACCCCACAGCGATCCCGCTCCTCTACCTGTTACCCCACAGCGATCCCGCTCCTATACCTCTACCTGTTACCCCACAGCGATCCCGCTCCTATACCTCTACCTGTTACCCCACAGCGATCCCGCTCCTATACCTCTACCTGTTACCCCACAGCGATCCCGCTCCTATATGTCTACCTGTTACCCCACAGCGATCCCGCTCCTATACCTCTACCGTTTACCCCACAGCGATCCCGCTCCTATACCTCTACCTGTTACCCCACAGCGATCCCGCTCCTCTACCTGTTACCCCACAGCGATCCCGCTCCTATACGTCTACCTGTTACCCCACAGCGATTCCGCTCCTATACCTCTACCTGTTACCCCACAGCGATCCCGCTCCTATACCTCTGCCTGTTACCCCACAGCGGTCCCGCTCCTATACCTCTACCTGTTACCCCACAGCGATCCCGCTCCTATACCTCTACCTGTTACCCCACAGCGATCCCGCTCCTCTATCTGTTACCCCACAGCGATCCCGCTCCTCTACCTGTTACCTCACAGCGATCCCGCTCCTATACGTCTACCTGTTACCCCACAGCGATCCCGCTCCTATACCTCTACCTGTTACCCCACAGCGATCCCGCTCCTATACCTCTACCTGTTACCCCACAGCGATCCCGCTCCTATACCTCTACCTGTTATCCCACAGCGATCCCGCTCATATACCTCTACCTGTTATCCCACAGCGATCCCGCTCCTATACCTCTACCTGTTACCCCACAGCGATCCCGCTCCTATACCTCTACCTGTTACCCCACAGCGATCCCGCTCCTCTATCTGTTACCCCACAGCGATCCCGCTCCTCTACCTGTTACCCCACAGCGATCCCGCTCCTATACCTCTACCTGTTATCCCACAGCGATCCCACTCCTATACCTCTACCTGTTATCCCACAGCGATCCCGCTCCTATACCTCTACCTGTTACCCCACAGCAATCCCGCTCCTATACCTCTACCTGTTACCCCACAGCGATCCCGCTCCTATATCTCTACCTGTTACCCCACAGCGATCCCGCTCCTATACCTCTACCTGTTACCCCACAGCGATCCCGCTCCTATACCTCTACCTGTTGCCCCACAGCGATCCCGCTCCTATATCTCTACCTGTTACCCCACAGCGATCCCGCTCCTATACCTCTACCTGTTACCCCACAGCGATCCCGCTCCTATACCTCTACCTGTTACCCCACAGCGATCCCGCTCCTATACCTCTACCTGTTACCCCACAGTGATCCCGCTCCTATACCTCTACCTGTTACCCTACAGCGATCCCGCTCCTATACCTCTACCTGTTACCCCACAGCGATCCCGCTCCTATATCTCTACCTGTTACCCCACAGCGATCCCGCTCCTATACCTGTTACCCCACAGCGATCCCACTCCTATACGTCTACCTGTTACCCCACAGCGATCCCGCTCCTATACCTCTACCTGTTACCCCACAGCGATCCCGATCCTATACCTCTACCTGTTACCCCACAGCGATCCCGCTCCTACATCTCTACCTATTACCCCACAGCGATCCCGCTCCTCTATCTGTTACCCCACAGCGATCCCGCTCCTCTACCTGTTACCCCACAGCGATCCCGCTCCTCTACCTGTTACCCCACAGCGATCCCGCTCCTCTATCTGTTACCCCACAGCGATCCCGCTCCTCTACCTGTTACCCCACAGCGATCCCGCTCCTATACCTCTACCTGTTACCCCACAGCGATCCTGCTCCTATACCTCTACCTGTTACCCCACAGCGATCCCGCTCCTATACCTCTACCTGTTACCCCACAGCGATCCCGCTCCTCTATCTGTTACCCCACAGCGATCCCGCTCCTCTACCTGTTACCCCACAGCGATCCCGCTCCTATACGTCTACCTGTTACCCCACAGCGATCCCGCTCCTATACCTCTACCTGTTACCCCACAGCGATCCCGCTCGTATACCTCTACCTGTTACCCCACAGCGATCCCGCTCCTATACCTCTACCTGTTACCCCACAGCGATCCCGCTCCTCTATCTGTTACCCCACAGCGATCCCGCTCCTCTACCTGTCACCCCACAGTGATCCCGCTCCTATACGTCTACCTGTTACCCCACAGCGATCCCGCTCCTATACCTCTACCTGTTACCCCACAGCGATCCCGCTCCTATATCTCTACCTGTTACCCTACAGCGATCCCGCTCCAATATCTCTATCTGTTACCCTACAGCGATCCCGCTCCTATACCTCTTCCTGTTACCCCACAGCGATCCCGCGCCTATACCTCTACCTGTTACCCCACAGCGATCCCGCTCCTCTATCTGTTACCCCACAGCGATCCCGCTCCTCTACCTGTTACCCCACAGCGATCCCGCTCCTATACCTCTACCTGTTACCCCACAGCGATCCCGCTCCTATACCTCTACCTGTTACCCCACAGCGATCCCGCTCATATACCTCTACCTGTTACCCCACAGCGATCCCGCTCCTCTATCTGTTACCCCACAGCGATCCCGTTCCTCTACCTGTCACCCCACAGTGATCCCGCTCCTATACGTCTACCTGTTACCCCACAGCGATCCCGCTCCTATACCTCTACCTGTTACCCCACAGCGATCCCGCTCCTATACCTCTACCTGTTACCCTACAGCGATCCCGCTCCAATATCTCTACCTGTTACCCCACAGCGATCCCGCTCCTATACGTCTACCTGTTACCCCACAGCGATCCCGCTCCTATACCTCTACCTGTTACCCCACAGCGATCCCGCTCGTATACCTCTACCTGTTACCCCACAGCGATCCCGCTCCTATACCTCTACCTGCTACCCCACAGCGATCCCGCTCCTATACCTCTAACTGTTACCCCACAGCGATCCCGCTCCTCTATCTGTTACCCCACAGCGATCCCGCTCCTCTACCTGTTACCCCACAGCGATCCTGCTCCTATACCTCTACCTGTTACCCCACAGCGATCCCGCTCCTATACCTCTACCTGTTACCCCACAGCGATCCCGCTCATATACCTCTACCTGTTACCCCACAGCGATCCCGCTCCTCTATCTGTTACCCCACAGCGATCCCGCTCCTCTACCTGTCACCCCACAGTGATCCCGCTCCTATACGTCTACCTGTTACCCCACAGCGATCCCGCTCCTATACCTCTACCTGTTACCCCACAGCGATCCCGCTCCTCTACCTCTACCTGTTACCCTACAGCGATCCCGCTCCAATATCTCTATCTGTTACCCTACAGCGATCCCGCTCCTATACCTCTTCCTGTTACCCCACAGCGATCCCGCGCCTATATCTCTACCTGTTACCCCACAGCGATCCCGCTCCTCTATTTGTTTCCCCACAGCGATCCCCCTCCTCTACCTGATATCCCACAGCGATCCCGCTCCTATACCTCTACCTGTTACCCCACAGCGATCTCGCTCCTATACCTCTACCTGTTACCCCACAGCGATCCCGCTCCTATACCTCTACCTGTTACCCCACAGCGATCCCGCTCCTATACCTCTACCTGTTACCCCACAGCGATCCCGCTCCTCTATCTGTTACCCCACAGCGATCCCGCTCCTCTACCTGTTACCTCACAGCGATCCCGCTCCTATACGTCTACCTGTTACCCCACAGCGATCCCGCTCCTATACCTCTACCTGTTACCCCACAGCGATCCCGCTCCTATACCTCTACCTGTTACCCCACAGCGATCCCGCTCCTATACCTCTACCTGTTATCCCACAGCGATCCCGCTCATATACCTCTACCTGTTATCCCACAGCGATCCCGCTCCTATACCTCTACCTGTTACCCCACAGCGATCCCGCTCCTATACCTCTACCTGTTACCCCACAGCGATCCCGCTCCTCTATCTGTTACCCCACAGCGATCCCGCTCCTCTACCTGTTACCCCACAGCGATCCCGCTCCTATACGTCTACCTGTTACCCCACAGCGATCCCGCTCCTATACCTCTACCTGTTACCCCACAGCAATCCCGCTCCTATACCTCTACCTGTTACCCCACAGCGATCCCGCTCCTATACCTCTACCTGTTACCCCACAGCGATCCCGCTCCTATATCTCTACCTGTTACCCCACAGCGATCCCGCTCCTATACCTCTACCTGTTACCCCACAGCGATCCCGCTCCTATACCTCTACCTGTTGCCCCACAGCGATCCCGCTCCTATATCTCTACCTGTTACCCCACAGCGATCCCGCTCCTATACCTCTACCTGTTACCCCACAGCGATCCCGCTCCTATACCTCTACCTGTTACCCCACAGCGATCCCGCTCCTATACCTCTACCTGTTACCCCACAGTGATCCCGCTCCTATACCTCTACCTGTTACCCTACAGCGATCCCGCTCCTATACCTCTACCTGTTACCCCACAGCGATCCCGCTCCTATATCTCTACCTGTTACCCCACAGCGATCCCGCTCCTATACCTGTTACCCCACAGCGATCCCACTCCTATACGTCTACCTGTTACCCCACAGCGATCCCGCTCCTATACCTCTACCTGTTACCCCACAGCGATCCCGATCCTATACCTCTACCTGTTACCCCACAGCGATCCCGCTCCTACATCTCTACCTATTACCCCACAGCGATCCCGCTCCTCTATCTGTTACCCCACAGCGATCCCGCTCCTCTACCTGTTACCCCACAGCGATCCCGCTCCTCTACCTGTTACCCCACAGCGATCCCGCTCCTCTATCTGTTACCCCACAGCGATCCCGCTCCTCTACCTGTTACCCTACAGCGATCCCGCTCCTATACCTCTACCTGTTACCCCACAGCGATCCTGCTCCTATACCTCTACCTGTTACCCCACAGCGATCCCGCTCCTATACCTCTACCTGTTACCCCACAGCGATCCCGCTCCTCTATCTGTTACCCCACAGCGATCCCGCTCCTCTACCTGTTACCCCACAGCGATCCCGCTCCTATACGTCTACCTGTTACCCCACAGCGATCCCGCTCCTATACCTCTACCTGTTACCCCACAGCGATCCCGCTCGTATACCTCTACCTGTTACCCCACAGCGATCCCGCTCCTATACCTCTACCTACTACCCCACAGCGATTCCGCTCATATACCTCTACCTGTTACCCCACAGCGATCCCGCTCCTCTATCTGTTACCCCACAGCGATCCCGCTCCTCTACCTGTCACCCCACAGTGATCCCGCTCCTATACGTCTACCTGTTACCCCACAGCGATCCCGCTCCTATACCTCTACCTGTTACCCCACAGCGATCCCGCTCCTATACCTTTACCTGTTACCCTACAGCGATCCCGCTCCAATATCTCTATCTGTTACCCTACAGCGATCCCGCTCCTATACCTCTTCCTGTTACCCCACAGCGATCCCGCGCCTATACCTCTACCTGTTACCCCACAGCGATCCCGCTCCTCTATCTGTTACCCCACAGCGATCCCGCTCCTCTACCTGTTACCCCACAGCGATCCCGCTCCTATACCTCTACCTGTTACCCCACAGCGATCCCGCTCCTATACCTCTACCTGTTACCCCGCAGCGATCCCGCTCATATACCTCTACCTGTTACCCCACAGCGATCCCGCTCCTCTATCTGTTACCCCACAGCGATCCCGCTCCTCTACCTGTCACCCCACAGTGATCCCGCTCCTATACGTCTACCTGTTACCCCACAGCGATCCCGCTCCTATACCTCTACCTGTTACCCCACAGCGATCCCGCTCCTATACCTCTACCTGTTACCCTACAGCGATCCCGCTCCAATATCTCTACCTGTTACCCCACAGCGATCCCGCTCCTATACGTCTACCTGTTACCCCACAGCGATCCCGCTCCTATACCTCTACCTGTTACCCCACAGCGATCCCGCTCGTATACCTCTACCTGTTACCCCACAGCGATCCCGCTCCTATACCTCTACCTGCTACCCCACAGCGATCCCGCTCCTATACCTCTACCTGTTACCCCACAGCGATCCCGCTCCTCTATCTGTTACCCCACAGCGATCCCGCTCCTCTACCTGTTACCCCACAGCGATCCCGCTCCTATACCTCTACCTGTTACCCCACAGCGATCCCACTCCTATACCTCTACCTGTTACCCCACAGCGATCCCGCTCATATACCTCTACCTGTTACCCCACAGCGATCCCGCTCCTCTATCTGTTACCCCACAGCGATCCCGCTCCTCTACCTGTCACCCCACAGTGATCCCGCTCCTATACGTCTACCTGTTACCCCACAGCGATCCCGCTCCTATACCTCTACCTGTTACCCCACAGCGATCCCGCTCCTATACCTCTACCTGTTACCCTACAGCGATCCCGCTCCAATATCTCTGTTACCCTACAGCGATCCCGCTCCTATACCTCTTCCTGTTACCCCACAGCGATCCCGCGCCTATATCTCTACCTGTTACCCCACAGCGATCCCGCTCCTCTATTTGTTTCCCCACAGCGATCCCTCTCCTCTACCTGTTACCCCACAGCGATCCCACTCCTATACGTCTACCTGTTACCCCACAGCGATCCCGCTCCTATACCTCTACCTGTTACCCCACAGCGATCCCGCTCCTATACCTCTACCTGTTACCCCACAGCGATCCCGCTCCAATATCTCTACCTATTACCCCACAGTGATCCCGCTCCTCTATCTGTTACCCCACAGCGATCCCGCTCCTCTACCTGTTACCCCACAGCGATCCCGCTCCTATACCTGTTACCCCACAGCGATCCCGCTCCTATATCTCTACCTGTTACCCCACAGCGATCCCGCTCCAATATCTCTACCTATTACCCCACAGCGATCCCGCTCCTCTATCTGTTACCCCACAGCGATCCCGCTCCTCTACCTGTTACCCCACAGCGATCCTGCTCCTATACCTCTACCTGTTACCCCACAGCGATCCCGCTCCTATACCTCTACCTGTTACCCCACAGCGATCCTGCTCCTATACCTCTACCTGTTACCCCACAGCGATCCCGCTCCTCTATGTGTTACCCCACAGTGATCCCGCTCCTATACCTGTTACCCCACAGCGATCCCGCTCCTATACGTCTACCTGTTACCCCACAGCGATCCCGCTCCTATACCTCTACCTGTTATCCCACAGCGATCCCACTCCTATACCTCTACCTGTTATCCCACAGCGATCCCGCTCCTATACCTCTACCTGTTACCCCACAGCGATCCCGCTCCTATACCTCTACCTGTTACCCCACAGCGATCCCGCTCCTATACCTCTACCTGTTACCCCACAGCGATCCCGCTCCTATACGTCTACCTGTTACCCCACAGCGATCCCGCTCCTATACCTCTACCTGTTACCCCACAGCGATCCCGCTCCTCTACCTGTTACCCCACAGCGATCCCGCTCCTCTACCTGTTACCCCACAGCGATCCCGCTCCTATACGTCTACCTGATACCCCACAGCGATCCCGCTCCTATACCTCTACCTGTTACCCCACAGCGATCTCGCTCCTATACCTCTACCTGTTACCCCACAGCGATCCCGCTCCTATACCTCTACCTGTTACCCCACAGCGATCCCGCTCCTATACCTCTACCTGTTACCCCACAGCGATCCCGCTCCTCTATCTGTTACCCCACAGCGATCCCGTTCCTCTACCTGTCACCCCACAGTGATCCCGCTCCTATACGTCTACCTGTTACCCCACAGCGATCCCGCTCCTATACCTCTACCTGTTACCCCACAGCGATCCCGCTCCTATACCTCTACCTGTTACCCTACAGCGATCCCGCTCCAATATCTCTACCTGTTACCCCACAGCGATCCCGCTCCTATACGTCTACCTGTTACCCCACAGCGATCCCGCTCCTATACCTCTACCTGTTACCCCACAGCGATCCCGCTCGTATACCTCTACCTGTTACCCCACAGCGATCCCGCTCCTATACCTCTACCTGCTACCCCACAGCGATCCCGCTCCTATACCTCTAACTGTTACCCCACAACGATCCCGCTCCTCTATCTGTTACCCCACAGCGATCCCGCTCCTCTACCTGTTACCCCACAGCGATCCTGCTCCTATACCTCTACCTGTTACCCCACAGCGATCCCGCTCCTATACCTCTACCTGTTACCCCACAGCGATCCCGCTCATATACCTCTACCTGTTACCCCACAGCGATCCCGCTCCTCTATCTGTTACCCCACAGCGATCCCGCTCCTCTACCTGTCACCCCACAGTGATCCCGCTCCTATACGTCTACCTGTTACCCCACAGCGATCCCGCTCCTATACCTCTACCTGTTACCCCACAGCGATCCCGCTCCTCTACCTCTACCTGTTACCCTACAGCGATCCCGCTCCAATATCTCTATCTGTTACCCTACAGCGATCCCGCTCCTATACCTCTTCCTGTTACCCCACAGCGATCCCGCGCCTATATCTCTACCTGTTACCCCACAGCGATCCCGCTCCTCTATTTGTTTCCCCACAGCGATCCCCCTCCTCTACCTGTTATCCCACAGCGATCCCACTCCTATACGTCTACCTGTTACCCCACAGCGATCCCGCTCCTATACCTCTACCTGTTACCCCACAGCGGTCCCGCTCCTATACCTCTACCTGTTACCCCACAGCGATCCCGCTCCTATACCTCTACCTGTTACCCCACAGCGATCCCGCTCCTCTATCTGTTACCCCACAGCGATCCCGCTCCTCTACCTGTTACCTCACAGCGATCCCGCTCCTATACGTCTACCTGTTACCCCACAGCGATCCCGCTCCTATACCTCTACCTGTTACCCCACAGCGATCCCGCTCCTATACCTCTACCTGTTACCCCACAGCGATCCCGCTCCTATACCTCTACCTGTTATCCCACAGCGATCCCGCTCATATACCTCTACCTGTTATCCCACAGCGATCCCGCTCCTATACCTCTACCTGTTACCCCACAGCGATCCCGCTCCTATACCTCTACCTGTTACCCCACAGCGATCCCGCTCCTCTATCTGTTACCCCACAGCGATCCCGCTCCTCTACCTGTTACCCCACAGCGATCCCGCTCCTATACGTCTACCTGTTACCCCACAGCGATCCCGCTCCTATACCTCTACCTGTTACCCCACAGCAATCCCGCTCCTATACCTCTACCTGTTACCCCACAGCGATCCCGCTCCTATACCTCTACCTGTTACCCCACAGCGATCCCGCTCCTATATCTCTACCTGGTACCCCACAGCGATCCCGCTCCTATACCTCTACCTGTTACCCCACAGCGATCCCGCTCCTATACCTCTACCTGTTGCCCCACAGCGATCCCGCTCCTATATCTCTACCTGTTACCCCACAGCGATCCCGCTCCTATACCTCTACCTGTTACCCCACAGCGATCCCGCTCCTATACCTCTACCTGTTACCCCACAGCGATCCCGCTCCTATACCTCTACCTGTTACCCCACAGTGATCCCGCTCCTATACCTCTACCTGTTACCCTACAGCGATCCCGCTCCTATACCTCTACCTGTTACCCCACAGCGATCCCGCTCCTATATCTCTACCTGTTACCCCACAGCGATCCCGCTCCTATACCTGTTACCCCACAGCGATCCCACTCCTATACGTCTACCTGTTACCCCACAGCGATCCCGCTCCTATACCTCTACCTGTTACCCCACAGCGATCCCGATCCTATACCTCTACCTGTTACCCCACAGCGATCCCGCTCCTACATCTCTACCTATTACCCCACAGCGATCCCGCTCCTCTATCTGTTACCCCACAGCGATCCCGCTCCTCTACCTGTTACCCCACAGCGATCCCGCTCCTCTACCTGTTACCCCACAGCGATCCCGCTCCTCTATCTGTTACCCCACAGCGATCCCGCTCCTCTACCTGTTACCCTACAGCGATCCCGCTCCTATACCTCTACCTGTTACCCCACAGCGATCCTGCTCCTATACCTCTACCTGTTACCCCACAGCGATCCCGCTCCTATACCTCTACCTGTTACCCCACAGCGATCCCGCTCCTCTATCTGTTACCCCACAGCGATCCCGCTCCTCTACCTGTTACCCCACAGCGATCCCGCTCCTATACGTCTACCTGTTACCCCACAGCGATCCCGCTCCTATACCTCTACCTGTTACCCCACAGCGATCCCGCTCGTATACCTCTACCTGTTACCCCACAGCGATCCCGCTCCTATACCTCTACCTACTACCCCACAGCGATTCCGCTCATATACCTCTACCTGTTACCCCACAGCGATCCCGCTCCTCTATCTGTTACCCCACAGCGATCCCGCTCCTCTACCTGTCACCCCACAGTGATCCCGCTCCTATACGTCTACCTGTTACCCCACAGCGATCCCGCTCCTATACCTCTACCTGTTACCCCACAGCGATCCCGCTCCTATACCTTTACCTGTTACCCTACAGCGATCCCGCTCCAATATCTCTATCTGTTACCCTACAGCGATCCCGCTCCTATACCTCTTCCTGTTACCCCACAGCGATCCCGCGCCTATACCTCTACCTGTTACCCCACAGCGATCCCGCTCCTCTATCTGTTACCCCACAGCGATCCCGCTCCTCTACCTGTTACCCCACAGCGATCCCGCTCCTATACCTCTACCTGTTACCCCACAGCGATCCCGCTCCTATACCTCTACCTGTTACCCCGCAGCGATCCCGCTCATATACCTCTACCTGTTACCCCACAGCGATCCCGCTCCTCTATCTGTTACCCCACAGCGATCCCGCTCCTCTACCTGTCACCCCACAGTGATCCCGCTCCTATACGTCTACCTGTTACCCCACAGCGATCCCGCTCCTATACCTCTACCTGTTACCCCACAGCGATCCCGCTCCTATACCTCTACCTGTTACCCTACAGCGATCCCGCTCCAATATCTCTACCTGTTACCCCACAGCGATCCCGCTCCTATACGTCTACCTGTTACCCCACAGCGATCCCGCTCCTATACCTCTACCTGTTACCCCACAGCGATCCCGCTCGTATACCTCTACCTGTTACCCCACAGCGATCCCGCTCCTATACCTCTACCTGCTACCCCACAGCGATCCCGCTCCTATACCTCTACCTGTTACCCCACAGCGATCCCGCTCCTCTATCTGTTACCCCACAGCGATCCCGCTCCTCTACCTGTTACCCCACAGCGATCCCGCTCCTATACCTCTACCTGTTACCCCACAGCGATCCCGCTCCTATACCTCTACCTGTTACCCCACAGCGATCCCGCTCATATACCTCTACCTGTTACCCCACAGCGATCCCGCTCCTCTATCTGTTACCCCACAGCGATCCCGCTCCTCTACCTGTCACCCCACAGTGATCCCGCTCCTATACGTCTACCTGTTACCCCACAGCGATCCCGCTCCTATACCTCTACCTGTTACCCCACAGCGATCCCGCTCCTATACCTCTACCTGTTACCCTACAGCGATCCTGCTCCAATATCTCTGTTACCCTACAGCGATCCCGCTCCTATACCTCTTCCTGTTACCCCACAGCGATCCCGCGCCTATATCTCTACCTGTTACCCCACAGCGATCCCGCTCCTCTATTTGTTTCCCCACAGCGATCCCTCTCCTCTACCTGTTACCCCACAGCGATCCCACTCCTATACGTCTACCTGTTACCCCACAGCGATCCCGCTCCTATACCTCTACCTGTTACCCCACAGCGATCCCGCTCCTATACCTCTACCTGTTACCCCACAGCGATCCCGCTCCAATATCTCTACCTATTACCCCACAGTGATCCCGCTCCTCTATCTGTTACCCCACAGCGATCCCGCTCCTCTACCTGTTACCCCACAGCGATCCCGCTCCTATACCTGTTACCCCACAGCGATCCCGCTCCTATATCTCTACCTGTTACCCCACAGCGATCCCGCTCCAATATCTCTACCTATTACCCCACAGCGATCCCGCTCCTCTATCTGTTACCCCACAGCGATCCCGCTCCTCTACCTGTTACCCCACAGCGATCCTGCTCCTATACCTCTACCTGTTACCCCACAGCGATCCCGCTCCTATACCTCTACCTGTTACCCCACAGCGATCCTGCTCCTATACCTCTACCTGTTACCCCACAGCGATCCCGCTCCTCTATGTGTTACCCCACAGTGATCCCGCTCCTATACCTGTTACCCCACAGCGATCCCGCTCCTATACGTCTACCTGTTACCCCACAGCGATCCCGCTCCTATACCTCTACCTGTTATCCCACAGCGATCCCACTCCTATACCTCTACCTGTTATCCCACAGCGATCCCGCTCCTATACCTCTACCTGTTACCCCACAGCGATCCCGCTCCTATACCTCTACCTGTTACCCCACAGCGATCCCGCTCCTATACCTCTACCTGTTACCCCACAGCGATCCCGCTCCTATACGTCTACCTGTTACCCCACAGCGATCCCGCTCCTATACCTCTACCTGTTACCCCACAGCGATCCCGCTCCTCTACCTGTTACCCCACAGCGATCCCGCTCCTCTACCTGTTACCCCACAGCGATCCCGCTCCTATACGTCTACCTGATACCCCACAGCGATCCCGCTCCTATACCTCTACCTGTTACCCCACAGCGATCTCGCTCCTATACCTCTACCTGTTACCCCACAGCGATCCCGCTCCTATACCTCTACCTGTTACCCCACAGCGATCCCGCTCCTATACCTCTACCTGTTACCCCACAGCGATCCCGCTCCTCTATCTGTTACCCCACAGCGATCCCGCTCCTCTACCTGTTACCCCACAGCGATCCCGCTCCTATACGTCTACCTGTTACCCCACAGCGATCCCGCTCTTATACCTCTACCTGTTATCCCACAGCGATCCCGCTCCTATACCTCTACCTGTTATCCCACAGCGATCCCGCTCCTATACCTCTACCTGTTACCCCACAGCGATCCCGCTCCTATACTTCTACCTGTTACCCCACAGCGATCCCGCTCCTATACCTCTACCTGTTACCCCACAGCGATCCCGCTCCTATACCTCTACCTGTTACCCTACAGCGATCCCGCTCCTATACCTCTACCTGTTACCCCACAGCGATCCCGCTCCTATATCTCTACCTGTTACCCCACAACGATCCCGCTCCTCTATCTGTTACCCCACAGCGATCCCGCTCCTATACCTGTTACCGCACAGCGATCCCACTCCTATACGTCTACCTGTTACCCCACAGCTATCCCGCTCCTATACCTCTACCTGTTACCCCACAGCGATCCCGCTCCTATATCTCTACCTATTACCCCACAGCGATCCCGCTCCTCTATCTGTTACCCCACAGCGATCCCGCTCCTCTACCTGTTACCCCACAGCGATCCTGCTCCTCTACCTGTTACCCCACAGCGATCCCGCTCCTATACCTCTACCTGTTACCCCACAGCGATCCCGCTCCTATACCTCTACCTGTTACCCCACAGCGATCCCGCTCCTCTATCTGTTACCCCACAGCGATCCCGCTCCTCTACCTGTTACCCCACAGCGATCCCGCTCCTATACCTCTACCTGTTACCCCACAGCGATCCCGCTCCTATACCTCTACCTGTTACCCCACAGCGATCCCGCTCCTATATCTCTACCTGTTACCCCACAGCGATCCCGCTCCTCTACCTGTTACCCCACAGTGATCCCGCTCCTATACCTCTACCTGTTACCCCACAGCGATCCGGCTCCTATACCTCTACCTGTTACCCCACAGCGATCCCGCTCCTATATCTCTACCTGTTACCCCACAGCGATCCGGCTCCTATACCTCTACCTGTTACCCCACAGCAATCCCGCTCCTATACCTCCACCTGTTACCCCACAGCGATCCCGCTCCTATGCCTGTTACCCCACAGCGATCCTGCTCCTATACCTCTACCTGTAACCCCACAGCGATCCCGCTCCTATACCTCTACCTGTTACCCCACAGCGATCCCGCTCCTACACCTCTACCTGTTACCCCACAGCGATCCCGCTCCTATACCTCTACCTGTTACCCCACAGCGATCCCGCTCCTATACCTCTACCTGTTACCCCACAGCGATCCCGCTCCTATACCTCTACCTGTTACCCCACAGCGATCCCGCTCCTATACCTCCACCTGTTTCCCCACAGCGATCCCGCTCCTATACCTGTTACCCCACAGCGATCTTGCTCCTATTCCTCTACCTGTAACCGCACAGCGATCCCGCTCCTATTCCTCTACCTGTTACCCCACAGCGATCCCGCTCCTATACCTCTACCTGTTACCCCACAGCGATCCCGCTCCTATACCTCCACCTGTTTCCCCACAGCGATCCCGCTCCTATACCTGTTACCCCACAGCGATCTTGCTCCTATTCCTCTACCTGTAACCGCACAGCGATCCCGCTCCTATACCTCTACCTGTTACCCCACAGCGATCCCGCTCCTATATCTCTACCTGTTACCCTACAGAGATTCCGCTCCTATATCTCTACCTGTTACCCCACAGCGATCCCGCTCCTCTACCTGTTGCCCCACAGCGATCCCGCTCCTATACCTGTTACCCCACAGCGATCCCGCTCCTATACCTCTACCTGTTACCCCACAGCGATCCCGCTCCTATATCTCTACCTGTTACCCTACAGCGATCCCGCTCCTATACCTCTACCTGTTACCCCACAGCGATCCCACTCCTATATCTCTACCTGTTACCCTACAGAGATCCCGCTCCTATATCTCTACCTGTTACCCCACAGCGATCCCGCTCCCCTACCTGTTGCCCCACAGCGATCCCGCTCCTATACCTGTTACCCCACAGCGATCCCACTCCCATACCTCTACCTGTTACCCTACAGCGATCCCGCTCCTATACCTCTACCTGTTACCCCACAGCGATCCCGCTCCTATATCTCTACCTGTTACCCTACAGAGATCCCGCTCCTATATCTCTACCTGTTACCCCACAGCGATCCCGCTCCTATATCTCTACCTGTTACCCCACAGCGATCCCGCTCCTATACCTCTACCTGTTACCCCACAGCGATCCTGCTCCTATACCTCTACCTGTTACCCCACAGCGATCCCACTCCTATACCTGTTACCCCACAGTGATCCCGCTCCTATACCTCTACCTGTTACCCCACAGCGATCCCGCTCCTATACCTCTACCTGTTACCCCACAGCGATCCCGCTCCTATACCTCTACC
Organism: Gastrophryne carolinensis; assembly: GCA_027917425.1. Classification (NCBI taxonomy): domain Eukaryota; kingdom Metazoa; phylum Chordata; class Amphibia; order Anura; family Microhylidae; genus Gastrophryne; species Gastrophryne carolinensis. The sequence continues at coordinate 369,108,201 of CM051239.1, forward strand.
TGTTACCCCACAGCGATCCCGCTCCTATATCTCTACCTGTTATCCTACAGCGATCCCGCTCCTATACCTCTACCTGTTACCTCACAGCGATCCCGCTCCTATACCTCTACCTGTCACCCCTCAGCGATCCTGCTCCTATACCTCTACCTGTTACCCCACAGCGATCCCGCTCCTATACCTCTACCTGTTACCCCACAGCGATCCCGCTCCTATATCTCTACCTGTTACCCTACAGCGATCCCGTTCCTATACCTCTACCTGTCACCCCACAGCGATCCCGCTCCTATATCTCTACCTGTTACCCCACAGCGATCCCGCTCCTATATCTCTACCTGTTACCCCACAGCGATCCCGCTCCTATACCTCTACCTGTTACCCCACAGCGATCCTGCTCCTATACCTCTACCTGTTACCCCACAGCGATCCCGCTCCTATACCTCTACCTGTTACCCCACAGCGATCCCGCTCTTATACCTCTACCTGTTACCCCACAGCGATCCCGCTCCTATACCTCTACCTGTTACCCCACAGCGATCCCGCTCCTATACCTCTACCTGTTACCTCACAGCGATCCCGCTCCTATACCTCTACCTGTCACCCCACAGCGATCCTGCTCCTATATCTCTACCTGTTACCCCACAGCGATCCCGCTCCTATATCTCTACCTGTTACCCCACAGCGATCCCGCTCCTATACCTCTACCTGTTACCCCACAGCGATCCTGCTCCTATACCTCTACCTGTTACCCCACAGCGATCCCGCTCCTATACCTCTACCTGTTACCTTACAGTGATCCCGCTCTTATACCTCTACCTGTTACCCCACAGCGATTTCGCTACTATACCTCTACCTGTTACCCCACAGCGATCCCGCTCCTATACCTCTACCTGTTACCCCAGAGCGATTCCGCTCCTATATCTCTACCTGTTACCCTACAGCGATCCCGCTCCTATACCTCTACCTGTCACCCCACAGCGATCCCGCTCCTATATCTCTTCCTGTTACCCCACAGCGATCCCGCTCCTATATCTCTACCTGTTACCCCACAGCGATCCCGCTCCTATACCTCTACCTGTTACCCCACAGCGATCCCGCTCCTATACCTCTACCTGTTACCCCACAGCGATCCCGCTCCTATACCTCTACCTCTTACCCTACAGCGATCCCACTCCTATACCTCTACCTTTTACCCCACAGCGATCCTGCTCCTATATCTCTACCTGTTACCCTACAGCGATCCCACTCCTATACCTCTACCTGTTACCCCACAGCGATCCCGCTCCAATACCTCTACCGGTTACACCACAGCGATCCTGCTCCTATATCTCTACCTGTTACCCCACAGCGATCCCGCTCCTATACCCCTACCTTTTACCTTACAGCGATCCCGCTCCTCTACCTGTTGCCCCACAGCGATCCCGCTCCTATACCTGTTACCCCACAGCGAACCCGCTCCTATACCTCTACCTGTTACCCCACAGCGATCCCGCTCCTCTACCTGTTACCCCACAGCGAACCCGCTCCTATACCTCTACCTGTTACCCCACAGCGATCCCGCTCCTATACCTCTACCTGTTACACCACAGCGATCCCGCTCCTATACCTCTACCTGTTACCCCACAGCGATCCCGCTCCTATACCTCTACCTGTTACCCCACAGCGATCCCGCTCCTATACCTCTACCTCTTACCCTACAGCGATCCCACTCCTATACCTCTACCTGTTACCCCACAGCGATCCTGCTCCTATACCTGTTACCCCACAGCGAACCCGCTCCTATACCTCTATCTGTTACCCCACAGCGATCCCGCTCCTCTACCTGTTACCCCACAGCGAACCCGCTCCTATACCTTTACCTGTTACCCCACAGCGATACCGCTCCTCTACCTGTTACCCCACAGCGATCCTGCTCCTATCTACCTGTTACCCCACAGCGATCCCGCTCCTATACCTGTTACCCCACAGCGATCCCGCTCTTATATCTCTACCTGTTACCCCACAGCGAACCCGCTCCTATACCTCTACCTGTTACCCCACAGCGATCCCGCTCCTCTACCTGTTACCCCACAGCGAACCCGCTCCTATACCTCTACCTGTTACCCCACAGCGATCCCGCTCCTCTACCTGTTACCCCACAGCGATCCTGCTCCTATCTACCTGTTAACCCACAGCGATCCCGCTCCTATACCTGTTACCCCAAAGCGATCCCGCTCTTATATCTCTACCTGTAACCCCACAGCGATCCCGCTCCTATACCTGTTACCCCACAGCGATCCCGCTCCTATACCTCTACCTGTTACCCCACAGCGATCCCGCTCCTATACCTCTACCTGTTACCCCACAGCGATCCCGCTCCTATATCTCTACCTGTTACCCTACAGCGATCCCGTTCCTATACCTCTACCTGTCACCCCACAGCGATCCCGCTCCTATATCTCTACCTGTTACCCCACAGCGATCCCGCTCCTATATCTCTACCTGTTACCCCACAGCGATCCCGCTCCTATACCTCTACCTGTTACCCCACAGCGATCCTGCTCCTATACCTCTACCTGTTACCCCACAGCGATCCCGCTCCTATACCTCTACCTGTTACCCCACAGCGATCCCGCTCTTATACCTCTACCTGTTACCCCACAGCGATCCCGCTCCTATACCTCTACCTGTTACCCCACAGCGATCCCGCTCCTATACCTCTACCTGCTACCCCACAGCGATCCCGCTCCTATACCTCTACCTGTTACCCTACAGCGATCCCACTCCTATACCTCTACCTGTTACCCCACAGCGATCCTGCTCCTATTTCTCTACCTGTTACCCTACAGCGATCCTGCTCCTATACCTCTACCTGTTACCCCACAACGATCCCGCTCCAATACCTCTACCGGTTACCCCACAGCGATCCCGCTCCGATATCTCTACCTTTTACCCCACAGAGATCCTGCTCCTATATCTCTACCTGTTACCCCACAGCGATCCCACTCCTATACCTCTACCTGTTACCCTACAGCGATCCCGCTCCTATACCTCTACCTGTTACCCTACAGCGATCCCGCTCCTATACCTCTACCTGTTACCCTACAGCGATCCTGCTCCTATACCTCTACCTGTTACCCCACAGCGATCCCGCTCCTATACCTCTACCTGTTACCCCACAGCTATCCTGCTCCTATATCTCTACCTGTTATCCTACAGCGATCCCGCTCCTATACCTCTACCTGTTACGCCACAGCGATCCCGCTCCTATACCTCTACCTGTTACCCCACAGCGATCCCGCTCCTATATCTCTACCTGTTACCCCACAGCGATCCCGCTCCTATACCTCTATCTGTTACGCCACAGCGATCCCGCTCCTATATCTCTACCTGTTACCCCACAGCGATCCCGCTCCTATACCTCTACCTGTTACCCTACAGCGATCCCGCTCCTATACCTCTACCTGTTACCCCACAGCGATCCCGCTCCTATACCTCTACCTGTTACCCCACAGCGATCCCGCTCCTATATCTCTACCTGTTACCCCACAGCGATCCCGCTCCTATATCTCTACCTGTTACCCCACATCGATCCCGCTCCTATACCTCTACCTGTTACCCCACAGCGATCCCGCTCCTATATCTCTACCTGTTACCCCACAGCGATCCCGCTCCTATACCTCTACCTGTTACCCCACAGCGATCCCGCTCCTATACCTCTACCTGTTACCCCACAGCGATCCCGCTCCTATACCTCTACCTGTTACCCCACAGCGATCCCGCTCCTATATCTCTACCTGTTACCTCACAGCGATCCCGCTCCTATACCTCTACCTGTTACCCCACAGCGATCCCGCTCCTATATCTCTACCTGTTATCCCACAGCGATCCCGCTCCTATATCTCTACCTGTTACCCCACAGCGATCCCCCTCCTATACCTCTACCTGTTACCCCACAGCGATCCCGCTCCTATACCTCTACCTGCTACCCCACAGCGATCCCGCTCCTATACGTCTACCTGTTACCCCACAGCGATCCCGCTCCTATACCTCTACCTGTTACCCCACAGCGATCCCGCTCCTATATCTCTACCTGTTACCCCACAGCGATCCCGCTCCTATACCTCTACCTGTTACCCTACCACGATCCCGCTCCTATACCTCTACCTGTTACCCCACAGGCAGACAGGGACGTAGTAACAATAGGGGCTGCGACTAAACCTCTACCTGTTACCCCACAGGCAGACAGGAACTTAGTAACAATAGGGGCTGCGACTATACCTCTACCTGTTACCCCACAGACAGACAGGGACCTAGTAACAATAGGAGCTGTGACTATTCCTCTACCTGTTACCCCACAGGCAGACAGGGACTTAGTAACAATAGGGACTGCGACTAAACCTCTACCTGTTACCCCACAGGCAGACAGGAACTTAGTAACAATAGGGGCTGCGACTATACCTCTACCTGTTACCCCACAGACAGACAGGGACCTAGTAACAATAGGAGCTGTGACTATTCCTCTACCTGTTACCCCACAGGCAGACAGGGACTTAGTAACAATAGGGACTGCGACTATACCTCTACCTGTTACCCCACAGGCAGACAGGGACCTAGTAACAATAGGGGCTGCGACTGTACCTCTACCTGTTACCCCGCAGGCAGACAGGGACGTAGTAACAATAGGGACTTCGACTATACCTCTACCTGTTACCCCACAGGCAGACAGGGACATAGTAACAATAGGGGCTGCGACTAAACCTCTACCTGTTACCCCACAGGCAGACAGGAATGTAGTAACAATAGGGGCTGCGACTATACCTCTACCTGTTACCCCACAGGCAGACAGGGACCTAGTAACAATAGGGGCTGCGGACAGGTACCTAGTAACAATAGGGGCTGTGATTATACCTCTACCCCACAGGCAGACAGGGACCTAGTAACAATAGGGGCTGCGACTATACCTCTACCTGTTACCCCACAGGCAGACAGGAACGTAGTAACAATAGGGACTGCGACTATACCTCTACCTGTTATGCCACAGGCAGACAGGGACCTAGTAACAATAGGGACTGCGACTATACCTCTACCTGTTACCCCACAGGCAGACAGGGACCTAGTAACAATTGGGGCTGCGACTATTCCTCTACCTGTTACCCCACAGACAGACAGGCACCTAGTAACAATAGGGGCTGCAACTATACCTCTACCTGTTACCTCACAGGCAATCAGGGACGTAGTAACAATAGGGACTTCGACTATACCTCTACCTGTTACCCCACAGGCAGACAGGGTCGTAGTAACAATAGGGGCTGTGACTATACCTCTACCTGTTACCCCACAGGCAGACAGGAACGTAGTAACAATAGGGGCTGCGACACTACCTTTTACCCCACAGGCAGACAGGGACCTAGTAACAATAGGGGCTGCGACTAAACCTCTACCTGTTACCCCACAAGCAGACAGGGACATAGTAACAATAGGGGCTGCGACTATACCTCTACCTGTTACCCCACAGGCAGACAGGGACCTAGTAACAATAGGGACTGCGACACTACCTGTTACCCCACAGGCAGACAGGGACCTAGCAACAATAGGGGCTGCGACTAAACCTCTACCTGTTACCCCACAAGCAGACAGGGACGTAGTAACAATAGGGGCTGCGACTATACCTCTACCTGTTACCCCACAGGCAGACAGGGACCTAGTAACAATAGGGGCTGCGACTATACCTCTACCTGTTACCCCACAGGCAGACAGGGACGTAGAAACAATAGGGGCTGCGACTATACCTCTACCTGTTACCCCACAAGCAGACAGGGACCTAGTAACAATAGGGGCTGCGACTATACCTCTACCTGTTACCCCACAGGCAGACAGGGACCTAGTAACAATAGGGGCTGCGACTATACCTCTACCTGTTACCCCACAGGCAGACAGGGACCTAGTAACAATAGGGGCTGCGACTATACCTCTACCTGTTACCCCACAAGCAGACAGGGACGTAGTAACAATAGGGGCTGCGACTATACCTCTTCTTGTTACCCCACTGACAGACAGGGACCTAGTAACAATAGGGGCTGCGACTAAACCGGCATCATTGTTGCCCCTAAACCTAATTGATCATATTTGTGCTCACCTGACATATAGAGAAAGGAAGCGCCTGCTTTTCCTCCTTTTCAGTCTTTAGATGTCTAGCTGCATTCAACTTAATCTGGATTTTGGTTTATTTGGATGTTGACTATCCCGGGTTTTGGTCCCTGCCTCTGGGGAAGCCCGATTCAGGGTGCCCTGCTGTGTGAAACCCCCAAGGTCGCCCAGTAAAACTCACCTTTCCCCGTCCTGTGGCCCATGGGTTGGCTCTCTTTTAAAGAGGAACATCGGAGGTCCTGGAATCTAAAAGACTCCAGAGCCTCCCGAGTTCCAGTCCTTAGGGCATCCCGAATTGGAACCTTTCAGAACACTCACCTTCTCCCGGAACCCTCGCCTTGTCTGTGCATTCCAGCAGCATCGCTGCTCACGCCTAGCTATGCGCGCGCCCGACTGAATGGGTGGCGCAGTCAGGCCACGCAGGGCCGGATTATGAGAGGGGCGCAAGGGGCTAGAGCCCCGGGGCCTCCACCACTTGCCCTGCAAAGGGGGCCTCCACCAACCTTTGGGTTATGGTCTGGTCCAGGAGGCTTTTCAGTCTGACGGGCCGTGGGGCTGGCAGCAAAGCTATCAGCAGCAGTGGGGGTGCGCAAAGAATGGCAAAGCAGGAGTTCCCGAGCAGCACGCACCCGCATAAGGATGGCACAAGGGACATGATCTGACGTTCCAGTAAGTGGGTGGGTGCCAGACAACCACCAATCAGTTACTTGGCTGGACTATTATTTTAAAGGAAGAAAAAATACTGTATCTTGGGCCTCCATCAGATTTTGTGCCCAGAGGCCTCCACCACACTTAATCCGACCCTGACGCCACGGCTGCTAGGTGGACAGGGGGATGTGACTGGCGGCGAAGACGAGAGTGACAGAGAGCTTGGTGATTGGCTAAGCGAGCTGCTCAACCAATCGGCGCACTCGCTCTCATCTGAGTCTGCGCCGTGGGAGCGGAAGGAAGGTGAGTGAAACGGGGCGACCTGGGGGGGTACACACAGTGGGGCATCCCAATTCAGAATGCCGCCGCAGAGAGGAACAACACACAGGAAAGTCAAATTCATGTGTGTTGCTCCTAATTAATCAGTGCAGTAGACTCGTCAGTATCAGCTAAGACTCAGCTAAGGAGCGAGTTTAGCCAAAAGGAGCCAATGGCACCGGCAGCCACATCACGCATACCCCCGGACAGGGTGCGTGCTCATGCCAGCCATTTATAAATGCCTGGCTTCGGTTCTTGCCCTGCTAAATGTATAGCTGATGGCAGGCACGGCTCGCACATGCGTCTTGGATCGGGGAGATGGTACTTTTTTTTAGGAGACTCGGGGGGTTTACACAGCGGGGCGTCACAATTCAGGATGCCCCAGAGCGAGGGAATCAGGCGGCCCTGGAATCTTATAGATTCTAGGGCCTTCAGCCGTGGCTTTTTGTCTACTGTTAAGGACAGAAAAAAATGTTTTTCTGTATGAGCCTTAAAGCGGAACAAAACCCAATGCAGCTGGTCCTGGAGCATAAAATCGGGATGCCCCAAGAATGTAATAACCCTCCCACCCCCGCGCCCAGTTGCAGCAAGAATTTCCTTTTTCTGGCTCCCTTGCAGATGTAAACACTGATGGCTGCAGCATATTTGGCCTTTGTGTGCACTCCCACCCCCAGACATAAGGTTGCTGCTCTAGACAGCAAGGTCTAGAGTTTTGCGCAAGCTCTAGGACCAGGAAAAGGTGAGTTTGTATGGGCAATCTGGAGGATTTCCCCAACAGGGCCTCTCAAATTGGGATAGTCAAAATCCTGGGATTTGTTCTGCTTTAAAAGGGCCCCATTTAATCATCGCACCAGGGGCCTGTCACATTTAGCTGCGCCACAGCCAGCAATGAAATCATCCCCTGTCATTTACCTTACTGACCCGGGGCTCACCCCAATCACAAAGAACGGATTGCGACAGTGTCAGACCTCGGGCTCTGGGGCCCCTCACTTTTCTCACTGTGTGAACGTTCCGAGGTCACCCGTAAAATGTCACCTTCTGGCAATCACATGCACAGGCCAGCAGGCAATCATCGGCGTGCATGCTACACTTAGGCTTACTAGCCGATCTGACCAGCAGTGGCGTGACTCAGAGGCCGATTCATTAATATCGGCAGGTAGCGACAGTTGAGCGACTGTAGCTGTATTTTCACAGCGCCCGCTAGTAGTCGCTGTGCTTGGCCGTTGTTCGGTTGTTGATAGCGACTCAGTCGGTGTGCAGTAATGTTGAATACAAGGTGACGAGTCGCTATTTGACAGGTTCCGCGATGTATGGGTGCGCATGATAGCGACTGGTCAGAGCACTGGCTCCCACCATATTCATCAAAAAATCACGCTCAAAAAAATTAAAGCGCTGTGAAATGCATGTTTAAACCCCAGAGCGCTGGCGGCGATGTGTTAAAAGTAGTATTTTAACCCCCAAACCACCATATTTTTGGAAACCAAAAAAAAAAAAAAATTTTTAAGAATTTAGTAATATGAATACAATAATATCAGACCTGTAATATCAATTCTGCACAATTTTTTTTTTTTTTTAACCTTAAAAAAATTATCTAACATGGCAGAAGTGGTCACAGAATTTGTCACATAAAAAAAAAAAAAACACATTAATAACAATTAATTATGAATATTTAAAGATTGTTCCATTGAAATGCATTGGAGAGCGCCAGGTAGCGAGAGGTCATACCTGTCGCTGTTCAAGGTCGGACGCTGGCGCTGTAGGCTGAGGCTGGAATAATGATGAATGAGTCGCTATATGGCGCTATCTCAGTCGCTAAGCATGATCGGCTTGATAAATGTGTGATTGTGGTGGGGAGCCGGCGTTCTCGTGGCGGTGCCCGTCATTACCGGTCGCTCACCAGTCGCTACCTGTCGCTATTCCTTCATAAATAAGGGCCTAAGTGTGATATGGCCCTGGTGCGAACATGAAATGGGGCCCTTTCAAGGCTCATACAGAAAACTAAACATACACCCCTGAGACTGGAATAAAGCAGAAAGCCAGCACTCCAGCAAATCAAATAAAATGTATTGAATGGCAAATAAGTCCATATAATTAAAGTCCATAAAGTCCTTATCCAAGGTTTCGGGACGGCATGCACCCCTTCATCAGGGATGTACAAACAGAGACAACACACGAGGTCAAGGGTTAGATACCTTCCAGATGGTAAAAAAGACCGCCTGACGTAATTGATGATGCCAGCGCGGTTATGAAACCGTATCCCAATGCAAGACTAATACATAAAACAATAATAACAACGCAAGAATAACCCCAAAGATGGGGTAAATAGTGCCTGCCCCGTGGCCATGCCAGGATACTTGCCCAACGGGCCGCCTCACTGCCGTCCTGCTGTGCTGCGGTTGCCAGGCAACCGGAAACACAGCACGCGCACAGTGAGACTGGCGTGCATGCAGGGCCAGATTTAGGATGCCCATGGTATGGAGCAGTTCTTTTTTGCCCCCCCCCCATTAACATTACACGCTCCATTACAACCCCACCCCCCACAACTGGATCTGACCTTCTGTAAAGTATCGTCCCATATCTATACAATAGGGGACATACACAGGGGATTCCAGGGTGGACCAAGGAACTGATTGTCCTTCTTGAAAAAGACAATCCTGGCACAAATTACATCTTAAAGTGGACCAACACCCAGGATTTTCACTATCCTAGGTTTTGGTCCACTTCTGCGGGGCACCCCGATCCGAACCCGAGTGCCTCCACTCGTACCGTGGAACTATTCCGGACCAGATCAAAACCAACCCGGGAAATTCCCCTAGAAAAAATAGTAAGTCCCTGGTGATGGATTTGATCAGCTGCCTCATTGGCACCTGGCTCAAATCGTTCCCCCCCCCCCCCCCGCGTGACACACCGACACCCCTGGAGGACCCCACTTCAGCGCCGACTTCAACACGTGCTCTCTCATATCACTCCACTTCAATCCCCTAACGCCGGCCCACACCAGCTTCGCTCGATCCCCCAAAATGCAAAGCTGTTCGCCGCTCCTTCTCAACGCCGCTCTCTGCGCCGCCCAAAACACAAACTAATGGCCGACCACCAGCACCGAGCACGGCGAGTCTAAAAGAACACCGACACACCCCCCCCCCCCACCATGCTGTTACACTTGGTCAATTCTCCCTTGACAGATATATATCAAAAACCTTTTTTATTCCCATCTTCCCAGCTTTTTTACCAGGTCCACCGGCAAACCCAATCTCGCCGCCTCCGTCGCCGCTCATAAGCGAAACGAGTGAGTGCCATACTCCTTGCTAGACAGCCCCATTATCGCTAAGCATTTTCTAAACACTGCCCCCCCTGTAAGTGGCCTAACGCCCAAGGACCGGACATAAAACATTCGGACCCAGCTGACCCAAAAAAATACCCCTCTACCTTCCTGGTCAGTCTTTGACATGCAAATCCGAATTCAATCCCCTTCCCCTGCAAAAAACACATCATCCACCTGAAGGCCACCCGGCTCCCGCTTATTCCAGCTAACTAACTCCCCCACCCGTAACGCCCTGAAAAACGCCACCGAAAATGCCGCTTGGAATAGCCTTACCTCAAATTCCGACGAACGAACCTGAGGCAGCCGACCCATGACCCCCTGTAAAAACTCCCAGGAGACCGGACGCCTCCTATCCACCGTCTTATGCTCCCTGCGCCACCCCTTCAGCACCTGCCTTACCCAAAACATTTTTGTGAAATCTTTCCACCCCGCCAACTTACACAAAAAGGCAAGGGCCGCCAGCTTTTTGTCTATTACAGCCGGGGACTCCCCCCCTGCTAATAGCTCCCCCACATAGCAAACGAACAGGTCCTGCCTCTCTCCCTCCGCGAGCAGGACACCAAATTCTCTTTCCAGCTCGAACCAGCTCCTCCACACCTTCGAGTAGCGCCGCCCCCCCCCCCCCCACGTAGAAGGCGCGACCGACCTCTGAATCAGCTTGAACCAACGGCTCAAACGATCTCCCTCAACCACACCGGGCACACTTCGCCGACCGCGCTCGCCTCGGGCGCCAAGCTCCGAAACCGATCCCACTGCAAACGAGAGAGAGCATCAGCCACCCTGTTCTCAACCCCCGGCACGTGAACCACCCTGAACCATATGTTACACTTCAAACATGCCAGTACCAGCTGACGCAACAATACGACGACCGGGGGGGACGACGACGTTTGTGAATTAACCGCCGCTACTACCGCCATGTTGTCTGAGCGGAAACACACTGCCTTGTTCCTTAAAGCTTCCCCCCACGAGACCATCGCCACCACTAACAGGAACAACTCCAAAAAGGCCATATTCCTGATCAGCTCTGACTCTGCCCACCTCCTTGGCCGTGATCCAGCACACCACCTCCCCTTCAAATATGCCCCGAAACCTAGCGAACCCGCCGCATCCGTGAATAACTCCACCTCCTCGTTCGATCTCATGGGGTCCAGCCAGTACCCCAGCCCGTTGATCAATTTCAGGAAGGAAACCCACATCCTCCTTCAGCCCTGCCGTCAGCCGAATAAAGTGATGTGGCTCCCTGATCCCAACTGTCGCCAACGACAACCGCTGCATAAAAACCCATCCCATTGGCAAAACCCTGCAAGCGAAATTCAGCTTGCCCAGTACTGACTAGAGCTGCTTCAACCGAATCTTTCTAAGCCCAAGGATCCCTTCCAGCCCCACTTCCAGATCCCGCACCTTGTCCGCCGGCAACCTGCCGACCCCTCCACCGTGTCGATCTCAATCCCGAGAAACTTGATGGACGTCGCTGGGCCCTCAGTTTTCAATTTATTTTGTGCGCCACCGGCACTCTGAACCCCCACTCTGAACACTTCCAGCATGCATGCCAGGATGAGCTCGCACTCCCTCAATTCCGCCGACCCCACACAAAGAAAATCATCCAAGTAATGCGTTATGGACGCCACCCCGGCCTTCTCCTTCACCACCCACTCTAAAAAAGAGCTGAAGGCCTCGAAGTATGAGCATGAGATGAAACATCCCATCGGGAGACAGCAGTCCACATAATACCCCCCCTCAAATAAACACCCCAATAAGTGCACACTCTCCGGGTGCGCTGGCAGCCTAAACGCCGATTCAATGTCAGTTTTGGCCATAAGCGCCCCGGGCCCGCTTCCCATACCATTACCAATGCAAAGTCGAATGACGTGTACGCCACCGACAACAACTCCCGGTCAGTGCCATCGTTGACCAATCCCCCTTTGGAAAGGACAGGTGGTGAATCAGGCAAAACTTTCCCTGTTCCTTCTTTGGCACTGTGCCCAATGGGGACACCACCAATCCCTCCACCAGTGGATCGGTAAACGGCCCGACATCCGCCCCAATAACACTTCCTTTTCCAGCTTCTGCCTCACTACGTCCGGATGTAGCCGGGCTGACTTCAAATTTTTTACCGCCCCCCTTTCCCCGTGGGGTGCATGACATGGAATCCTAAAACCCTCGGCCAGCAACTGTGCGGCCCGCCAATCCGGATATTTATTTAGCCACGGGAGCATCACTTCTCCTTTGCAGGTCCATTTACTAACAAAGGGTGCACCGCCCAAATCTTCCTACAAAATGTATACAACTGTGTGCTCACCCATAAAAAATGCAATCCACAATAATTTGGAGTGGGCGTGCAAAGAACACACCAATCTCCCAAAGGAAGCACCACTAAAAACAACAGTATATATTAATGATTTTATTAGTACAAATAAAACAAAGAATTAAAATACATACACCACAAGACAAATTTAAAAACAACCAGTATGGCCAAATGTATCTATATCAATGTGTATGGCCCCTAAGGGCCGCTTAAATAACTGCCCTATGGGTGAATAATATTAATTATCCTAGAATAGTCATAACCCATCCTTTTTGTGCCGGCACAAAAAATCCTAACCACATGTAAATATATGTGCAAATTTCATAAAACCAATACTACAAAAATAATATATATGGCAAAAATATGTGCAAAAAAAGTGAATATACAATAAACAAAAATATCAATATATAAAGTGCAAATGCATGAAAAACACATAAACCTAGAACACTACCTAATATTGCACAGGGAAACCCATACCAATAAGACTTTAAACTGCAGACAATAACAATATATGATATAAATGCAAGTGCCAGCAGAAAGAAAATAAATGGTTAAATCTCACGTCATAAGATAACACCCAGGGCAACAGTCAGGCCAACCTCAATGAAAAATGTCTGCGCATGCAGCCCCCATGCTGCTTCAAGGACAAGGGTCCTCTTTGCAGGTCCCTCGGGGAACCTCCTGAACCCCCCGTCCTTTCCTGAAACAGCGCCCAACAGAGTGATTACCCCCGCAGGCCGAGCATTCGTGCTGGAATTTACACCCTGCACCGAATTTACACTGGGAATCATTAAACGCCCAGCACACTCCTTTCCTTGTTGCCTCTGCCAGCCCTGGAGTGGACGAGGTGTCGCCCCCCTGAAAGGGTGACAAGCTGGCCGAAGCCAAATACACCCCCCCCCCTCCCGGGAGTTCATAACCCGCAGCCACAGCTCAATGTCCCCATGGTCCCAACCTAACTCGGCACACACCGACATCCGCTGCCGGAATTGCTCGTCATACCTCAGCCAAGCTACTCCCCCATAAACCTGGTGTGCTTCCCATATGGTATCTAGGTAACAAAACAGCGGAGAGGTTCTTTTCTCCCACCACACTCGCCAAGATCGCGAAAGCCTGTAGCCAGTTCCCGAAAGTCCTCGGGATCAACCTAAAACCCCTTCTGTCCTCTTCCCTAAGGTGCTCCCTTCCCCTCCCCTATCTATCTGTTCCAAAACGCTCAGGAGGGAGCCCGACCGTCGTCCAGAGATCCTGAGCCCGACAGACCCAGGATCCCGCTTCTTGTCAAGAGACCCGACGCACCCGCTGACCCAGATCCCGCCGCTGGAGCTTTGCACGATGATCTTGTCCCTCCCGCACCGGTCGCCGCAAGCCTGACCGACTCAGCGCGGGCCTCTCCGTTCCATTGCCCTGATGCCCCCACCGCCGTTCCGCTCCGGATCCCTTCCTGATCGGACATCGCCTGCTGAGAAAAAAGGAGAGGCGAAGAGCCTGTCCGTTCCATGCAACCCACCCCCCCCCCCCCCCGCGAGCTGAGACGCAGCTCTGGATCATCGTTAATGCAGGGCATGCTAAAAGGGGTGGACGCCAGCCGCACTAGGCCCGGGAGCGGCGACGCCAGCTCAAACGGCCATGCCTGCAGCTGATTGGGAGGAGGGGTCGCCAACCCCCCCCACCCTCCTAATGACCACGAAAGGGGGTGGGGGGGGTCGCACGCGGGACGCTGTGAGTGGGGGCAGCGGCCGCACAGGGCTTCCCAACCCGTGGAACCCGTGGGGGCTGAGGAGTGTGCTGCTTGAGGAGCCCGCCACGCATCACTCCAGGCGCTGGGGGCTCCTGTACATTCCATTGAGGGTCAGTGGAGACGCTGGGGGCTCCCCCCCCTATGTCCCCCCATGTGTGATGTATTAGGGGCCCCCGCGGCGTCATAAAAGACGCCCGGGGATCCTGTAACTTCTGCTGAGGGAGCCCAGCCAGCGTTGGTGAGGACGCTGGGGGCTCCCCCCTTTAGTATCCCCATGTTTGCTGTATTTGGAGCCCCAAAGGCATCATAAAAGACGCCCGGGCTCCTGTACGTTCTACTGATGGAGCCATCCCAGTGTCTGTGAGGACCCCTCTGACCCTCCCCCTTTGATGACATCGAAGCCCCGGCGGCATCATGAAAGATGCCCGGGGCTCCGGCAGGGGCAGAGCTCAGGCCCCCGCCTCTCCCTCCTCGCACTGGAGGGGGCAGAGCCTCTCCCCGCCACCTAGAGCTACCAGGCGGGGAGGAAGGAGAACACCTCCGTGGCCACGCCGCCGCACGAGGTAAGTGGGGGATCTCGGCTGCGGCCCCCGGCGGGGGACCACTGCACTTAAGGGAGCCACGGCCCGCCAAACCCCTCTGGAGTGCGAGGGAGGAGGGGGCGGTGAGGCAGGGGATGGGGACAGCAAACTCCTTACCCAGTCCTCGCCTCGCCGCTCCACCTCCTGGCGCAGCACAGACATCAAGGCTTCCATCTTTGGGGTCTGGACGTGCGTCAATCCTGACAGCACGTTCCAGCGAAGAGATCGGGGGCCAAAGAGGAGGGGGCAACCAGCCCCTTTATACTCCCCCCTCCCCTGAGGTCACTTCCCCTGATCTCTTCCCCCAATCCCATAGGCTGGTCAGCTTCCAGTAGGAAGCGCAGGCCAGTCATAGGGCTGCCGACCTTAAAAGGACGGCTCCCTTCTGGCCACCATGAATGGATCCTGGAAGAGGTGAGTAATGGTAGCCCTGTTCTCTGGCTTTCGGGGACCCAGGGGTGCACCTGAGGCCATGTGAGGCAGCGGCACTGTGGTGGGTGCCGCAATTGTTGGATCTGTTTACTACTATTACTTATCCCATTAGTGGTCATCCGGGGCAGCGTTGCACGCTGTCAATCATAGCTGGCTCAGCAGCCTTGGTCCATTCCCCTACTCCCCGTGCTGCTCTATTGAGAAGTGGAACTGAACGTCTTGGGAGCACCTTTTTATAATTTGCCTCAGTCAGCAGAGAGACTAGTTTCACCCTTGAGGGGACCAATGTCCAGTGGGGTGTCCTGGTCCGGGATGCCCCCCTGTTGCATAATGAAAAAGAAGTCCAATTATTTTTGCTGCTTAATTCTCTAATCTTCCCAATAAACAACAAATAAAAGTAATTCAGTCTGGGGTTGGCTTTGAACCCACAGTTGCTATCTTTCTCACATACCTGTTGTGCTACTGATTAATAACATTTTCTATCCCTGCCATAAGCTTTTGCCTGCACTTTTTTTCTACAAAGAAATTCAGAGCAATCACAATGCAAATGCATTAATATTGCAGCACATCATTTCACACAGGACCTCTCCAGCGCATGTAAAATCCATCACAAAATGCCTGTTTTTATCACAACTGAAGGGCAACAGAAAGGTGCCTTAAAGTCCCTTTCCAGACACACACTAACTTCCTTCCGACGTATCCCCCCTGGGGAACACTTTAAAGCATTTCAGAATCTCAGTTTATATGTAAATACCTTATATAATATAAGCAAAGCTACTTTCTTTCACTTCAGTTTCTGTCTGTTGTCTGAGCAGGGAAGGACAAGACTTGGAGCAGCTTTATAAGTCTTGTGTATGCTCTGGTGGTCAGAGACAGCTGTGGGACCACTGTAGCTTGCTGTGCTTACTCACACTGAGAGCTCCAAGGGACAAAGAAGCATTTTGCATGGTCCTGGATGAATGGAATTGAAAGAAGAGCAATCTTTTCATCCCTGCTCTGGCTTCTTTAGATGGAGAGGCACATGGGACAGCTTACCATTGAGTTTACAACCCCTCCCCGTGGCACCACAGAACTCACCTGCTTCTTGGCTGCCTGGGTGATGTAAACAACCGGCAGCTGCATTTCTGCATCTTTGGGCTGTGAGCGGCTCCTACCCCCAACCTTCCCATCCCCAGCCGTTCAGATAGGCTAGAGACGGGCGCACCCGAGCTACTGGGGATGCGGACATGCGCTGGCGATTGCTGAACTCTGAATGTAAACAGATTGGACGAGAGCTTGTGCATGTGCTGTAAGACTGGAAAAAGTTTTACTGGCTGTTCTTTGGGGTTTCACACAGCAGAGCAACCCCTATTTGGAATGCCCCCAGGGAACAGAAAAAAATGGGATAGACTAGACTAGATTAAAGATTCCAGGTCTGGGTAAAATTCCTTCCTGGGGCAACCCGATTTGGGATGCCCCGCAGTGTGAAACTCTGAAATGAATCAATGTGGGATCCCTGATCCTCCAATAGCATCTTCCAGCACCCCTCTGATTGATGCGCACACTCACATTAGGCATATCTCAATGCGCCGGAACAAGGCCCCACTGAACAGTTTTCAATGTTTGGGCCTTTCCAGTGATCATGGGGGGCCATAAGACTCTATGGATCCCCCGCTTCCTTGTTCCTACCCCCCTACTGTTTTTTTCCCCCAAACAACTCTTTATATCAACATACTTACTAAAAGTGGACCAAAACCTAGTTTTTTTAATAACCTGAGTTTGGGATGCCCCCACCATGCAAAACACTCAGGTTCACCCTATATATGCTTATGTGAGCTGTCATTCCATGCCACATGTGAGGGCTCTTTTCCAATCCATTGCTTGAGGTAAAGCGCTCTCAAATACTGTATATACTCGAGTATAAGCTGAGTTTTTCAGCCCACTTTTTGGGCTGAAAAAAGCCGCCTCGGCTTATACTCGAGTCCAGGGGCGGACTGCCAGGGAAGGCCGCAACCCTGAACCCAACAGATGCTGGAGGGTGAGGGGCGGCCGCTGCGGGTCCCTGCTGTACCAGCTGCTGCCACCGCCGCCGCTCTCATACACACAAACACGCACACACATTCACACACTGACCGGCACTTCCAGGCTGCTGCGCGCTGGTCGTCAATGGGCGGTGTCCAATGTTTTCATTGGACGCCGGCCATACGGGGCACGCCCACCGACGACCAGCGCGCAACAGCCAGGAAGTGCTGGTGTATGTATGAGAACGGCGGCGGCTGGCGGCTGCCAGGCGGAGCTGAATGGAGGGTGTTGTGTGCCGAGCAACCGGCAGGAGGGGGACCCCGCTGCCCCTCTGCAGGGTAACCTCGGCCAAACCCTGATCCCCGACACCTGCGCGTCTGAAAGCGGCGGCGGCGGCGGCAGCAGCAACAGCAGGTACCCACAGTGTGTGTCTGTGTGTGTGTCTGTGTGTGTGTCTTTTTCTGTGTGTGTGTCTCTTTCTGTGTGTGTGTCCCTTTCTGTGTGTGTGTCCCTTTCTGTGTGTGTGTGTGTCTCTCTTTCTGTGTGTCAACTCCAATTCCAATTGAAAAAAGCCGCCTCGGCTTATACTCGAGTCAATAACTTGTTCCATTTTTTGTGGTAAAATTAGGTGCCTCGGCTTATATTCGGGTCGGCCTATACTCGAGTATATACGGTAGCTTACATTACTGATTGTCAGTGGGGAAGCAATTGTGGTGACCTGGGGTTGTTAGGTGTTACCAGCCCTTTAAGGTGTCACGCGGTGGCATTTCACTCTGGCCGAGGGATGTAATGGGCCCAATCCCAGGTGGCATCCACAGAAGTGTGTGTCCCGATTACCCGCCCCCACGTAGGTACCTGTAGCAATGAGTACTCCAGACGCCCAGTCTCGGGGGTAACCGTTGCTCTTTATTGGCAGGACACAGGAAATCCAGATGACAGTGGTGGTAAATGGTGTAGCTGGTGGTGAGTGGTCTTCTGAAGCAGATGGATGGAGTTTTTCAGAGGCCTCGAATGACAGGGTTGTAATGAATATACTTGCTTGACTTGAATGTCTGCACCCAGTGACTGGAGTCCCTATCAGACAGGGTACGTGCTTGTAGAGGATACGTAGAAAACTTTTGCGCTGCTGGCGGGATGACCCTCAATTTCCAAGGCAGCTCGCTATGGGCTATTTTATATATCAGTATTGTCCCACAGACTGTAGTGAGAAGGCACGTATATAATCCCTGCTAACCTGGGTGAACAGGTGATAAACAGGCTGGAAGATATGCTGCATACCTTGTTTAGGGTTTTCCAATAAAGGATAAGGCCTGTGACTGACTGACTGGACAGACCTCGAAGTGTGTCTGCTCCCTCCACACACCGAAGTGTGTCTGCCCCCTTTCCAGAACAATCCAGGGGGCTTGAGTGGCTCTAGGAGGTCACCTGATTCATTAGACTCACTCCCACAGCTTAACCATGTGAATGCTGATGACATGTACAGTCATACACAGGGAAAAATGTTAACATTAGTGTGAATGAAACAAGTAATTAGCTTTCTGACCACAAGATGGTGTTATGCTAGACAATATGCATACACATGGAAATAAAATGGAGAATGTGATAAGACCACATTAGGCTTATGGCCTATATCTGCACATGTGCTCAGGGAATACACAAAAACACAAATATGAAAGATCATGGGTTTACGGTATGTAAGTGACCAAACATATAGTGACAGACTTCCAGATACCGACTGGATTAGTCCAGGTCACTACACAATTTACTAAGATTTCATTTTTTGACTGGAGGTCCGCTTTAAAACTCGATCACAGTCTTATGGATTTGACTTTCCCAGGTTTTGTTCCATACCAATGGGACATCCCGATTTTGGAATACCCCACTGTGTGAAACCCCCAGTTAGCCCATAAAAACTCACGTCTGCTGAATTATATAGTCACGGGGGCGGCTCTCATTGGACGAGTATGCTCCGTTGGAGCCAAGGAAGGTAAGTGTTTACCAGCATTCTGTGGGGTTTCACACAGCAGGGCATTCCAATTCTCAACCTGATAAATTGTGGGTCCACCGGCTTTGCTTTTAGGCTCCCAGACAGATAACTGTCAGTGTTGTAATAGGGAGGGTCATTTATACCCTTAGGGTGGTGCTTCCCAGGACAGTGCATCACTTCAGACCCTGTTTGGCTAGAGTATCACTTCAGAGTGTAGAGGGTGACAAGCCATCTCTATCTGGGAAGACGGCTTGCTATTAATACCCTCTTCCAATTAACCACACACCCTGCTAGTCACATGGGGTGCAGAAGAGCCTGGTGCCGGATTATTATTATTTTTTACTTATACTTCCATAGAAATAAGGGTTAAAGGAATTGACCATCCAAATAAAAAACAAAAATATATTCACCTTTTGTTCCTACTTCACCTTTTCCATTGATCAGCAACTCGCCCAATCGCTGCATCGGCTGTGCCTGAACTGCTGCAATGGAGGGGGATGCCAAGGCCTGACACGCCTGCTCCCAGGGGCATACATACAATAGAGGCAGAGGAGGCAGCTGATACCAGGGCCCATGCAAGCTGTCTCCCCTCACTTTACAGCATCCATGGCAAAAGCTGCAGACTGCATACACCCCAATGCACAGTGTTGGCGCACTGTCTGCAGTGCCAGGGATGGGAGCCATGGGTTCTGCAGGGCAGAACGGGGATGGCAGTCGTTTACCCCCAGCTTTCTGTGTATAAGACACTTGTGGAGGAGGGGTGCTGGCATGTTTGTTCCACCCCGTGGAGCCTGGGGCTCTGTTCCCTGGTGTTCCCTGCAGGCAGTGTGGCAGCACTGCATAATGTAGAAGTGCCTTAAGAAGAATCGGAACTCACTGGGCCCCACTGTCTGCAACCCAGTGCCCACACAGCACCAACACTGCCTAAAATTCCAGTCAGACCACATACTTGATTTGGGATGGTGTGTTATGGTGTCATGGGTTTTGGTCCATTTTAATGCTGGGAGTGTCATTTTTTGGGAGTTTTGCTATGGGGCCCTATGAAACCTATGTACACCCCTGCCCGCTCTATTGTAATGAATACAGAGGCCCTTATTTAACAAGGGATAGCGCCAGGTAGCGAATGGTGAGCGAACGGTAATGACGGTCACCGCCACGAGAACGCCGGCTCCCCTCCGCAATCACACATTTATCAAGCTGATCCTGCTTAGCGACTGACAGAGCGCCAGATAGCGAATCATTCATCATTATTCCAGCCTCACCCCACAGCGCCAGCGAGCGACCTTGAACAGCAACAGGTATGACCTCTCGCTACCTGGCGCTCTCCAATGCATTTCAATGGAGCATTCTTTAAATATTCTTAATTAATTGCTATTTTTTTTTTTTAAATGTCAAAAATTCTGTGACCACTTCTGCAATGTTAGATATGTTTTTTAAGGTAAAAAAATTTAAAAAAAAAATTGTGCAGAATTGATATTACAGGTCTGATATTAATGTATTCATAATACAAAATGTTTTGAAAAACTTTTTTTTTTTTTTCCAAAAATATGGTTGTTTGGGGGTTAAAAAACTACTTTTAACCCATCGCCGCCAGCGCTCTGGGGTTTAAACAAGCATTTCATAGCGCGAGAATTTTTTTTTTTCTTGTTTAATCTTATTTTATTGAGAGTTTTCGATACATAGTAGTAACAGACAATAACAAATACAGAGAAACATGGAAAAATATTTCACACAAGGTATACAACAAGATATACATTTAGAATACCAAAGCAGACCTGGTGCTACCAATTCGTCATACATCACATAGCAGTCTACCTCGGCCCCTGGTTAAAACCTGGCTCCTCAGCTTGCCTGCTATATCCTCTTAATACCAGTTATCCCTCCATCTGACCATCTTTATATCTTCCATATTGGTCCACCTCTCACCGTCTGCCCGCACCACAAACATGCCAGGGAGATGGGGAACATCAGACGAGACATCCAACACAAAGGAGAGAAAAGGGGGAGGGAAAGAGAAGACACAAAAAGGGAAAGGAGAAGGTGCGAAAGAGAAAGCAGAAAGAGAGAAGGAAAAAAAAAAAAAAAGACCCTCATCCACCCAAACCGACTCCCCTTCCCGTGGGCCTTCTTCCCTGAAGGCAACGCAGACTCACCTACCCCTCCACTTGGTACTCACCTTCGGCTTAAGCTGACCCCTCCTACCCGAGAGAGAGGAAGAGAGCAAAGGCCCCCCTATCTGTTACTCTCCATTATCTGTTTCAGGCCTTGATCTGAACTCTTAAACACCATCCATGCTGCCCATGCACATCCAAAAGCCTCCCCTTCCCCCCTACGGTCTGCAACCAGCTCCTCCATCCTCATGATGCTGTTCAGTTCCTCCAACCATTCCAGCAGTGAGGGTGTCTCCGCCCTCTTCCAGTATCTAGGGATCACCCCTCTTCCAGCCGTTAAGAAATGCCGCAAGATTCCCTTCCTACACGCTTGCCTGCTACCCGGAAGCATGGACAGTAGGGTGATCTCAGGGGTGTTGGGCGTGGAAGTGCCGAAGGCCCCATCATACAGAGAAAGGATCCCTGCCCACAATTTGTTTATACTGGGACACTCCCACCACACATGGAGAAGAGTCCCCCGGGCTGAATTACACCTCCAGCAGACCTCCGAGACCGAAGGGAACATCTGGTGGATCCGTACTGGGCTCCGGTACCATCTCGATATAAGCTTGAAGTTCTTTTCCTGGGCCCTGCAAGGCAATGCCATTTTGTGGGTAAGGAAAAAAGCTTTCCCCCAGTCCTCCTCTTCAAATTGCCGCCCAATTTCCCTCTCCCATTCTCCTACAAAGTCTGGTTTTCCAAGTCCTACTTCTTCCATCATAATGCCGTACAGCGCCGAAATGACTCTTGTTGGACGCTCGGCCGCCTCCAATATGTCCTCAAACTTGGAACAGTCCCTCCCTACTGCTGCTAGGTTATCCAGTGAACCCAGGTAATTTCGTAACTGACTCACCTCCAACCAGGACACCACCGCCCCCTCTCTCCCCAACGCTCTCACTTCCCGTATTGTGGGGATCCCACCTTGAACCAGGACATGTCTCAACCTGATTTTTGAGGAGGCCTCCCATATTAAGAATCTTGGTACCCCCACCCCCGGTACGAATGCTGGGTTGTTAAATAGCGGAGTCATGGGGCCTGGCCTGGACGAGATGTTTGTATTTTTAAGGCTGTCTTCCCACGCCCGAAGGAGCTGAGCGGTCAGGAATGGCATCTTATCTTTGTTTGGGATTAATTTAGGTTCTATCCAAGGAAGGGCGCAAAGATCCCATGCCATCATATCTTGCTCAATGGTTACCCACTGCTTGGAGTTTCTGCTGTGATGCCAGTCCACTATCCTCGTTATCATTGCTGCCCTGTGGTATTTTTCCACGTCTGGCAACCCGACTCCCCCCTTGTCCCTAGGTCTCGTGAGTTTCCGAAAGCTAAGCCTTGGTTGTCCTCCTCCCCATATAAACCTCAGAAGCTCAGTTCTAATTTGCCGGAAAAACTGTTTGCCACCGTACAACGGGACAGCCTGAAAAACATATAATAGCCTAGGCAAAACATCCATTTTCAGCGCGTGGATTCTGCCTAGCCACGAAATACCCTTAGTAGCGTAATTTCTTAAATCCATTTTCATTTTCTGTAGTAATGGGTCGTAATTCAATCTAAATAGGGAGGTGGGGTCTGCTGTGATGAGAACCCCCAAGTATTTGATGGCCTCATCGCACCACCTAAAAGGGAAATTTTCTTTCAGTCTCCTCACCATCTGCTGATCCCCCAAACTAACATTCAACATTTCCGATTTGGAAATATTAACCTTAAAGTTGCTGACATCGCTAAATCTTTGAAATTCCCGTAAGATCGAAGGCAATGAAATATGAGGTGAGGTCACATATAAAAGTAAGTCGTCCGCGTATAATGCCATCTTATGGTCTTTCCCCCCTACCGTGATACCCCTTATATCAGGGTTCGCACGAAGAGCCACAGCCAGGTGTTCCATCGCAAGCACAAACAACAGAGGTGACAGGGGACATCCCTGCCTTGTCCCATTCAGGATCTGAAAACCCGAGGAAAGCAGTCCATTCGTCCTTACCTTTGCCGTTGGGTTGGTATACAGCGCTCGTATCCTACTCCTCATCCCCTGCCCCATCCCAACCTGCCTGAGAGTATGTTCCAAGAACCTCCAGCTGACCCGATCGAACGCCTTTTCGGCATCTACCGACAACAAACAAGTTGGAATTCTATTTGCTCTGGCATACGAGTTCAGGAGAATAGTTTTGATAGTGTTGTCACGAGCCTCTCTACCCGCAACAAACCCCACCTGGTCTGTGTGGATCCAGGCCGGTAACAGCTGCTTTAACCTATTAGCGATCATTTTGGCGAAAAGTTTTAAATCAACGTTTATTAGCGAAATTGGTCTATAATTGCTGCATATTGTCTGCTCTTTACCAGGCTTGGGCAGCACTGTAATATGCGCCTCCAGCGTTTGGGTGGGGAAGCTACAGTCCTCTGAAATTGAATTGAAGGTTTTAGTCATAAATGGAACAAGTAAGCCCTTGAATTGCTTATAGAATTTTGCTGTGAAACCATCTGGACCTGGGCTCTTTCCAGAAGGGGTAGAAGTCAACGCCTCTAACAACTCCGCCTGCTCAAATGGTTCATCCAGTGCCTCCCTTTCAGGCGTATCCATGGTCGGCAATCCTGTTTCGCATACGTAAGCCTCTATCTCTCTTTCCAGTGCCTCCTCCCTCCCCGGCGCTGTCCCCTTTCCCCTGATGCTGTACAGCTTTGAATAGTACTGTTGAAATACTTCTGTTATTTCTTTAGGGTTATGCACCAATTTGCCCATCTCATCTCTTATAGACGGTATGTATGTCTGCTTTTGCCTAGGGTGAAGCAGTCTTGCCAAGGGGCGACCACATTTATTACTGTGTTCATAATAGAACCTATTGGTTAACTCCCTCTGCCTGCTGGCCATTTTGTTCAATAGGCTTAATAGCTCGTTCCTCATAGCCGTCAGCTCCATCATTATCTGTGGGCTCGGGCTCTTCTTGTGCGAGGTCTCCAACCCCGCTATCTTATTGACCAGCTCTTTTAACTGGGACCCCCTCTCCCTCTTCAACCTCGCCGCGTGCTGTATAAGAATTCCTCTAAGAGTGCATTTCAGGGCCTCCCACTGCATGGGGAGCCTGGTCGTGTCTAGCTCATGGTTTTTCAGGAAGTCAGATATCCCCTCAGATATGGCTGTAGTGCAAACCTCATTCTGTAGGAGATTTTCGTTAAGTCTCCACGTCCATGGGCGGTCAGCCAACTCCGGGAGCTCCAGTGACAGGAATAGAGGAGCATGGTCCGACCAAATCCTGGTGTCTATGGACGCCTTAGGGGACCACTGCAAGGCATGGTGACTAATGAAGAAATAATCTATTCTGCTATAGGAGGTATGTACATTAGAGAAGAAGGTAAAGTCTCTAACCCTAGGGTTGCACACCCTCCAAACATCTATTAATTGCCGGTTATGTAACAGTTTTTTGAAAGCTTTCAGCTTGGTGTAGGACAGTGCGGATCTCCCTGTCGAGGTATCTATCAGAGGCTCCATCGCCAGGTTGAAATCCCCTCCCAATATCACCACCCCCTCCATGAAGTCCTCCAAAGTTTGGAGGATCCTCCGGGCTGTCTGGACCTGGTCTACATTAGGGAGATACACGTTAGCCAAAGTCCACGTCTTCCCCCCAATTCGAGCCTTAACAAATATGAATCTGCCCTTTGGGTCTCTGATTTCATCCATAAACACAAATAAAGCATTCCTATGGACCGCTATTGAGACTCCCTTCGATTTAGCTTCCGGATTAGGGGCATGAAACCAGGTTAAAAAGTTCCGATCTTTACATTTTGGGATATTGCCTACCTTAAAATGCGTCTCCTGAAAGAATACTATCTGACTTTTCTTTTTGTGCATGGAATACAAGATTTGAGACCTTTTAGAAGGGTTATTCAGACCTTTGGCATTAAAAGAGCAGAATGTAATTCTGGCGCCCTGCCTTCCACTCTCGGTTCTCATTTTTTCCGAGAAAAAAAAAAAAAAAAAAAAAAAAAGGGGCAAGGGAAGATGAAAGAGGGAGGAGAACAGCTACTCCCCAGACAGGCGGGGAGAAGGGAGCATGGATAGAACACTAGGTAATGGGGTACACAGGACAAGGACTAAAGACTTAGACACACACTTCACACACTCACCAAATACCTCAGGTATCCGGTAACTATAGGGAAGAACTACCCTTCCAGGGCTCTCCCTAACCTAACTGGAGAGTTAATCTCCACAGATCTGCCCACTCCCCGTAGAGTACACTCCACAGAGACGGACAGTCGCCTACTTGGGGAACGTCTGTCAGATACAGCCAAGATGAGGCTCGTGTAACCCAAATGCAACATGAACATGTGGAAACAATTGTTTATAACTTGTCAAACCAAACACTAATCCCTCCGGACCCCCCTCAGGCACCTCCATCCCCAAGGCTCCCAGAGTGCCCCACCCGTACCCGGCCCCATTGCGCCTAGCAACCCACCGCCAACCCACCCTCCGGCCCGGGAAGCCCCAAGCATCCGGGTCGAACCTAGCTGTATAATCTGCATAACACTCACATCCACCTCCATGCCCAGGATCCCCCTTTGGGGAAGCCCGGTGCAGGAGGGGGACGCGAGGGGCCACCCCGGGGCGGGGCCGAGAGAGGGGGAAAGGGCAAACCCCGACCAGGCAAGCAAGAACCTAACCCACCCGTCCGGTATCCCACACCCCAAGGGCCCACAAGAGCCCCCCCCAACATGCAGCATGTCTCAGGTCGTAAATCATGAACGTCTTGCCCAGAGGGCCCCATCCGTTGCACCCCCATGTTTCCCAACCCGTTATGTCATGCACAGTGTTCAACCATGTTAGAGGCGGTCCACCGGGAGTATCACGAACTGGTAGATATTAAATATTGAAGCAATAACGTAAAATATAGGTAAACCTCCGGGCCCGGCACCCCCAAGCAGAGATACCAGGTACGGCAGAAGGGGGGGGGACCAACAGAGGGAAAAGAGAACGCACCGTGGCAGGGTCGTGAAGAACAACACCATTCTACCCACCCGCTTTGATAGCAGAGAATATTGGGCATATGTCTCACTCAACTCTGTATGGCACCCCCCACCCCCACCGCCCCCCCTCCGCCTCCCCCGACTCCCACCCCTGAAGCCCACCCCCTGTTAACAGGGCAGGTGAGAGCCAGCGGGAGATCCCCACCGGCCGAAGCACCGGCCGACCAGTGAAGAAGGCGCAAACCCCCCCCCAGGAGGAGAACGACAAGAGCCGCGGAGACCGTATGCCTACATCCAATCAACACTTTATAGGGATCCCCCCACCCCCTTCAAAATCACCCTGCTCAACCTTCCTTTAAGCCCATCCTCCTCTCCCCTCTCCCCCCACCCCTCCGGGTGCAAGGCTATGGCAGATGTAGTAGCGCCTTACCCGTTTCGAACCTAGGTACTCGGCTGTCACCAAATTTTAAACAACATTAGTATTTCGTCATATAATCCTCTAAACCCTCTCTCCGCCCCGCCATCCCATCTATAGGACCACGCCTGATCCTCCCACACATATATCAACCCATTATATCATGCACATTTTTCAGCTGCATTAAACACGGACCAGCGAAAGCATTGTGGACACATATTAAATATGCCTGCAATAAAAAGTAAAATATAAGCAAACCTCCGACCCCACCACCCCCAGGCAGGACCCCCCGGCACAGAGGAGGAGGCGGGAGCCCCCCCGGGGGGAAAGACCAACGGGAGGAGAAGAGGGCGCGCCAGAACGAAGGCATAGGAAAATAGAGCCATGCCATCATCTACATCTACAAAGGGTCCCGCTCCTCCACCCCCCCGCCAGCGACCCCCCCAACAACACTTACCACACCCCAAAATACCGAACATATGTCAAAACCAGTTCTGCTTGGCATCCCGTATCCCCACCACCCCTCCCCCCATCACCCCGCTCCCAGAAGGTCAACATTAGGAAACTTTTCTTCCGGGAAAGGATAGGTAGAGGCCCTACGGAGGCCCCCCCAAGCCACAACTCCAGGCCAATCGATAAAGGCGTCACATCCCCACAAGAGAAGGATATCAAGGGCAAGAGGAGGCACCCCCAGGACCCCAAGCCAGAGCAGCAGACCGGACATCCAGATCAATAATTTCCAAATCTCCCCCCACCCCCCCGCAGCCACCCGATTTGTCACCACTGCAGGCCCACCCCCGGGCATAGGAACAATCTCCCCCACCGCGGTAGTAGCGGTGGCAAGCCTGGCGGCGGCTCAGTCCGTTAGTCCAGAAGACCAGAACCCAGATCTTGAGCGTCCACAGAGAAAGGAAAAAAAAAAAAAAACCCCAAAAAAGTCAAACAATGTCAGTAACTTATCATCAAACCTCTAATCCCTCCCCCCCCTACCCCTCCCTCTCGCCCCTCCCTCCCGGCGTCGGAATCTCTCCCGTTGTGGCAACGGTGGGGGCATGGCAGGCAGCGCCTCCGCCAGCCAATCCGGTACTTGAATTGGATCCATCGACAGGAATTCAAAAAGTGCTGGTAACTCCTCGTGTGATCGCAGAAAGAAAGAAGAGTCCCCCTTCCGCACGATGAGATGAAAGGGGTGACCCCACTTATAGGAGGCCCCCAGATTCTTGATTTTATCCAAGAGCGGATGCAAAAGCCTCCGCATGAGGAGAGTCCGCCTGGAGAAGTCGGGCAGTATCGTGATCCTGTTGCCGTTCCACGGGACCGGGCCCCTTTCCCAAGCTTCCTTGATTATTTCTTCTTTATCTTCAAAGGATAACAGTCTGCACAAAACATCCCTCGGGGCCCCCTGGCCCCCCGCCGGTCTGCTCATGACTCTGTGAATGCGTTCGATTCTGACCGCTGCATCCTGTGGCTTGTTACAGAGGGAGTTGAAAATGGCTTGCGCCGACGATCTTAACTGGTCACCTCTTATCTCCTCCGGGATCCCCCTCAGTTTCAGGTTATTCCGTCTCCCCCTGTTCTCCAGGTCATCCAGATGTAGTTGCATCTCCCGCTGTTGTCGTCGAAGTTCTCTCTGCATGTTAGCCACTTCAGCCAATTCTTGGGCCGCTGCCCCCTGGTTTCTTTCAACGGTGATCACTCTTGAGTCCAGAGTGGCGGCTTGTTGTTGCAGATCTTCTATATCTTTTCTGACAGCTTTTTCTATGCGGAGCGCCATAGACTCCAGGTCCGCTTTAGAGGGGAGAGACCGTAAGTCCTCTTTAGTGGCAAGTGACTGTAGTATCTCTCTCAAAGCTACATCTCCTCGGTCACCGCTCCCATGTGGGGATGTGTCATGTTGGGGGGTCACGGGGGGAGAAGTGAACCCCTCCGCCATCCAGGCAGTCAAAGACCCAGTGGGTGGGGGTAACGCTCGGGCCGGCAGGGGAGACACCACGACCCCTCTCAGGTTGGGGTCATGGCATGGGCTTGACATTCCGCTGTTTCCAGAGTCCCCAGATGTCTCCTGCAGGTCAAGATCCATCCCATCATTTGGGTCCTCTTTACTAGAGGTGCTGCCCTCTGAACGAAAGTCGGGGCTTGATATAGGGGAGTGATAGCCCCCACCGGTGATGCCTCCAGACTCCAGCATGCCAGTCTGCCTACTCATATCCCCAGACGGACCAGCCATCCCAGTAATGCTCGGGACCTTCTTCTGGGGAGGGCCCCTGCACCCAGCTGCTATGTTCTCGGGTGCCCCCCCCTCTGCCTGCGCCGACTCAGCAATATGCTGCCCTCCGCAGCTCTCCTCCTTGTCGCTGCGGTCCCCACGTGCAGCCGCCGGTCTCTCTCTCCCCCCGCCTCTCCCCTCACCTCCGGCTTCGTGCTGCTCCCTGGGCTGTGTCACGCTGAGCAGCGATCTCTCCTCGGCTGCATAATTCGGCTGCATAATTCGGCTCCCCGCTCTCGCCGCTGGGGCCGGGGAGTCCCTCCCCGCGCTCTCCCGCCTCTCTCACCGCCGGCTCCTGGCTCCTGTCATCGGCCGGCGCCATCTTGCGCCCCGCTCCTCTCCGCTCCTGCGGGGTCCGACCCCCGAAGAATCTTCCGATCCCCGCCTGGGGCACAGGGCAAGACTTCCTTCCTCCCTTCCTCTTTCTCTGGGACCCCATTTGTGAAGGGTCCAGGGTGCTCAATTGTCGGTAAGTCGGCTGTATAATAAGGGTTCACCGGAGCTCTCTCGCCACCACTCCTCACTCGGCCATATCCAGACCACGCCCCCCGCGCGAGAATTTTTTGAGCGTGATGAATATGCTGGGAGCCGTTCGCTATGGCCATTCGCTGTCATGCGCTCCCATACAGCGCGGAACCTGTCAAACAGCGACTCCTAACCCCGTATTCAACATTACCGCACACCGACTGAGTCGCTGTCAACAGCCGAACAACGGCCAAGCACAGCGAATACTAGCGTGCGCTGTGAAAATACCGCTACTGTCGCTCATCTGTCGCTACCTGGCACTATTAATGAATCGGCCTCAGAGTGTATAGCAGCACCTCTGTGACTGATGGTGGATGAGTGTGAGCCTGAGACACTGCTGGGTTTGCCTTGAAAAAGTGGGGTTTTATTATGGGTGTAGTGTGCAGAAACGGCCACTAGATGTCAGTAAGACAGATAAAGAAGTATAAAAGGCTGGGCTTGTCTGGACATAAATTATTCGGCCAGTTTCTTATTCGGGCTGAAGTTGGTTTCTTATTCGCCAGCTTCTTACTCGTGTTTATGCTTATTTCCCGCCTTCCTTTAGAGGACAATGTCCATGAATGATGGCAGTTATTCTATAGACAGCTCTGACCAATATTGCATTAAAACTGGCACAAATCCAGCATTACCTGGCACAACATGGGCATCTAAATGGGCAATAAAGAATGTGATTTTAAGGGGTTAAATGGCTTTGGGCCACTGATGCCACAGTGCCAACTGACAGAAGGGGACCCCCTGCATGGCATACAGTTGAGTTCAGCCTGGCCCAAAGTTGTTTTGGCCATGAAACTGGCATTAAAGTGGGCACAATTGCCCTTTTCTATAAGGCAAATAAGTAACAGCTGTTTTCAAGGGGTTATATGGCTTTGGGCCACTGATGTCATGTGCCAACTGACAGAGGGGCCCCCCTGCATGGCATACATACACCTACTGAATTGCCAACTTTGTTTGAATAATTTGAAGTTAAAAATGCCTAGCATACTAGGTGTATATATATTTTAAGTTATTACACAGTGCACAACACAAGGAATAATTGCATTACCCATCACTCCTTGCAGTGGGCGGAGCTATGCAAATAATCTCTTTACGTCTCTAAACAATCCAAGGCAGGGCTGGTGCCAGCACACAGCTTACTCTGTCATGTGCCGGGGGCACCAGTCTGGGCCCACTGACAGGCGTCCAGACCCGGCAGAGGGTGGCCAGGGGCACGCTGTTCTTGTGCTCACTCTCCCACGGCATAAGTCGCCCCTGGTGTTTGCCAGTGAAGAGATTGTGGGGCTGCAGCTGCTGGAGCCACTCATGCGGTCTGCTGCTGGTTTGTAAAAACATGCATCCTGCGCCTGTTCATGAAATCTATGGGGGGGCCTGACCGATGCCCCTTCCTGTCTGCAGAGAGGATATGTGTGGAGTGAATGAAACACAGCAGCAGATAACCTTTGTGTGCTGCAGGTTGCACAGAAACTTCATACTTCACTATGTAAACCCCTCCTTCATCTCTCGCAGAGTCCCTAGGAAACTGAATATAAAATGCAGACAACCTATGGCCAAAACTGGCCCCGGAGTCTATTAGACTGCTGATACCCTCTCCCGGGACATCCCAGACTGGGATGTCCCCGCTGTGTGAAACCCCCAGTCACTTACCTGTGCGAGGAACCCACGGCTGACGGTGGCGTCACTCGCTTCCATTCTTGGCTGTGCGCAGCCACATCCGCCACATCTTAATGGCTGTGAGTGGCTGCGCACAGCTGAAGGATGCAGGTGATGCCGAGTGCGGCAGATGTGTACGGCATTCAAATGTGTGGCCCGAGAAACTGATTGGACAAGTGGCCGTGCATGTGCCACTGGACCAAGGAGAGTTGAGTTTACTCGGCGAATGGTGGGGTTTCACACAGTGGAGCATCCAAACCGGGGATCCAGGGGGAGGGACCAAAACCCGGGATAGTGAAAATGGCAGGTTTTGGTCTACTTTAAAATCATTCTGCAAACAACAAAATAACCCCCCCCCCGCTTGCTGTCTGCAAACTCACCTTATTCCTGCCTCCCTTTCCTATGTAAATATTAGACAGCTGCATCCCCAGCATCTCTGGATTGTGAAGCGAGCTTCCGTCCCCAGCCATTCAGATAGTTTGGGGGGAGGGAGCGCACACACTGCAGGGGATGCTCTTGATTCCTGTTTGCCTAACATTACATATGTATGGCAAATGGCTCTGATTGGAAGAGAGCCCACGCATATGCTGTAGGTGTGGAGCCTTGACACATGTCAAGGGGGCCAATTGACAAACAGTCGTCCAAGGGCCCACCTACACCTGAAGCTGGCCCTGATACAAGGTGCTCAGAAATGCTGAGTATATAATATATAATGCCAAGGATTAGCTTTAAATTTACACAGCCAAACACATCCACCAGTGGACACTGGTTCTCATCAGCACTAGGACGGATGTTTTTGGCTGTATGAGAGGGGAGAGACTTGGCGAGTACCAAAACAAGATTCGCAACCCACCGTATATTAAGCCTAACACGGGTCTCTCCACAGGGTGGCTTGTGACCCTATTTTGGTACTCACCAAGTCTCACTCCCTTAACAGCCAAAAACATCCACCCTAGTGCTGATTAGAGCCTAAAGCTTGAAACCCATGTTTACAGGTGGATAAGATTGGCTGTGTAAATTTCAAGCTAATCTTTGGCATTGTACACTCAGAGTTTCTGAGTGCCTTGGAACAAGGCCGTCTTCAGGATTAGGTAGGCCCTTGGGCAACAGTTTGTCAATGCTTGGGCTCTCTTCCAATAAGAGCCATTTGCCATGCATATGTAATGTTAGGCAAACAGTTCTGTTTGTGGCAAACGGGAGCATCCCCCTACCATACTGGTATTTGCCATTCTGTGCCTCTACCTAAGCAGTAGGCAGTGCCCCCCCCCCATGACTGAGCCCGATATGGGGTGATGAGGGTCCTATCATATGTCCTGCATCACTAACAGTAGCCCCAACTCATCTGCAGAAAACAGAATGGCCTTAGCGGCCAAGGCGATCGCCTTGCTCACCCTTATCTAGAAACAGCCCTGGTCACGCTTACCATTAAAGGAAACTCAGACTAGGGGTCCAGCCATTACATTATAGGTGATGAGGGTACCAGACACATTATAAACTCTATAGAGTCTGGCCCCCCCTCTATCCTATGTGTGATTGATTGGCCCCTAGATTGAATTGCACCCCAAGGTAACCCATCCTGGGGGAAGAGGGTAGACACCCTCATTTATCATCAGCAACAATAGTGTGGCAGCCTGTGGGTCTCAGGCCAGGGTGGCTATTAGGGCCACCTGGCCAGGGGCCTCCTCTTCACAGCTGGGCCCCATAATACTACAGGATGAGCATCATGGGGCCCAGGGCTCTCCTGCCCTGATGGCTGCCTTGCCCAGGGAGATAACTGGGGACTGTTATTTTTTGGGAACAATGAATTGTGTCCATTCTGCCTTTCTTTGCGTTAGGCACCGTTTTTATCAGCTACTAAACTGCTTAGGAACGTGTTTTGTTGCTAGAGAGGAATGAATTGTAGTCAATAATCGGGCTGTGTTGCATTATCACAGCGTTTTGTAGCGTCATAGGCTAATATTCCAGATATTTACAGCAGGGACTCATAACTTGCTATGGATCCCTAATGTCAGCCACTATAGATGTCTGCTACAATGTATTGTACTATAATAATAGCTAATAACTGCTATATCACTTGTGCCTTGCTATTGGCCACTAGCTGATGTGTCTCCTCTTCTGTGGCCATGGAGACATTCATTTAGTTAAGATCTATTTCATTTTGTGACGGTTCAGTTCATGCTCATCCTGTAGCATCTTTAGTACTTGAACTTGGCATCAGTGACATTTCAGTTAGTGTGTCGTCTATCTGAACCGGCTGGCAGTCACAGTTCAGGTAATGCCTATATAGTGTTTAAAATGCACCTATACACCTATATGTAGCTACCTTCTACCCCCCAGTCCACTGCCCCAAAACAGCCTGTGTTTCCTTTTTTTACCTCAGACTTAATATTTATAACAACACGAACTGGATGCATTTGGCCATATTGCTCCCTGGCTAAGCAGCCCCACCCCCAGTGATGATGCAATTAGAGTACAGCTCAGCAACTGGTAGAACTTCAACCTAACTGCCATTATGTGACAGTTTGGTTATAACTCAATTCATTAGCATATGGCTGCCATTCACCATAATACTACTTTGTGTGTTTTTATGGATATTGGGCAAAGGCTGAGGTAAAAATAGAAACACGGGCTGTTTTGGGGTGCAGGGCTGGGGATAGAAGGTCACCACATAAACTTCCTTTCTGTGTATAGGTGCACTTTCCGTGCTGACGCTTCCATGACGATAACAAGGCATAAATGTCACCTTTATCAGTCTAGTGAAATAACCCACAGTGGTGACACTTTGTAATTGGCTTAGACAAAGATCAGTAGTGCGTGACATATAAGAACAACACTGGTTAGCCTCCATTAAAAGACATCTTTGTTCCAAAACCATACTTTCTTGGACATTCCCAGCAGACCTCAAGTATTGAGTGCTCTCGTGCATGAGAGACCTGGCTTACCTTCGTCCCGCTCCTGCAACGCAGGTGTGGCGCGCTTCTATTAAGATCAATGGGAGTCTCAATAAAAAGGGCACCCCTGATCTGTCATCTGACATTGACTCCCTGTAAACACAGTGGCAATAAAAAGGCAGCAAGCAGCTGACCTGATGCCTTTCCAATGTGTGTCGCCTCCATTTTCTGCAGCGCAGAGTTGAAGACATAGCAGTACTGCAAAGTTTGTACTCATTTCAATTTCATTCCTATAGGACCATGCAAAAAGTGGTCTAACAGCCACTCTGTCCCTTGGAGCTCTCAAAGTGAATGAGAACGGCAAGCCAAGATGGTCCCACAGCTTTCTCTGATGACAGCAGAGCATGCATATGACTGCGCCATCACATGCACTTCCCAGTTCAGCCATGTCCAAAAATTACAGCAAGGAAAGGGGCTTTGTTCATAAATAATTGGAGAATTGCTCATTTTACACTGTGGTTAGAGAAAGTTAGTGTGCGCTTGAACAGGGACTTAATGTCTGTGAAGGTTTCCATTCATACAGTCTGTAGGGTAAAATGGACCGATGCAGGATGGGTGACTAGCAAGTCCCGTTACCTTGATTTGGTCCTACAGACTAATGCTTCATAGTTCTTACACTCTTCTTGATGTAAACATTCTCCTTCATTATCCTCCATTACTCCTCTTAATCCTCTTTTGTCTAATAAATAGTTAAACCAGACCTTCGGCATCATTTAATGAAAAGCCCAAACCCTTAAAAAACTATTCCCCAGCATCTATAATTAATATATTTTATGTTTTAAGTCACTTATTTATTAAATTTTCCCCCACCGGGCTGCAACTCTGTTCAGGACTCTAGGATACGGGCACCGCCATCTAGACTCAGAAGCATTACATACTGAGGAGAGGAGAGTGGGATAAAGTACAGGGGGCGGGTTATTAGCTGCGCTTTGCACAGACAGAGCAGAGCTGGGGTCAGAGAAAGGACAGCAATCCCAGAATGCAGAGCGACACAGTCAGAAGACACTTCCTGTTTGCAGGCTGCCTGATGGTCCATGAGCCGCCATCTTGGATGTTTAAAGGCTCATAACATGCAGTAGATGCAGGTAGGATGATTTTTAATGTGAGCAATCTGTATGTACAGGGAGTGGGAAACATATAAGATGGGCTCTTGTTCAGGGTGAAGATCTGCTTTAACAAGGGTACCCCTGATCTGTCATCTGACATGGACTTTCCCTTTAAAGCACTGTAAATTCAGTGGCAATAAAAAGGCAGCAAACAGCTGACCTGATGCCTGTCCCATGTGTGTCTCCTCCATTTTCTGCAGCGCCTAGTTGAAGCCATAGCAGGACCCCTTTTAATTTCATTCCTATAGGACCATGCACAAAGTGGTCTAACAGCCACTCTTGGAGCTCTCAAAGTGAGTGAGCACGGCAAGCCAAGGTGGTCCCACAGCTTTCTCTGATCACAGCAGAGCATGCACATGATTGTAGCATCACATGAACTTCCCAGCTCAGCCATGTTCATAAAATTACAGCAAGGAAAGGGGCTTTGTTCATAAATAATTGGAGAATTGCTCATTTTACACTGTGGTTAGAGAAAGTTAGTGTGCGCCTGAACAGGGACTTCATGGCTGTAAAGGTTTCCATTCATACAGGTCATGGCATGTCTGAAGGATAAAATGGACCGATGCAGGACGGGTGACTAGCAAGTCCCGTTGCCTTGATCTGGTCCTACAGACTAAGGCTTCATAGTTCTTACACTCTTCTTGATGAAAGCCTTCTCCTTCATTATCCTCCATTACTCCTCTTAACCCTCTTTTGTCTAATAAATACTTAAAGAAGTCTGATGTGACAAGCCCACATCCAATCTTCCCTTTATTCTGAGGTGTGCTGCTACCCCCAGCCTATCTGAAAGTGGAAGGGGTAAATAGAACAGACTAAATGTAGTTAAAGGGGCACAAAAACCCACCAGCGGCCTGCCTGGAATTTAAAAGCCTAACTGAATGGCTGGGGCGGGCGCGCGCACACTGCCAGGGATGAAGGGGTTGCGGCAGCGCGCATGCACTCCTGCAGCAGCCAATCAAATATACTGGGACGGGAGCTTGCACTTCGCTGGGGATGCGACAGCGCGCATTCCTCATTGAAGGCAATCAAAGCCCTTTGCCGAAGGATGTAAACATGGCAAAGAGCTTTGATTGGACAAGAGCTTGTGTATGTGCCATTAGATAGAGGAGAGATGAGATTTACTGGGTGAACTTGGGGGTTTCACACAGCGGGGCATCCCAATTTACGCATGAAAAAACCTGGGTAGGTAAAATTCCTGGGTTTTGTTCCACTTTAAATAGGGGCACAGTTTTGAGGGGTGATTTGGAGTGATATAGAAAGGGAGCATTGGCAAATAGAGGTGGTAGCGGTGGCTTGAAGTAATGTAGTGATATTGATTATACAACACCAACCTGGGTGAAATCTTTGACACAATAATTTGGTAAAATTGTTTTTTATAATTATTATATGATGAGCATTGGTGGGAGCTTATATGGGCTCAGTATCAGGAACATGATTATGATGTTGGACTGATGAGAGAGGCCATATATTCAGAGAGGTAAGCCAATCAGCATATGTATTGCTAACATTGTGGCATATAAATGTAGGGGAGTGGTGGAAGAACATACAAGTTGAGTTGATGGAGACGGTGGGGATCCTGATCGTTGTAGAAAATCTTTATTATGCTATTCCAAATGAAAAAAAAATCTGAACCTATTTATTCTGGCCCACAACCAGGTTCCAAATAATTTATGTAGCCCATGCCAGAAGGTTGAGCATCATTTTTATAGGGATTCCGGCAATGTGACCACATGGGCCATATGCAATTCCTAGATTTAATGTCTAGAGGTTTATACTTTGCTAATGTGAAAAATATTTTTTATCGATTTTGTGCTGACGAGTTTGGATAATTCCAGTATACAACCAAGCTGCTTCTAATTGGATATTAGTGATTACAAGGAGTGGGATGCCATCATTTGCATACTTACCCGGTTGTAGTTTTGCTTGTGACATTTTTTCTATTATATTGAAGCACATGATTATTGCGCACACAAGCACTTCTATTGAGTTCCTGATATTATCATTGTTTGTCTATTAGGACATATCATTGTGCGTATTGTAATCACTGTTAATTTATTGTTA
The DNA here is from genome assembly GCA_027917425.1 of Gastrophryne carolinensis. Taxonomy (NCBI): domain Eukaryota; kingdom Metazoa; phylum Chordata; class Amphibia; order Anura; family Microhylidae; genus Gastrophryne; species Gastrophryne carolinensis. The sequence goes on from CM051239.1 coordinate 369,145,733, forward strand.
TTACTTTTTGTTTAGGATCAGCATTATGATTAATGCATTCTAATCCATTTTATTTATGGATAGACATGTGTCGCCATGATCACTATTCTTATTTATATCTACGACTACGAGCTGCTACAGAGGGGTGCTGTCCCTTTAAGGATGGCAGCCCCATGACTGGCTGTCGTTCCTGCTCAGAAGCAGACCAGCCTTGTGGGAGGGAGATCGGGGGGAAGTGACTTCAGGGGGAGGGGGAGTATAAGAGGGACGTCGTCCCCTTCCTCTTTGAACATCCAATCTGGATGGACGAGCAGTCACGCCTGCACTGATGGAGGTGCAGATGGAGGAACTACACTGCGAGGCCAAGCGACGAGGCGAAGACTGGGTAAGAAGTCTGATTTCCTGCCCCCCGACCGCCCCAGTTGTTCTCACCAGGCTGTCACCCGGCTCAGCTCCTCACCGCCCCACTACTGTGACCGGTGGAGGGAAGCCCCCATCCTGGTCACTACTGCTAAGCCGGTCCTCCCAGCAGCAGGAGGGTCTATCTCCCCAGTGGCGCTCTCTCCGCTGTCAGTCTGCTTCTCCCTGCCTTCTGGCTCAGTGGGGGGGGGGGGGGGGGGGGGTAGCACTAAGTGCAGTGCCGGCCTCCCCACTGGGCACTGCACTTAGCGTTACTACCCGCTCGGATCAGCCCCTCCCCCTAGAGTTCTGCTCATTGCGGAGGGGGCCCTCTACTCTCCTCTCCTCTCTCCAAGGCACAGGGGAGTCAGAGCTCTGCAAGGAGTAGATAGCAGAGCTGGTGCCACAGTTTAAAGCGGACCTTCACTCTGAATAATCTTATATGTTTTCCACACCCTGTACATACAGATTGCTCACATTAAATATCATCCTACCTGCATCTACTGCATGTTATGAGCCTTTAAACATCCAAGAAGGCAGCTCATGGAACATCAGGCAGCCTGCAAACAGGAAGTGCCTCCTGACTGTGCTGCTCTGCATTCTGGGACTGCTGACCGTTACCGGACCCCAGCTCTGCTCTGTCTGAGCAAAGTACAGCTATAACCCGCCCCCCTGTACCTTATCCCACTCTCCTCTCCTCAGTAAGTGTGATGGCGGTGCCCATATCCTAAATTCCTGAACAGAGTTGCAGCCCAGTGGGGGAAAGAATAAGTTAGTGACTAAAACATAAAATATATTATTTTAGATGCTGGGGAATCGTTTTTTAAGAGTTTGGGCTTTTCATTAAATCACGCTGAAGGTCCAGTTTAAGCTATATATTGTAATATTTTCTCTTTGTTTTCTGTATACATTTGTCTGTATAAGTATTGGGAAGTTTAGGAAATTGATACAATATTTATTATGGGGTTGACAAAGCATTTATCCTGCTTCTGGGCTGCCTCATCTGGTGCAACATAGTGCATTATGGGGTCGACTCATGGTTATGTGCGTACAAAGTTGCACACGTTTTTGGAGCGCCAAGTCACGCTCGGGCTTCCGTCTTATTCATGGTCATCAAGATGGGATGCACATTTGTTTTTGCTCTAATTTGCACACTAGCGCTTGCCAATGCACCAATTAGCACTATGGTTATGGTATGTTTAGAATGTAAATAGGTGGAGGAAACTGTCGATTCCATTGAGTAACAGGTTTATATCATTTCAAAAACAAATGCCAGCACCATCCTGCATGTTTTTGAAGAATGAAAGTGTCAACCGCAAGTTCTTTTTAGGAATTGAACCCTTTTTTTGGATTTTGTTTGGAAAAAAAACATAAAAAGTTGTCACAAAGAATCACAAAGAAAGTCCAAACGACAAAAATGTCGATATTGGGCCCCAAAGTTTAGCAACAACAAAAACAATACAAAAATTATAGTTAAATTATTAGGCATTAATATGCAAACCAAACAGGTGAGGAAGGGTTAAAGAGAACATCTGGAACAAAACATTGCTCCAAAAAACATTACAGGTTAACTAGAATCAAAATATCCCTAAAAAAACGGTTGTGAATCGCTTGTGCTCCGCCTGAGCAATTTTGTGCACCGACCATAAATCGACCCTTTTATGTGCTTACCACTCGTAGTTTATCTTTTATGATTATGTTATTTGTTAACACAGGGTAGCAGCAACAAGCAGTATGCAGACAGATAGACTTTTTGTTCCCAGCATAGGAATAGAAATTGTTTTTTTGAGGAACTTACCTGTCCCATGGGACCCGCGTCGAGCGTCTGCCGGCCGCATGGCGATCCCCGGCTGTCTGGAGCAGGGCGCACCCGCCGCCCCTGGAGGTCAGAGAGTGCGGCGAGCCACCCGGCCCACCTCCCTCGCTCCCCTGCAGTAGTACGGGCGTGGGCCCTACTGGTTTCCAGAGCGGCTCGCAGCTGATGCCGCCCTGTCTAATTAAAGGTGTATTACACCAGTGGGTCTCAGGGGCTGGACAGCCTGACTGGTCAGGGCAGTCCAGCCCCTGGGATCAGTTCCAATCACAGGTTGTATCACAGTTGCACCAATCACTACACATAGTACCCTGTATCCCTATTGGCCAGACACTCTTTAAAATAAAGTTCAGCCCTGCCCCCTTTGCCCGTTATAGCCAGTATTGCTCAGGGTGTGATTCAGTGTTTGCTATTCTTGTGATTGACCCAGCTTTTGTCTGACCATCCCAGTTTGCTGCCTGAACCAAATCTTTGCTTGCCAGACCTCGAACTCGGTCTGACACTTTGGATAGTGGAGGGGGGGTCTTGTGGGAGGCAGGGGGTGGAGGGGGTGTGACTTGTGGGAGGCAGGGGGTGGAGGGGGGGGTGTCAGAAATGAGTGAATTCTGGGTGGCCGATTGGTGTGGGTGAAGTGGGGTTGTGAGTTGGGGGATACACTTAGAAGGCCCCAAAGCAGTGCATCCTGCCAGGAACTCTCCAAACCCTTCCTATGGTCAATCCGCCTAACAGGATCAATACTACAACCCATACTGAAACCAAAGAGCTAATACACCCGAAAAGCTTCTGGACAACCAATTTAGGCCTAGCTAGAATGCTTTCCAAATATGACAGTTTTTGGATGTTGTTCTCCTGTAAGTCCTTCAAGCATTTCACTTATATGCTGTAGTTGTTTTGTCCCTTGCAAATAGGAGAGCAAGTTCTTCATATGGTCCTGGCAGATAATATTAGGGAGGACATAATCTATCACAACCAAAGCGAAAATAAGCGGCAGAGCTGGGAAATGACTACTCCTACGCTTCCACCAGTAATGATCCAGGCCCCTCTTGTGGCTCCAGAGGGTGACATTTATTGATTCTTTAATTAAGGGTAATGTTGATAACGCAAGTTACAGACTCCTCCATCGCTGCCCCAGGATATGGAAGAAGATGAAATATTTTCCACCACAGCTCTGCTGATCCAGCGCGCACCTTCCGCTACGAAACCAAATGAATATTCCCACACATGGCTTCCTTTACTGTGCAGTCAGCATAGATTCCAGACAATGATTCCTCCAAATCCTGGCTCGCCTTTGTTTCATGAGCTTTATGGCTTAATTCATTAGCATTATTGATCAGACATATACATGTGGCATTGCAGACCTGATTTTCCCACAAAGTGCAGACTGTAACTTGGGTATAACCTGTAAATCAATAATGTTCTTTGAATTCTTGGGAATGAAAACGACCAACATCCAGGAGTTCCGGCCTAAGTCTGTACATTGTATAGGCATCACGTGCAGTATGTGGATACAGGGGTCTCCAGCAATGGTGAGGGAAGTGATGATAGTACATATAGTGTGCATTAAAACATTACAAGAAGATGCTGAAATGAGAATTTCCCGATATTTGCATTGGATATAAACAGGGCCGGTGTTAGACAAAGTAAAGCCCTAGGTAAAATTAGAAGTGGGGAACCCGAATGACATTAAAGTAGAACAAAACCCAAATCAGGATGCCCTGCTGTGTGATCTCAACCCCCCCAGATTGCTACAAAACTCCCCTCTTCCAGCGGCCACTCGCCCCAGCATCTTTAGGCTGTGAGCACCATCCCGCTATTCAGATTGGCTGGGGTGGGAGTGCGCCCTCTGCTGGGGATGAGGCCCCTTGCGCTCCCATTGCCACAAACAAGAGGCATTTGACAAATACTACCTATGCACAGCAAATGGCTCTGATTGGATGAGAGCCCGGGCATGCTCATGCAGGCTACGGGGAAAGGTGAGTTTTACCAAGCAACCTAGGGGGTTTTAGACAGCGGGCCATCCCAAACCGGGATGCACTGGGGGCAAGAACCAAAGCCTTGGAAAGTCAAAACTCCAGGTTTTGGTCGACTTTAAAGCAGAACTAAGCCATCCATCCTTCCTGTAAAGGCCATTATAGACTGCCATAGCCCATAGGCCACTTCCAGCAGCACAACACCCCCCCCCCATTATAGACCATATAGTAATTGGGAAAGGTGGGTGGGTGAAAGGTTAATCATGGTGCTGTCTGCTACTGTCCTTGGCCCCCATTATAGTGGCAGACAGCACTAACCCATCACCCACTCACCTTTCCCAATTTTCTATGGCCTATAATACAATTCCAATGCAGCCACTGGCCAGCACTGCTGCTAAGCTCCATCTCTGGAGCATAACTATAAAGCAGAACAAAACCCACCAGCAGCCGACCTAGGGACATTCTATATTGGGTATTCCACACAGTGTGAAACCCCCAGGAAGCCTCTAAAAACTCACATTTCACTGCTCCAATGGCACATGTGCGGAATTTCATCCAGTCAGAGCCCTTTGCTGTGTTTACTTCCTTTCGGTGAAGGCCCCTGATTGTTGTGAACAGAGAGCGTGCGCAGCTTTATTCCTGGTGTCATGCACATGCTCCCATCCCAGCAGTTCAGATAGGCTGGGTTAGTAGTGCGCACGGCCGGGGATGTGGCAGGACACATTCCCCATTCAAGTCTATGGGAGCTATCTCTTGAATTATTTCCTGAAAGCTCCCTGGGCCGGTGGTGGCGCCAAAGGTGACCGTCATTCGCTTCTCGCCTTGCGGTTGCTGATGCAAATGGCGATGGAGCTTGTGTGCAACATGCTTGACGTGCTCTCGCTGTGCCTGAAAATTATAAGTGGCAGCAAAGAGGTGGGAGCGGGGCTTGGGTTGTGTGTGAGTGGGAGTTGAGCCGCTCGCTCTCGCACCATGGATCCACCAGAAGATGAGTGCATCCTAATAAAAAAATAGGTGCATCCTGGGGCCCCAGATTGAGCTGGGGGCCCTAGGCATTTGCATGGGATATCTGGGCCAAATGTGGGCCCTGGAGATAAAGACTTGGTTTACATTCTCTTGTCGGAGACCAGACACAGCCAATTAAGTAAGAAAATTGATATAGTCATAGCTAGGCTATATTAGCATGTCCAGAGGCCCCCTATGGGCAGCATACAGCCAGGTGAAAATAAGGGTAGCATGGCCATTACTACCTCCAACTCCTGATAATCAAGTCTAAGCCCACACTTGGCTTCATCCATTTAGGGTAAGTTGGCCACAACACAAAGTTTCCTAAAGCCACATACATACCTCCCAACTTCTGAAAATGTGAAAGCGGGACAAGCCACGCCCCTGGCCGCGCCCATGTCACGCCCCGACCACACCCCCTGTCACGCCCTCCAGCTCTGATCCTCCAGCAACGTCGGCTGCCTTCACCCCTGCATGCCAGCCTACGTAAGTTTTTTTTTATCCCCAACCCAGCCCCCTGCGCGCTCGGCCAGTGTTAATACTAAAGACGCCGGTGCCCTGCGCGCCCGGCCAGTGTTTATACTAAAGACACCGCCGCAGCGCAGTGTGTCCCGGGACACTTGCTAGCGGTCCGGGACCGCGGGATTTTGTTGAAAAACCGGGACAATCCCGGGAAAATCGGGACAGTTGGGAGGCATGTACATACAGCCAGGCCCATACTGCAGACTCGGACTGGCCCACAGGGTTAACGGAAAAAACTTGGCAGGCTCTTGATCCCAGGGGCCCCTTTGAGGGCCCTCATTATCAAATATGAACTATGTATAGCTTATTTGTGGCATCCCATGTGCACACACACACACAGACAGTATAATTTGACATTGCTTTATAATGTGGGGTGGGCCCGAGGCATCCCTGTTTTCCATACTGCATATGTAGAAGTACATGATTGTTGGCATTTGCTTAAAGTAGACCAAAACCCGTGATTTTCTCCATCCCGGGTTTTGGTCCTTCCTCCTAGGGCACCCTGGTTTGGAGTGTCTGGCTGTGTGAAACCCCCCAGAACGCAGAGCTAACTCATCTCTCCTCGCGCACCCGGCGCAGGCATGGCCGCTCACCCAATCAGCTTCTCATGCCTCGCATATTATTGTGTGGCGGGAGAAGCTGAATGGAACCCCTCAGCCACACCTATGAGTGGTACGTGGCATGATTTTCTCCCCAGCACAGCAATTCCGTTGTGTTGGGGGCGAGGCCGTGCACAGCTTAAATTAAAACTCCACCTTTAGCTTCATAGGTTCCCAGGCACACACCACTGTAAGCTCTTTTTACAAAACAAATGTAGGATGCCCCACATAGAATGCCGCACAACACAAATTTGATACAAATGTGAAAATATTTTTATTTTATTACAATAACCATGACAAGACAATACACAGAACGTTAAAAAACCTAGAAACACAAAGGGCCAAATCGGGGAGGTTGGAATAAAGTGCAATGCAATCCGAACTTGCTCACAAAGGTGCCCAATTATCCAAATAATATGGGACTGCTTATTGTGTATTTGTGTGTTAATGTTTTTTTAATTGTTTTTTTTAACCTTTTATGTATTGACTTGTCATGATTCTTCTAACGAAATAAAAATATTTTTACATTTGTAAAAAATTTGTGTTGTGCGGCATTCTATGTGGGGCATCCCACCTTTGTTTTGCTTGGTGTATTGCTGTTTGCCAGCACATATTGGCTCATTCAGGCTGTGCCATGTAGATCTATCACGTAAGCTCTCCTTACATGTTGTATCTCCTTTGGAGCCCCAATAAATAGGTTCAGGAAGACAGACTTTAAAGACAGACTTATTACTGGGTATAACGAATCAGTCTAACTCCAGCCTCTAGATCATTTTGCAGGTAGCAGTGTATAAAAGAGCAGCTACAGCATGGTAGCAACTGGTAACAGTAACAGGTAGCGGCTATTAGCGGTTATCAGTAAAAAAAAATAAAACTAACTCTTACCACACTGGCCCTTGGTTAGACTTGATAGACATATGTCTTTTTTTTCAACCGTACTATGTAACTGTGAATAAGTGGAACCTGCTGAGCGGGAGGCGGCGGACTTGGGGGTGGGGGGTCCTGTTTCACCCACACTTCTGCTTGCCAAAATCCGAGAACCAAGGCAAGACTAAGTCAATGTGATTAGAGGACACCAGTTAGAAGCTGACAGTACCACTCAATCAGTCCAAACTCTTGTAGGGCTTTCCAGGCAACACATAAATATATATATATATACTCTCCTTTTGTCCCCTGCAGCTCCTACATCCAGTTTGATGAGATCGAGCACCACACAACATAGCACCTCCTCTTAGGCCCATCTGCCTGCCCAGACACACCTCCTCCATTGCAATGAATGGAGAGGGTGTAGCAGTGTGACTGATGGCAGGGGCAATGAGCCAGACATGGAGGCACCAGTGACTGAATATAGGTCCCGGGGGTGGGAGAGATGCCGAATGCAGGAGTTGGACCAATCAGCTGCAGGGTACAAATTGTGAGTACCCTTTTGTTTTTTTGGCTGGTTGATCCCTTTATTATTGTGGAAGAGTTTCATTGTCCCTCCAACAGTAGTATTTATCAAAGGCTTTGGTCCAAAAGCAGGCCTCTCGGGTTAGTTATTATTTCAACTGAATTAATATTTCACCACATGATTTTGACTTGATTTTCTTAAACTGGACCAACACCCTTACAAGAAAAAGTGCTCACATTCATCCCTCCCCAGGGCAATTCAGATCGCTGCACATAAACATTCATTTTCCTTTTTTGGTACAACATTCCCTATTCTCCAACCATTGTGAACCTTACCTGTTAAGAGAGACAAATTAAACCAATCACAAATTGGAGTTTCTTAACCACCATGGTGTGAATGCTATCTGGGCCCATTGCCTTATTTACCCATAATCCTCCCAGCTGGATACATTGCCATGGCACACACATGCTATGACTGTAAAAGCCACCATCTGAATAAAGAACGATAGTAACTTTTTTTAAATGGTCAATCAATATAAGTTATCTTCCCCATATTTAATTTTTGTAAATCTGCCGTTTTCCACTGCTGGAGTGGCCGCACAGGGTGCCATCACAGGGTGCTGACCTTTTCCAGATTTGTTCAAAAGAAAAGGGGATGCTTCCTTCTCAGCTCAGGCTCCACCAAATTGTTTAGGGGAGGGGGTAAGTGGGGTTCATTGGAGGACAGTTAGCATGTTTTTTCCCGAGAGGGACCAGGCGTCCCGTAGTTTTGCACAGGGCTCTTTCCAATGCCAGGTTGGCACTTACCTATGCTGCCAGTGGGGTGTTCTTCTGCTTTTCAGTCTTACTAGACATGAGCAGTGGAGTAGAAAGCTATATTGAGTCTACCATTTTTTTTGATCATCTAACTGGGCGTACTCTGAGTGTTGTCCAAGGTCACAACGCTAAATCATGAAAGGTCATCTTTTAAGGATAGAGATATTAAAATCATCAGCTTTAATTCCTGAATCCTTGAAATCTGCAGCAATATATTAATGAAACGCTCTCCTTTTCATGTTGGAGAATCCATCATGCAATTATTAGGTGCAGGAGCAGTATATGGATCTCTTTCTGTACTACAATGGCAGGATTACAAGTCCTAAAAGCCTGATTTACTGGCTGCAATAAACCCGACAAATCACCGCTGTTACAGCAATAAGCTAGATAGCTAGTTTCTATCCATTTGTGCTTTATTTCAGAATCTTTATTCATTGCACATCTAGGCTCTCTGGCACTTCAGTTGGTTGTAGGCACCGGCCTTCAGCCCTCATGGATAATGGGAGGCAGAGGTCCCAATTGTTCCAGATCTAAAACGCACCCAACTATGTTTCTGGCCAATCAGTGTGGAAGCCAGTGTGCACCAGAGAGATGTGAAAGTTGGTCTCCAAGCAGAACCCCCTTACACCGACATGACTCCATGGTGGAATTACTGGGACATGGAGTCCTGCTTCTCCTTGGATTTGCAGAGGCTGCCTCATTGGGAGTGACTATTAGCCAATCACTGCAGTCTTGAGATTCTGCCAAGGGATTGGAAGTCCTGTGCAGGTGAGTTTTTTTTTTAATCAGGGTTACCAGAGAGGGCGGTGTCCTGGTTCAGAGGTATGGTTGAAGTGTACAGGTGCTTCAGAATAAAACATTCTGCATTTTTGTTAGAAGGCAAAGTTTGGTGTATCTTATAGCCCATAGACAATATCTCCAGCATAACATGTCAAAGGGGCCCCAGAGGCAGAGACATCCCCCAAAGTTTTATTCAAAGTTTGGCCAAACTCGAACTTTGGGGAGTTTGCCCAACACTAGTCAGGTCACTACTAGTTTCTTAGAGAAGCTGAGCCGACCTGCTTCTCCTGTCCCTAAACAAGGCTGCTTGGAAGATACCTGCGTCAGACAGCAAAACATCTGCAGCATCAGCCAAGCATGTGCTTTGTGGCCCTAAACACAGGAAACAGCCCTTGTAGATTTATTGAGGAAGCCCAGCTCTTTTGCTAAGTGGTACCTATGTAGAGGTAAGCCTTCGTGGTGCCAAAGGATGATAGCATTACTTTTACATTATTCTTTTTATAACTGTTGGGAGTTCATACATTGGGTCTGGATTTATGCCTTGGATTAACCATTTTTTGTAGATAAACTTTGTCTTGGTGCAGAGCCAAAAATTACAAAGTGCTGAGGTGAGGTGGAGGGGTGCTACCATTGAGAATCTTAATTTCCTATATGTTTATTGAAACCAAAATGTGTACGGGGCAGACCTTTACATGACCAATGGAGTTCACGTGTGATGGTTGGGATGGAATTTTTGGTGGAAACCTACCACCTCCCTTGTTACGCTTGATTTCTCTGTAGTGCTATATGTTGTCATGATAAGATATGTACTTGATTTATGGATATCAGGGTTGATCTACTACGGTCATACTTTTCTGTATGACTTGATAAACCTCAATAAAATTTGTTTAAAAAAAATTAGAAAGTGCTGAGCTCCTGTTATGCACTTTCGAATCACTAGCCATAAATATCTGTCTTGTGCAATTACCAAGGAAAAATGATGCCCAATATTTTCCATGGGCCATTTGACATATGCACCTCATTGGGAAAACGTTGTATGCAACATTGCATTAGCAATAAATACAGGGGGACTTTTGTATTAACTCCCTGTGCCAAAAATGATTTTAGTTTCAGTTTAGTTTTTCCCAAAATGGAACGAGAACACTTAAGAAGCATGGAGCACAGTTAGGGGGGTAATGGGGCCTTGCTCAAGAGCACATCAGTCATTCCCAAGCCGGGAACCGAGCCTGCAACCCTCCGGCCATCAGATGGTTACCTAACCAGTAGGCCGTGACAAGCGTAAGCCTGGTAGCCCCATACTTGCCTCTTCCTACTTTGGGGACCTTGTTCCATGTGACTGCAGGTGGGCAATTCTGCAACCTATATCTTTCCAATATAGAAAATATGAAGTTGGTTACTGGTGGCTGGGTGAAGCAATTGTCCATTACCCCAGAGATATTCGCTTGCTTAGTGAAGTTTCCAAATAGCAGAGAAGACTTTATATTCCCAGTAGCCAACCTTAATAGATTGGTGATAGGTGTGAATAAAGGCTCGTTTGGGACAAAACTACTCAGTCCTTGTTGGGGTGTGATTGAGAATGTCTCACCCCCTAACTGCAATCAATATCTGCCAAAATGGCCAGCCTTTGGGGTGTGATTGCACAGGGTAGAAACTCAGACCCTCTGTAAGGGGGCACTGGGAGACGGCATAATGAAAATAAAGAAAAAGATCATTCTTTGGAGCAACATTAAATACACTGGTCAAAAATAAAGGGAACAGTAAAATACCACATGTTAAATCACAATTAATGAAATATTCCAGTTTCAAAGATTTGTTCATTACATAGTGGAATGTGTTGAGAACAATAAAACATAAAAATTGGAGTTTGGAATGATGCTCCAAATCAAATTACAGGCTGATCCAGCTTCAGTGGAAATGAGGCTCAGTAGTATGTGGCCTCTATCTGCCTTTATGACCTCCCTACAATGCCCAGGCATGCTCCTGATGAGGCGGCAGATGTTCTCCTGAGGGATCTCCTCCCAGTCCTGGATTAAAGCATCAGTCAACTTCTGGACAGTCTGTGGTGTTGGTGGATGGAATGAGACATGATGTCCCAGATGTGCTCGATTGGACTCAGTTCTGGGGAACAGGCAGGCCAGTTCATAGCATCAATGCTACCTCTGGCTAGCAGGGCTGTGCGGTCCTCCAAAGAAATGTCTCCCCACACATTACTGAACCACTGGCAAACTGCCAGTATTGGTGTTCTCTAGCAAATGCCAGTCGCCCTGCACGGTGTTGGGCTGTAAGCCCTCATGAAGTCTGTTTCGAATAGTTTGAGCAGACACAAAGTATTGATGGCATGCTGGAGGTCACTTTGTAGGGCTCTGGCACGGCTTCTCTTGTTTCTCCTTGCACAAAGAAGGAGGTAGCGGTCCTGCTCCTGGGTTGTGACCCTCCTACAACCCCCTCCACATCTCCTGGTGAACTGGCCTGTCTCCTGTATCTGCTCCATTCTTCTGTGAAACTTCTGTGGGTTGTAGACACCATCTCATGCTACCTCTAGGGTTGAGAGTAATGACAAAATGCAAAGGTGACCAAAGTGAACAAAGAAATGGTCTGTGGTCACCACTATTTTATAGGGGCCGTCTTGTTAATTTCCTCTAGGTTCTACCTGTTTGTGAACCCATTTCTCCTTTTGTGCAAATGGAACAATCATTGTTGCTTCATGACGGGACAGCTTGATTTCACACAAGTGTTATTGACTTAAGAGTTTAATTGTGCTGCTTAAAGTGGACCAACACCCACCTCTGATCGGCCCGGGAATCTATAATTCCCGGCCGATCAGCTCCCTCCCCGCGGGGCATCCGAAATCGGGATGCCCCGCTGTGTGAAACCCCCCAGAAAGCCCCTAAAAACTTACCTTATCGTGATGGACAAGCGACGGATAAGCCACCGCCGCCTCCCTCTAGCAGGGTGCGCACCCACGCCGGCCGTTTGTGAATGGCCGGCCGGCGCGGGCGCGCACCCTGTAAGAGGGACACACGAGAGGCAGCGGCTTATCCGTCACGGATAAGGTAAGATTTTATGGGCTTTCTGGGGGGTTTCACACAGCGGGGCGCCCCCGATCAGGGTGCCCCGCGGAAGTGGACCAACACCCAGGATAGTGAAAATCCTGGGTGTTGGTCCACTTTAAGTGTTCTCTTTATTTATTTTTGATCAGTGTATTTCTGGGTGTTTCAGGGAAATTCAGATAGTGACGAATGGCCAAGGCCATGAAGTTATCTGCTTATATCGCTCCTCTAAAACAATACAGCCTAAGATGTTATGGAATTTGCATATTGGAGGTTTCCAGCCATGGATATCCAAAGCACAGCTTCAGCAATAAATTATATCTACACCACGGAAGGCAATAAAATATACATTGAGAGCAACACAAGGCAACAATGACTGTACCCAAAATATTATTTTTAATTACCAGCTTCACAGATACTTCATAATCATCATACAGGCGGGAGCGTGGAGGAGAGGATTCAGCTACACAAACACAGAAAACAGCAAGACCCTCCAAATTCAGTCACCCTTTGTAATGGCGATTTATGAGACTTGTGCTGGAAAGATTGGCATCCATTATTTTTATTTCCCATTATTTTGTTTCATAGTCCAGCAGAAACCTGGAAATACTGGCAACAGAGACTTTTTTTCTTTCCATTTTACTCAACAATGGTCTTAGAGGTGAGGTTTTTGGATGGTGACCATGATTAACATACACCTGTGCAATACGAAGGCTGAGAATCTTATCAGAGAATCTTATGAAGTAATATTCATGTTAACTTCCTATTTCTCCTTTTATTGGTTTTAAATGAGGCCCCACAACCAGAGCAGGTTTGTATACACTTTGGTTGTAGACTACCCATATATAAACTCCCCCGTCCTGCCACCCTTACCTATCGCTAAAGCAGGGATAAGGGGTCAAACAACAAAAAGACACTTACCTCGTCTGTAATCCACAGGTACAGAGCGCTCCTGTCCACCCCTTCTCTTGAATGGACGGGCAGCTATGTGCACCGTGCTGCAGAGGAAAGATGGCGGCACCCAGAGCTGCAATCAGGCGCTCGGCACCGGTGGATTACGGGCAAGGTGTCTTTTTGTTGATTAACTCTGCTTTAGCAATAGATAAGGGTGGCAGGATGGGGAATAGATTAAAGGGCCAGTCCAGCCAGACCATCCATTTTTAAAGTGTGAAAATACCTTAGGACAGTCAGTGTGCCCTGCAGTGCTTTAGTAAAATATCACCGGGTTCCAGCGCTGTGGTTAATCAGCGGCTATCTACCCTGTTTTTTTAAGCAGTGCGTTTTAATCCTTTTTGTAGGACATATTTATGCTGTTTTTTTAAATAGCTTGTCAAGGCAATGTTAATAATAAGCCTTAAGTCTGTCTCGTGTGCCTCTCCTCCATTTCCTGCAAATGTCCTGTAGCATGTCTCCAAAGTTTGCCCCATCTTTCCATTATTCCATGACCACGGTCCAAACGTAGCCACTGGGCCACCCCTGTCCCCCATGGTCAAGAAAGATTGGAAAGGAGGGACAAACTTTAGAGACCCTCTACAGCATGCTGCAGGAAATAGAGGAGAAGCACAGAAGACTGGCTCCAGGCTAATTACTGCCACGGTCCCTTTAACATTTTAAATTGGTACATGCTGACCTCATCCTTTGACCAGCAAGCAGAAACCCCACATGGACCAGGAAGGGTTCAAAAAGCCTTGACCATCGTTACATGATGTTGGATGAGAGTTTTTGCTTAGATGAAATTTTAAACAATGGGAGTAAGAGCTGCTTGAGGTGCTGGCACACTTGTTTTCTACTCCCAGATAATCCCGCCGAATACCCCCCACCCCCCCAGACCTCCCAATTTGGAATGCAGCCAGGAGCTCCTCACCTCCGTGGTCCAGGTGACCAAACGTCCATTGGTTCAGCAGGTGGCATGCACGGTGCAGTCTCTTGGGTGCCCGTGGTCAGGTCCACACAGAGGAAGCACTGTGAGAACATAGATGGGATGCATTTCCACTACTATTACAGGCATCCCATATGGCATACACAGGGGTGGAGCACACAGAAGCCCTGAGGGCCCATTCTGGAAATGCAGTAGGTCTGTAAAGAGCCTGTAAGGGTCTCACGCAGCTGGAGACAGAGCAAGAAGCTAAAGTTATTAACCTGTGGAGTCATTTCTGAAGCTGGTTACTGTTGGGAGGTGGAGGAGGCTGCCAGAGGTTATTTAATGTGAGACGAGAAATGGGGGGATACTTTATTGCTGGAGATTTATGTCACTGGAGGCTGTGGCCTGGGGGTGAGGACCCTTCTCTGCACTCTTTACAGCAAAGTATCTATACCTGCTCTTTCTGATTAATCTGTATTACAACTTGACCCACAGCCTTATTCATTGGAGCAGCAACTTGACACGCAGCCTGATTCACCTCTGCATCTGAATTATAACTGCCCTAAACTGACCGGCAGTCAGAGCCCATCTGGAGCATACCTGTATTTTACCTGTATTAAAGGCCATCAGTACCGCAGTTAGACCAGCAGCTCGAGTTATCTGTACCGTAAGCTGACCCGCAGCCCGATCTATCCATATAACTGCACTGATTCATCTGTACCTTAATCGGATTCATCTCTTGTGCTATGCAACCTACATTGCAGTCTCAAACCTATTAATCTGTATGGCATCCAAAGTGGGAATCACCTGTAACACAACCTGACCTACAGCCTCCATTTATCCGAACAGAACTGTAACACGACATGAAACCTTCATACAATGATCAAAAAATAGCAAATTATGAATCTCCTTGAACCCATAGGCTAAGGCAGCTTTCCCCAGGAAGCCTGAAGAGCCAAAAGGGAACCTAAAGTATAAAAAAAAAAAAGGCTTAATTATTAGGTTCAGACTTCAATGCTGCCCTTGAGGTTCATGTGAGAGCTGGTGGCCAATCAAGTTTTAAAAGTTTGTCCCCCATCCCCCACCAAAGATCATCCCTGGATCCCAGGGGGCGAGTGTCAAAAGCTTGTGTATGAGCTTCTAGGAGTTATTAGGCGGCGGGGCCTAATGGTGTGAGGAGTTTACTTTGAAGGTACCAATACTATTCAATGCGATAACCTGACATATTCTCTGTGTCTACCACAAAAATTCCACCTAACTGGTTGCTTGGCACAGCCTTAAAGCGGACCCCAAGTCAAAAATGACTGGAAGCCCGCTCACCCCTGCCCCATTGTTATTTGGGATACCCCACTGTGCTGACATAAAGAGGAAGCCGAGCAAAACTACCAAATGATTTAGTTGGTACTGGTAACCCACATGGCTGCAGGCAAACAACTGAATAAGCGGATGCCACTGTCCATAGGTAGTAAGGCAGTGGTGTGTGATTTCAGGGATATTAATGTCTTTGTGGTGGGGCATCTCATAGAGGACTGTGTCAAGCAACCAACTAGGTGGCATTCCTGTGTTAAAAACGAGGACTGACCCAGAGCCTGTCACCCTGGATGTCCCTTTCCTTCCATTAAAATATAGAAAAACAAGCCTGGCTGGATATTTTCTGATGCTGGGTATATAAGTGACACCTCCTCCCACTATCCAGCATATTTATATAAATTTTTATCATTGGGCCATTTTTTCACGATAGTGCTCCTTTAAGTGCCAGGGTGACCCGTTTACCTCACCGATCATCCTGCCGCAGCCCGTTTGTGAGGCCAGGAGATGCGCTTCTGGGTGGCAGGTAGGTGTGGCCTCAATACAGCAGGCTCCCATTGAAAACAAGGGGGCTTCAGTAGACCAGGAACTTCCATGTACAGAGGCCCCCATTATTATAACTGGGAGCCGGCGATACCTAGGTCATGGCCACCTACCAGTTAGAACACAGCACAGCTCCTGGCTTCACAATCTGGGGCTGTGGGATGAAGATCGGTGGCACAGCACCGGCTGTAAGGTAAGGGGATCTTACGTGCCCACTCACCAGCCAAAAACAGCAAGCGCAGCATCCAGCTTTATAAACCAGGGCTGCGCAAAAACGATCTGTGGTGCGGGATCACTGTTGATGTAAGTGGGCCACCTTGTGGAAAACTGGACTTTTCCTTTAAAGCAGAACAAACTCCGGTATTTACACTATCCTAGGTTTTGTTCTGCGCCCGCCAGGCATCCTGAACTGGGATGCCCCACTGTGTGAAACCCCCGTTTCCCATAAAAACTCACCTGTCCAGGCTCCAACGACACACGCGCGGGGTCTCATCCAATGAGAACCGCCTCCTGCAACATCGTCATTCGGCAGGTTGTTCTTTTTTTATCTGAATGGCTGGGGCAGGAGCTCGCACACGACGCTCCCTATTCAAAACAATGAGGGCCGCCTGCCAAATGACGCAGTCATAGCAAGTGGCTCTCATTGGACAATAGCCCATGCATGCACGCTGAACCGGGGGAAGGGTAAGAGATTACCGGCAACCTGGGGGGTTCACACAGCAGAGCATCTGGATTCGGGATTACAGGCGCCTGTGTGAAACCCCCCCCAAATCGCCCATAAAAACATACCTTTCCCTGGTCCTACAACACACGTGTCCAATCAGAGCTGTATGCCATGAAGATTCATGATTGGCAATACAGTAAGCAATATAGTAAGCGGGAACAACGCAACCCCAGTTCCCTTTAGACGTGGGCATGCTCCTGCTCCCTGCTGGTCTGAATGGCTGGACGAAAGGAAGCAGGTCTCAGGCCAGAGATTCTGGAGACGAGTCCCTGATTGTTTACTTCACCGTGGGAGCCTCATGTAGAGATTTGGGATGCCTCATGGGAAGGCCAGCCCTAGAATCTTTAGACTCTAGGGGCCAACTGCCAAGGGTTTTGTTCTGCTTTAAAGATATTGCAAATCTTATTTAACCAACAGAACGCAAAGCCAATGTGCAGGCAGACATTAGATTAGCAGATGCTTGTTAACGTTCCTGGAAACCTCTGGACCTGAACTATTCTGAATAACGGATCCTGCATCTGAATAATAAAATACACACAGTACATGGATATACACGGATTCTTCTAAATCGTACCATTAGCAAGTCACAAGAGTACCTAGGGGCTCATTCCATTCAGAGCAATGCATTTTTGGCAACATACCGACTACATTTAAAAAAATAAATGGCACATGAAATCTAAAATAAAAAGGTATCTGTCTTCATGCAGCACTGGATTATGTCTAGCTGTGCTTTTCCTTCCATCTATAAATACTTGGGTAAAAGGAAAAAAAGATTGTGCTATCTTAGTCATCAATGTCCATCATAGTACCACCTAAAGTTTTGTGTATTCTCCATTTTGTTGGAGGTCACCGATGCTCTCATAGTCACTCTCGGCATGTGGGAGACCCCCCTGGGCAGAATAGCACATTGCAGTAGTCCTCTCTTCTTCCTGACATAGTGAGGAGATGGCTTCATATTCTGGGTCACATCCGCCATGCATGACGTCTACTAGTGGCGGCACCTCAATCACATTGGGGCTCTTGTCAATATCCCTGACTGTGGCGTATGTACCATTGCAGGCAGTGGGGGAAATCTCCACATCTTGGATGTAGGAATAGTGAGAAAAATCTTCCTGATGTCTCCGGGAATGTCCACTTCTAGAAACACTTGAATACATTGCCGAAATCTAAAGAAAATGAAAAAAATACATATATTATTATCTCAAACACAGAGCCGCTGCGAAAAACAAAAGGGAAGTGCATTTAGTTATTGCTTTTGTCCAGCACATGGGAAAGGGTTAGAACCAATTCTTTGCAGCAACCAGAAAACTGGTACCAGCACCAGAACCCCATTTCCCTATTCAAGAGACGCAGCACCCCTCGCGTTTCTAAGATTGCTCCACTGTGTGAAGCGCCCCCCCATTAACCAATTCAGTCACCATTAGGGGTATGAATTGGCAAGAATAAGGCGATGCACGTATGACGATACGATATATCCCGATTCTGTCTCAAAGGTGATATATTGCGATTTTTTTAATTACATTTCATTTTTGATTTTAAAAAAAATGACATAGGGGGACATTTTGGGGGGAATTTTAAGGGTTAAAAATCCCCCCCAAAATGTCATGAGGTCCCCCTTACCCAGCTTAACCAGCCCAGGACCAGTTTTGGTGGCCCCTGGCCCCACAGGTGGTCTTCAGCCCCCGGGCTTTGGGGAGGCAGGTAATGGGGGGGGGGGGGGGGGGGGGCTCGGGCTTAATGGCAAATCCCCCATTAGCAGCAGGTGACTTGCCAGACCCAGAGCCTTGTGAACTGGTATAGGGGTCACATAGATCCCTTACCAGTTCACAAAGGGTCAACAGTATAAGAAAAAACAAAAAAAAAAAAAAAACACATCTAGAAAATGTCTAATTTTTTTTGTTTTTTTAATATATATATATATATATATATATATATATATATATATATATATATATATATATATTTTTTTTTTTTAACTCCAATTGCCAGCTCATGTGTCCCTTGCTGATCCGATGACAGATGCGGTGATCGCTGGCCAAAGGAGGGGGAGGTAGGAGAATAGAGGGTCCCCAACACCTCTACTCCTGGTATCAGAGCAGAAACGCTGGGAACCAGGATGATGCCCGCGGAGTGACGTCATCTGCCCCGCCCCCCAACGGGGAGGGGGCTACTCATGAAGATGGCGGCGTCGGGAAGGCAGAGGAGGGGTAGGTGAGGGAGGGGGTCATCTTTTCTTTTACTGAAGTCAGAATCGATACTGGAAAGAAAAAAAATCAATTCTAGTATCGTTGAATGAAATATCCCGATACTTGACAGAATCGATTTTTTTTGTGACACCCCTAGTCACCACTCCGATGTGCCCACACCATGTCTCCGTGGCGAATACTATCTACGGGAGGTGCTGGTGCCAGGCCTTTCTGACTGGGCATCATGGATGCACGGGCAGCTAGAAGAAGGAGCAGGGTATGCTTTCAGCAGCGCTCACTCCATTAAAATTTCCTTTGCTGCACTGAAAGATGGATCCCAAGACAGTTGAGTTTTTGGGCGATCCGTGGGGATACACACAGCGGGGCATCCCAAATGGGCATGCCCTGCCAGGGAGGAATGGGTGGTGTTCCTCTTTAATCCCACTTTAGTCCTGATGACGCACACATGGATTATAAGATCTGTTTTTCAGTGATCAGGCAGAATTGTCCTTGTAGGGTTTAGCCTTAAAAGTGTTGGCTGTGGTTTGAGTTGTGGAAATTCAATCAAAAAAGGACTGGTGATCCACTTATCCCTGCTGCTCTAGGACATCACGATTTGCGATGCCCCACCAGGCAGATTGTAGAATCAAACCTAAGAGCCTTGCTGCCAAACAAACAGGTAGGTAGCTCTGTGTGACTTCAGGCTTGCTTGCATGGTGGGACTGCCCTTGTGCTTTGGGGGGGTGAGGGGACCTCCAATAATTTTTGTTGGTTGTGTATAAATAAAAGTATATACATGAATCCATAGTTCTCATGTGATGGGCTCTTATATGTTAATAAAAATCTAATAAATCCCAATGGTTAGCCTTACCCCTAATGTAATTCACTGGAAGCATTACTCTCAAACTGATAAATTCCAATGGTGAGCCTTACCCCTAATGTAATTCACTGGAAGCATTACTCTCAAACTGATAAATCCCACTGGTGAGCCTTATCCCCTAATATAATTCACTGGAAGCATTACTCTCAAACTGATAAATCCCAGTGGTTAGCCTTACCTCTAATGTAATTCACTGGAAGCATTACTCTCAAACTGATAAATCACACTGGTGAGCCTTACCCCTAATGTAATTCACTGGAAGCATTACTCTCAAACTGATAAATCACACTGGTGAGCCTTACCCCTAATGTAATTCACTGGAGGCATTACTCTCAAACTGATAAATTCCAATGGTTAGCCTTACCTCTAATGTAACTCACTGGAAGCATTACTCTCAAACTGATAAATTCCAATGGTTAGCCTTACCTCTAATGTAATTCACTGGAAGCATTACTCTCAAACTGATAAATTCCAATGGTTAGCCTTACCTCTAATGTAATTCACTGGAAGCATTACTCTCAAACTGATAAATTCCAATGGTGAGCCTTACCCCTAATGTAATTCACTGGAGGCATTACTCTCAAACTGATAAATTCCAATGGTGAGCCTTACCTCTAATGTAATTCACTGGAAGCATTACTCTCAAACTGATAAATCCCACTGGTGAGCCTTACCCCTAATGTAATTCACTGGAAGCATTACTCTCAAACTGATAAATCCCACTGGTGAGCCTTACCCCTAATGTAATTCACTGGAGGCATTACTCTCAAACTGATAAATCCCACTGGTGAGCCTTACCCCTAATGTAATTCACTGGAGGCATTACTCTCAAACTGATAAATCACACTGGTGAGCCTTACCCCTAATGTAATTCACTGGAAGCATTACTCTCAAACTGATAAATCACACTGGTGAGCCTTACCCCTAATGTAATTCACTGGAGGCATTACTCTCAAACTGATAAATTCCAATGGTTAGCATTACCCCTAATGTAATTCACTGGAAGCATTACTCTCAAACTGATAAATCCCACTGGTGAGCCTTACCCCTAATGTAATTCACTGGAAGCATTACTCTCAAACTGATAAATCCCACTGGTGAGCCTAACCCCTAATGTAATTCACTGGAAGCATTACTCTCAAACTGATAAATCACACTGGTGAGCCTTACCCCTAATGTAATTCACTGGAAGCATTACTCTCAAACTGATAAATTCCAATGGTTAGCATTACCTCTAATGTAATTCACTGGAGGCATTACTCTCAAACTGATAAATTCCAATGGTTAGCCTTACCTCTAATGTAACTCACTGGAAGCATTACTCTCAAACTGATAAATTCCAATGGTTAGCCTTACCTCTAATGTAATTCACTGGAAGCATTACTCTCAAACTGATAAATTCCAATGGTTAGCCTTACCTCTAATGTAATTCACTGGAAGCATTACTCTCAAACTGATAAATTCCAATGGTGAGCCTTACCCCTAATGTAATTCACTGGAGGCATTACTCTCAAACTGATAAATTCCAATGGTGAGCCTTACCTCTAATGTAATTCACTGGAAGCATTACTCTCAAACTGATAAATCCCACTGGTGAGCCTTACCCCTAATGTAATTCACTGGAAGCATTACTCTCAAACTGATAAATCCCACTGGTGAGCCTTACCCCTAATGTAATTCACTGGAGGCATTACTCTCAAACTGATAAATCACACTGGTGAGCCTTACCCCTAATGTAATTCACTGGAAGCATTACTCTCAAACTGATAAATCACACTGGTGAGCCTTACCCCTAATGTAATTCACTGGAGGCATTACTCTCAAACTGATAAATTCCAATGGTTAGCATTACCCCTAATGTAATTCACTGGAAGCATTACTCTCAAACTGATAAATCCCACTGGTGAGCCTTACCCCTAATGTAATTCACTGGAAGCATTACTCTCAAACTGATAAATCCCACTGGTGAGCCTAACCCCTAATGTAATTCACTGGAAGCATTACTCTCAAACTGATAAATCACACTGGTGAGCCTTACCCCTAATGTAATTCACTGGAAGCATTACTCTCAAACTGATAAATTCCAATGGTTAGCATTACCTCTAATGTAATTCACTGGAAGCATTACTCTCAAACTGATAAATTCCAATGGTTAGCCTTACCTCTAATGTAATTCACTGGAGGCATTACTCTCAAACTGATAAATTCCAATGGTGAGCCTTACCCCTAATGTAATTCACTGGAGGCATTACTCTCAAACTGATAAATTCCAATGGTGAGCCTTACCCCTAATGTAATTCACTGGAAGCATTACTCTCAAACTGATAAATTCCAATGGTTAGCCTTACCTCTAATGTAATTCACTGGAGGCATTACTCTCAAACTGATAAATTCCAATGGTGAGCCTTACCCCTAATGTAATTCACTGGAGGCATTACTCTCAAACTGATAAATTCCAATGGTGAGCCTTACCCCTAATGTAATTCACTGGAGGCATTACTCTCAAACTGATAAATCCCACTGGTGAGCCTTACCCCTAATGTAATTCACTGGAAGCATTACTCTCAAACTGATAAATCCCACTGGTGAGCCTTACCTCTAATGTAATTCACTGGAAGCATTACTCTCAAACTGATAAATCCCACTGGTGAGCCTTACCCCTAATGTAATTCACTGGAGGCATTACTCTCAAACTGATAAATTCCAATGGTTAGCCTTACCTCTAATGTAATTCACTGGAGGCATTACTCTCAAACTGATAAATTCCAATGGTTAGCATTACCCCTAATGTAATTCACTGGAAGCATTACTCTCAAACTGATAAATCCCACTGGTGAGCCTTACCTCTAATGTAATTCACTGGAAGCATTACTCTCAAACTGATAAATTCCAAAATGATCTGCGCCAAATTTAATGCTTCCACAGATTTTGGAGCCAAAATCTAAGCTCCTACAAGCTCGGAAAAGCCCTGCAGCCACCTAAGGGTTAATTTGCTAAAACAAAGTGTGAGCATTATTTATAGGTTCCCCTATGTGCACAGAATGCCACCTGTCACTCTGGAGCCTGCATTCTCTGATGCATTGTAATACAATCAATCACTGGCGTTCATGCGCTATATGGAGGAAAGGATGCTAAAGAGAATGCAGAAGTAGCTGCCAGCCCCAGTTCCCTGCTCCAGAGAATAGGAAGAAACAGAGGGGTGGGGAGTCGCTCAGTGACGGGGACACCCAGTCGGAATACAAAAGCCTGAAATATCATGGTTAGAGTTAGGAGGTAAGTTGGGGGTGGCAGGGGACTGGACTTTTTCCCTGAAGTTTGTTTTAATGTTGGGCTTTAAATAAGGTTTTTTTTCCCCCCATCAATTTAAAATCTGTGTCACTTTATAAAGGTACCAGGTTTATCTATAACTTTTACACACAGACTTCCGAAGACTGAAATAGCAGAGAAACTTAGCGATTGCTTTCTGTACACAAGGCCATGCAAGCTCAAAGCCAATAAGGTAGAAAAGCAACAACAATGGGTCCTGATGTGGTCACTACCTCTGCACCCCCTGTAGTTAAGCCCCTGGAGATTGCAATGGCAATAACAAGACATAATAATTTACCAGTACGTTTTACTGAACTATGACTAGGCAGTGTCACGTCCTATGCCGATAGCCCCGGATTTTGACCATATTAGGTTTTGGTCCATTTCCCCGATTTGGGATGCCCCACTGTGTCTGTCTCCCTGTGGGTAACTCAGTTTGGGATGATTCTACAGTTTAAGATCCTTAAGAAGCCAGCTGTGGATTCTGCACATGTATGAAACTATTACTTGGTCCCCCAACAGATGCAGCTCTGCTAGAAAAAAGTCAGCTGCCCAGGTAGGGCTCACAGATGGCATGCGGGGGGAAGATTTAGTGTCCATGTGAACCAGGACCCTCCCTGGCACATAGTTGCAAGCAAGACCGTAGGTCCACTTAAAGTGGACCAACACCCAGGGGGGATCGGCCCGGGAATCTATAAGATTCCCGGACCGATCAGATCCCTCCCCACGGGGCATCCGAAATCGGGATGTCCCGCGGGGAGGAACCCCCCAGGAGGCCCACAATCCTTACCTTGCCTGCGATCCAACGGCGCATGCGCGAGACGCGGCCGCGTCTCTCGCTTCCCTCTAGCAGGGCGCGCTCCCACGCCGGCCATTTTGTGAATGGCCGGCGCAGGCGCGCTCCCTGTTAGAGGGAAGCGAGAGACGCAGCCAATGACAGCGCTCTGGTATGCGCGTCCAAGCAGCTTTGGACGCGCATACCAGAGCGGCTCTGAGCGCTGTCATTGGCCGGACGAGGTCACGTGGGAGCGGGGAGAGGTGAGTTTTTGCTCGGCGATCGGGGGGGTTTCACACAGCGGGGCACCCCCGATCGGGGTGCCCCACCTAAGTGGACCAACACCCAGGATAGTCAAAATCCTGGGTGTTGGTCCACTTTAAATAAGAGAGCCAGTTCCCCTCTGGTCTGATCTGTGCTCCTGCTCCCAGCCTATCTTAATGGCTGGACGCTGGAGCATGTATCAGCGGAAGAAATCAGAGGACAGGGGCCTGGCCCGCGCTGTGTGATCCGAGGGGAATTCACAAAGCGGGACATTACAAATCAGGATGCCCCAGGGATAGGGAATTGGCTGGCCCTGGAGCCTACAGGAACCAAGCCGTAACAGTCTGGCACTTTTAAAATTGCCCTGGCTTCTAGGTCCTGTCCCCAGACTATCTGCATGGTTGGGTGCGGGAGCATGTCTCAATTATAGGGAAGCCCGGCTACAGGCAGCAGAAGCACAATAAGAGCTGCCGGGAAAGTAGAGTTTACCAGCAAAAGTTTTACAAAGCTGGGCATTCTGATTCTGGCTGCCCAAAAGGCCGGTTAGTGCCTGGCGCAGGTGACTTTAACACCGCTGTAAAGCCGTGTGGCACGGTCCTGGAGTCTTAAAGAAACCTGTGCAGACTAGGTGTGAAATTTAAAGCAAACACATCTCTCCTCCCTAAATAGGTTGCAAAGTGTGTTTAAGGCTGGAGTGTATCAGTGGTCCCTCCTTTGGCTATCCAACCTATTCACATGGAATTTTTTGTGGACCTTTTTATCTCGATAGCGCTCCTTTAAAGCTTAACAAAATCCAGGCTTTTGACCGAGTTTTGTTTCTGCCCCCCCCCCTCCCCCCCCCCCGGGGCACGTCACCCCGGCGGGTCAGCTGTCAGATGCTATGATCGCCGGGGAGAGGAGGAGAGAGGTAGGAGATCCTCTGATCCCCGGCCTCCCCCTCCAGCGATCATCTGTTATCAGATCGGCGAGGGACACAGGAGCTGACAATCAGAGGTGGGTAAAGAATAATAATTTTTTTTTAATATAGACATTTTTTCTATGTGTGGTGTTTTTATTTACTGTTAACCCTTTGTGAACGAGTAAGGGATCTATGAGACCTCTCTATACCAGTTCACAAGGCTCTGGGTCTGGCAAGTCACCTGCTGCTAGTGGGCGACTTGCCATTAACCCTAATCCCCCCATTACATGCCTTCCCAAAGCTCGGGGGGGGGGGGCAGAAGAGCCCGTGGACCAAAGCTGGCCCCTGTGCCCTGTTCTACAAGCCCCTATAGCTGGTGCCTGGGCTGGTTATGCTGGGTAAGGGGGACCTCACGCCATTTTTGGGGGGGAGGATTTTTAACCCTTAAAATTCCCCCCAAGAATGGGGTCCCCCTTCCTGGGGGGGATATGTAATTTTTTTGTAATTAAAAATAAAAGTTAATTTAAAAAAATCACAATATATGGTCTTTGAGACAAAATCAGGATATACGAGATCGTCATACTTGTTGTATCGCCAGATTCTTGCCAATTCACACCCCTAGTCCCAATCTGGGATGCCCCAAACAAAGGCCAGCGGCATGCCGCAAGAGTATTGTTTCACTTTAAACAAAGAGCAGCTTGTAGAGCTCTGCAGCGCTGCCTCCTGTTCTGCTAAGGGCCATATATGACACAGTGTAAGTGGCAGCAGCATTGGCAATATGAATCACATAGCAGGAATAGGTCTATCAAAGATGACATATATATTTATAACCTGTATTTACAGACGTCTTCCTATAATATTCTGTTGATACAATATTCTCCCTCCATATTGCTGTATGGAATCAGCACAGCAGAAAGAGGCGCTCCCGACATGCCGAGAGATGAAACATCCATACATCACACACAGCCTGACAATGGGAAGCCGGCCTAGCGCCAGGTAAGATGGTTTCATTCAAATTGAGCATTCCCCAGGGCAAGTGTGGGGATTAATATGTTAATACATACATCATCTTCTGTCAGGCAGGGGTCCTCTTCCCGAGATTTGTAAGATAGGCAACTTTGTCTCTAAAAAGAAAAGGACAATCAATACAATGTGTGTCTATACGGCGAGGGCAGCACTTTATACGCTGCCGCTGTAAGCCTCTTGGGTTATTATCCCGGGCTCTGGAACAAAGAACTTTTACAGGCTAATTGGAAATAATTATGGAAATGGAGCTGGCAGGGATCACAGGCTGCTTCCAAATGTATAGCGAGTCAAAGATCAGTCGCTCTGTGTGCGCTAAAATGTCATCCCAACAATAGAAGCCTTTACATACAAATGTATTTAACTAAAAGAATTCCACATTTTGTACAAAAATACTTTGACCTGTGGGAACCCCAGAAATCAATAAGCCAGGGGGCGATTCTTCAGGCCAGCTGAAGAGGTTGATGGGCTACTAACCCTCCTCCCAGTTACTGTATGCAGACCACCTTTAAACCAAAGGGTACAGAGGTTTAGATGGCCAAGAGCAGGAGGAAGTATCTGGTTTGCCAGTTTAACAGACATTGTTTTGCTGCATCTTTGTATTAAAGTGGACATAATGTAGTCAGCAGCCAGGCTAAGGGGGGAGGGGCACGTTAACCAATTTTAATTGCCATTAAAGTGGACCAAAACCTGCAATATGATGTTGGCATTTGGAAAGGTTTGAAGTGGCCAAATGTAGACAGTATTGGAAACTTTTGGTATATTTCTTAGTGAAATGCACACTATAAGGATGCCATGTTACCTAACTTATGTCTATTTTTTAGGTTTTTAAATGCTTTTTATGTGTTTTACTGTATTCATTAATTAAAATGAGGTGTCTCACAAGAATCCCCAGTGGTCAAAAAGCAGAGAAAAGAGACAGGCCGGGAGGCCAAAAAACCATTTTACATCACATAGCTTCAGCATGTACTCTCTCCAACAAAAAACTAAGGGACAACGTCCCAATATAAAAACGGTAATCACCATAACAGGCAACAGAGATAATGAACAAGGGCGGGGTGGGACGACCTGGACTGGATATAATCAAAAACAATTCTACAGGTGAGTTTCACAGAATTTTATTTTTCACCATATCCAGTCCAGGTCGTCCCACAGTACTTACATGTGGGACATCCAAAAGCAGTGTCCATAAGGGCGGGAACCCCAGTGCGGAACAGCAAGTAGTTCATTTCACTACCGCCTGAAGCACTTTTCGGCCAAAGACGGCATCAGCTGAGGCCCGAACGTCAACCTTGTAAAACTTGGTAAAAGTATGAACTGAAGACCAAGTGGCGGCCTTACAAAGTTCAACCGATGCCTGGTGCTGAAAAGCCCAAGAGGCACCAATAGCTCTGGTAGAATGAGCCGTGATCTGAAAAGGGGGTTCCTTCCCCCTGGCAGAATATGCTTGCACCATCGCCTGTCTGATCCACTTACTAAGAGTGGACTTAGCAGGTGGCAAGCCCTTCCTAGAACCCTATGTTAGGACAAAGACCAAATCCGACTTCCTGAAGGATTCCGTCACAGACAGATAATACTTAACGGCCCTGACCACATCCAGAGCATGGAGGGTCCATTCCTTGGAATTAGCCGGAGCTGGACACAAGGAAGGAAAGACAATCTCCTCATTAAGGTGAAAGGGAGAAACGACCTTAGGTAAAAAAATCAGGTTTAAAACGAAAAACCACCTTATCCTTATGAAGCTCAAAATAGGGAGGCTTCATACAAAGCGCGGCCAGCTCCGACACACGACGTACAGAAGTTATCGCTACCAAAAAGACAACCTTGAGGGTCAAAATAGGTAAGGCAGCATCGCACAAGGCCTCAAAAGGAGGCCCCTGGAGAGCAGAAAGCACCAAATTCAAGTCCCACACCAGTAACAGGCTTACGCGGTGGACGTACATGGGAAACAGCCTGGAAGAAGGTCTTAATCTATGATTGGCAAAAGATCTTTGGAAAAAAATAGCCAAAACCGAGACCTGGCCCTTGAGGGTGCTCAGCTGGAGACCCATGTCCAAACCATGTTGTAAAAATTCCAAAATCCTAGAGACAGAGGAGGTGCGACAAGGGAAACTCTTGGACTCACACCAAGCAATGTAGGCATGCCAAACTCTGTAGTAATCATGGAAGAAGACTTCTTCCGCGCCTGAATCATGGTCTGCACCACCGTGGCAGATAGCCCCTTCTCCGTCAGAATTAAGGTTTAAATAGCCAGGCCGTCAAAGCCAGCGTCTTCAAATTGGGGTGCCGCAGCGACCCCTGAGTGAGAAGCCCTGGGTCGTCGGGCATGATGTAGCGATCGACTGACATCTGAACTATGTCCGCAAACCAACTCCTTCTCGGCCAGAGAGGAGCCCCTCCTGGGCTATCTTGCGCAGCACTCGGCCCAGGAGCGGAAACAGAGGAAATGCATAAAGGAGCCTGAACTCCATCCAAGGAATTGCTAAAGCGTCTGTGGCAAAGGCCAGCGGATCTCTTGACAGAGAAACAAACCTTGGGAGCTTGTGATTGTGTCTGGACGCAAACAGGTCCACATCCGGCTGACCCCAGCGGAAGCACAGAGCGTGAAAGATCTTGTTGCTGAGAGACCATTCCCCCAGAAGAGAGGCCCCCCTGCTCAGGAGTCTGCCTCCTGGTTGTCTACCCGGGGGGATGTAAACCCCCGAGATGCAGGGAACATTCTCCTCTGCCCAAGTCAGAATCTGGGTGGTGATGTGCTGATTGTCCGAGTGAACCTGTACCGCACGGTCCCTTAGCTGGGAAGTCAATTGAAGAAGCACCAACCGGATAGCTCTCAGCTCCAGGAGATTTATGGGCAAATGGTTCTCCTGCGGACCCCGCTGGCCCTGAAACTTCTGCATCTGCCAGACGCCTCTCCAGCAGGTCAGACTGGCATCCATGGTAACTATCTCCCACCGGGGAGTCAGAAAATACTTGCCCTCCAACAGGTTCCTGAAGTCCAGCCACCACAAGAGAGACCGTCTGACCAGGGGGGACAGAGAAAATTCCTGTTCCAGCGGCATCTGATCCCAGCCGGTCAGCAGGTTCAATTGAAGAGGTCTCGGGTGGAACTGAGCGAAGGACACTGCTTCGAAGCAGGACACCATCAGACCCACCAGTTGCATCCCCAGACGGATTGAGGGTCGTTGACAAGACAGCAAGACTTGCACCTGCGTCTTAAGCCCCACCACTTTCTGCTGTGGTAGGAACACCTTGACCTGAGAGGTGTCTATCGTCATGCCCAGGAAGGACTTCACCGTTGAGGGAGTGATCGAAGACTTGGGGTAGTTGATTACCCAACCGAACTCCTCGAGAGTGGATAACACAGTCCGCGTGTCGCTTTCGGCCTGCTGAAGGGACTGAGCCGCAATTAGTAAAGCGTCCAGATAAGGCAGCACACGAATGCCCTGATTCCTCAGAATAGCCATGATGCCCGCCAGCACCTTGGTGAAAACCCAGGGGGCTGAGGATATCCCGAATGGCAGAGCCACAAATTGATAATGCTGGTCCTCCAGAGCAAATCTCAGAAGCCTCTGGTGTCCCTGGAATATCGGGACCTGCAAATAGGCATCCCTGATGTCCACCGTGGTCATGAAGTCGCCAGGCCGAAGCGAGCTCACCACTGACCGTAAGGTTTCCATACGGAAATGTCGGACCTTTACTAACCTGTTGAGACCCTTCAGGTCCAAGATAGGTCTTAACGTTCTAGGGAACAGTGAACAGGTTGGAGTAAAACCCCTGACCCTGCTCCTGAAGAGGTACAGGGCAAATCACACCTAGCCGCAGGAGGTGCTGAACAGCCATTCTCAGGCCCTGCGCCATCACAGGTTTATGGGACATGCGAGACTGAAGAAATCTTCGGGGCGGCCTGACTGCCAGCTCTATTTTGTAACTGGAGGACACCACCTCCTGAATCCACCGATCCGAGACGCACTGTCTCCAGACGTGAGCAAATAGCAGAAGCCGTCCCCTCACCCGGATGGGTGGAGGGCGCCTCCTCATGCCTGAGGGGCCTGGACTTGGAACCCCAAGAGGGATTGGGTTGGCCGCGGAACCTACCTCGTCCCCAGGAATCTCTGCGGCCACCTGAAAAGAAAGTGCCTCTTCCTCCACGAAAGGAGCGATAGGGAGAAGAACCCCGAAAGGGCCGCGCAGGCTTCCGTCGCTGAGGGAGTCTCCCATCCTTAACCAGGAGGTCCAGATGCTCCCCGAATAACCTGTGCCCCGAGAAGGGGATACTAGTGAGCGACTTCTTGGCCGCAGCATCAGCCGACCATTGCCGCAGCCAGAGAGAGCGACGGAGCGCAACAAGCAGGGCCGAAAACCTGGCACCGAGCCGGACACCATCGTCCATAGCGGAGACAACAAAGGCAATAAAATCCACACAAGCTTTGAGGTCTTTATACTCCTCCGCCCACTTGCGACACTTGGCAATATCTACAAGACGTCTCACTTTCTTTCTGATGGCTAAGGAGACAATCGCCGCGGCACACACGGGACGAAGGCAAGCACCAGCAAAGGTGAATGCATGACAAGCCAGTTGATCCATACGCCTGTCAGCTGGATCACGCAAGGAAGCAGTATCGGATGACAGTATAACCGTAGTATTGGATAATACTACGGTAAGGGAAGGGATACCGGCTGTCCAGGCCCTTCGACACCGATTTATTAGGTCTTTCCCATTCCTTAAAAACCATATTGGAAAAATGGGCCTGCTCAGGGAAGACAAGCCTCTGTCTTTCAGGCCGGAATAAATCTTTAGGAGGGACAATATGCAAAGTCTCAAACACTGAAGATAGCAACTTCTCCGTATCATCAGGGAGCCACAAAGATCATCATCATCATGAGCAAAATCTGAGTAACTGGGCTTGATGTGCCGCTTCTTACTCGTGGCCTTCCCAGGAGCCGTGCAAGAGATCTATCTCTCAAGGCTGGCCACCCGGTATGCCAAATCGGCTTGGGACCCCTTGCTGGCATCCCCCTCGCTGAGGGCTGAATGCAGTTGTGGGGGTGCTGGCGACAGAGGGCTAAGGGCAGATACGCCCGCCCGATCATGCTCCAAAAATATGCTCCTGGTGCAAGTGACACAAACTGTGCTGAGTCTGCCCAGAGGGCTGGTACCACACATAGGGCAGAGTTTCACCCGCCCAGATGGGGCCCCTTGCTCACTATCCCCAGAAGCCTCCATTATGGTGATTACAGTGAATGTTATATAGGTTACAAGGCACTAACGGCCCAAACCTAAGAGATCCCCAATTTAGTCCCTCTTATTGTGATCCCGCTTAATGGGAGAGGGCGCAGAGGGGGGGGGGGGGGGGAGAGACCGGGAGGAACCACAACCCTTAGCTGGCAAGGGGCCCACCTAGAAGACACAAGCAGACAAGAAGCCATGAGAATCCCACAACACATGCAGCAAAAAGTGCATAAAGAGAAAGAGAGGGACTCATGGGACCACCAGCGATGACGCGCTGGGGACAGCAGGCAGCAGCAGGCAGTGAAGATGGCGCCTACAGTCAGCCTCATGTGATCTTCGCAAAAAGCGCCATTGCACAGCCCGCCCCCCGCTGCAGGTGCGAAAACGAGCACCCTCCTCAAGAGAAAATGTGTGTGCAACGAGCAGAGGCGGCCCACGGAGGGCCCCCCCACGACGCAGAGCGCCCCCGCACACACCACCACTGCCTCAGAACAAAAGGCCCACGAGAAGCGCCGCTCCCGTCCCCCGCCCCTCCTCACAGCGCGTCAAAGATGGAGGGGAGAGGAGAAAAAGCCGAGGGAGCGAGGGAGGTAGGTATGTGACAGTAAGAACACAGCAGATGAAGCATACACAAAACACTATAATAAAGCTTGTGGGAAGATACGGGCAACACCTATGGGCATAAAGTGCCCCCCCCCCCAAATAGGCTCACTATCGCCTATGGCCGGCTACCCTTTAGGGAGGGTCTGTGACCCAGAGCCTAGCTCTGTCAACGCCTGATCCCCGGCGTTCACCCTACCTTCACCTATCCCATCAACTAAGGCTGGGAGGCAGAATGGGAACAGTGGGAATAGGGGTGCAGCTGCAGACAGGCTTAGAATGCCCCGCTGTGCTACAGTATCCAGGAGAGAGCATCCAAGACGATCCTAGCAGCAGTACTGCAAGACGAACTCTGGGGATTCTTGTGAAACACCTCATTTTATAGGGGGCTGGGAGGAGCTACATCTTTGGATCTTGCAGTAGACTGCGCCATCTGGTGGCGGAATACCCACATGTAAGTACTGTGGGGCGACCTGGACTGGATATGGTGAAAATTCCAATCTTTGTTGATCCATTGTTAAATCCATCGTGGGCCACCACACCTATAAAATCCCTTGCATGAGATCCAAGTGGCTGATACGATCGTTTATGATATAGGCTTGGAGATCATTTCTGTGCAAGGTTGGGGGATTTACGGCTGATAATCCTTATCTTTATAATTCGATTCTGTACTACTGTTTTTAAGATTGGACCACAATTAAGTAAAGGCAGATATTTCTCAATCTTTTTGATCTGACTGTCGTCACAAAAGTAGGTTTAGATCCACCTCCCTGCTGATTCAGTCCATTATCTTTGCCAGATACATGTTTTTTTTTAGACCTCTTTTTTATTTTAGGTGAGAACATATGTCCTCTGCATTTTAATTGTACTTTAGGGGTTTGGAGACCTCATGTCATGATTAAGGACCTCTGAGTCTGAAACGTGTAGACAGAGGATCCTCTAGCCCATTTTTTTTATTGGATTACCTGTACTTTGATTTCATTTTAATGATGGATCAATAAAGATCAGATTTTATGGCAAACGCTGGCCGGATTTTGTATCTACTGCATGGAAATTGCCAGAGGAGCGCTCGCAGCTGCCCTGCTACAAGGCTTGGACTCTGGCTTCTGATACTAAGGTAGAGCAGACAATGCTTTTTGTACATTCTGTGGTGAATACTGTAGGTCCACACGTGGCCTAATAGCAGGCACACTGGTGTAGTACAGAAACATTGTGGTTAATGGTGGTTATACAATGTGGGCCACTCCAAATCAAGATGTTCTGGAGAACACTTGCCAAACTTTGATCCATGGGTTAAATCTGGCCCACACAGTGTTATCAGATTTGGCCTGCAAACCCCCTCCCCAGGCGCATGGCCGCACACTTGCTGCCCAGCACTGTTCCCCAAGATTGCCAGATTTCAGCTGGTGAGATTGGTGCATTGATGTAAAACCATGTCCCTGATAATGTTGTAAAGAAGTACTTCCCCCAGTGGTTGGCAATTGACAACAAGACTGAGCTGGCTGCAGTCTCCCTCTATGTAGGATGACGTCAAGCTGGCTCAGCCAGTGTGAGGTAAGGGAAGGCGGAGAACCCTATCCCATCCCATCATGGAAAGTGGCATGCTGCATTAAAGAGGACCCACTACATATTTGGCTGACCCTGGAGTCTGAAAGACTTCAGGGCAAGCTGAATAAAATAGACCAAAAACAGCCCTGGAGTCCATAAGTGCCCGATTCTCACTACCAGGGCATCCAAAGTGCACAGGACGCAGCTGCCCTCCGCAATACCTTTAGCTGGGATAAATAGATGTGCCAGCTCCAGGCATTTGTGAATATCGGGGCATGCCCCCAACTTGAGCATAGTGAAGGATGCAGCCGGCGGTGTATGTGGCTCAATTCAGCCCTTAGCTGACAAGGGCTTTCATCAGCTAAGACTAAGAAAACATGTAAATGGGGGTGCCTTGAAACTCTGCCGTGACAATACGTCAAGAAACGCGCTGGCTTTTTCCTGGGGGGATGTGTGGTGGCCAGTCTGTTGGATACTATGGATATGTAAGATAATTAATTATTTTTGATATGCTTTGCACCTACCTCATATGTATACCTCTTGCATTTTTTTGCACTGTGTTACATCGAAACTCTACTGTGATTTGATGCACTTTTTTTTGGAAGCACTTGGCACTTTATCCGTATGAAATTAGGTTATTTAGGATTTATTTATAATAATTTCTCTGGCCCCTCTTAACAACAGCACCCCCCCATGGCAGATTGTGTAAATGTTTTTTGCCTTGTATGTTTTAAATGGTCTTTTTTTTATAATCAATGTTATGTATTATAGTGATTTAATAAACTTTGTATAAAATATTACAAGTGAGTGCAATTTTAAGTCTCTGGCTAGGGCTTTGTTTGGGAATTTGGGCACCCCCATTTACATGTTTGCTTGGATAGAGTGAGACCCCACCAGAGAAGTGCACCACACCCATTAGATATTGGTTGGTGCCGTCCCATTTCCTCTTTTTTGTCTAAGACTAAGAAAAGACAAATGGAGGCAACAGCACCAATTGGCTGCGCGCATGCGCTGTTAAGACATTTTTTTTAAATAAATATCAAGGTCGGCCCGCAACTTTGTTTCAAGTTTTTAATTTTGGCCCACTGTGTATTTGAGTTTGACACCCCTGCTCTAGAGCCAGGTAATCAGACAGCCCTGGAACCACAGGTTTTGGTCCTCTTTAAGTACAACCTGAAATGTAATAGAGCAATATTTATCAAGCCTTGTGGGAGGACGGCATGAGACCATTCATATTCAATTAGACTGTAACAAGTGCTGGATCCAGCAAAGCAAAGCTTTACATCGTCTTCCTGTCTGGACACTGCAGTGAGGAAAGCCAGCTAACTGAAATACAATGGGCGTCATCAGGACTTAAGGGGGTGTCCTGCAGAATATTCTAGCCTCTGTTGCACACATGGTTTTTGATTGGTCCATGTAGGCAGTAAGGCTTAAAGTGATACTAAAGGCAAGCCAGATTGTTTAGGGCTACATGATACAGTCAATTTGTTTTAAAAAGACCCTGTAGTTCCTAAGCTATATGTAGAAGTATGAAGTATTAGAGCATTGGAGATGCAAAGAAAGAAAAGAAAAAACAGTGGATGCGGCAACAACAATGTGATGTAAGCACACTGTGTGCTTTACATATTCACAACGAACGGTCTCTAACGCATGTGCCCGAGACAGCTCTAGATCATAGGAAAAAAATAAGTGCTTTGGTGCCTCTAGTTATTATTGCCAGCACATAGTGTGACCAGATAAAAGGGGTGAGAGGTGCTGCAGGAGATCAGAGAGGAGGGCAGGGTTTTATAGCTGCAGAGAAAGGCAGCCACTCAGGATGTCTGGGCAGGGAGTGGGTGTGTTTCCGTTCTTAGTCCCTGAAGGTTGATTGGTGGACCACATTGGCGGAGTAGGGAAAGAAACCATAATGAGGAAGTGATTTTTCTCACTAAGGAGGCACACAGCAGAGGAAGGGCAGCACTGGAGCCACTCTACGAACAACTGAATATTTCTTTTCTTTTGACTTGCCAATCACAATTTTCCCAATGGGATCAAAGGGAACAAAAAACATGGCTGGAGTGAGTATATAACATCTCATATAACATCTCATGTAACAAGTCAACAAGTTCTCAGCACAGATGCATTTCAAACTAGCTTCAATTTATTAGATTGGATACATTTTATTATCATGAATTACTGATTATTATTAATAATATGAATACAGTTTTTTCACTGCCAAATACAATCTGCTTGAACAGTTACATAAAAGCAGCTTTCCTCTTAGTTGTAATGCCAGCAGAGGGCGCACATGCACAGAAAAGAACATGGCAGCCAGCAAATCAGCGGCAGGAAAGCCATTACTGAATTAAATTGCTCTTCATATCATACACTGTACTACCAGAAAATGCCTTTCTTCATTGCATCGCACGGCCCGCTTCAGTATTCATAACAGTTGGGTTATTCCGCCACAAGGTGGCGCAGTGGTACTGCAGAAAAGCTGTGGCTTGTCCCGGCTCCCTATAAAAAACGGGCTTAACCATAGAGTTCTCCAGTGTTCTCTCTGCAGTGGACTGCGAAGTTAGCAGATGGCACTCTGTCTTGCGCAGGTGAGCCGGGCATCCAAGCCTGCGGCCCTGCAAGTCTATTTTCACCCGTCTCTGGACCCTCACTGCCTCCCAGCCTTGGCTGACAGATCGGGTGAAGGTAGAAGAGCACTAGGGTCAAGTGCTCCTGGAGCGCTGCTCCAAGCCGCAGATCCTGTAACACAAAGGGTGGCCGGCCATAGGCTTTATGGTGAGCCTAATAGGGATGCAGAGTTTCTGTACTAGCTTCTGAGGGGGTAAGTAGTTTGGGGACTGTGTCCCTCCCCCCCCCCCCGCGCCCCCCCTCCCTCCCTGACAATGGCTGCTCGCGGCGGCTTCTCTCTGGCGGCGAGTAGTCATATCTGTGGTGTTTTTACGTTTTTGGTGTGTTTTCTGGTGTTTTTAGCTGCCGCGCCGCTTTGTACTGCGTTCCGCGGCTGTGGGCGCTATAACCCAAGGTGATTTTGCTTTGTCATGGCGCCGGCCGGGTCACGTGAGCGCAGTTTTTCCACGCTCTTCGGAGGGGGCGGGGCCAGGTGATGACGCGTATCGCGTCGTTCACCTCGAGGTACCTCTGCCGGCGCCATTTTGGACGAGCTGCGCGTCTGGATTTCTCCCTTCCTGGCTGCAGCGCTGCTTCCTCCGGCGGGTCACCTTATCCAGCGGTCTGTACCTGTGGGACCCCGCAGTGTCTTTGGTCCGTGAGTCCCCCTTGGGGTTTTTTTTATTGAATCGGGGTGTATTTGCTGCGGGATGCTCTTGTGTGTTTTTACTTATGTCTTTCAGGTGGGATACCATTGGGTTGCGGTTTCTCCCGGCTCCACTCCTTCCTCCCCCTCATCCCCCCTTTATTAACTTCTGGGGGCATCCCGTGGGAGGGCATCCCGGGTGGCTTCTGTCTTAAGACTGTACCCACTGCTGGCCTATTGCGCCTGTGCTAATCACCATATGGAGGCTTCTGGGGATAGCGCGCTTGGGGGCCTTTCGGGGCAAGCACGGCTGTGTGTGGGGTATCCCCTGTGAGTAACATTGTCACGGTGTGCGTGCCATGCGCTGAAAGTGTCCTTGCGCTCCAAGCTGGTTTGCCTGCTTCGCTTCCCAGCTCTGCGCCTCACTCGGCTTCACCTACTCCCCCGCTCCTGCAATTGGGCCCCAGTGAGGGGAATGTTGGCAGGGAGTCACATTCTGATTTGGCTCTGCGGGTGGCTAACACTGAAAAGCAGCTTGCCAGCAATGCTCCTAGGAAGGCCCCTGGCAAGAAGAGACACATGGACCACAGGCCTGCTCCCCTTACCTCTCCAGTGGTCGCAGAGATTCTTGGGGCCGTGGCAGAACCCGTGGTCGTCCCAGTCTCTCCTGGAATTCTAAGTCCAAACCCTCTCCCAAGCCCCCTCAGGAATGAAGGGGCGCCCTCACCTATCCGGGTGGGGGGGCGGCTTCTGCTCTTTGCTCACGTCTGGAGGCTTCATGTCTCAGAATGGTGGATTCAGGAGGTACTGTCCTCCGGTTACAAGATAGAATTTGCCGCCTGGCCCCCCCCATCCCCCCCAAG
The DNA here is from genome assembly GCA_027917425.1 of Gastrophryne carolinensis. Lineage (NCBI taxonomy): Eukaryota > Metazoa > Chordata > Amphibia > Anura > Microhylidae > Gastrophryne > Gastrophryne carolinensis. The sequence continues at coordinate 369,183,317 of CM051239.1, forward strand.
AGTCATCAGATCCTGGATGTCTTTAAACCCCCTGTCCGCTCAGGGATTGCTTCTGGCGGTTCATTGCCTGTTAGAGTCCGGAGTCATTTGTTTGGTGCCTCATCAATAAAGAGGTCAGGGGTACTATTCCAATCTTTTCACGGTCCCCAAAAAGGACGGCTCCCTGAGGCCCATTCTGGATCTGAAGGGCCTCATCAAATTTGTCAGATTCAAACATTTTCGCATGGAGACGCTGCTCTCTGCTGTCAGTACCCTTCGCCCAGGCGACTTCATGACCACTGTAGACATCAAGGATGCTTATCTTCATGTGCTTATCTTCCCAGGTCATTAGAGATTCTTAAGGTTCGAGCTGCAGGGTCAGCATTACCAGTTTGTGGCTCTACCCTTCAGTATCACCTCGGGTGTTCACCAAGGTGCTGGCGGAAGTGATGGCTCTGCTAAGGAACCAGGGCATCTGCATCATTTCTTACCTGGACGACATCCTGATTGTGGCCGAGTCTTTTCCTCAGGTCGAGCGGAACACTAAAATGGTGACATACACTCTGGAGTCTTTCGGCTGGGTGATCAACTATCCCAAGTCTTCTCTGTCCCCGTCATTGATGAGGACCTTTCTGGGCATGACGCTGGATACCTCTCAGGTCAAGGTGTTCCTTCCTCAGCAGAAGGTCTTCAGCTGCAGGCTCAGGCTCTGCTGTCGTGTCCTCATCCCTCCATCCGTCTGGGGATGCAGTTGGTGGGCCTGATGGTGTCCTGCTTCGAGGCAGTCCCCTTTGCTCAGTTTCACATGAGACCTCTCCAGTTGCACCTCTTGTCAGTTTGGGATCGGGACCCTGTGTCCCTGGATCAGGAATTTGTTCTGTCTCCCCTGGCCAGACAGTCTCTCTCGTGATGGCTGGACTCAAGGAACCTTCTGGGGGGCAGGTCCTTCCTGCCCCCATGCTGGGAAACGGTCACCATGGATGCCAGTCTGACTGGCTGGGGAGGCTTCTGGAGTTCCCTGAGGTTCCAGGGTCGGTGGGGCCCACAGGAGGCCCATGCTTCCATCAACGTCCTGGAACTGAGGGCAATCAGGTTGGTTCTTTCTCGCCTATCCACTCACCTCCGGGGTCAGGCTCTTCAGATTCGCTCAGACAACCAGACGGCGGTTGCCTACATCAATCATCAGGGAGGGACTCGGAGCAAGCGAGCCTTCAAGGAAGTGTCCCTGATTCTGTCTTGGACGGAACAGCATGTTCCCTGCATATCAGCGGTTTACATCCCAGGGGATGGAGAACCAGGTGGCGGACTCCCTGAGCAGGGGGACGTCTCGTCTGGGAGAGTGGTCTCTCAACAACCAGGTGTTTCTCTCCCTCTGTCACCGCTGGGGTCAGCCGGACGTGGACCTGTTTGCGTCCCGTCACAATCTTCCCAGATTTGTCTCTCTGTCTCAGGATCCTCTGGCCTTCGCCACGGATGCCTTGGCAATACCGTGGACGGAGTTTCAGCTTCTCCATGTGTTCCTTCCGTTTCCTCTCCTGGGCAGGGTCATGCGCAGGAGCGGGTACCAGCCATACTAGTGGCCCCTTGTTGGCCAAGAAGAGTTTGGTTTGCAGATGTCGTGCGGTTGGCAGTAGACCGGCACGTCTTGCCCAAGGATCCAGATCTTCTCACCCAGGGGCAGTTACGCCATCCCAATTTACAAACTCTGGCTTTAACAGCTTGGCTGCTGAAACCTCCATATTGATGGAAAAGGGGTTGCCTGCTTCTGTTGTTGATACCATGATTCGGGCTAGGAAGAAGTCCTCATCCTTTATTTATTACAGGGTCTGGCATGCTTACATTGCCTGGTGTGAGTCCAAGTCTTTTCCCTGTCGGGTGTTTTCTATTCCCAGGATTCTGGAATTCTTGCAACATGGTTTGGATCAGGGCCTTCAACTTAGTACCCTAAAAGGCCATGTTTCAGCTCTGGCAATTCTTGCCAATCACCGGTTGGTTAAAACCTTTTTTCAGGGTGTTTCTCATGTGCGTCCACCCCGTAAGCCTTTGCTACCAGTCTGGGATTTGAATCTGGTGTTGTCTGCCCTGCAAGGGCCTCCCTTTGAGCCTATCCGTGATGCTTCCTTGTCTATTCTGACTCTTAAGTTAGCCTTTCTGGTGGCTATCACTTCTGTAAGGCGAGTTTCTGAACTAGCGGCACTTTCCATCAAACCTCATTTTGAGAGGCATCAGGATAAGGTGGTGTTTCGGCTCAGGCTGGACTTCCTGCCAAAGGTTGTGTCTGCTTTTTATCTTAATAATGACATTGTCTTGCCTTCATTGTGTCCTAATCCTGCTAATTCCAACGAGCGGACTCGGCATTCCCTAGATGTGGTCAGGGCTCTGAAGTTTTATTTGGTCGCCACTGAGCCTTTCAGGAAGTCTGATGCTCTTTTTGTCCTCACTTCTGGACCTAGAAAGGGTTTGCCTCCGGCTAAATCCACTATCAGCAAGTAGATCCGTCAGGACGGTGGTTCAAGCCTATTCTACTAAGGGAAAGTTACCTCCCTTTAGGATTACTGCTCATTCTAATCGTGCTATTGGTGCCTCTTGGGCTTTTCAGCACAAAGCTTCTGTTGAACAAGTTTGCAAGGTCGCTACTTGTTCTTCTGTTCATACTTTTTATAACTTTTATAAGGTTGATGTTAAGGCCTCAGCGGATGCTGCTTTTGGCCGCAAGGTGCTTCAGGCGGTAGTGACTTGAACTACTGACCGTTACTCTTGGGGGATCCCACCCTACTCTGGACACTGCTTTTGGATGTTCCAACTGTTATGAATACCGAAGCGGGCCGTGCCATGCAATAAAGAAAAAAGCAATTCTGTGAGTACTCACCTGTAGAATTGTTTTTGTTCTTGCATGGCACGGCCCGTTTCACCCCACACTTGTTATCGTTGTTCTTGGTTGCCTCTTTATGGTGATTGTTCCAAGTCAATTGGGGTCTTTTACCTTTTTCATATTTTTTACTTATTCTCTCCAGGCTTCTTGTCTCACTGCTTGTGTACGCTGGGGAACTCTATGGTTAAGCCCATTTTTATAGGGAGCAGGGACAAGCCACAGCTTTTCTGCAGTACCACTGCGCCACCTTCTGGCGGAATAACCCAACTGTTATGAATACCAAAGTGGGCCGTGCCATGCAAGAACAAAAACAATTCTACAGGTGAGTACTCACAGAATTGCTTTATTTGCACATTTCTTCATAGCATATTTGCTGTTTTACCTTTTAAGAAACAAATAACTGAATTATAGAGGGTGGTTACATTAGGGACACATTAACTATTACAATTATAGGCAACTACTCTCTTGGTGGGTTTTTTTGGAGCGAATATAAAGAGAAAAAAAGACAATGGACACTGGTCATAGACCCAGGCCACACCCATCCACCGCTGTACGAGCATGGGAAGCATCAGTAAGATGTGATTATGTCTGTGAGTGAGGGGAGGCAGGCAACAGTTACCATGCTTGCCCGCTGCTACTCCAAATGCCCTTCTTAGTGTAGGGGGGGAGGGGGTATTCTGCTGTGTGTAATTGAGTGATGGGTGGATTCTGCTATACTGTCTGTTAAGGGGGGGGTAAATTCTGCCACACTACCTTTAATGAGATTGATTAGGGAATTCTGCCACAGTACCTGAATGTGGGTGGCGGTTCAGCTTGCTGCCTGTAATAGGGAAGGGGAAATTCTGCACACTACATGAAATGGGGGATTCGACATGCTGCCTGTAATGTGGGGGATCCTGCACGCTGCCTGTAATGGGGGGGGGTCCTCTGCATAATGCCTGTTAGGAGATGATTGGGAGGGGGGTATCTTAGCACAGCATTTGGTTCAGAATACTTTTTTTCTTAGATTCCTCCTCTAAACCTTAGGTGCATCTTATGGTCAAGTGTGTCTTATATTGTGCAAAAAATAGGGTAAAGTAAAACTGGTAATGTGTCCTGAAACTAAACATGCCCGTTAAGATTTAAATAAGCGAATGTATATCAATGTATAGGAACTTGCCTTGTCATCTATGCCGGCACCCTCAGAGTTCAGCTCCTGGTCCAGTTTCTCCTCTGGTTCTTTGCCTTGTACATTTTCGTTCTCATCCAGCAGTTTTTTAGGCAGGGGAGGGGGGACATCCTCATCCTGAGATGTGGGGGTGCTGGCTGCGCTCTGTGTATTGATGCTCTGACGGCTCTTCCTGTTGTGGTCCACAGAGGCGTACTCTACTGCAGCCTCCATTCTGCTCTGGGCAACAGCTGGACTTGCTGGTTGGGCTTTTTCAGCAAGATTTCGATCTTCTTCACTAGTGGAAGAGCTTAGATCCTTCAGTTCTTTTACAGTTTCGTAGAGGCAGTCTTCTATGATGTTGTCATGAGAGGAGCTATCTTTTAGCACCTCGTACGGCCCCTCACTATAGAGCGGGGCATCATTTTCTAAACTTCCTGAGGACAGGAGGGATTCCCGGTGGTCAGGAGGGATTTGTGGAAGCTCTCTGGTTTGGGGGCATCTTACAGATTTCCCTGGAAAGTCATGAGGGTCACACAGGTCTGGGAAAGAACTCTGAACATCCTCGTAGGCTGGGAGACAGGTCGCTGCACTATCCTCGGAGACTGAAAAGAAGGAAAAAGGTCTAAGTGTCATAAATATGTTAGAAATGCTGACCACTACACAATACAAGAGATATCAATAAAAGTGCTACAGCAGCCAAAAGCAATTGCTACACCAAATTGTCAGACTACATTTGACACGGTCCTAACTTGTTTTCCATTTTTACATTTAAAGTGGACCAACACCCACCGCTGATCGGCCCGGGAATCTATAAGATTCCCGGGCCGATCAGCTCCCTGCCTGCGGGGCACCCCGATCGGGGGTGCCCCGCTGTGTGAAACCCCTCAGGATGCCCGCAAATCCTACCTCGTTCCAACGGCACATGCGCGGGCCGCCGCCTCTCACGCATCCCTCTAGCAGGGCACGCACCCGCGCCGGTAGTTTGTGAATGGCCGGCGCGGGCGCGCTCCCTGTAAGAGGGACGGCCCGCGCCAAACTGACAAGAGGTGAAGTTGAAGAGGTCTCATGTGAAACGGAGCGTATGGAACCACCTCGAAGCAAGACACCATCAGGCCCACCAGCTGCATCCCCTGCCGGATGGAGGGATGAGGGCAAGACATAAGGAGCCTGGCTTGAGCCTGAAGACTCTCCACCTCCTGCTGAAGGAGAAAAATCTTGATCTGAGATGTATCCAGAGTCATGCCCAGAAAGGACCTCACCATTGACGGTGACAGGGAAAACTTGGGGTGGTTGATCACCCAGCTGAAGGACTCCAGAGTGGACAGCACCAGCTGGGTATCCAGCTCGGCCTGCTGGAAGGACTGAGACGTGATGAGAATGTCGTCCAAGTAAGCAAGGACGCGAATGCCCTGAGATCTCAGCAGAGCCAGTACGCCCGCCAGCACCTTGGTGAATACCCTGGGAGCCGAGGTGATACCGAAACGCAAGGCCACAAATTGATAGTGCTGATCCTCCAGGGCGAACCTGAGGAATCTCTGATGACCTGGAAAGATTGGTACATGAAGGTAAGCGTCTTTGATGTTTACAGAGGTCATGAAGGCGCCCCGGGCGTAGTGAATTGACAGCGGAGCGCAGAGTCTCCATGAGAAAGTGTTTGAACCTGACAAATTTGTTGAGGCACTTTAAATTCAGGATAGGTCTGATGGACCCGTCTTTTTTGGGAACAGTGAAAAAATTGGAATAGTAGCCTCTGCCCCTTTCCCTCAAAGGCACCTGGCAGATGACCCCCGACTCCAGAGGGTTTTGGACAGCAAGGCACAGACCCTGAGCTGACAGGGGATTTTGAGCCATCTGGGATTTGATGAATCCTGCAAACCAAACTCTATCTTGTAAGCGGAGGACACTACCTCCTGAATCCACCGGTCTGAGGCGTGAAGCCTCCAGACGTGAGCAAAGAGCAGGAGCTGTCCCCCCCACCCGGATGGGTGAGGGCGCCCCTTCATGCCTGAGGGGGCTTGGGTGAGGATTTGGGCTTGGAACTCCAGGAGAGGCCACATCCTCTGCCCCTTCCCCAGGGATCTCCGCGGGCCCCAGTAAAGGAGACTCCTCGGCCTGTTCTGGATGGGAGAAAGGCACCCATCCCCCAAAAGGACCGGGGCGGCCTCCTATGTTGAGGTAACCTACCACCCCTGGCAAACAAATCCAAGCGTTCACCAAAAAGGCGCAGGCCCTTGAAAGGGAAACCAGTGAGAGCCTTCTTAGCAGCATTATCAGCTACCCACTGACGTAGCCAGACAGAGTGGCATATAGCCACCAACAAGGCAGAAGTTCTACCACACATTCTAATGGCATCATCCATAGCAGAAAGAATATATGCAATGAATTCCTCACAACGCAGGAGAGATCTATACTCTTCTCTACTCACATCCTCAGATGCTCTGTCCAAGAGACATTTAAAGGAGCAGTATCGTGAAATTTGCATTAAAAAAGATAAATAATTAAATAGCCACACAATAGCTTCTAACGTGTATAAATAATCTGGCGATAGAAAAAGGAAAAAATATATGCCTTACTTTTAAATTGTATAATGACAATGGCTCAGTCCATTTGCTGAATAGGGGGATCTGCTGGGTTGTATTTAGTGAGCTGCTTCATTTAGCCCACTGCTCTCCTAGCAACACTTTACCTCAGAGGCTGACACTGTAATCAGTGGTAACGGCTGTGTGTGTGTGTGTGTGTGTGTGTGTGTGTGTGTGTGTGTGTGTGTGTGTGTGTGGTGTTGCTTTTGTTATGAGACCAGGTGACTCAAATGTGTAAAATCTATACAAAATAAACTAAACTGACTGAAAATAACTGAAATTCTTCTTTGAATAACTGTGCAGGAAAATCTAAAGGTATTAAAGTGGAACAAAACACTGAGTGGCCGACCCTGAAGTCTATAAGACCCGGCCATTGACCTTCCCCCCTTCTCCTTCCTAAATCGGGATGCCCCACTATGTGAAATGCCCCCTGGATAACCACAGATCCCCCCATTTTTCTGGTGCGCTCACACAGATAGTCATTTAGACAGGCCGGGCGACCAGGAAGGTTACTGCTCAGGCTCCCCATCTGTGTGCAAACAGCGCTGATTGGATGAGAGCCCGCGCATGCGCTGTGGGACAGGGAAAGGTACGTTTTCACAGGCGAACTTGGGGATTTCACATATCAGGGCATCCCAAGTCGGGATGCCCCAAGGGGCACAAAACAAAACTTCAGATAGTGAAAATCCTGGGTTGGGCTTTGCTCAAAACACCCAAAGCTGAAAGAAAGATCATATGGAAAAATCTGCAGAAGAGCCAACATGAAGGGAAAACTCTCAAAATAAAAAATGTTTAGAGCAAAAAAACAGGATGTAAACACAAAAATCCAATTCTGAAATAAAATAACCCCCCCCCCAAAAAAAAACGAGTGAGTCTGAGATTCGAACCAATGATTCTCTGGTTCAAACTGACATTTAATTTACCAATGAGCTAATTGACTTCTAGAGCTTTTCTTTCTGTTTTAGATATATGAGTTCTGGCCAGGCAATGTTGTTATCTTATGCTGGACGGCTGCCAGCACTGAACAGCTGATACTTTGTTACATTGTTTCCCCCTCTCCTCAGCATGGAACAGGCCATCCACAGGCCAGAGTGTCGGGCCCCGACACTCAGCAGACATAAACATGAGCTATTAGTCTCCAGCTGCACAACACAGACATCATTTTTTCTAAATTTGCAATTCTTACTCCAACACTTACCATTCAACTATTATTCAAAGTACCATTTAAATATAAGTCACCAAGAAAAATTTGCGATACTGCTCCTTTAAGCACCCCTTTAATGGCAATAGCCGTAATAGCTGAGGCACAAACCGGGCGCAGCGCCGTCCCCACACAGGCAAAGGCGTGACAGACCAGTTGGTCCAAGCGCCGGTCTTCCCCATCCCGCAGGGTAGTAGTATCAGGAGAGTGCATGACAGATGTATTGGACAACACGAGAATGGGCGCATCCACCTCGGGAGGACATGACCAACGCTTAACAACATCAGCAGGAAAGGGATACCTCTTGTCCCAACTCTTAGGCACCCCTGGCAGCTTGCTAGGCCGTTCCCATTCCTTGACCACTAGATTATTAAAATGAGACTGCTCAGGGAACTCCCAGCGTGGTTTAACCGTATGAAAAAGCTCACCCTGCTGCTGCGGAGCCACTGCAGGAGGGGAAATAATAGCACTTCAATAATGTGACTCAGCAATCTGTCAGTGTCATCAGGGGACCACGGGTCTTCCCCAAAGGGAGTCCCAGTACCACCGTAAAGCTTAGGTTGTTCCTCAGAGGATTCAGAATCAGAAAATAATTACCCCTCCTCAAGGGGGTAGGGACCTGAGAGTAAGGGCCTTCCTCTTCTACAGGGAAGAGGGAAACCGTGGGTGATAAATGCCACTTCTTAGCAGAAGCCTTACGCGGGGTAGATCCAGCAAGATGTTTTTCAATGCTGGCCACCCGTGCAGCTAAATCAGGTTGAGACTCCCCGCTAGTATGCCCCTCGGTGGGGGTCAGATGTAAGCATGGAGGGTAGGCGAAGCCAGAGGGGGCGCAGCACCAGGCCCAGTAACAGGCAACCCAGACTGCATCGCAAGCACCTGCTGGGAGCAGGGTACACACACCTTGACATCATCACTTATAGGGGATACCTCACACACAACACATAGCCAGGCTTGTCCCGAAGGAACCCCAAGCACATTATCCCCAGAAGCCTCCATATGGTGATTAGAGTGGCACAACAGACCAATATAGGGTTAACGCTAATTACAGCAACCTGGGATGCCCCAAAAGCCCGCTAGGGAGGTGGAAGATATAATAGTAATAGCCTTAACTAAAAGGGGAGAGGACCGGGAGAAACCACAATGAAGTCTACCCGCCTGAAAGACATAAGAAGACATTCCCATAGGAATATAACAATAAAATATATATATATAAAGCCACCCCGCAGGGGCACTCACAGACCGCTGTAGGAAACAGCAGACACGCAGCACGGGAAAGGTAAAAATGGCGTCCGCATATACCTCACGGGGCGGGTCGAAGTGATGCGGAAAACGTCATTCGCAGAGACAGCCCCCCCCCCCCGCCACGCGAGCGCCTGAGGTAATGTCGCCGTCGTCTGCAGAGCGCTAACAGCAAAACACGTTAAGCAAGACGTGCCGGATACAACAAAATCAATTCTTGCACAAGCAAGTAAGCAATTCAGGTTGACATACCGCACCCCCCCCCCCCCCCCCCCGAGATCTCCCCAGGGAGAGTGAGGCAAGGGAGCAGCAGCCACCTAACGCCCAAAGTTAAATGAAAAGGAGAGGAGGGGGCAGACACCTAAGGTGGATAGGGAATAAGGGGAAACCCCGGGAGTGGGAGGGGGCATCCCACAAGGCTCACCACAGGCCTATACTGCCTACCCATGTCAAAGCAGGGACTGCGGTCGGAGCCACGCTCCTCAAGCACCTGACCCTGGTGCTGTCCTACCTTCACCCGAACCAGTCAGCCGAGGCTGGGAGGCAGTGGGTCCAGAACGGGTGGTAATAGTCCTGCAGGGCCACAGGCTGGTAAGCCCTACTCGCCTGCATATAAAGAGAACCATCTTCTATCTTCGCAGTCCAGACTGCAGATGAAAACTGGGGAATTTGTGGGAGGTCCCTGACTTATATAGGGCCGGGAAAAGACACAAGCTGTTTTCTGCAGTCCAGCGCCATCTTGTGGATGTATTACCCATGTGTAAAGAATATTCTGGAACAGGACTTGCTGTATACTTAGAATAAATCACAGTTCATACAATGAAACCACCAATCTAACATGACCAATAAATGAGGACAGCAACCTCCCCCGGGAGGAGCACCCCCCTGTGGTGAAAAATGCTTATGGCATGGCATATGTAATTTAAATGTTTTTAATTTTGTCTGTTGAAATGCTACAATAAAATATTGATTTAACCACAATGATAGCGTGAGTGCAATAGTTAGAATTTGCTGGTCCATCAAAGGGGGACAATAGGGGCACCCCCCACTGTGTTTTTGTTGTCCTAATTAGACATGTCAACAAGGCACAAGGGTGAAATGCAGCTAGAGCCATCATTGGGATCATACTGGGGAGGAGCCATGCAGCTATAAATCTCCAGTCAGTGCGTATGATTGGTGGTTTACGGCAAAAGAATTCAGGGGGTGTGTCACTACTGTTTGCTTTGTGTTTTTACTTCCAAGAGCAGTGGTGTGCCGATAGGAAGAGAGAGAGCAGTCATTAGGAGGTGAGCTGCTTAATCAGAGTTTATGCACTTTGCCTACAGAGACCCTTTAAAATGAGTCCATATAATTATTAGAAACATTTAGTGTAAGTACCAGTAGCCTTCAATGCACTGAAACTGGACATAAAAAGTATTTAGATTTGGCATTCCAATGTGAAATGAAAAAATACAATTCTGTGAAATACTCACCTGTAGAATTGGTATTATAAGTATACAGTACGTCCTGCTCCAGATATAATACTTACACTTGGGTAATCCTCCGCCAGATGGCGCTGCGCTGCAGAAACACGAAAAAAGAGGCTCCTCCCGGCCCCTCAAATACACGGGGACCTCCCACAAATCCCCAGCATTGAAAAGCAGTGAACGAGAAGCCGGGAGAATTTAACAATCACCATACAGGGAATCCAGAACAATGCAAAAACCAGGGTGGGGTGGAGCAGGACGTACTGTATACTTATAATACCAATTCTACAGGTGAGTATTTCACAGAATTGTATTATTCTAAGTATACAGAACGTCCTGCTCCAGATATAATACTTACACTTGGTGGCACAGGCACAGCAGACAGTTAAAAGCACTGTCACCTGCAAACCTTGCTACCAAGAGCAACATGAGCTAAGGCTCTAACGTCAACCTCGTAAAAACCTTTGAAAAGGTATGAACAGAGAACAAGTAGCGGTCTAGCAAACTTGTTCAACAGAAACCTGGTGCTGAAAGGCCCAAAGACACCAAAGCACGAGTAGAATCAGAAGTAAAGCGAGAAGAAGATTCTTCCCCTTAGAGGAATAGGCCTGAGTAACAGCCTGACAAGTCCAAACGCTAACAGTAGCCTTGGCAGAAGCCGAAACCTTTCCTAGGACCAGAAGGGACAATCCCATCCAAGTAAAGACCAGGCCCAAAGCCGCTTAACCCCTGGAGATCAGACGAGATCAGGCGCATACAGGATGGAGATGGCCGCAAACCCAAAGGGGCATCAGTTCCCCTAAGGGACAAGTGACAATCCAGGAAAACACTTCCAACACCTGTTGAAGGAATGTAGACCCCCTTTCCTCAGCGTTACTAGGAATAAGGCACAGAAGAAAGAAAAAATATCTTGAATAAATGAGCATAAGACACCACCTTAGGCAGAAGGTCCGGCGTAAAGCGGAGCACCACCTTATCCTGGTGTATATCAATGAACGAGGGCTAGCTAAACAGAGCCGCCCGCTCAGGCACACATCTGACTGAAGTAACAGCCCCCAGAAGGACAACTTTGAGGGTAAAAAACAGTCAGACAGCATCCGGAATAGGTCCAAAGGGAACACCCCACAAGGCAAACAGAATAAAATTCAAATCCCAACAGGGACCATAGAATTACGTGGGGAACGCACATGAGCAACCCCCGAAAGAATGCTTAACCAAGGAAAACTGAGCAAAAGACTTCTACAGGAAGGCGGACAGGGCAGAACCTGAACCTTCAGAGTACTGAGTTGGAGAGCCAACTCCAACCCATGCTGTAATAACTCTAGAACCCTGGGTACAGAGAACACCCGACAGAGGAGAGACCTAGACTCACACCAATCAATATGGGTACGCCACACCCTATTATAGATGGAAGAAGAAGAAGCAGCTTGCTCCTAGACTTCCAATAGTCACAATCACCAAGAAGATAAGCCTGTCTCCATCAAGATGGAAGATTCAGCAGACAGGCCGACTAGGCCAGAGTCTGTAGATTGGGGTGACGTAAAGGGGCCCGAGTGAACAGAGCGGCACTCCTAGCAGAACGTACAGATCTACTGCCCTCAGTACCACGTCTGCGAATCCACACTCCACTAGGCCACCAGTATCAATGGTCCCCCCTTCCAGAGCAATCTTGCGCAGAACCCCGCCTAGCAGGGGGAAAGGAGATAAGACATACAGAATAGAATGTCCTGCCATAACATTACTAAGCCTCATGACCACGGTCAGAGGATCCTGGGACAGGGATACAAGGGCCGAGAGCTTGTGATAGTGACGGGGCCCAAACAGATCCACACTGGTTGGACCTAATAGTGACACAAGGATTAGCACATCCTGTCGTAGAAGGACATCCACCGGAGCGAATACCACTGATATGCAGGGAACATCATCCTCCACCCAGATTCAGAGTCATAGACACATCCTGGAGGACCCTCCTGCTCAGGTCCCATCTAGATGATTAAGGTAGGTCACTGTCGCCAGACAGACCGAGCGCCCCCAACAGGCAGGCCCTGAAGAGGAGTAGTCAAGCGAGATAGAATCAACCTAAACGCTCACTGTTTCAAACATCGATAGGTGTATGGACCTACTAAGGTCCCCACCTCCCCCCTAACCGCAGGGAGTTTCATAAGAACCCCCCCCCCATCAAACTGATAGACTGGCACCCAAGGTGACCGTCTCCAGGAAGGGGCAAACAAAAAGGAACTGCCCACTGACAGATTCCTTGAGTTCATCCACTCCAAGAGGGACCTCCTTACCAGAGGGGAAGGCACACATAGCCCTGCTCCAGTGATGCTGGATCCCTGTCAAGTATTAACAATAGAAGTTTCAGAAGGGCCCAAGGGGAACTGAGTATAAGGGACCTCTTCTGAGCAAGCCACCAACGGGCCCACCAGCCGCAATCCTGCCTGGTGAAGGGACGGTGACAGCAATGAGGGACTGAGCCCATGCAACCAGATTGTCCACTTTAATGCTGAGTCAGGAAGATTCTCGCCTGAACCAAATCCAGATTCATCCCTAGGAATGGAGTTACCAATTAAGGGGACAATGAGGACTTGAGGTGATTGAACACCCATCCAAATGACTCCCAATGGACATCACCAGCCGAGTAACCAACTCAGCGGACGAAGAGATTGGGAAGTGAAAAAGGACGTCCGGGTAGGTCCTCGCGCGGACGCCCCTTGGTCCCATCAGAGACATCACCCCCGCCAGCACCTTGGTGAGCACTCTGGGAGTTGAAGAGAGGCCAGATAGCAAGGCCACAAATTAGCAGTGTTGGGCCTCCAACACGAACCTGAAGAGCCTCGGTGTCCAGAAGACACAGGGATGTGAACATAAGCATCTTTGATCTCCACCGACGGCAAGAAGCCCACTGGGCGCAAGGCGCTGATGGCCCATCTCAGAGTTTCCATGCAGAAACTTCCTGTAAGTGTAAAATTGCCAAAAACGTGTGAATCAGAATGGGCCAGACTGACTCATCTTTTTGGGGGAATGTGGAAAGGTTGGTGTAGCGGCCCCTGCCTCTGCCTGTTAAGGGCAATCTGCAAGTGACCCCCAGACCCCGCAGGCCGTGCATGGCCTGCACCAGCACCTGAACAGAGGCAGGGACCAGGAGTACCCTGACAATCTTGGGAGAGGCCACGCAGCAAACTCTATCCTGTATCCGGAGGACACTACCTCCTGAATCCACCAGAATGAGGCAAGATGCCTCCTGATAGGAGCAAGGTGCTGCAGCCATCCCCTCACCCAGACGGGCGAGGGCGCCCCATCATGCTTGAGGGGTTTGGTGGAAGATTTAGGCTTAGCCCCGCCGGAGGGGCCAGGACGTTGTCTGCCGCTCCTGGGGCAGGAATCTGCACAAGGCCCCAGGAAGGACACCCCTGGTTCTTGTTTAACACTATGGTATGGAGGGGGAGGGGTGTCCCTGCCCCAAGAGGGCCGAGACGGCCGCCTGCGTTGGTGTGATTTGCCCTTTTTACCAAACAGGTCCAGACGGGCCCCAAACAGGCGTTGCCCCCTAAAGGGAAGCCCAGTCAGAGTCCTTTTAGCAGCATCGTCAGCACCCCACTGTCGCAGCCAGACCAAGCGACGTATAGCCACCACAAGGGCAGAAGTCCTCGCACACATTCTAATGGTGTCATCCAGTGCTAAAAGGATAAATTTTACAAATACATCACAACTGGAGAGTGCATTAAACACCTCCCAGGGAAGATCCTCAGGGTGATGCTCAAGCATCTTTCTGATGAGGGTTCTAGCGGCCACTGCAGTGATGGGCGCGGCACAGACCGGGCGCAGCGCCGTTCCGGCACAAGAAAAGGAGTGGGAAGCCAGCCTATGCGCCGGTCCTCGGCATCCCGAAGGATACTATAAGCAGGGGCTGTAATAAAGGGGGGGTTAGGAACCCCTATGATCGGTGCGTCCACCACGGGGGGCGATTACCAACAATTAACCACCTCAGGGGGAAAAGGGTATTTCCAATCCCAGTCCCCTGGGACCCCTGGAAGTTTACTGGGGCATTCCCATTCCTCGAGTACAAGAGCATGGAAGTGAGCCTGCTCTAGAAATTCCAAGCGAGCTGTCGCTGTATGGAAACGCTCCCCTCTCGGCTTGGGAGCCGCGCCAGGGAGAGAGATAGACAGGGCCTTAAAGATCCAAATCAACAAACCATCGGTGTCAAACTGGCTCCAGTCTTCATGGCCAAAATCGTCATGACTCCTCGGCCTCTCATCAGATGAGCCTGAGTCAGAGAACAGCTCTCCTTCATCAGGAGTACAGGCATGCGGAGTAGTGAACTCCTCAGATCCCATAGCAAAGGCAGAAACAGGGGGCGTCAAGGGCCGCTTCTTACCAGGGCCCAAGCGCTCTGTCAACCCTGCAATAATCTGGTCAGCCGTAGGCAGTCTGAAAGACACAGCAGGCTGCAACTCCCCACTTGTATGCGACTCAGCAGGAGTGAGATTTAAGCATGGGGAAATAGGAGTATTGAAGCGAGGTGCAGACACTGGCAAGCCTGATTGCAGGGGCAGTGCTTGCTCGGCACATGGTGCGCAGACCCGTGCCCTGTCAGCATCAGCATGGGGATGTCCACACGCTATACACAGCCGGTCTTGTCCCAGAGGGACCCCGGTCACATAATTCTGAGATGCCTCCATATGGTGATTATTTAGGTACAATATGCCTGCAGGGATTTATGCAATAGGCAACCCTGGATGACCCAAAGACCCGCTAGGAATGTGGGAGAATTTTTTACAAGCCCGCTATAATTTATGTCAGGCCGGGAGAAGCCACCGGAGTCTTTGACGTCTGAAAGACGTAACGAGAATAAGAGGTGTCAGAGCCACTTCTGACAATGAAATCACCCGCGAGGGCACTTACAGACCAAAGGAGGAGGGGGACCGCAACCACGCGCGCGTGAAGATCATCAAAATAGCGCCAAGTGAACCTCGAAGGGCGGGCCCGATCTGGCCGTGACGCGGAGTGCGCCAAGCCAGGTCCCAGCCCCCCCCCCCCCCCCCCCGAAGAGAGCGAAGCTCTGAGGCAGCAGTCAAATCTTGACAAGCAAGGATAAGATACACTTAGTATAAGCCTTTGATAATGGAGACGCCGTAGCGTCTGGACGACGCCGCCCGACGCAGCACACTTTAGTAAAAGAAAAGACACGCGCACGGCGGCAGCTAAAAACTATGAAGAGCAAGCAGCGCGGCTCTGACACCCAGTTGCCAGTCAAGGGCAATACTACGGCCATAAGCGTGACAATACAGTACACTGAGACCGCCACACACATACCCCCCCCTTCTTTTCCCCCGAACTACAGGGCAAACGAGGGAGGATGGCGACCCTTTACACAGGGTCCACCGCTACACGGGGCATGGGCAATAATGCGGGAGGGGCATCCACTAGAGGCTCACCATCAGCCTAAACCGCCTACCCTTTGGTGGGGGACTGCGGTGGAGCGAGGCTCCATAAGCACCCATGGTGCTGCCTACCTTCACCCGACCAGCGCAGCCCAGGCTGGGAGGCACATCACAAAGAGGACTGGTGGGAGTAGTCCAACAGGGCCGCAGGCTGTAATAGCCCCGCTCACCTGCGAGAGAGTGATACTTCATGTCTTCGCAGTCGGCACTGCAGAGAAATCTGGGGATTTGTGGGAGGTCCCCGGGTATTTGAGGGGCCGGGAGGAGCTTCTCTTTTCGTGTCTCTGCAGCGCAGCGCCATCTGGCGGAGGATTACCCAAGTGTAAGTATTATATCTGGAGCAGGACGTACTGTATACTTAGAATAAGGACATGCTGAAATAGCCTATTCTCTGCCTTGGCTATAATATAGCCACTGTTGGAACATAGAAGGGCTATACTTGCTCCCCTCTCTTCTGGATAATCAGTCAGGTTCACCAGCTGCACAGAGGGGAAAGCAGGGGTGCTCTGATGCATTTACCGAAACACAAAGGTGCGCAGAGCCGGGTGGCCAATGGCTTTTACTCTTCATGGAGAGAAAATAGAATTAGAAAACGTGTCCATACAGGGCGGATATCATGACTGGGAGTGACTGAACATTGCAGTGAACATTACATTATATGGGTTTACAGTAAGGGACTTTTGAGAGAGATGGAGTATCCTTTTGTGTCTGTTCCATGTCTGCCTGCGTGTGCTCTCCATATCCTCCTGTACCGTTTCCCCTTCACAGCACTCTTAAATTCTACTAGTTCTTCTTGTGACCAGTCTATGTATTTCTTCATCTATGACCTGCACCCCCCCCCATGTTCATATTTGCCATAGAAGAAACACTAGACAAGGCTACATCTACCATACCTAAGCCGGAATAAGAAATTTGCTCAAGCACCCAGTCTGATGAAGTGGGCCCTATATCCCACGGAACGCGTGGCTCATGAGGTGGCAGGCGGTGGGGAGACTATTGTATTGTATGGTATTACGGAGATTAACTTTTGGTTATTTGGTTCATTGTTGTCTTATTTTTTAACATCATGTTTCAGAAGGTTTGGATTATAGGCGTTGGTTTGATGCGGTTTTTACAATGATGGTTTTGCACTTGCACTTTTGTATTCAGATTCTGTATTTAGGATCAGTATTATTACAAGTGTTTATCATTAGTTATTGGTTCACGATTGGTCACTTTTTATTCAGCTTCTTTGCACAATTAGGATCCGGATCATAGGCAGGGTTCTTGATTGTTATTTATTAATAATGACATGGTAATTAACATATTTGTTTAATATGTATCACATCTTATAATCTATCACATATCTATCACATATCTATCACATATCTATCACATATCTATCACATATCTATCACATATCTATCACATATCTATCACATATCTATCACATATCTATCACATATCTATCACATATCTATCACATATCTATCTCATATCTATCTCATATCTATCTCATATCTATCTCATATCTATCACAGATCTATCACAGATCTATCACAGATCTATCTCAGATCTATCTCAGATCTATCTCATATCTCTCTGGCCATCTCTCTGGCCATCTCTCTGGCCATCTCTCTGGCCATCTCTCTGGCCATCTCTCTGGCCATCTCTCTGGCCATCTCTCTGGCCATCTCTCTGGCCATCTCTCTGGCCATCTCTCTGGCCATCTCTCTGGCCATCTCTCTGGCCATCTCTCTCTGGTCATCTCTCTGGTCATCTCTCTGGTCATCTCTCTGGTCATCTCTCTGGTCATCTCTCTGGTCATCTCTCTGGCCATCCATCTCTCTCTCTATCCATCTATCTCTCTATCTTATAATATCTCTCTATCTTATAATATCTCTCTATCTTATAATATCTCTCTCTCTTATAATCTCTCTCTTATAATATCTATCTATCCTATAATATCTTTCTATCCTATAATATCTATCTATCTTATAATATCTATCTATCATATAATATCTATCTATCCTATAATATCTATCCTATAATATCTATCCTATAATATCTATCCTATAATATCTATCCTATAATATCTATCCTATAATATCTATCCTATAATATCTATCTTATAATATCTATCTTATAATATCTATCTTATAATATCTATCGACTATCATATATTTTGCTTATTTCTCTCTCTGGTGTTGTGAATGCTTTACTACCAATCCTAAATCTTTTTTGTTTTTATTTTGGGTAGACTGCTTCTTCACATTGCAACACATAAAAAAAAAACACATTTACATTCCACCTACCATCACCAGTGCTGACAGCGCCATTTTTGTAACTATTGACCGGAGGCTCAGTCCCCAGGCTTGTGACCGAGTGGCTGTGGGTCTCTTTGTCAGAAGGCTAAAAAATAGTTAAAGATAATGATACAGCAATATAATCATTCCTAATTATATGAAACGGGACTAACAAAGTGCAAGAAATAAAAGCCAAAATACCTGGCACATGGTAACCTGTCTATCTTAGCAAACTGCACTTAGCCAACACAAAACAGATCATCTCCTATAAATACGTGTATAATGGGACTTAGTTTTGAAAGCTAGTGCAATAGAGGAGAAGTGGGGAAGTGGGATGAATGCATGCAAGAGTGAACCTGCTCCACGGAAAGACGAGAACAACCCCCAATAAGCCAGGGGATCTCTGGTCTGCAGCACAATGTTTTCCATCCCCCATTTGAAATGAGACAGGAACAGTTCCCATCAATGACACTGGAGGGAAGCCTTGCCCATTGCATCCCCCAAGTTTCTCTTGAACTTCCCTTTCTTTAGGTTCCCACCAAACAGGAAGTACAGCTGTCTCTGCAAACTGGCATGTCAAACAGAAAGATTTGTTGTAACCGTTCTGAAAAAATAAACTTGGGATTGGAGTTACATTTGATGTGTGCCCTGAACTGCTGTAACTAAATGGACTGTAACGGAAGCAAGGTAAAGATCGTCTGACTGCCTTCCATGGGCTTGTGCTGCTTTAGTAACACTGAGTGACAGTTGGTAAATATATATATATATATATATATATATATATATATATATATATATATATATATGCCATGGATAAATCAAGAGCTGAACAACATAATGCTCTTCATTTTTAATACATGTGTAGCGCAGATGGCAGGGAAATACTCATAACAACAAACAAAAAGGTACTGGTAAACTTACCGCATTCATTAAGTTTTCATGGTCACCATTTTGATGCTTTGTCTTTTTGCCCCTGAAATTCAACCAGAACACATGTAATAGCCATAAGAGGATGCAGAAACCAGAGCAATCAGAGCCTACAAGCTACTAAAACCAAATTAACCTTCATGGGAGTCTAGCAGAACTCACCCAGAGCCACCCCTGCCAACAGTCACAGTAACTGCATCACATTCACTACAATGTAGTTGGCCTGCTGAAGTCACTAGGACTGATGGTGGAGGGCAGATGTTTGTCACAGAAGTGCCAGTGACTGTAGATCAGACTTAGGTGCAGAAATAATCACAAAGCTGCCTCGGAAAAAAAATACAATTCTGTGATTACTCACCTGTAGAATTGGTATTATATGTATACAGCACGTCCAGTTCCAGAAGATATTCCTTACACTTGGGTTTTACATCCAGTAGATGGCGCTGGACTGCAGAGACAGAAAAGTGGCTCCTCCCGGCCCCGTATATACCAGGGACCTCCCACAAATTCCCCAGTATTGAAAATCAGTTAAAATGGAACCGGGAGAACTATAACCATTATAGTTCCAGAAGATATTCCTTACACTTGGGACATCCAATAGCAGTGTCCGTAGGGTAGGGTGGGATCCCCAAAAGTAACAGCAGACAGTTTAAACCACTGTCGCCTGCAGAACCTTGCGGCCAAAAGCAGCATCAGCTGAAGCCTTAACATCAACCTTGTAAAACTTAGAAAAAGTATGAACAGAAGACAAGTGGCCTTGCAAACTTGTTCAACAGAAGCTTGGTGCTGAAAAGCCCAAGAGGCACCAATAGCACGAGTAGAATGAGCAGGAAGGCGGAAGGGAGGCTCCTTACCCTTAGCAGAGTAGGCCTGTATCACAGCCTGACGGATCCACTTGCTGATAGTGGACTTAGCTGGAGCCAGACCCTTCTTAGGTCCAGACGGGAGCACAAAAAGAGCATCAGTCTTCCTGAAGGATTCAGTAGCCACCAAATAGAACTTCAGGGTCCTGACCACATCCAGAGAGTGTAAAACCCTCTCCATAGAATTACTAGGATTAGGACATAGAGAAGGCAAAACAATGTCCTGATCGAGATGAAAGGCAGAAACAACCTTAGGCAGAAAATCTGGCTTAAAACGAAACACCACCTTGTCCTGGTGTCTCTCAAAAAGGAGGCTTGATGGAAAGCGCCGCCAACTCAGAAACACGCCTAACAGAAGTGATAGCCACCAAAAAGACCACCTGAAGCGTAAGAATGGGCAAAGGGGCACTTTCAAAGGGCTCAAAGGGAGACATCTGCAGGGCAGATAAGACCAAGTTCAAGTCCCAGACTGGTAACATAGGCTTACGCGGGGGACGCACGTGAGAAACCCCCTGGAAGAAGGTATTGACCAGGGGATGCTGAGCAAAGGCTCTTTGAAAAAAAATGGCCAAGGCAGAAACATGACCTTTCAGAGTACTGAGCTGAAGACCCAGATCCAAACATGTTGCAGAAACTCCAGAATCCTAGGAATAGAAAACACACGACAGGGAAGCAAGTTAGACTCGCACCAGTCAATGTAAGTATGCCAAACCCTGTCGTAGATAGAAGAAGAGGACCTTTTCCTAGCCCTGATTATGGTATTAACAACCGAGGCAGACAGCCCCTTTTCCATCCAGATGGAGGTTTCAACAGCCAGGCCGTCAAAGCCAGCGTTTGCAAATTGGGGTGGCGTAGGTGCCCCAGAGTGAGAAGATCTAGAACCCGGGGCAGGGCGTACTGATCTACTGCCAGCTGCACGATGTCTGCGAACCACACTCTTCTTGGCCACCAGTATGGCTGGCACCCTTTCCTGAGCTATCTTGCAAAGCACCCTGCTCAGCAGGGGAAACACATACAGGAGCTGAAACCTCGTCCAAGACATTGCCAGGATCCTGGGACAGAGAAACAAAGACTGGAAGCTTGTGAGTGTGACGGGACACAAACAGATCCACATCCGGCTGACCCCAGCGGTGGCACAGGGAGCAAAACACCCTGCTGCTGAGGGACCATTCTCCCAGACTAGAGGTCCCCCTGCTGAGGGAGTCTGCCTCCAGATTCTCCACCCCCGGGATGTACACAGCTGAGATGCAGGGAACATTCTCCTCTGCCCAGGACAGTATCAGGGACACTTCCTTGAGGGCCCTCTTGCTCCAGGTCCCTCCCTGATGATTGATGTAGGCAACTGCCGTCTGGTTGTCTGAGCGGACCTGAACAGCCCGACCCCGCAGGTGTGGGGTTATTTGGGCGAGAACCAACCTGATCGCCCTCAATTCCAGAATGTTGATAGGGGCATGGGCCTCCTGAGGGCCCCACTGACCCTGGAATTTCAGGGACTTCCAAAAGCCCCGCCAACCTGTCAGACTGGCATCTGTGGTGACAGTCTCCCAGCAGGGGGCCAGAAAGGATCTGCCCCCCAGCAGGTTCCTTGAGTCCAGCCACCACGATAGAGACCGCCTGACCAGAGGGGACAGGACAAACACCTGATCCAAGGACACAGGGTCCCGATCCCATACTGACAAAAAGTGAAGATGAAGAGGCCTCATGTGAAACTGAGCATATGGAACTGCCTCGAAGCAGGACACCATCAGGCCCACCAGCTGCATTCCCTGCCTGATGGATGGATGAGGACAAGACAGAAGGAGCTGAGCTTTCTCTTGAAGACTCTCCACCTTCTGCGGAGGAAGAAAGATCTTGACCTGAGATGAGTCCAGAATCATGCCCAGAAAGGACTTCACCATGGAAGGAGACAGGGAAGATTTGGGGTGGATGATCACCCAGCCGAATGACTCCAGTGTGGACACCACCCGCTGAGTGTCCAGCTCTGCCTGAGGGAAGGACTGAGAAGTGATAAGCATGTCGTCCAAGTAGGGAAGAATGCGAATGCCCTGAGATCTCAGCAGAGCCATCACTCCTGCCAGCACCTTGGTGAATACCCTGGGAGTGGAGGTGAGACCGAAGGGCAAGGCCACAAATTGGTAGTGCTGATCCTCCAGAGCGAACCTGAGGAATCTCTGATGCCCTGGAAGGATAGGTACGTGAAGGTAAGCATCCTTGATGTCTACAGAGGTCATGAAGTCCCCTGGGCGTAGGAAAGTCACAGCTGAGCGCAGAGTCTCCATGTGAAAGTGTCTGAATCTGACAAATTTGTTGAGGTGCTTCAAATCCAGGATGGGTCTGATGGGCCCATCTTTCTTGGGAACAATGAAATGATTGGAATAATAGCCTTTGCCCCTTTCCCTCAAGGGCACCCGGCAGATGACACCCAGTTCCAGAAGGCCTTGGACAGCCAGGGACAGACCCTTAGCTGACAGGGGGTTTTGAGCTAACCGGGATTTGATGAATCTTGGGGGCGGTCAGGCTGCAAACTCTATCTTGTAACCGGAGGACACTACCTCCTGAATCCACAGGTCTGAGACATGACGCCTCTAGACATGAGCCAAGAGCCGGGGCCACGGCAGGAGGAGAGATACAGAGCACTTCAAAAATGTGAGCCAAAAGTCTGTCAGTATCATCTGAAGCCCATGGGTCAGACCCAGACTCAGCATAACCCCTAGGCTGATCCTCAGATGATTCTGAATCAGAAAAGAATTCCAGCTCCTCCAGGGGGATATATCCAGTAATATCAAAAAACTCCTCAGCTTCCATAGGAAAGAGAGTAACACCGGGTGCCAGATGCCGCTTAGCAAGAGCCTTGCGTGGACCAGACCCGGCAATATGCCTTTCAATGCTGGCTACCCAGGCAGCCAAATCAGGTTGAGACTCCCCACTGGTGTGCACCTCACTAAGAGTCAGGTGTAAGCGTGGGGGGGTAGGCGAAGCCAGAGGGGGCGCAGCACTAGGCCCAGCCGCAGGTAACCCAGACTGCAGCGCAAGTACCTGCTGGGCGCAGGGTACACAAACCCTGACGTCATTACTGACAGGGGATACCCCACACGCAATACACAGCCGGGCTTGTCCCAAGGGAACCCCGAGCACATTATCCTGAGAAGCCTCCATATGGTGATTATCACAGCACAACAGGCCAATAGGGATTGACGCTAATAATAGCAACCCGGGATGCCCCAATAACCCGCTAGGGAAGTGGGAGGTAAGGGAATACAATAGTCCTCCAATAAGAGTTAACACTAAATAGAGGGGATAGGACTGGGAGAAACCACAAAAATTTGACTCACCTGCAAGACATAAGCAAAAAGATCCCATAAGCAATATGCAATACAGAGAAATACAAAATAAGTCAACCGCAGGGGCACTTACGGACCGCGATAGGAAGACGCCAGACACACGCAGCAGAGAACTAAAATGATGCCCGCATATACCTCGAGGGGCCCCCCGAAAAGCGCGAAAACACGCCCGCCCACATGACAAGGCCAGCCAATAATGGCGCAGTAGTGCCTGAGCTGAGGCAATGTCGCCGCAGACCGCGGAGCAGAGCACAAGCGTGCGGCGGCAGCAAAAGAAACCAGTGCAACCAATTCAAAAGGGATCATCACATAAATAATATAGTCAAGACATACAACCCCCCCCCCCCCAGATCTACCAGGGAGAGCGAAGGGGAAGCGACAGCCAGCCTAAAGAGAGCCAACTGCGGGGACAGGGGGCGAGGGGCATAAGACGTGGGAGGGGCATCCCATAAGGCTCACCATAGGCCTGTACCGCCTACCCTTAGGTGGGGGACTGTGGTTGGAGCAGCGCTCCTTAGCACCTGACAGCAGTGCTGCCTGCTGCGAACCAGTGCAACCTAAGCTGGGAGGCAGTTAAAGGAAACGGGTGGGAATAGTTCTACAGGGCCGCAGCCTAATATCCCCGCTCACCTGCGAGTAGAGAGAGCCATCTTCTAGTCATCTCAGCCCAGACTGCAGAAAAGATCTGGGGAATTTGTGGGAGGTCCCTGGTATATACGGGGCCGGGAGGAGCCACTTTACTGTCTCTGCAGTCCAGCGCCATCTACTGGATGTATAACCCAAGTGTAAGGAATATCTTCTGGAACAGGACGTGCTGTATACTTAGAATAGATGGGTACAATCATCCACAGACGCTACATGTTTATATGAGAGGCCAGCCATTGCCATATTGAGCAGGAGCACTCTCTGGCCACCCGTCATTGGGGATGGATGGTGCTGCATCCACATCACACAAAGCATTGTTGCTCCAGTATTTCTGAATCTGTGACTCGGCATATAAAATGTAGAATATACTGAACCAACAATCCTTTTAAAAAGGACAGTTCACCTACAAGTGTGGTCACATGACCACTCCTGGTTAAAAATCAAAATATGAAGACCAGCTAAACTATAGCATCTACAAACGCGCTGCACAAAATGGGACAGGCTTCAGATAAGCTCCTTGTTGCCTTATAATGGTCATTGCCTGCACTGTCACTTTAGGGTGCTTTTATTTGCTGGCAGAAAATTATAAATCTCTTTTAAAGTGGAACAAAACCCAAGGGGCAGCCCTGCAATCTAAAGCAATACAGGGCTGGCCTTTGCCTGGGGCATCCCAAATCAGGATGCCCTGCCTTGTGACACCCCCCCCCCCCAAGGGCCCTGCAGAACACACCTTCACTCTGGTTCCCTCACAGATGTAAATATTGGCGGCCACATCCCCATCATCTTTGGCCCGTGTGTGTCCCCGCCCCCAGCCAATCAGATAGGCCGAGAGAGGGTGCGCCCCCCCCCCCCCCCCACTGCTGGAGATGTGGCCGTTCATACTCCTGATGGTCATACACAGCTGTTTGCGGAGCATTATTAATATGTATGGCAAACTGCTCTGATTGGACGAGAACCCACGCATGCAGCATAGGACTCGGAAGGGGTAAGTCTTTCAGGGTGATCTGGGGGCTTTTACAAAGTGGGGCACCTGTTATTGGGGTGTCCTGAGGCTGAACCCATGATAGCCAAAATGTTAGGTTTTCCGCTTCAAGGCAGAGCAAAACCAGCCCTGGAGTCTATGAGAAGGCCGGATTCCCTTTCCCTGAGGCATTCCAAACTGGTCAACTGCTTAACCTCTAATCCTCTCATATTTTCATGGCTTACTACCTCTGATCTCGCCTCAACCCACATCACTTTTTCCCACCTTGTGTCTACCCATCTCACTTTTGCTCTCATCTACCCATCTCTGCTCACCACTCCCCTGTCTTACCTCTGCTTAGTTCACCTTTTCCCGCCCACCACTGCCCACATCTTCATATATGTAATGCTTCATATATGTAATGCCATCTTCATATATGTAATGCTTCATATATGTAATGCCCTCTTCATATATGTAATGCTTCATATATGTAATGCCATCTTCATATATGTAATGCTTCATATATGTAATGCCATCTTCATATATGTAATGCTTCATATATGTAATGCCCTCTTCATATATGTAATGCTTTCAAGTTACAGCTTTCTTGTAGTAAATCGTTTTGCCTGTTTAGATTTTATTGTGGCCCCTTGAAGTGTAACAATAAGACAATGTGGGCCCCGGACCCCCTGGCATATAGTAACTTTCTTGTCTTTTTAACTGTATTCAACTGGACTCCAATTGGACTACTAAATAATAAAATAAGACAAATGGTGCTTCCTTTCTGCATGCCACGTGAGCACAAATCTACTAAATAAGCAAGTGGAGCAATATTGATAGGGCCCCTCTGACCTCATGGGCCCCCAATGCAGTGGCCGCTGTGCCCGCCCACCCCCGGGCACACGCTGTGTTAACACATGACATCTGACATGTACTATCCTATCGTATGGCAAGCCCTTGGAGCATGAGCAGAGCACTGTGATGCGATGGGGTCTCACCTGTCACAGCTGGAGCACAGGAAGAGGAGCACAGTAATAAACAGGAAGTTGGAGAGCAGTGCCAGGCCGCCCCATACCAGTACCAGGCTTTCCTCACCGGTGACCCCCTCGCTCCTGCCAGCCACAGCTTCCTGCACCAGGGGCGGCATTCTCAGTGGCTGGGTGAGTGTTCAGCACGTGCCTTCATTTGTATACCGAGATTTCACTTCCTGCAAGACAAAACCACAGATGTTTATATGCACAGGTTTCACATACATCTGTTTCCAATACCTGGCCGCGCATTACAGGAAGCTCACATTATAGTTTCTGTTATACACACCCTGAGCTACCAACCACTCCCCTGTATAAGAAACTCATCTGACATTTCCCCCGCTTTATGCAAATCTACTCATTTGAAACTTGCAAATGCAGCAGGCTGTATACACCTAATGCACGCTACTAAAATCATACATCTTATATATACAAACGCTGCCATTTAGGATGATTTTATTTATTTGTGTAATTGGTTCTGCAATATAATTATTATGGAGGGTGAATAAAGCACTTTTTAATGTGATGAGCCTTCGTTTTTGTTATATAATCCCTTTGGCCACAAGGTGGCAGCACTGTACTGTCATGTGGCAGGCTCCTCATTGCAGCCTCAATAGAGCGACCATCAATATCTGGAAAGTTTTGTGGCGGCATTTATTTGGGTAAATGGAGACTTCCTGCTTCAGTGAGTTACAAATGTGAATTAAAAGATGTTCATGGAACAAATCAAGCAACAAGAATGACCTGATAAGAGCAGCAAAGAGGAAACAGAATTGATGCCACAAACAGGAAAATGTCATTGGTAGCCTGAAAAACATCAGCCAGTATGAACCCAACCCCTGAGCCCGCTGCTCCAGCGATAAGCTGAAAGCAGAAGTAGCTCTTCAGGTATCAGCTGATTTAGCACGCTTCCTTGCAAGCGACAGAGTGTCAGAGTGACACAAGGGGTAATGTGTTGCGACATTGAGAATAGTAGTAAAAAAAATATATGAAGAAATAGACGATACCATCTGTAGGTTAACAGGATCATTTTTTAAGCGGACCAAAACCCTTTCGTTCCGGTACTGGAGTCTAAAAGACTCAGAGCCAAGCGATTCCCCGACAGCGACAGAGTGTCCCCTCCTGGCCTCAGACACAAGGGGTAATGTGTTGCGACATTGAGAATAGTTGTAAAAAATATATGAAGAAATAGACGATACCATCTGTAGGTTAACTGGATAATTTTTTAAGCGGACCAAAACCCTTTAGTTCCGGTACTGGAGTCTAAAAGACTCAGAGCCAAGCGATTCCCCGACAGCGACAGAGTGTCCCCTCCTGGCCTCAGACACAAGGGGTAATGTGTTGCGACATTGAGAATAGTAGTAAAAAAAATATATGAAGAAATAGACGATACCATCGGTAGGTTAACTGGACACATTTTTAAGCGGACCCCATCGAGCGATTCCCCATCTCCAGGGCATCCAAATCACTCTGTGAAACCCCACTGTTTGCCCATTACCGATCTGGCGATCCTATAGCGCATGTGCAGGTTGTGATGGTATCACTGGCCTCCCACGGCTGATCCGCATACACATGCCAGGCAATTGGCCAATGCAGCTGATGGGAAGTGCCCGGTCGGAGGCACCAGAATCCTGTTCATTCAGAACTAATGGCCAGATGACAATGCGCCGTGGGATAGCCAGAAAAGTAAGAACACTCGGCTATCCCAGGGGTTTCAATGCCTAGTAAATGTGGACCATAATCCCAGGTTATAATAATAATAATAATAGAAAAAAAGGATAGAGGAGGACTAGGCATCATGGAAGCTCACTGAAGTGGACCCCTGTTTCTGGGGCATCCCAATTTGGACAGACCCGCTATGAAACCCCTCCCTCTATTGCCTGGTTCAGCTTACTTTATCCCGGCTCCCATGGTGCATGCACACACTCTCCTCCAATCAGTGCCATGCATATGAATGTACATTACAGTGCTGCCCTGTGACTGGGCCAGCCATTCAGATAGGCCTGGCGCAGTGGTGCACATTGTGGTGGGGAGGCCACTCTGGGGCCGACCAAACAGGGTTTTGGCCCCTTAAAAATGGACGAAAACCTAGAGCAATCGGGCCGATCATCCAAAATCGGGATGCCCCGCTATGTGAAACCCCCCAGGCTGCCCTGTACACTTCCCGGTCCAGCGGTGCATGCGCGAGACAGATTCCCGGCATCGCGTGAGACACATTCCCGGCACCGCGCCAGGCAATTGTGAATGGGGCATGCTCCCTGTTAGAGGGAAGCGGGAGATGCAGCCTTCAGTGTGCTCAGAGCCACTGGCCTTAGATGCTGGCTTAGACGGAGTGACGTCAGCGGCTCCGAGCGCGCTGATTGGACGAGAGGACGTGCATGGCGATCTGGGGGATTTTGGAAGAACAAAAACCCAGGATAGTCAAAATCCCAGGTTTTTGTCCACTTCAAATTATATTCAGTTAGCCTTATTTCTTGACTTTTCAGCCACAAGGGGGCAGGCTCTCCCCATGACTGGTGGCAGGGAAGCACTTATAAGCATGAGGCGGCAGATTGGGGTCTGCTGAAGTTGCTGAATAGTAAGTGACCCCGGGATTGGTCAGTATTGTTTTCTTTTCACAGTTACTGATCTAGGGAACTACATGGTCGGCGGTTTTTAATTCCTGCCCTGTGTACGGCTCCAGCACAGAGGTGACATTGGACATAGCGCCGGGGCAGTACACAGGGTGGAACTTGAAATTATATATCACTATCACAGAAAAAAAGATGGTCCATTAGCACTGTGACTGGCCCCGGGGTCACAATAGGCAATGAGCATTAGTCATGGCCCAAGGAATTCTGGGGTGCATGCTCGTGGCGACCCTCGTTCTCACAATCAAGGAGGTTTCTGGGCGGATGATTGAGCGGTGGGCCCAGAAATGGCTTAGGGCTTTATTCATCAAGGGATAGCGACAGGTAGCGACCAGTAGCATCAGGAGAACGCCGGCCGCGGCATGCAATACCACATTTATGAAGGCGATTCTGGTGAGCGCCCGATTTATCATCACAGACGGCTCAGCGGATCCCGGCGGCGCTCTGGCTGTCAGAGCGCCTGGTGCTACCTGTCGCTCTCCCATACATTTCAATGGACGTTACTTTTCTTCTCTTTAAACAGGGTTTTCTTTTAATAATTTTTTTTTGTTTTGTATCAAAACATTGTGTGACCTCTCCAGGCCTATTTAAATACATTTTTGAAAACTTTTTTATGCAGAATTGTCATTACAGGTCTGGTATTAAAATTGTTAATGTCACAATGTAACTTTAATAACACAGTGTCTGGCGCCCTGGGCTACAGCGACACAATTTTGAGTGCCAGCGCTGTGTGAGGCTGTTTTTTTTTATGAATATGGTTTGAGTCGCTCACACTGACCAGTCGCTACCGTTCACTCCCATATAGCACTGTACTGGTGTTATAGCGACTCACACAAATTCATCAATGCTGGCCAGGTTACTACAGCGACTGAGGCACTCTGTAATAGCGACTGACGGCGTATCAGAGCGACCACTAGCGGTCGCTTATCTGCCGATAGCTGGTGCTAGTAATGAATCAGCCTGCCCGTCTGTACACAGCAGCTGAAGTCTTCCTTCTTGTGGTGCAGCGTAGCACCAGAGCCAAAAAGATGCTGGTGGGGTAGTGAAGGTGGGGGTTACCATTTAATAATGCTGGATAGGTGGATGGGGGAGCAATATGTCCCTGTGCAGCCTGATTAAGGAATAAACGGCAGAGGTGGGGTTAGTGACTGATTTGGGGAGGGTACTGGTTAGTGGGATGGAGCACTGTCCAATAGTAAGGATTACGCCGATAGGAGCAGCGGGGCGTCACATTTTTCTTATCTGCTCTTGTAGGGAACTGAAGTACTGGGAGGGGGGGGGTTGTATAAAATTGCTCCGTTACGTATTACATCATTGATATAGCAGCACTGTGTAACATTTGCGGCACTGCAAGAGCGGGCACTAACACACAATACACTTAAAGCTGCAGTCCAGGCAAAGGGTTCTTTCTGCTCATCTCATGCCAGATATCAGGGTCCATGTCTTTCATTTACCAGTAGTTTGCATTTCCCGATAAGCCCCACTGAACTTGCTCCCTCCTGCAAGCTGCCTCAATTCATTATACTTTTCATGTTTTGAGTCAGAAATCAGCACTCGTGAAAGCATGACCAGATAAGCAGTAGGGAGAGATTTCAAAGCATCTGGTGAATGAAACAAAGACATGGCCCTGATAAACAGCGTGAGGTGAGCACAAAACAGGTTCATTTAATCTGTTGCCAGATTTTCCATTTTGGTGGAGGTTGCCCTCTTTATGTGGCATCCCAAATTTGGATGCCCCACAGCTTGAAACCCCCCTGAATCCCTCACTTTACTCACCGCTTCCCGGAACCCTTGTACATTTAAAGAAACAAGGTCCATTGGTCAGATAATCGTGAGGCTGCTCTATACATGAGACATCTTTCTAGCCCTCTCAAGTGGGAAAAAGGGCAATTAGTGAGATCACTGGATAGTGAACGATAATCTATAAAATCTATTCCTGAGACATGTAGCAGAAGTCTTCCTGGCCAGACAACGCTATGATGCTATGCCCAGCTACCTGTACAGAATATGAAGCCCCCCCCCCCCAGCAACCTGTACAGAATATGAAGCCCCCCCCCCCAGCAACCTGTACAGAATATGAAGCCCCCCCCAGCAACCTGTACAGAATATGAAGCCCCCCCCCCAGCAACCTGTACAGAATATGAAGCCCCCCCAGCAACCTGTACAGAATATGAAGCCCCCCCCAGCAACCTGTACAGAATATGAAGCCCCCCCCCAGCTACCTGTACAGAATATGAAGCCCCCCCCCCCAGCAACCTGTACAGAATATGAAGCCCCCCCCCCCAGCAACCTGTACAGAATATGAAGCCCCCCCCCAGCAACCTGTACAGAATATGAAGCCCCCCCCCCAGCAACCTGTACAGAATATGAAGCCCCCCCCCCCAGCAACCTGTACAGAATATGAAGCCCCCCCCCCCAGCAACCTGTACAGAATATGAAGCCCCCCCCCCCAGCAACCTGTACAGAATATGAAGCCCCCCCCCCCCAGCAACCTGTACAGAATATGAAGCCCCCCCCCCAGCAACCTGTACAGAATATGAAGCCCCCCCCCCAGCAACCTGTACAGAATATGAAGCCCCCCCCCAGCAACCTGTACAGAATATGAAGCCCCCCCCCCAGCAACCTGTACAGAATATGAAGCCCCCCCCCAGCTACCTGTACAGAATATGAAGCCCCCCCAGCAACCTGTACAGAATATGAAGCCCCCCCCCAGCAACTTGTACAGAATATGAAGCCCCCCCCCCAGCAACCTGTACAGAATATGAAGCCCCCCCCCCCAGCAACCTGTACAGAATATGAAGCCCCCCCCCAGCAACCTGTACAGAATATGAAGCCCCCCCCCAGCAACCTGTACAGAATATGAAGCCCCCCCCCCCCAGCAACCTGTACAGAATATGAAGCCCCCCCCCCCCAGCAACCTGTACAGAATATGAAGCCCCCCCCCCAGCAACCTGTACAGAATATGAAGCCCCCCCCCCCAGCATCCTGTACAGAATATGAAGCCCCCCCCCAGCACCCTGTACAGAATATGAAGCCCCCCCCCCCAGCAACCTGTACAGAATATGAAGCCCCCCCCCCAGCAACCTGTACAGAATATGAAGCCCCCCCCCAGCAACCTGTACAGAATATGAAGCCCCCCCCAGCAACCTGTACAGAATATGAAGCCCCCCCCCAGCAACCTGTACAGAATATGAAGCCCCCCCCCCAGCTACCTGTACAGAATATGAAGCCCCCCCCAGCAACCTGTACAGAATATGAAGCCCCCCCCCAGCAACTTGTACAGAATATGAAGCCCCCCCCCAGCAACCTGTACAGAATATGAAGCCCCCCCCCCCCCCAGCAACCTGTACAGAATATGAAGCCCCCCCCCCCCAGCAACCTGTACAGAATATGAAGCCCCCCCCCCGCCCCGAATGACTTATCCAGCATTCATAGCGTAGCCAGTAATTTATACCTTAGGGCAGCAATAGAATCAATATTCTGGCAGTACATATACTGAGGTGTAACAGTGCTGCCGATGGTTATTATGCTGCAGCAGAGGCATCCACTGTTTTATTCAGCTGCACGTGCTAATATGAGAGCTGCCTGACCCTCTATCCGAAATTGGACTTTAAAGATGGAAACTTTTATCAGTTTACCAAAGCCTCTGCTATGGAGCATGGGTTGCATTGTGTTCCCCTAGATAGCACTACACTCACCGGAAAGGTTATGGCAGAATCACAAAAAGGGAGGAGGAAGAACCCTGGGGCATGAATATCGGCAGACCTTTATGTGCAGTCTCTGGCCTATATTTGTGAATTTAGCATTCAGGATTCCCCTGGGCCTTGGTGGACTGGAACAGAACAAACTAATCTGCCTTCCCCTGGGAGCCTCTTCCCAGCAGCCTTCCTCCTGTACAGCCTCACTGTCATTATACAGCCTAATGAGCTGAAACTAATGGCATTTCACTAAATCCTTAAAGATAATGAAAAGCAGGCCTTTCCCTCCAGACTGCACTGCATGTACCAACACAAGGACACTTAGGCCTAGAATGAGTCGGGGGGGGGGGGGGGGGTATAGATGACATGTACTATGTCCACCTTACCAAACTACTCACACTGGTAGTGCGATTCCTCCTGAGCTCTGTCTGCAGGCTCCAATGCTGCACCCCCATCTTTCCCCTGTTCCCCCTTCACCTTCCTCGCCACCGTGCTTCCCATCTCTGCGCTGTTTCCCACTGCACCCTCAGTTCTGTCCTATTCCCCGCCTCACTCCCCCATCTCTGCCCAGTTCCCCGCCTCACTCCCCCATCTCTGCCCAGTTCCCCGCCTCACTCCCCCATCTCTGCCCAGTTCCCCGTCTCACTCCCCCATCTCTGCCCAGTTCCCCTGCCTCACTCCCCATCTCTGCCCAGTTCCCCGCCTCACTCCCCCATCTCTGCCCAGTTCCCCGCCTCACTCCCCCATCTCTGCCCAGTTCCCCTGCCTCACTCCCCATCTCTACCCAGTTCCCCGCCTCACTCCCCCATCTCTACCCAGTTCCCCGCCTCACTCCCCCATCTCTGCCCAGTTCCCCGCCTCACTCCATCTCTGCCCAGTTCCCCTGCCTCACTCCCCATCTCTACCCAGTTCCCCGCCTCACTCCCCCATCTCTGCCCAGTTCCCCGTCTCACTCCCCCATCTCTGCCCAGTTCCCCGCCTCACTCCCCCATCTCTGCCC
This sequence comes from Gastrophryne carolinensis, assembly GCA_027917425.1. NCBI lineage: Eukaryota > Metazoa > Chordata > Amphibia > Anura > Microhylidae > Gastrophryne > Gastrophryne carolinensis. The sequence continues at coordinate 369,216,631 of CM051239.1, forward strand.
AGTTCCCCGCCTCACTCCCCATCTCTACCCAGTTCCCCGCCTCACTCCCCCATCTCTACCCAGTTCCCCGCCTCACTCCCCCATCTCTGCCCAGTTCCCCGCCTCACTCCATCTCTGCCCAGTTCCCCTGCCTCACTCCCCATCTCTACCCAGTTCCCCGCCTCACTCCCCCATCTCTGCCCAGTTCCCCGCCTCACTCCCCCATCTCTGCCCAGTTCCCCGCCTCACTCCCCCATCTCTGCCCAGTTCCCCGTGGCATTCTCTTCTCTGCCTTGTTCCCCGCTTCAACCCCATCTCTACCCTGTTCCTTGCTTCACCCCCCATCTCTACCCTGTTCCCCACTGCATCCTCAGTTCTGTCCTATTCCCCACCACACCCTCAGCGGTGAACAAGGCAGAGATGGGGGTGCAGCGGGGAACAAGGCAGAGATGGGGGTGCAGCGGGAAACAAGGCAGAGATGGGGGTGCAGCGGGAAACAAGGTAGAGATGGGGTGCAGCAAGGAACAAGGCAGAGATGGGGGTTCAGCAGAGAACAAGGCAAAGATGGGGTGCAGCAGATGGGGGGGAACAAGGCAGATATGGGGGTGCAGCGGGGAACAAGGTAGAGATGGGGTGCAGCAAGGTACAAGGCAGAGATGGGGTGCAGCAAGGAACAAGGCAGAGATGGGGGTGGAACAAGGAACAAGGCAGAGATGGGGGTGGAACAAGGAACAAGGCAGAGATGGGGGGTGCAGCAAGGAACAAGGCAGAGATGGGGGTGCAGCGGGGAACAAGGCAGAGATGGGGGTGGAACAAGGAACAAGGCAGAGATGGGGGGTGCAGCAGAGAACAAGGCAGAGATGGGGGTGCAGCAGAGAACAAGGCAGAGATGGGGGTGCAGCAGAGAACAAGGCAGAGATGGGGGTGCAGCAGAGAACAAGGCAGAGATGGGGGTGCAGCAGAGAACAAGGCAGAGATGGGGGTGCAGCGGGGAACAAGGCAGAGATGGGGGTGCAGCAGAGAACAAGGCAGAGATGGGGGTGCAGCAGAGAACAAGGCAGAGATGGGGGTGCAGCAGAGAACAAGGCAGAGATGGGGGTGGAGCAAGGAACAAGGCAGAGATGGGGGTGCAGCGGGGAACAAGGCAGAGATGGGGGTGCAGCAGAGAACAAGGCAGAGATGGGGGTGCAGCAGAGAACAAGGCAGAGATGGGGGTGCAGCAGAGAACAAGGCAGAGATGGGGGTGCAGCGGGGAACAAGGCAGAGATGGGGGTGCAGCAGAGAACAAGGCAGAGATGGGGGTGGAGCAAGGAACAAGGCAGAGATGGGGGTGCAGCGGGGAACAAGGCAGAGATGGGGGTGCAGCAGAGAACAAGGCAGAGATGGGGGTGCAGCAGAGAACAAGGCAGAGATGGGGGTGCAGCAGAGAACAAGGCAGAGATGGGAGTGCAGCAGAGAACAAGGCAGAGATGGGGGTGGAGCAAGGAACAAGGCAGAGATGGGGATGCAGCAAGGAAGAGGAAAAATGTAGGGATCATGGCGGAGAGGAGGGTAAAGGGGGTACAGGTCAAAGATGGGGGTACAGTTCAATGGGGTGCAGCATTAGAGCCTGCAGACAAAGCTCAGGGCCAATCACACTACCAGTTTCTGTGGCCCATTCCAGGAAAATCAAGGAACGGTAATGTGCTGGTAAGGGCTGTCATATTCATGCTGGGGTGAGGTGCCCTCATAATTATCCATTTTGTTCAGAATATTTTTTTCTCCTATTTCCCTCTCCCAAACCCTAGGTGCGTCTTATGGTGCGGAAACTACGGTACTTAAGAGTTTCACAGATCACTCTCACTGCAGATTCCATCTAAGATCATTGCTGTGCTCTACCAGTTTACTGTCCTGGTGCTAATAGGCCTCCAAATCCCATGAGCTGGGTGCTACCACTGGTTTCTAGATGAAATATGAGGTCTAGAAAATCAGCTGTGCCACGGGCAACGTTCCCTCCAATCTCCCTGCGATCATCCATAATTACACATAATAAATGGCGCTCATTCATTTACACAGCGCATTAAAGCTGCACGAGGAACAAAGGCAGCTACGCACACTGAACGCCGCACATATCTTCCATATTAATCAAAAAATATTACGCCACTTTAGGAGAGGAAAAAAAAAAAAAGGCAAACCTGTAAGAATCTAATGTGCAGATAAATCATATCTAAGGAGAATATGAGCCCGGCCTCGGCACAATGCAGGAAATGTGCGGCAAGAGAAGGGGGAAGGAAAAGCATTAATTAAATGACACTAATTAGCTTGTCTTGTCATTTGGATTCTGCATGCCCTGCTCATTGGCCCAGATAAATCAAGTGTGTCCATCTTGCTTCTATATATTTTATCCCCACACCAAATGCCATTGCGGAGGAGGTGTACAAAAAAAGGTAACACTTTACATAGGGGGGTTTGTTTTGTCAGCAGAATTATATTGTCACTTGTGTCAAAAGGGGAGCAACCACCTCTTTACCGTCTATAGGAGTCTAGGGCGCCTTATGGGGCATCCCCGGGGATCACACAGTATACCTACCTTGCCAGCGTTCCCACACCACATCCCCACAACAGGCTTGATTCATGACCGTAATATTTTACTCTCTTAAAGACAAAACTGTTCCAAGTGGTGAGGTTGTAAACAAAGGGCCTTTATAGAAAATTAATATTGTTAAAATATTGTTTTGATCTATTTCGGTATGTATAATCAATTGCATTTGACCAGGCAGACCAATGTCCCTCTCAGGCCCAGAGGCTGGTCAGCCCACATTCCTTTGCCCCACCCTAAAAAAAAAAAAAAAAACAGGTTTGAGAGCGCAGACCATGGGAATATTCAAATCCAGTTTCGTTGGCTGGGAAATTCCAATACTTGCCCACTTTAGTCTCCAGCAAGACAGGTCCACAAGTTTCAGGCTAGCAAAACTGGCAGGACCAGACTGGACATCAAAGTGATATCACAGTAGAATTGGAGGCAAGGAGGGTGGTAGGGGAGAGGAGAAAAGGGAGCAAAGGAGGCTGCCAGCTGAAATGTCTGCTTGTGGGTTCCCATTTCAGGAAGGTAATGCTCTTAATGTTGCATTAATCACTGTATATGTGTATGCTGATCATATAACTCTGATCATAGCTTGTTGTAATTTGTTCTTTTTTCATATTGGATTTCATTGTTATTTTACAAACAATATATCTCTATATTCACCATTTGTCTCAATGTCTTTCAAATTTACTGGACATCCAAAGATTTTACAGTCTTTTGTTTGTATCCATTGTGTTACCATTGGCCAGTTATTAATATTTATATATTTGTTTGCCTATTTTAGTCGAGCCAGGCATGATATATATATTATTAATATTTAAGTTATTCAAGGAGATATTAGTATTAATTGTTTACAATGTAAACTATTAAAGTGCATTATGTTTACCTTAAATGGCTGTTTTTTGCATTTTGGGTGACCCAACCCTCATGTACCACCCAGGTTTTACTTGAGATAATTGGAAAATGGAAAGTGCCACTTGATGACCAAATGGTTGGAAACCCCTGACCTAGGGGATATCCGTGCCAAGCATTTCTGAATGGCTGGTGGAAGCACAAGGGGGAGCATGCAAACCATTTACAAAGACAATGATAAAAACCATAATATTTTATTTAGTAAACAACTTGCAAGTCCAAAAATCAAGTATAGAGAAGTTGTGTACAACTCCTCCCAGAAAGCAGCTTTAATGGCTGTGAGCATGTAGGCAGCCGATAGAGATCCAGGTGAGGTTTTATGCACAAATATTACTAACATGTATTTTTACAGGATGCCCTGGAAGCGAGGAATTGCACTTTAAACAAGCACACAAAATCAACGTGCCTCGGCTCTCCTACCCTTAAAGTGGACCAAATTGAATACTTTTCCCACATATTCCACCCAAAATTATTGAGAAAGCACTGAAACAATTACAAAAAACAAACAAAACATTTCAGGTTACAGCCCAAACTCTGCTGTAAAGAACAATATATAATTTCCTGGAAACACCTGCGAAAAAAATCACAGTTAAACATGTATAGCGCAAAATAGTGAACAATGGCCTGGCAACAGAGGGTGACAAAATCTCTAGGGTTAATTACAGCAACTGATAGTTATCCTTTACAAACAATTGCTTACCCAGTGATATCACCATCTTCCCTTTACCCCCCCCTCCCCTCCCAGTCCATTTGCTTCTCAGGATTCCTCTAGAACATGTTCTCAAGCCAAAACATACCCAATTTACTGTATAAAAATAAAAAAAACTGGAAGTCTTTTATACGGGAGGCCTTGTAACCATGCTGCAGCATTAAAGAGGAGCAAAGTTTAGAACACAGTTTCCAAACCCCAAAAATACCATTTTGTGAGTACTCACCTGAAAAATGGATATTGTCAGTGTGCCACACACCCCGCTTCACCTTTAAATTCTTCACGATTGGGTTACTCACCGCCAGGTGACGCTGTTGCAGAGAGGAAGTCTTGTAACGAGCCCCCTTCTGGCCTATATATACCTGGTACCTCCCATTTATCACCAGTGATTTAAAAAGCAGAAAGATAAGGCACCAGTAATCTACCGGTAACCTCAAAATAAATAAAAGCTTCACCATATGAAGGATTCGGGATACCGAAAAGGGTGGGAGTGAAGCGGGGTGTGTGGCACAGTGACAATATCCATTTTTCAGGCGAGTACTCACAAAATGGTATTCTCAGTGTGCCACACACCCCGCTTCACCTTTAAATTCTTCACGATTGGGACATCCAAAAGCAGTGTCCACAAGGGATGGGTATCCAAAGGCAAGGTGAACCATAACCATAACAAAAACAGCATCCGCTGAGGCTCGCACATCAACTTTGTAAAACTTAGAAAAAGTATGAACAGAAGACCAAGTGGCGGCCTTACAAACTTGTTCAACAGAAGCTTGGTGCTGAAAAGCCCAAGACGCTCCCAACGGCGCGAGTAGAATGAGCAGTGATACGAAAAGGGGGAACTTTCCCCTTAGCAGCATAGGCCGCAATAACGGCCTGACGTATCCATTTGCTAATGGAAGATTTGGCCGGTGCCAAACCCTTCTTAGGCCCACAGGGCACAACAAAAAAGGCATCCGTCTTACGAAAAGGAGACGTGATAATCAAGTAGTACTTAACACAGCGTACTACATCCAAACAATGCAAAACCCTCTCTTTGTCATTCTTAGGATTAGGACACAAGGAGGGAAGAACAATATCCTGATTCAAATGAAAACCAGAAACAACCTTAGGAAGAAAGTCTGGTTTGAACCGAAAGACCACTTTATCCTGATGCCTCTCAAAGTAAGGCGCCTGGATAGACAAGGCCGCCAACTCCGAGACACGCCGGACCGAAGTGATAGCTACCAAGAAGACAATCTTCTGAGTCAGGGTAGACAAAGCAATATCTTGCAGAGGCTCAAAAGGAGGAGCCTGCAGAGCAGAAAGAACCAAATTCAAATCCCAAACCGGGAGTAATGGTTTCCTGGGAGGCCGCACATGCGTAACCCCCTGGAAAAAAGTTTTAACTAAAGGATAAAGCGCAAAACGCTTCTGAAAAAAAGATAGATAAGGCAGAAACTTGCCCTTTCAAAGTACTTAGCTGAAGACCAGAGTCCAGCCCAGATTGTAAAAACTCCAGAATCCTGGAGACCGAAAAGACCCTACAAGGAAAAGATCTCATCTCACACCAAGCGATATAGGCTTTCCAAGTCCTATAGTAGATGATAGAAGAAGACCTCTTCCGGGCACTGATCAGAGTCTTAACGACTGAGTCAGAAAGACCCTCCTCCTTCAAGATGGAGGTTTCAGCAGCCAGGCCCTCAAACCCAGCGCTGGTAAATTGGGGTAACACAACCGACCCTGAGTGAGCAAATCGGGCCGAAGAGGCAGAACGAACTGGTCCACTGCCAGCCGAACGATGTCTGCGAACCACACTCGCCTTGGCCACCTTGGGGCCACGAGAACGGCGGACACCCTTTCCAGAGCCAACTTCCGAACCACCCTGCCCAGCATGGGTATCGGAGGAAACAGGTATAGAAATCCCAGATCCCCCCAGCTCAGGGACATGGCATCCACTGCCAGAGCCAGAGGATCCTGGGAGAGCGACACGAAGTTCGGGAGCCTGTGATTGTGACGAGAGGCAAACAGGTCCACCTCCGGTGTCCCCCATCGGAGACACAGTGAGCGAAAAACCTGAGGATGGAGAGCCCATTCTCCCAGACGGGGAGAGCCCCTGCTCAACCGGTCTGCTTCCTGGTTCTCCACTCCTGGAATGTATACCGCTGAGAGGCAAGGAACATGGGCCTCTGCCCAGGTCAGGATCAGGGACACCTCTCTGAGAGCACCCAGACTGCGAGTCCCTCCCTGATGATTGATGTAAGCAACCGCTGTTCGATTGTCTGAACGCACCTGGACCGGAAGGCCCAGAACGTGTTGAGTCAGGAGAGCAAGCACCCGACGGATGGCTCTCAGTTCCAGAACACTGATGGGTAAGTGGGCCTCTTGAGGTCCCCACTGCCCCTGGAACTGAAGCCCCTTCCAGAATCCGCCCCATCCCGAAAGACTGGCGTCTGTGGTGACAATTTCCCAAAGGGGTCAGGAAAGACCTGCCCCTCACGAGATTGGCCGAGACCAACCACCACTGGAGGGACTGCCGGACCCGGGAGGACAACTGGAAGGGCTGATCCAGCGACCGAGGCTGCCGGTCCCAGGACGCCAACAGATAAAGCTGAAGCGTCCTCGTGTGAAATTGAGCAAAAGGAACTGCCTCGAAAGAGGCGACCATCAACCCTACCAGCCTCATCCCCAGATGGATGGACGGCCGAGGATTGGAAAGAAGGACCCGAGCCAACTCCTGAATCAGATGAATTTTGGACTGGGGGAGAAACACTCTGTGTTGATGAGAGTCCAACCGCATCCCCAGAAAGGACACCACCCTGGCCGGAGCGAGGGAGGACTTGGGGAAGTTGATCACCCAACCAAAGCTTTCCAGCGTGGAGACCACCATCCTGGTGTCTGTCTCCGATTGATCGAGTGACGGAGCCATGATGAGAAGGTCGTCCAAATAAGGTACGACACGAATGCCCCGAGATCTGAAAATGGCCATCACCCCTGCCAGCACCTTGGTGAACACTCTTGGAGCCGAGGTAAGGCCAAACGGAAGTGCCACGAATTGAAAATGCTGATCTTTCATCACGAATCGAAGAAAACGTTGATGAGCCTGGCAGATGGGAACATGAAGGTAAGCATCCTTGATGTCTATGGACGTCATGAAGTCCCCCTGCCGAAGGGAACCGACGGCCATACGCAAAGTTTCCATGCGAAACTTCCGAATACGGATGAACTTGTTGAGTAATTTCAGGTCCAGGACGGGACGAAGCGGCCCGTCCTTTTTGGGGACTGCGAAAAGATTGGAGTAGAAACCGAGGCCCATCTCTAAGCGCGGTACCGGCCGGATGACCGCCATTTCTAACAGATTCTTTACAGACGCCAGGAGCCCCTGTGCGGCCAAAGGATCGATGGGCACCCGAGACCGAAAGAACCGTGAAGGAGGGCGAGACTCGAATTCCAGTTTGTAACCGGACGGCACCACCTCCCGGATCCATTTGTCCGGAACCTCCTGGTCCCAAACCTGGGAGAAGTGTCGCAATCGTCCCCCCACCCGCATGGGTGAGGGCAGGCCCTCATTGCTGAGCGGGCTTACCAGCAGGCTTGGGCTTGGTGCCCCAGGACTGAGTGGGACGGCCACGGCCCCTCCCCCGAGTCCAACCTGCACCTCTGGTAGCGGAAAAGGAAGCCCCCCTACCCGCTCTGAATCCCCGAAAGGAAGGCCTAACAGTACTTGCCCCCCGAAAGGGACGACGAGGCCTCTTGCGTTGCGGCATTTTACCACCTTTTGCAACTGAATCAATTTTAATCACCAAACAGTCGCAAGCCCAAAAAGGGAAGTGCTGTGAGCACCTTTTTTAGAAACTAAGTCCGCAGACCACTGGCGCAGCCACACTGCCCGACGAATAGCCACCAGCATTGCCGCTGTCCTGCTACTCATAGCCAGCGCATCGTCCTGAGCGGTCAGAACATAGGAAACAAAAGACTCACACTGCTTGAGAGCAGTAAACTCCTTACAAGTGGGATCAAGATCCACACACAGATCCTGAATAACAGACCTAACCGCCAATAGAAGAAGCGCCGAAGCACACACCGGGCGCATCGTTGATCCGGCACTAATAAAACCATGGCGAGCGTACTGGTCAATCCGACGATCCTCACCATCCTTAAGGGCAGTGGTCTCAGAAGACTGCACCATAGCCGTGCTAGAGAGCCCTAGCACAGGGGTATCGACGTCAGGGGGAACTGACCAAAGCTTCACCAATTCTGGCGGGAAAGGATAACGTTTCTCCCAACTGGAAGGAATTCCAGTTAACCGCGTGGGATGTTCCCATTCCTTAAGCACAACCCTCTCAAAGTGTTATTGTCTGGGAAAAACCAAACGCGGCTGAGGCACATTAAACAACTGACCCTTTGGCAGGGTGACAGCCTCAGGCGGATCTAAATTCAAAATTTCAAACATTTGAGCCAGAATGTAGGGGGTGTCAAGGGAAACCCCCGCAGCCAAATCGCCAATAGCATCAACCTCAAGCTGATCTGCAGGCTCATCTGACTCCACCAGGAATTCCCCCTCCTCGTCCAGGGAGCAATCGGACCATTCCACAGGCTCACATACCTCATCCTGTGAAGCCGGAGGTACAGGAGAAAGGTGCTTCCGTTTCGCAGTGGCCTTCAACCCTGCTTTGACGGAAATTATGTTCTCGAGGTTGGATAATCGTGCAGACACCTCGGATTGCGAATCCCCACCTTTGACAATGTCACACGGGGTCCGGAACAGGGAGGGAGGGGTAGGGGATGATGGAAGTTGCGAAGAGCCAGCAGCCGGAGCGACGGACTGACGCGCAATATTCTGCTTTGCACAAGGAATGCATAATATAACATCATCGCCTGGGAGCGGAGTCCCACAGCCCCCACACAGCCTGGATGTCCCAGAAGAACCATTTCCGGTATTATCGAAGCCACCATATGGTGATTTATGGTATTCGCATAACCATGGGTTTAAGGCATAAGCCACCCGGTATGCCCCTTTAGGTTAATGTCCCGGGAGGGAGGATTTAATTTATAATAATGATCCCCTTAAATAAATAATTTAATTTTTTTTTTTACACATATATATATATATATATATATATATGTCCCAATTTAGAGAAAAAGGACTAGCCAGGTATAATAGAACCGGGAAGCCACTGCATTGAGGGAATCCCAGGATCTGTGGGGGAAAAAAAAACAACAGTAAGATCCCCAGAAAACAAATGGCAGCATGCAATACAACATTCAAGCAACAATGTAACACATAATAATACACACACCAAAGTGCTTTAAAGAGGCCAAAGAAAAACTCTTGTCCTTTGTTTTTCCTCTTTTTTTTTTTTTAAATTAGTCATGATAACAATAGACGGCCCCACGCGAGGTGAGGCCGCTTACCTGCCCAAGTAAGGCTGAATAGCCAAGGCACCCGAACAGCAGTAATGGCAGCAATGGCAGCAGTAGCAGCAGAAGCAGCAATAGCAGCAGAGACGAAAACACATATGCGGCTGAGTGTACTCCTAATGAAAGGAAGGAAGTGCGGCTGGGGCCGGGTTGAATGACGCCGCCGCCGCAACCACGCCCCCCTCTGACGTCATCCGGGCCCCGCCCCCTCCAGATTCAAACCGTGCGGCCCGCCAGACGGCGGTGCCGCAAAACAAGAGGGCGCACAACGCCTTCAGTAGATGGAGGGAGGGGGGAGACGAAAGCTTGCTAGGCAGCCTGCGCTGCCCAACCGACAGTGCTGACAACGTGGCCTGCCGAACGGCGGTGCCGATTCAAAGAGGAGACAAGGGGGGAGGGGGAGGGGAGCTGTGAGCACCTAAGAAAGGACGCAGGCAGCATCAGGCATGCCTGCCACAGCGCGGCCCGCCCCGGCCGCCCTAAAGCTGACCCAAACTCTGGCCATTCAGGCCAGCAGCAGCCCGCCAAAATGGCAGAACTGCCAGTGAGGATAACAACGTGCCATGTGAGGAAGAATCAGCCAGGCCAAGTGCACCCTTGCTTGGGGTGCAGCCTGACAAGTGTTAAACAAGTAAAAAACATACAAGTAAAAACATACAAGTAAAACACACATGCATATACACATCCCTCCACCCCCCCCCCATAGTGAAGGGAGAAGGGACCGTAACGGGAGAGCAAGGGTCCAAGGGGAACCTCGGGACAGGGGCATCCCAAATCCGGATCACCATGCCGGACAGCCGCATTGCGCCCAAAACAGGGGGTCGAGCGGCGGAGATAAGCTCCTAGGCACCTATAGTGCCATCTACCAATTGCCCAGTGAGCAGCCTAGGCTGGGAGGCTTCCATTTAACCACAAAGGTAACAAACAATCAAAACCGGGCAGAAATAGACCAAAGGGGGTGCTGGGGTAAGACCCCGGCTACCTGCAAGCAGGAGACTTCATTCTTCTGTCTTGTCGTCATGCAGAGAGAAAAACACTGGTGATAAATGGGAGGTACCAGGTATATATAGGCCGGAAGGGGGCTCGTTACAAGACTTCCCCTCTGCAACTGCGTCACCTGGCGGTGAGTAACCCAATCGTGAAGAATTTAAAGGTGAAGCGGGGTGTGTGGCACACTGAGAATAAACTGTTGAATGTAAATCCATTTGTGTGGCTAAAAGGAGGCTGTGCACCCAACTCGAGCGAATACAGAGGCACTAATGTATATTGAAAACTAAATGACATAATCTATTGTATGAATCAGCCCGCAGCAATGTACAAATACACAGACTGCAAGAAGAGCATTAAAGTGGCCCTAAACTTTCCCACAATCTATCACAATTATAATAAAATCTTGGTTGGCATTGTGCTTTGATATAACTCTACATAACAGATAATCCCCGCTGGCACTTGGACAGGCAGGATGCCTATAATAAAACAGAGCAGCACAAGGCCGTCATATTTTATTTGCACGTCGCGCCCGCCTTAGTCGCATGTTACAGACGCTCCATCTAATTATCGCCCCAACCAGCGCTCTATGTTAATCAGACATTAGCTTGCAGTGCTCGTCCTCAGCCTCCATATGATGAGACAATCTTGGCCTCGAAAAATATTGTGACATGGAATACAAACAACTGCTGTAAACCCAAGTGAAAAAAATTTGAAACATCAATCTGTGTGGCGAGATTTACGTGGCAGCATGGCGGCGAGAGGCAGGAGATTTCTGGCTGATTGCACTTATTAAATCCTGAGGAGTAAAGCTCAGCCAGGCGATGTCTCTGGGATCCCGATAAGTCCCAGCTGGATGCTAATTCACACACTTAGTGCCACAGATTAGCCTTAAGCCAAGGAGAAGCCAGTGCCATCACTGTGGAGTGACATACGACTAGATCGTGGCCCATTCACCTCAGCCATAGACTTCACTTGCAGATATATGGAAGGAGCATCCTTGTGTGGAGACCTGGGCACCCAATCCATACCTGCAACCCCACATCCGAAACCCTGCCGAGTTATAGCGGCTGCTAGACCCAGATCCCGGCACCAAGCACGTATTTATCTCTGCTACGCTGCCATGTTTAAGTAGACCTAAACCTAGGTTTTTCACTATCCCGGATTTTGGTCCAACCCCTGGGGCTTTCCCATTAGGGATGCTCCGCTGTGTAAACCCAGCCGTTTGCCAGTCTTTCTTACCTTTCCATATAAAACTGCACCTTCAGCATGATTTAATGAAAAGCCCAAATCCTTAAAAAAACTATTACACAGCATCTAAAATGAATATATTTTACGTTTTTAGTCACTTACTTATTACTCTTTCCCCCACTGGGCTGCAGCTCTGTTCAGGATTCTAGGATACAGGCGCCGCCATCTTGACTCAGAAGCATCACACATACTGAGGAGAGGAAAGTGGGATAAAGTGCAGGGGGGTGGGGTTATAGCTGTGCTTTGCACAGAAAGAGCAGAGCTGGGGTCAGTGGGAAGAACAGCAATCCCAGAATGCAGAGCGACACAGTCAGAAGACACTTCCTATTGCAGACTGCCTGATGAGCCGCCTTCTTGGATGTTTAAAGGCTCATTACATGCAGTAGATGCAGGTAGGATAATTTTTTATGTGAGCAATCTGTATGTACAGGGTGTGGGAAACATATAAGATAGGCTCTTATTCAGGGTGAAGGTCAGGATTAATGTGAGCAATCTGTATGTACAGGGTGTGGGAAACATATAAGATATGCTCTTATTCAGGGTGAAGGTCAGGATTAATGTGAGCAATCTGTATGTACAGGGTGTGGGAAACATATAAGATAGACTCTTAGTCAGAGTGAAGGTCAGGATTAATGTGAGCAATCTGTATGTACAGGGTGTGGGAAACATATAAGATAGGCTCTTATTCAGGGTGAAGGTCCACTTTAATGTGGCATCTCCCCAGCTAATAAGGAGAAGCATGTCCACAAGGGCAAAGTTGATCATGGAATTAGCGGAGAAGCACGAATGGCTCCCAGAGGCTCTACAGGGCCCAATAGCCCAGCGTGAGCCAAGATTTGCACATTCAATGGGAAATTCCCACATACAATAACAACGTAAAAAATGTACGAAACAATACACACCATTCTATAGTGTACCGGAGCAGGGTCACAGACTGCAAAATAAATAAGTACATCTACTTCTGTTGAAAATGAATTATTTAAAATCTCAGTTCAGATGCTGAAATGAAATGTGCTTTGCAGAACAGACTTGTTTCTGAACTACACGCGGCCCTCATTTCATATTACAATTCTAGCCCGGGCTTAAATCAATCTGCACACAGCAGAATAGCAGCGGCAGCAGTCGTCCCTGGAAAGCCATGCGAGCAGCGCTCTCTCCCACTGCAGCGCGGCTTTTGAAGAAACACATTTAGAATTCACATTGCTGCGGGCGCACTCACTGAATACACAAGCGCTGCGCTGCCATGGAACCAGAAAGAAAATGGCATCAGGTGAATGGCTGCTGTTACACTGTCCTTGATGACCAAACTGGGTTACAGCAGGGGTTTCACTGGACTACAAAATGGCACCACCAGCATGAAGAGCCCTTAAAGAGGACCAAAAACCTGCTCGGTAGGTCACTAAAGTCTAAAAGAAGAGGTAAGCAAACCTGGGGATAGGGATCAAACGGTGGAAAACTCAAAATCCTGGGTTTTCATCCACTTTAATGTAGAGTGAATATCACGTGACATGCTTGGGTCCCTGCATTCATTTTTGAATGTTGTCTCTACAGCCAAAAACTGAAAGGGTTAAGCTCCCTGTCCAGGCAGAAAAATCAAGAGACACTGCACTTACCTGACAGGCCACAGGCTCGATCCCATGATATCCTGCAGGCTCCTGTCCCCTGGTTTCAGTGCTGTCGGCTCCAATGCATCTTCCCCTGGGTTTTGCTGCTATTCATGTTGACCGTCAGTAGGGGGCACATTGGGGGACTGAGCAAGCCATTAGAGAAGCTCGCTGTCGGACCCCATTCTGAAAACAGAGCACTTAAAGTGGACCAACACCCAGGATTTTGACTATCCTGGGTCTTGGTCCACTTCGGTGGGGCACCCCCGATCGGGGTGCCCCGCTGTGTGAAACCCCCCCCGAACCCCCCGAAAAACATACCTCTCCCTGCGACGATTCCCGGGCCGATCACCCGAGGGTGTTGGTCCACTTTAAGAAGGCCGTAAAATCGAACCTGTGGGCTGGCAGGATAGAGCCTTTTGTTTTGGTTTTTTTATTACCTGGACAGACCTTTATCTTGTAAAGGAGCACTACTGTGAAATCAATGTATCCATGCTAGATAATACGAGGAGTTACTTATAAACCCCAAATGGTAAAAAAAAAAAATATCCCACCAAGTTTTTTTCTTTCTACAACTGTGTTTCCCCGAAAATAAGACAGGTCTTATAATAATGTTTGCTCCAAAAATAGGTATTCGAGGTGGGTTAGTTATAGGGAGGAGAAGGGAATGTGGGGAATTATTGTTTGGTCATCTAGGGGAGGTTAGGCACCTTTGAACTTTGTCAGAGATAATTTGGTTATGCGGAGAGGGGTTTTGGGTAGTTTTCCCTGTATCCCGGGTGTGTTTTGCCTTTAGCTCCCCTTTGGGCTAATTGGAGGGTTCAATTATCAATTATACAGTGTTGTTTATTTGTTGTTATCAAAACATCTGTAAATATGTAGTACAACATACAATAACAAAGAACATGCAATTATAGGTCAATAAGTATTAAACAAAAACATATACGAATATAAATACACACAATATACAATATAGTCTGTGCAAATAAACAAGAAGGCTGTCTGAAATGTGTCCTGCGTGTGCTAATATACACAACAAGCGTACTTTGAGGATCATGTGACCCCTTGCCACATTTACTCCTGATGGATGAATATCCACTTTAATGGCACCTTTAGATTTTTTTTCTTTTGCACATGCACTTTATTTGTGATCCTCGTTTTGTATAATGTTAACACTTTAGAGACCCATTTCAGGCACAGACTATTTGTTAGAAAATGGGTGGGAAATGCGTCTTATAGAGCGATAAATTTATACACAAACCTAAAAAAATAAAGGGAACACTAACACCACACACTCCAAGTCAATCACACTTCTGTGAAGACAAGGGCATCGATTCAATAAAGGTAGAAAAAAATTCAATTCATGAGAAGAAAGCCTGAGAATGTCACTGTTACTGAATCACTAGAAAAAAAGACAATGAAAGTCAATGACAGCTTTTACTACCGTGTGGAAAGGAGTAAACAGTTCTCTACTTTTCTTAGGAGTAAAAAAGTGACATTGACTTTCATTGTTTTCTTATAATGGTGGTTCAACAACAGTGACATTCTCAGGCTTTTTTCTCATGAATTGAATCTTTTACTACCATGAGAATTTTTTTCTACCTTGATTGAATCGAGGCCAAGCTGTACAGTTATGAAGCAACAATGATTGTGGATCAATTTCTCCAGGTGTTGTGCAAATGGAGCAAACAACGAGTAGAAATGACCAGCTATCAGCAAGACACTCCGGATAAAGGAGAGGTTCAGCAGGTGGTGACCACAGACCATTTCTCTGTTCTCATTCTTTTTGGCCACTTTTTGGTCACATTTGCATTTTGTCATTGCTCGCACTCCTGGAGGTAGCATGAGGCAGTGTCTACAACCCTCAGAGGTTGCTCAGGTAGTGCAGCTCATAGAGGATGGCACATCAATGCGAGCCGTGGCAAGGTGAACAGTGTCAGCACAGTTTCCAGAGCATGGAGCAGATACCAGGAGAGGTGGAGGGGGCTGTTAGGAGGGCGACAACTCAGCAACAGGACCGCTAACTCCTTGCACAGAGCCAATGGCTAGGTGGTCACTGGTGGGTTTTGTTCCACTTTAAATGTATGCCTGTAATTCCTCTATGCTTGCAGAGTATCTGGCGGCAGTTGAGGTAAAATAAGCCTTGCTATGATAATATTCATAAAACAATAGAGAGAGCAGTGACAGAAACCAAAGCTGCAGGGTGTTGGCCAGCCGCAGAACAAAGCAAAAGGCGCAGCGCTTCTTCAACATTTGCACAACAGCTGGAGAAATGGATTCATTGTTGCTTCATAACAGGACAGTTTCTGATTTCACAGAAGTGTGACTGACTTGGAGTGTGTGTTAAAATATTCCCTTTATTTTTTGAGGGGTGAATATAAGGGGTGAGGGATGAATATAAATTTTTGTTCTATAAGACGCACCATTATTCCCTATTTTCTAACAAAATAGTCTGTGCCTGAAATGGGTCTCTATAGTGCTAACATTATAAAAAACGATCTTTGAGGATACCAAATAAAATGCATGTGCAAAAGGAAAAAAAAATCAAAAGGTGGCATTAAAGTGGATACTCCCCTTATAGAAACATAGAAGGTTGACGGCAGAAGGAGACCATACGGTCCATCTAGTCTGCCCTTATGTGTATACTGTATGTACTCTTTATCTTAGGATAGATGTGTGCTTATCCCAGGCATGTTTAAATTCAGTGACTGTTGATTTTTCAACTACCTCTGCTGGAAGTTTGTTCCAAGCATCTACTACTCTTTCTGTAAAATAATATTTTCTAACATTGCTCCTGATCTTCCCCCCGACTAGTTTCAGGTTGTGCCCCCTTGTTCTATCATTAAGTTTCTTCTTAAAAACACTTCCCTCCTGAACCTTATTCAATCCTTTCACATATTTAAAGGTCTCAATCATGTCCCCCCTCTCCCTTCTTTCCTCCAGACTGTACAAATTAAGTTCTTTAAGTCTCTCCTGATAAGTTTTAAGTTTAAGTCCTTCCACCATTTTTGTTGCCCGCCTTTGGACCCGTTCAATTTGAATAATGTCTTTTTGCAGGGGAGGTCTCCAGAACTGCACACAGTATTCTAGCTGTGGCCTCACCAGGGCTCTATACAGCGGCATCACAGCCTCCCTCTTCCTACTGGTGATGCCTCGAGCTATGCAGCCGAGCATCCTGCTTGCTTTTCCCACTGCCTGGCTACACTGTCCACTCATCTTGCAGCTATCAGTAATCAGTACCCCTAAATCTCTCTCCTCCGAGGTCCTGGATAACACAGTGCTGCCCATACGGTACTCAGAGCAGGGATTCCTTCTACCCAAGTGCAGGATTTTACATGTACACTCCATCAGGAGTAAATGTGCCAAGGGGTCACATGATCCTTAAAGATGCTTGTTGTGTATGATATTAGCACTTTAAGGACACCTTTCAGACAGTTTCCTTGTTTAATTGCACAGACTATTTGTTTCATACAGTGTATATATTAATATACTTTATTTTTTTTTAATAGTATTGGCACTGATTGGCTACACTGTGTTGTCACTGACAGTGGACACATTCTGCAACACTGATACATTCTGCGGGAGATAAATGTGCTTGAGTGCAATCCCGATTGATTTAAACATCGTATTTTGCATATGTTCAAGCTGATGATGGTGTATTCGTTTTTTTAAATTAATCGGGAACAATAAATGTGAATTGTGGCAAAATGAACAGTGTCACAGTCAATTGATTAAAAACACAGAGCAAACAAGTCCTCCCAAAAAAAGCAAAGCAAAAAAGGGGAAACTGTTCCAGACTTGACTTTGGAGCAGAGGAGAACCCAAAAAAACTTGGAGGCATTATACTCACCTTTTGTCTGGTAAGCGCATACATTAGAGATGGAGGATACCAACGCACACTTTGTCAAGTGCATAGTCCGTGGGATAAATTGATGTCTGGACTATTCTTCTTAAAGCAGTCCTTCACCCTGAATAAGAGCCTATCTTATATGTCTCCCCCCCCCCTTGTACATACAGATTGCTCACATTAAAAATCATCCTACCTGCATCTATTGCATGTTATGAGCCTTTAAACATCCAAGAGGGCGGCTCTTGGGGCTTCAGGCAGCCTGCAAACAGGAAGTGTCATCTGACTGTGTTGCTCTGCATTCTGGGATTGCTGACCTTTTCCTGACCCCAGCTCTGCTCTGTCTGTGCAAAGCACAGCTATAACCCCCCCCTGTGCTTTATCCTCTTTTCTTCTCAGTATGTGTGATGCTTCTGAGTCAAGATGGCGGCACCCGTATCAGAGTCCTGAACAGAGTTGCAGCCCAGTGGGGGAAAGAATAAGTAAGTGACTAAAAACTTAAAATATATTAATTTTAGATGCTGGGGAACCGTTTTTTTAAGAGTTTGGGCTTTTCATGAAATCAAGCTGAAGTTCCGGTTTAAAGCGGTCCTTCACCCTGAATAAGAGTCTATCTTATATGTTTCCCACACCCTGTACATACAGATTGCTCACATTAAAAATCATCCTTCCTGCATCTACTGCATGTTATGAACCTTTAAACATGGAGCATCAGGCAGCCTGCAAACAGGAAGTGCCTTCTAACTGTGCTGCTCTACATTCTGGGATTGCTGACCTTTTCATGACCCCAGCTCTGCTCTGTCCGAGCAAAGCACAGCTATAATCTGCCCCCTGTACTTTATCCAACTCTCCTCTCCTCAGTAAGTGTGATGCTTCTGAGTCAAGATGGCGGCGCCCGTATCCTAAAGTCCTGAACAGAGTTGCAGCCCAGTGGGGGAAAGAATAAGTAAATGACTAAAAACTTAAAATATATTAATTTTAGATGCTGGGGAATCATTTTATAAGGGTTTGGGCTTTTCAATAATTCATGGTGAAGGTCCGCTTTAAGGACTTAATTGTTTGCTCTGTGTTTTTAATCATTTATCTGTATTTTTCTACTGTTGGAATAGGGTAGTTTTACACGTTGAGCACTATTGGAACTCTCGATTTATTAATTTTACTAAGCTTTGTCTAGCGCAGTGTTCAGATCTATATATCGGCGTTTGCACAGTGTCCAGAGCGTGGAGCAGATACCAGGAGACGTGGAGGGCGCCGTAGGACGGCAACAACTCAGCAGCAGGACCGCTAACTCCTTGTACAGGTGATTCCAGGGTGGTCACTGGTGGGTTTTGTTCCACCTTAAATGTATGCTTGTAATTCCCCTATTCTTGCAGATAAGTGCACGCTGAGTATCTGGCGGCAGTTGAGGTAAAATAAGCCTTGCTATGATAATATTCATAAAACAATAGTGAGCGCAGCGACAGAAAACAAAGCTGCAGGGTGTTGGCCAGCCGCAGAACAAAGCAAGAGGCGCAGCGCTTCTTTCACATTACAGAGAATTAACAATTCATCACAAGCCGCTGAAGTGGAAGCGCTTCTGTCTCAAGCACTTAACAAATCGCCCTGTTAATCGCCGGTGAGCCGGACATTTCTACGAGCTGTCAGCCTGTATTTCAGGAATCCAGCGGCAGGCTAAAAATATAGAAGCTCCTCATTAACACAGCACGTTACTGCGCTGCAATTCATAAACGCGTCATGTACAGCATTCACAGTCATTCTTGGTAATGGCGCTGTAAATCCCATCAGGTAACCCTTTAATCCCAGATACCCAGCACAATTCAAAACTGTAGATTCTAAGTAACTGGCGCTTTATGGAACTTGAGTCGCAAGCCAGTATGTGGAGAGACCCATGTTAGGCTTAATATAGGGGGGGCTAAAGATATAATATAGGGGTCTCTCCACATATTGGCTTGCGACTCATGTTAGGCTTAATATAGGGGGGCTAAAGATATAATATAGGGGTCTCTCCACATATTGGCTTGCGACTCATGTTAGGCTTAATATAGGGGGGCTAAAGATATAATATAGGGGTCTCTCCACATATTGGCTTGCGACTCATAGGGGGGCTAAAGATATAATATAGGGGTCTCTCCACATATTGGCTTGCGACTCATGTTAGGCTTAATATAGGGGGGCTAAAGATATAATATAGGGGTCTCTCCACATATTGGCTTGCGACTCATGTTAGGCTTAATATAGGGGGGCTAAAGATATAATATAGGGGTCTCTCCACATACTGGCTTGCGACTCTGTTTTGGTACTCACCAAGTCTTACTCCCCATACAGCCAGAAACATCCGCCTTAGTGCTGATGAGAGCCTAAAGCTCAAAACACCTGTCCACTAGTGTGTATGGCTGTGTAAAATGTAAAGCTAATCCTTGGCATTGCACCCTTAGCGTTTCTATTGGCTTTAGATGGCACAGAGACATAAAGAGATGATTTGCATAGTTCTGCCTGCTGCAAGGATTGATGGGTAATGCGATCTGTCCTTGTATTGGGTATTGTACAAATACTTTCTGTTTTAGGAAAGTGCCTTTTTTCCTGGAACTTGATATAAACCCTTATGTCCTGTATTACAAAAAGCTCATAGTGACCTGTGAAAGCAACGGCTCAACTTCCCACACACTCACACACACTTCCTAATATATAAATAGAGGCATGCCAAATGCTAAATTTAAATCGCCAATACAAATAAAGCCACCACAAACCAAAAACATAAAGAAACACATAAGCCAAACCTAACAGAGGACACGTGTAACAAAAAGTTAGGGGTGAATAAGTATTGTATCCATCACATGATTGGAGGTGGAAAGTAAAGGGCTTCCCAAATCACATTTCTACTTGGCACCAGCTACTTTAGGGAGAGACCTAATGAGGATTAGGGTACATCAGCTTCCCTGGAGGCTAAAGGCCTGTGCAAGGTAGGTGAGGTGAGGTATGAATGGTAGTAGCCAGCATCTCGCTGATCAGACGTCAGCGAGCTACTGATTGGCTGGCAGCCCACGCATTGGTCGTGGGATCGCTGGAGTGGTTTTCTCCGCTTAAAGTGAACCAACACCCAGGATTTTGACTATCCTGGGTTTTGGTCCACTTCGGTGGGGCACCCCGATCGGGGTCTGAAACCCCCCAGAAAGCCCAAAAAAACTCACCTCTCCCCGCTCCCACGTGACCGCGCCAGCCAATCACAGCGCTCAGAGCCGCTGTGGTATGCGCGTCCAAGGCCGCCGGGACGCGCATACCAGCTCAGCTGGCTCTGAGCGCTGGAGGCCGCATCTCGCGCTTCCCTCTAACAGGGAGCGCGCCTGCACCGGCCATTCACAAACGGCTGGCGTGGGTGCGCGCCCTGCTAGAGGGAAGCGCGAGACGCGGCTCGCGCATGCGCCAATGGAACGGGGCTGAGGTAAGGTTTGTGGGCCGCCTGGGGGGTTCCTCCCTGTGGGACATCCCGATTTCGGATGCCTGCGGGGAGGGATCTGATCGGTCCGGGAATCTTATAGATTTCCAGGCCGATCCCCCCTGGGTGTTGGTCCACTTTAACCCCCTTGGCGGCGATCCCGAGCGTGACTCGGGGTCAATTTGCGCTGTAAGTGGCGGTGACCCCGAGTCACGCTCGGGATCGATTTGGGAGCAAGAGCGGGCGGCGCAGCCTCCTTACCTTCTCCCTGCGATCCAGCGATGTCTCCGCCGCGATCGCAGGTGAGAGCCGCGGCTGCGGCGTCTGTCTCCGCTTCCGGGTTCCGTCTCTGTGAGCCGCAGAGGCTCATGGGGGCGGAGCCGTGCGTGAGAGACAAATGCAATGGCAACGCTTTCGTTGCCATTGCATTTGTCTATATCGCAACGCCAGGAAGGTTAAAGCCACCCAAAACCCACGTTTTTAACTAGCATCCCCTGAATTCCTCCGCCCATGAAGAGCGCCTTTTGTCAATATTTTCTGCTTCTACTTCGCTCCAATCCCAGATAATGGCACCTGTTTTAGCTGTAAAGCTCCGCCTCCTCCATTCATTGCCACTGTTGTGTGTGGCAATGATGTCATCGTCACACCTATGCAATGACTGATCACCTGTCATCTTACAGAGAGGGACAGCAAAAGTGTTCCAGGACGTCTCAAAAAGTGAAAATATCCATTTCTAGTTCTACCTAAGGGAAGTATAGGCAAGGGCTTTGGGCAAATGTATTTCACAAGTTCAGTGGATTTTGGTCCGCTTTAAGTGGAATACCCAGGAGAGTGGAAATCTCGGGTGGTGGTGACCAGAAAGACCACTATTCAAGGGTACAAGGTAAGGACTGCTTTCTTAAACACAGTATATTAAAGCGGACCTGTCTATGTTGTAGGTTTCCCTCACCCTGTACATACAGATTGCTCACATTAACACTCCTCATACCTGCACCTGTTGTGTTTTTTTCAACCTTTCAACATCCAAAATGGTGGCCCGTGGATTCAGGTTGCCTGCAGACAGAAAGTGTCTTCTGGATATGCCGCTCTGCATTCTGGGATTTCTGACCTTCTCCTGACCTCAGCTCTGCTCTGTCTGTGCGAAGCACAGCTATAATCCACTCCCTGTACTTGCCCACCCCCCTTTCTCTCCTCAGTATGTGATGCTTCTGAGGCAAGATGGCGGCACCTGTATCCTAGAGTCCTGAACAGAGTTGCAGCCAAATGGGGAAAGAATAAAAAGTGACTAAAAACTAAAAATATATTAATTTTAGATGCTGGAGAATAGTTTAAGGGTTTGGGCTTTTCATGAAATGATGCTGAAGGTCTGGTTTAACCTACTGCTATGTGGGGCTATCTACTTTTTTCGTTCTTGCAATATCTAAAGTACCCGGAAAGAGACAGCTAGGTCTACATTGAATACCCAGCAGGCTCTGAGCGCTTAAAGCGTAACAAAGACAAAAATGATTTGCATGCCTCCGCTTACTGCTAAGAATTATGGGTAAATTCGTTACTCTTGGTCTGTATGGCCATGTAGGACATGAAGTCCCCATCACTCATGCAACACACAAACAATCAGCCCCAACAACTCAAGACTATTGGCAAAGGCACAGAGCAGTGCTCCCCAACCCTCTCCTGTAGAGCCGCCAAAAGGTCATGTTTTGTGGATCCCCACTTGCAGGCTGATTCATTACTAGCACCAGGTAACGGCAGATGAGCGTCTGTACAGCGGCGCTGAGAACGACCGCTAGTGGTCGCTCTGATCGGCCGTGAGTCGCTATTACAGAGCGCCTCAGTCGCTGGCCGGCTTTGATGAATCGCTATAACACCAGTACAGAGCTATATGGGAGCGAACGGTAGCGACTAGTCAAACCATATTCATAAAAAAAACAGCCTCACACAACAGCGGCCCTCAAAATTGTGTCGCTGTAGCCCAGAGCACCAGAAGCTGTGTGATTAAAGTCTGTTTTTGAACACATATCCACTAGTAACAAAGTAAAAACATATGGAATTACATTGTTATTACATTGTGACATTACGACTTTAATACCAGACTTGTAATGACAAATCTGCATAAAAAAATTCAAAAAAAATTCAAAAATGTATTTAAATAGGCCAGGAGAGGTCACACAATTATTTGATACACAAACAAAAAAATATTAAAAGAAAACCCTGTTTAAAGAGAAGAAAAGTAACGTTTATTGAAATGTATGGGAGAGCGACAGGAAGAGACAGGTAATACCAGGCGCCCTGGAAGCTAGAGCGCCGCCGTGATCCGCTGAGCCGTCTTGTGATGATGAATCGGTTGCTAAGTGTGGCTGTAAGAGTCGCTCACCAGAATTGCCTTCATAAATGGAGTATTGCGTGCCGCAGCCGGCGTTCACCTGACGCTACCTGTCACTATCCCTTGATGAATAAAGCCCTTAGCCAACTCTATAGCTCTGCTGCTGCATTATCACATCTCCTGTGTGGAGATCTGCAGAATCTGACTCTGGAGGAGAGGGTTGGGGAACACTGGCATGAAGCACGGACACATCATGCTAAGCAACTGCCTGCACAAGGAAATGACCTGTCCTGTCTAAACACCAACTGCCCAGCCAAGCGATGCACATTCATCACAAGCTTCAGGAGTACAAAGGCAGTGTAATAAACTTCGTAATTACTCAGTCTGCTGGCGAGGTCATTGCCATCCTAATACAGGTTTCTACCCTCTGGGAAGGATTGGGCCACCTTATTTAGTTAATTTGCTAGGAAAGATGGGTGTCATCAGGACGAAGTAGGAAGCCTGATGAAGTGGGTGATGCGCCCACAGAACGTGTGGCTCCTGGTGCGGTAGGCAGTGGGGAGACTTCACACGTTATTTTAATGATACCTTGGATTTATTTCTGGTAATGTTTTTTGTGATAGTTTTGTGATTTAATTTCTGGATTGGTATTGTGATATACATCAGTGGTTCCCCTTTGGGGTGCCTAATAATATATACAGGTGATTATATTTTCATTGGTGAATAGAGTAGATTGATATGTTTATGAGTTGTTAAGGTTGGGAATATTAATTGTTACTTGGTTGTTTGACTAGTAGCACTTGCACTTTATAAATATATAGATTTTATAGTGATCCGGATTATAGGCAGGATTTGCACATGTTTAGTTGCACTGTTGGAACACTTTGTTGAATGATTTAGCACATATATCTAGACATTTGATATCAATTAGTGTGGTGAGACCCTCCCCATCGCCTACACACCTTTATGTTGGATTTCCTGTGTGTTATTGTTCGATTTATGTGTTTTTTAAGGGATTTTAATATGTTGAGTGTATTGTATGTAGTGATTATAAATATGAAAATAATAAAAATGTCTTTTTTGATCAATTTATGAGTTGAGAGGGCCCTACATGCTTTTTTTTATCAGGATGCAGTAGCACATCAACCAGTTTTTCTGTGTTCGGGCCGGACGCCAAACTCGAACCCGGACTTCTGGCGGATATGTACTCGAAAACACCACTTGGTGTATGTTGCTAGTATAAACACATTGTTGTAACAGAAAATTTTCTTTTCTAACTCAAAGTTGCTAACAAACAAAAAAGTTCAGCACATCATTCTGCCTCACAATGAAAACTTTTAAAAAGGCCATCAAAGGTGAATTTTACTTTAAAGTGGACCAACACCCAGGATTTTGATCGATCGGGGTGCCCCGCTGTGTGAAACCCCCCCGAACAACTCACCTCTCCCCGCGCCGACGGACAAGCCGCGGACAAGCGGCTCCTCTGCCGCCGCCTCCCGCGCGTCCCTCTTGACGCGCGCGTGCCCGCGCTGGCCATTCACAGACGGTAAGGTAAGGTGTTTGGGGTGTTTGGGGGGGTTTCACCCCGCGGGACATCCCGATCTCGGATGTCCCGCGGGGAGGGAGGTGATCACCCGTGGGTGTTGGTACACTTTAAAAGGGATTGTCCAGACAAAAAAAAAAAAAGGGTCTGGTGCAAGTCCAGTGTTCTCCCGCAGCTCCTCTATGCAGCACTGGCATCTTCCTAATTTTAATAATAATTTGTCTTCCATCGCCTGCAGCATTGCATGGCACCATCTGTGGAGCCCTGTTTGTACCTCCACACGTCTACTACATTCATTGCTATGGAGGGTTGTGCCACGGAGGGTTTGGCACAGCCCGACCCCTCTAATGCAGTAAATAGAGTAGATGTGTTAAAGTGGACCAACACCCAGGATTTTGACTATACTGGGTTTTGGCCCACTTCGGCGGGGCACCCCGATCGGGGGTGCCCCGCTGTGTGAAACCCCCCAAAACTCACCTCTCCCCGCTCCCACGTGACCGCTGCTGCCAATCCCCGCAGACGGACAAGCGGGAGGCAGCGACAGACAAGAGAGCGCGCCCGCCGCCGCCTCCCACGCGTCACTCTTACAGGGCGCGCGCCCGCGCCGGCCATTGACAAATTCTAGCAGGACGCGACGGCGGGCGCCGCTGGATGGAGGATCAGGTAGGGATTTAGGGGTGCCCCACAGTCAGGGGGCTGATCGGGCCGATCACGGGAGGGTGTTGGTTCACTTTAAGGGGATGTAAAGCCAATTGTCCGTCTGTCCGGCGCTGGTCGACAGAATCACTTCCTCATCGGTAAGTAAGATGACACCTGCACTGCACAGAGGAGCTGTGGGGCCAAAAGTTTAGTATATATTTTATTTTTATGCCTGAACAGGAACTTTAGAACCCGTCACCCCTGGATTTTATTTCTTCAGACAAAAACCACAAACTTTTTTTTTAGTTGGGGTTTAAAAGTGACCTTTTCACATATTCATATGGATTTTTACGTTTAGTATAACCCCCCCCCCTCCCCCATCTTAGCTTTCCACTTTCGATGAAAGACAGAGAGAACATTTTGGCCGGGGGTGAGACCAGGAAAAGTAAATGCAGTGTTACCTGAAGGACACATTGGACAACATTAGATTTCATCTCATAGTCCCGATGACAAGCTCATGAGCAGAGCCTTCTCTTATAACTTCCTGCTAAATGACAGAAAAATAGGGAGGGTGCTGCACCTACAATAAACTATAGAACAATGCTAAACCTACATGACAGCACTTATAAATAAATACACAGACAGGCAGAGAATATGTCGGCTCCTGGCAGTGATCAATTCCTCGGCACCATCGCAGCGCTGCATAACCTTTCATGGTTCTTATTAAATTGCTGCCAGTGACAGTATTTCATGGCTTACTGTCCTACAGCTATGATGCAGGCCTGGGGGGGGTGGGGGGGCAGCCTCTCTCATCCGCTAACCATTCTGAAATTATAGTGAACACAACATGGCTCACACCTGGATGACAGGCCTCAGAGTTCCAGACAGGGCTGTAGGGATCAGGCCCATGCCCAGGAATTTCAAACCTGCCTCTTGGCTCCCTATTGCTATCCAGGCAGTGCTGGACTGTCAGACGAAATCATTCTTGGTGCCCACATTCAGGTATTTAAAAATAATGCAAGACTATTAATCAGAGTTGTTTCTTAATTAATTGCCAAAAGGGACTTACTAAATACATAAGTTTACAGAGCAAAAACAAACAATGTTTTAGTCTTGGACCTCCAATATTGCCCTGATGGGCCCCACTAGGAGGATCCTCTGAAGTTCTTATGGGCCAGTTCAACATTCTATCCAGATTCCCCCTTTAGGCACCCCCACCAATTGGAGCAGAACTAAACCCGGGAACCTTTCCCTGGTTTTGTTCCCTTAATTGGGATGTCCCACTGTGTGAAACCCCCTAGTTCTCCCACTAAGACGCACCGCCTAAAACTCGTCCAATCAGAGCCCTTTGCTTTGACTACGTTATTCAGCAAAGGGCTCTGTTAGCAATCAATGGGGAACACGTGATGCTGCATCCCCTGAATCTCCGGCAGTGCATGCTCCCACCCAGCCTATCTGAAAGATTAGGGTTTATTCACTACTGTATTTTTTTTTTTTTGTGAGTAAAAATGTTTTTTTGTCAATGGAATTCACTATTATATTTAGTGTTGTAATTTAGAAAAAAATCGTTGCACAGCTAAATATGGCACTGAATTGCATTGAGGGAAAAATTCATGAGAAAAAGTGGAGTAAAAAAAATATTGTGCTTAATCAACCCTAATGGGGTGGAAACGCAGTGTTAAACCGAATACCTGTGTTGTTCCGGCCGGACAAGTTCTAGCAACCATGTGACCGCGGTGGCCAATCACAGACCACAATCCGGTGGGGGGGAGGGGTTCCTCAAATTAGTGGACGTTAACGCGCAGGGGGGCATGGAGTTTTGAAATTGATTTTTCTGTTTCAATCTTTTTATTGCAATTTTTTATATAAGGAAATACAAAAACATTGTGCAATACAGAAGTTTCCAGTTTTACATCGTAATAAAATGTTCTTATACAGCAATTGTCTCTCTATACACGCGTATACTTTCGTCTTAATCATGGCCTGTCTCCGGCGTGTCTTCTGGAGCAACATGACCTTTATGGTTGCCAATACACAGGAGACATTCCCCCTGCCTGCTAGCGCATGCGGAGTTTAGTGTTGGGCCTGTGGGCGGATTGGATGACCCTATCCCACTTGATCCACAACCTTCCACATTGCCATCCCTCTGCCTTGGACTAGGGTATGGGGTGGGCTAAGTATGGGGATGTGAAAGGGGGGGGGGGAGAAAGAGGAAAGTGAGAGGGAGGGATAAAAAAAAGGAAGAAAAAAAAAAGGGGGGGTCAGGGAGAAGAGCAGCGACTGAGGCAATCTCTCACTGTAGCAGGGTATTCTGGGATTTCTGGGAGGGCATATTCCACCCAAGGCTTCCATTTCCTCAAACTTCACAAGAGAATCTTTCAGGATACTTGTCAACTTCTCATTGGCCAGGATCCTGTTTAGCCTCTCTTTCACCAGTTGGAAGGGAACATCGGCCTTTTTCCAAGAACTTGTGATTGTTAACTTCTCTGCCAGCATAATCAGGGTTAGTAAGATATGTTGGATTCTGGTGACACCTTCCGGTTTCACATGGAGCAGGGCCACCTAGGGGTCTTTGCGTTTGTTGGTAAGAGAGTGATCAAAAGGCCGAAAACTCTAGATTGAAATGGATTTTTAAACACTAAGCGGTTGATTTACTATGTTCCCTACCGTTCGTACATAAAGGGATTTACTCCCCTTTGTTGTGGTCCCACGCCCAATTCCTGCATGTGTTTTCTAATGGGCGTTGGGCCACATTGTGACAGGCTCGGCGGATTGGGGGGGGGGGGGGCCAGATAGACAACCGCAACCCTATGGTCGCTGGACCCGCGACAGACCGGCGAGTAAGCAAAACTTACTGCAGCGTACACCAGTGAACACGGACTTTCGCGCTGCATTTTGTTGAGTTTGCACCACAATTAGCGGGTCAAAGTCACAGATATTTTCACTGAAGTGTCTTGGAGAATGGCGGTGAACTGCTGTGGCAGAATTCTTTAGCAAACAAATGAAATCTTGCTGAAAACACACTTTTATAGCATATGTTGGCATTGGGCATCTTGGGAGTGTCTGGGTTGTTTGAAAAGCTTATTTGAAAATGTAAAAGTCATGTAAAAACTTTATTAGTTATTTTTCACATACTGGGTAATTTTATAAAGTTCTTTCTCGAAAAATAAGTTAAAGATCCTAAAAAAAAAAAAAACAAAAGTGACAATCTCTCCCTAAGTAACATTCCTATGGGGTTCGCCACTAGGTGGCTAATACAAAAGTGTTCGCCAGCATTCGCCAAAATGAAGTAGAAGTAAATACAAACAAATGGGAAATCGCCGGAGAAACAGGCAAATTTTCACTTGGAAAATGCATAAACCCGGCAGATATGGATCAAAAGAAAAGAAGAACACAGAAACCATACAAACAGGTAACACTGGCTGTATAGTATAGTACAGCATGGTATAGTATAGTACAGTATGAACCAGTGATAGGCAGTCACACTATTGTTGACACAGCTGCACTATGCACACTGCATTCTCCGGAGTTCTCTACACAAACTGGGTTATTTCCATGAAGGAAAACAATTGATTTCTAAATATTTTATTTGCTTGATTATTGACCAAGAACAGGTTAGGCCACTTTTAATATATCCTTACATAACCTTACCTCTGCCACCTCCTCTCAGTTTCTAGATCTTTTGGGGATTTCTTTTATACAGTGCAGAAGCTGTAGGTAATATTTTTGGCTGATCCCCAGGATCACACAGGGCATTCCAAATCGAGATGCCCTGGGGGGGGGGGGAATAGGAAAGCAACCAGCCCTGGGCCAGGCTGCCTGCCAGCCCTTTCTCTTTCCCAGCTTCTGACCCACATGACCACCATCGTGTGGCTGCTGACCCACATGACCACCATCGTGTGGCTGCATTTCTCTGGCTGATAGAAGTAAGGATTGCGGTGGGTTGTGGGGGTATATGCACTCCCAGGAAAGGGGGGGGGCGGGTCTCCAGATGCCCCTCCCAAGCCTGTCACAATGTGGCCCCACACCCATTATGTAGTTAGCACTTCAAAGGAACTGTAAACCAAATGGCAACAATATGGCAGCAAAGCAGCTCACCCAATACCCGTGTTTCTCCTTCATTTCCATTTCATTTGAGTAGAAGCTGTAGCAGGGCTCCCAAGTTTTTCTTACTTTCACTTTCACCCCTCCAGGACTTTAAATATAAGGGTGCACCACCTATAGTACTGATAAATGTGCGCACTCTTTAATCACCAGCAAAAACCATCATGGAGTGGACGTGGACCTAGACCCCATCTTCCTCCCAACGAGGAGCACATAAACACATATCACATTTGCTAATTTTATTACAGAATAGTTACACTCACAATAATATAGATTAAAATACATAAAGCATAAAACACAAGACACTTAAATACTGCTGCAAAACTCCCTTTAATCTTCACAATCCACACCTATGAGGCCCTGTGGACCCCCCCACTGGTAATAGGTCAAAATCACACACCCTATGTATTCTAATTTTTGCACCAGCACAAAAAACTATCTCAAATAACCATAACAAAATGTGCAAAAATGGCAAAATAACGTGGAATAATTATAGCAATCCATCCTAAAGTGGCTGGTGCACAACAATACTCGCAGCACTGGTTGCATATAGTGACTTCATTAATTTAAATGAATTCATGGGTACATGAATAAACAAACTTATTCCACGATGTATTGCACAAAAAATACCCTGAGCAGATGCATAAAGTTAATAAAACATGACCATGATAATTAATCAGTGACAAAATAAAGTGCAAGTGGCAGCAATAAATGTAAACATTACCAGACCATATGCAGGAAGGTCCAAGGGGCAAATAAAGGAGAGGGAGATGCAGCACCAAAACGCCCATGTACGCGGCTCCCGTGCCACTTCAGGATCACGCCAAAAAACAGCCACACTGTCTCAGCATTGGAAACCTCAGTAAACCTGCAACCATCTCCGACCACAGAAGAGGGCACACGAGTGATAGAGCTGCACCATGACCCAGAAATTGGAGAAAAGCAAGTGGCTTCACTTAGCATACATAAGGCATTTACTTGAGATGCTTCATTTTATACTCCCGCGTCATATGACAAGGCAGGAGGAAGTTGTGTGCACCTGGACTGTGTCTTAAAACAAAACAGAAAGCTTTTGACGTTCTTTCCTGTACAAATTGTAAGCTTCTAAAGGCAGAGCTCCCAGCTGAAGTTTGTTGTTCAGCAGGAACCTGTAGAGTAGTAACTATTTGTATTTATTGTCTGATTGTATACTGCATGGCACTGTCAATGCAACCTTTGTAAGCAATCACTACTTTGCCAGGGGGCAGGATGCTGCTATAAAGATCACTCATTTGCATGAAAGATTCAGCACTGGATACCTGAGAAGCCACAATAGTCATTTTTATTTAGAACGTGGGCCTACACCCCTTTCACAATAACAGACTGCTCCATAGAAGTGGCTGCTATATCTTCACCCCCAACATGTCACTGCCCCCCACTACTGCAATCAGTGATCTGGCTCACATTGCAATCGGGGACTAAAACACACTTCAGCAGACTTCTAGAGCTGCTACCATGTGTGCTGTGGCTTAGGGTCCCCACATTGCACAGAGACCTGGCAATAGCAAGAAGAATATTTCTTACAATGGGGCTGATGGAAAGGGAGTGATTAACATGCACGCTTTCCCTTCCCAAGAAGAAAGCTGGAAGCCCACTGTAATGTGTTTACAGAATATAGAGAGACTGTAGTTATGTTCACAAGATACATAAAGCAGCTGTCCATGCAAAGATTGTCAAAATCCCCCCCCCCCTTCTTCCATTAATTCCCCTGCTCCAAGTCCAATTTGGGGGGGGGTGTTGAAGTAAAAAAAAAAAAAAACAGAGCTTGAGCGACAGCTTAGCCACCCCATGACTGTACATTGATTGGATGACTAAGCAGTCACTCATCCTGTCTGCAGTGGCTCTACCAGCAGCAGCGGCTGCAAATTCAGGGAGAAGAGAGGATCCACAGGCCCCTTTTGCCATGGGATCGGAGAGTCAACAAAGAGCCATTTATTAAAGCAGCTCAAAAGCCCCACTGGCCACTCCAGGGATGGCCTGTAGCCTACCTAGGGGGCATCAGAAATAAGGATGCCCTGCTATGTGAAACCCCTAGGGTCACCAGTAAATTCACCTTTATTGGTGGCTGCCACAAAGCATCCCCAGCTTCTCTGTAGCCGAGGAGCGCTTCTGTGCCATTTACATTCAGAAAGGCTGGACTGGGAGCTCGCGGCTGCATAGAAGCCAGGGATGCGGACACCAGCAGAATCCCATCAGGTAAGATCACCGGCGCCTCGGGGGGTTTCACACAGCAGGGTTTGGAGGATAGGTTAGGTTAGCGGTCGGGCCTGAAATCTATTTGATTCCAGGGCCAGGCCAAGTGGGTTTTGACCTGCTTTAAGGCCAGGGCACTGTATATTGTGGAAGAATTCCGCAGCCGCTGGTATGATGCCTTCCTGCTTTTCACCAGCCTCAAGTAGCAGTTGGAAAACCATCAATGGAACACTGAACCGGTATATAAAACTAAAATTATCAACAACAAAAACATGTCTCACCCACTCAAGACACTTGAATGCTTGTTAAAGCGGACCTTCACTCTGAATAAGAGTCTATCTTATATGTTTCCCACACCCTGTACATACAGATTGTCCACATTAAAAATTATCCTACCTGCATCTACTGCATGTTATGAGCTTTTAAACATCCAAGATGGCGGCTTATGGAAGGCAGCCTGCAAACAGGAAGTGCCTTCTGACTGTGCTGGTCTGCATTCTGAGACTGCTGACCGTTACCTGACCCCAGCTCTGCTCTGTCTGAGCAAAGCACAGCTATAACCCGCGCCCTGTACCTTATCCCATCCTCCTCTCCTCAGTAAGTGTGATGCTTCTGAGTCAAGATGGCGGCACCCGTATCCTAAAGTCCTGAACAGAGTTGCAGCCCAGTGGGGGAAAGAATAATAAGTTAGTGACTAAAAACGTAAAATATATTAATTTTAGATGCTGGGGAACCGTTTTTTAAGAGTTTGGGCTTTTCATTAAATCACGCTGAAGGTCCGGTTTAAGAGAAACAAACCTAATTATAGGTATACAATTATAACCTAATGTCACATGTACACACTTTGACTTTGTTCCATTGATTGATTTTTGATTTTTGCTTGTGGTCTATTACATAAGTTATTACATCCAGCTAATGACAATCACACACTGAACAGAACAATAGACCTAAATGTAATGTTAAAGTGGAACAAAACCCAAGATTTTGACTATCCTGGGTTTTGGTCCTTTCCCCTGGGGCACCCCGATCTTATAATATATATATATATATATATATATATATATATATATATATATAATTTTTTTTTTTTTTACAGGAGGCCAACATAGAAAATGATAATGCAGATGGTCACACCTCCCCCCTAGCAGCTGAATTATAAAGCACTATTGTATTCAGTGGCCCTGTTGAAGTATAAATTACAGGAGGGTGAGACAAGTAACATACTTATTATACACAGGGCATTGTGAGTCGCATATAACAGAGATAGGACAATGAATGCATGTAATGCATATAGTATTAAACCCTGAATAAGATCCTATCTTATATGTTTCCCACACCCTGTACATACAGATTGCTCACATTAAAAATCATCCTACCTGCATCTACTGCATGTTATGAGCCTTTAAATATCCAAGATGGCGGCTCATAGAACATCAGGCAGCCTGCAAACAGAAGTGTCTTCTGACTGTGTCGCTCTGCATTCTAGGATTGCTGTCCTTTCCCTGACCCCAGCTCTGCTTTGTCTGTGCAAAGCACAGCTATAACCCCACCCCCTGCACTTTATCCCACTCTACTCAGTATGTGATGCTTCTGAGTCAAGATGGCGGCACCCGTATCCTAGAGTCCTGAACAAAGTTGCAGTCCGGTGGGGGGAAATACTAATAAGTGACTAAAAACGTAAAATATATTAGTTTTAGATGCTGGGGAATAGTTTAAAGGTTTGGCTTTTCATTAAATCATGCTGAAGGTCCGGTTTAATAGGCAAATGCAACACACCACATTGATACATGAGTATGTTAGGAGAGAAGGCCCTGCCCTTGCAAGCTTATGAATCCTCCAAATGTGCCTTTATAATCTATAGTTTAGTTATGGCTGCTTGTTTACCAGCAAGAAGACTGGACATAAAATAAATAGTAACATGCTAAAACTAAACCGCTGGCTAGTTACAGAAAGGTCTACACGACTCCAAGGTCCCCTGGTTTATGGCTGAATGCACAGGGACAGCCCATCTGGGACTTTACCCATCATATTTGCTGCAAAACTCTTAGTAAATTATGTACACTGCAACGCCACGCCAAAAGCAAAGAAAAAAAAAACGTTGGGGTACCTTTTGGGCAGGTGAGAGCAACTGGTAATGGTTAAACATGAGCAAGGCATAAAGAGTCCATATAAGTGATTGTAACCAACTGACCACAGCCATGAAAATCCTTCTGTCCCGAATCCAAATGTAAAATGTGACAGGTCCTGCTCCCTGTGAAATCCCGTCTCCCGCTGTCAGGCGCTTTGCCTCGCATCATAGAGCTTCATGTCACGGCCTCAGCTGGGACTCAGGAGTAGGGGAATTTTGTGACCCAACGTTATACCAGACTGAATAAAAATACAGACACCAGAACTGTACTCTTAGCTACTGCCCAATGTTACTGCCCATCATAAAGTAGTAATCAATGGCTTGGGAAATTATTTGAGTGCTCTGTGATACAGTCAGTGCATGCCCTGAGCATAGCCCCACTAAACTACTGCAACAGCCTCCTCTATTATCTACCAGCAAACAGACTGGCACCCCTCCAGTCTATTCTGAACTCTGCTGCTCGCTTCATGCATCTCTCTATTCACTTCTCCAGTGCTGATCCTCTATGACAGTCCCTCACTCTGGCTGCAAATATCTAAAAAGAATTCAGTTTAAACCTATAGCCCTAACCCACAAAGATCTCTCTGACCGGCCTGCTGTCTGAAACCCACCAGATTGCCGAGCACAACTCCCCTCTTCCCAGTCCTATGATGCATGCAGGCATGGCCGCTCGTCCAATCAGCGCGTGCTGGCGGCCGCGTCCCCCAATTCCCTCTAACGGGAAGCGTGCCCGCGCCGGGTATTCACAAATGCCTGCCACTGGCACGCGCCCTTACTAGAGGGACAGCAGCGATGCGGCTCACGCATGCGCTGTTGGACCAGGAAACAAGGTAAGTGAATGGTGATACCCGGGGGGGGGGGGGTTCACACAGCGGGGCATCCTGATTTAGGATTCCCCGGGGGGAGATCGGCCTGGGAAACTTATAGATTCCCAGGCTAATCGCGCTGGGTTTTGGTCCACTTTAATAGAAGTCCATAGACTTCATGTGGGACCTATCTTTACAATGCCATGTTGTAAAGCATGGGAGCAAAACTGAACATTTGTTGTTTATATAGTTATATATAATTATTTATTCTTATATCTGAATATATTAATATATATATTAATATATATATATATATATATATATATATATATATATATATATATATATATATATATATATATATATATATATATATATATCCCTCCTCATACAATAGGCTACACACTAACACTCCAAATCTCACCTGTTCAGTTAAAGAGGACCAACAAGCAAAAATGAATTAAACCAGACCAACACAACAAACAGTGCTCATATGCATCCCTCTCCAGGGCAATTTAGATTGCTGCACATAAAAAATAATTTACCTTTTTTCTAACGCCTGCTGGGGTGAATTTAAACAACAAGATGGCCGCTCATGGGCTTGCAGGCCACCTGCAAACAGGAATTCATGCAGGGCTTCTTGTTACCGTGCATTTCAGTTATGTCAGTTGGCCACTACCTTTCTTTGCCAACTG
Source organism: Gastrophryne carolinensis (assembly GCA_027917425.1). Lineage (NCBI taxonomy): Eukaryota > Metazoa > Chordata > Amphibia > Anura > Microhylidae > Gastrophryne > Gastrophryne carolinensis. Next base: position 369,251,783 of record CM051239.1, read on the forward strand.
TGCCAGGCTGTTGGTCCTGTTTTATCAGCTGGCTTAAGCCACCCACATCACAATCTCAATAGCCTTCGGAGCAGTTGCCACCATGCTTAAACCGGACCTTCAGTGTGATTTAATGAAAAGCCCAAACTCTTAAAAAAACGGTTCCCCAGCATATAAAATTAATATATTTTATGTTTTTAGTCACTAACTTATTATTCTTTCCCCCACTGGGCTGCAACTCTGTTCAGGAATTTAGGATACGGGCGCCGCCATCTTGACTCAGAAGCATCACACTTACTGAGGAGAGGAGAGTGGGATAAGGTACAGGGGGGCGGGTTATAGCTGTGCTTTGCTCAGACAGAGCAGAGCTGGGGTCAGGTAACGGTCAGCAGTCCCAGAATGCAGAGCAGCACAGTCAGGAGGCACTTCCTGTTTGCAGGCTGCCTGATAAGATGGCGGCTTCCATAAGCCGCCATCTTGGATGTTTAAAGGCTCATAACATGCAGCAGATGCAGGTAGGATGATTTTTAATGTGAGCAATCTGTATGTACAGGGTGTGGGAAACATATAAGATAGACTCTTATTCAGAGTGAAGGTCCGCTTTAAGTCTTCACAGATATCTTGCAGAATGTAGGCCCGAAGCACAGGGCAGGACAATCACTCCTAATGACAATAAGTGTTAAAGAAGACCAAAACCCTTTAGTCCCTGCCCTGGGCGATTCCCTGTCTGACTCACGATGCTCCATACTGTTACCCCCCCCCCAGATATACTTACCAATGTGGCGATCCCCCGGAACATTGTGACATCACTGACTTTCCACCACTTATGCACGAACACCAGACATTTCTTGAAGCGGCACAAAAGCGGCCTCATCTCCAAGACAAGCCATTAGCCTGCCCTCGGTGCGCCTAAAATTGGGATTTCCTATCCTGTGAAACCCCCGGGGTCACCAGTAACCTGCAGCTCCCACAGGATGGTCTTTGCAGGCGAGCGCATCCCCCGCTTCCCTGTATCTCAGGTCTGCTCCTGCACCCAGCTATTCCGATAGTCTGGGAACAGGAGCAAGTCAGCTGAGGTCAAACTGGGTCTTGTGCCACTTTAATGGCTGGACACAGGCGTGTATCAGCTACAGGGAAGCAACTGGTGGAAGACACCGGCAATGTTTGCCTGACACCATTGTGATGGCCTGGAATCACCCGTCAGTTTATTAGAATATCTAATGCATACACCATGGGATAGACCGGAGAGGTAAGAATATCATGGACCAAGGCCCAGGTGACTGAAAAACAAAATGGGTTCTGGTCTGCTTTAAGGTTGGTGGTGTGTGAACTGTGGTTTTACATGTGTATAGATCAGGCTGCATGTGCTCTCCCAATCAGCGAGGGAGCCTTTTCCAACCTGACTGAGGGCAGGAAGCCATGCTCATTGCAGTGTGTTGGATACAAATAAACAGCTGATGGTGAAGAGGTCTTCAGCTGTAAGCTCACTTCTGGAGTAGCTGGCCTGATAAGACTAGTGAATGCATTTTTTGGGGCCATACAGATTTTATCCTTTAAACTGGACCTTCAGCATCATTTAATGAAAGCCCAAACCCTTAAAAACTATTCCCCAGCATCTAAAATTAATATATTTTAAGTTTTTAGTCACTTTTTATTCTTTCCCCCACTGGGCTGCAACTCTGTTCAGGGCTCTAGAATACGGCCGCCGCCATCTTGACTCAGCGGCATCACACATACTGAGGAGAGGAGAGCGGGATCAAGTGCAGGGGAAGGGCTGCTTTGCACAGACAGAGCAGAGCTGGGGTCAGGGAAAGGTCAGCAATCCCAGAATGCAGAGCAGCACAGAAGACACTTCCTGTTCGCAGGCTGCCTGATGCTCCATGCGCCGCCATCTTGGATGTTTAAAGGCTCATAACAAGCAGTAGATACAGGTAGGATGTTTTTAATTTGGGCAATCTGTATGTACAGGGTGTGGGAAACATATAAGATAGACTCTTATTCAGAGTGAAGGTCCGCTTTAGATAAAAGCAAGCTCACTCAGCTAAATTGGTGGCAGAGGAAATTGGGAAATTGCTATGGAGTAAACAAGGAACATAATGTGCCAGAATGGCATAGGCAGGAGAGAATAGCCGTGCCCGCGCCGCCACTTTATTACTAGCACTGAGCGGCTTTCAGCGCGGCCGCCTCTAATGAGTGCAGCCATTATATTAGCTTGCGGCAGTCAGAACAAGCTTTTAAGATGCCCACCGGTCCTTTTTTATAGATCAGAAAGTTATTCTAGGCCAGGGCTCTGTGGGGGAGAGATGGGCACATTCATATTCCGGGCTGCTAGTCAGTCCCAGTGGCCTGGAAAACAATGCACACACATAGTGTGAGGACGGCCGACCTGCCCCAAACCCTGGATGCACCATAACAGCTTCCACTAACATTGCCTCCATTTCTCTACACAATAAAATGGAAGGAATCAAACTTTTCCTGTTTGAGTGAAACTTCCAAACCCTGAAATAGTTTTTCTGGCAGATGGCGGAGGCATGAAAACTTTTATAACAGCAAATTACTTTGCTCATAATCTTTTAATTCCTTTATACAGAAATACTCCTGGTCAAGGAATTTTCTTTGGCACCAGAGGCTAGTACAGGGATTGGGGGATTGGATGGGGTTGGTGAATGTTTCCTTCCAGGGGCTTGTTTAAAGTCATTGGCCTTGATTCAAGAAGAGTTGAAAAAAATTCTCATGGTAGTAAAAAAATTCAATTCATGAGAAAAAAAGCCTGAGAATGTCACTGTTACTAAATCACTATATAAAAAGACAATGAAAGTCAATGGCAGCTTTTACTACAGTGTAGAAAGGACTAAACGGTTCTCTACTTTTCCTAGGAGTAAAAAAGTGCCATTGACATATTGTTTTCCTTGCTGGTGATTCAGTAACAGTGACATTCTCAGGCTTTTTTCTTATGAATTGCATTTCTTACTACCATGAGAATTTTTTTTCAGCTCTTATTGAATCGAGGCCATTGTCCAGGGGTTGTACATCAGATATAGGAGAGCTGGGAACATGTGACATAGGACTGATTACCGAGGTACGTTTAATGGTGATCCTGGGGGTTTCACACATTAGGGCATCCTTTATCGGGATGCCCTGGGGGGGACAAGCTCCAAGCCAGCCCCAGAGCTACTAGAGTTTTGATCCACTTAGGAAAAACATTTATGGTTTTGCTTTTTTTAAAGTCCAAGGTGATCCTTACACCCGGGGCAAGGCAAACGATCAGCCCTCAAGTCTTTTAGACTCCAAGGTGGGATGCACAGGGTTTTGTTCTGCTTTAAAGCAACATTGAGGTTAGTATCCTATCTGGGGTTACAAGATTCGATACTACAGATGAACCTGGTTTCTTTTACTCTATTCACTTTCTATCCTAAACAATAAATAAACCCACCATCAGCTCTACTGCTTTGGTTTTGTTTTTAAAAGCATCAGTCAAGCGTTTATACTTCGTTTAGGTATGCTTTTTATATTTTTTTTTATTATTAAACCAACCCAAACAAAGCAGACCTAAACCCTGGAGTTCTGGGATTCACTGTGGGTCTAGGCAACTTATCTTAAGCTGGTCAGTCTCTTTAAAGTGGACCAACACCCACCGCTGATCGGCCCGGGAGATCAGCTCCCTCCCCGCGGGGCATCCGAAATCGGGATGCCCCGCTGTGTGAAACCCCCCAGGACGCCCACAAACCGTACCTTCTCCCGTTCCAACGGCGCATGCGCGGGCCGCCCCCCTCTCGCGCGTCCCTCTAGCAGGGCGCGCACCCGCGCCGGCCATTTGTGAATGGTAAGAGGGACGCACGAGAGGCCTCACCTTGTCCGTCGCTTGTCAGTCGGCGGTGAGGTACGTTTTTTGGGGCTTTCTGGGGGGTTTCACACAGCGGGCACCCCCGATCGGGGTGCCCCGCAGAAGTGGACCAACACCCAGGATAGTGGTATAGCCACATACGGGGTATAGCCACACAGATTCTAAAACTCCTCAGTTCCCATAGGGAAAACAGTAACGTTAGGCGTCAAGTGCCGCTTCTTAGCATGGGCCTTACGCGCTAAGGACTTCGCAATAATCTGTTCAACAGTAGCCAGTCTAGAAGACACATCAGGCTGAGAGTCCCCACTAGTATGCAACTCAGTAGGAGTGAGGTTTAAGCTTGGGGGAGTAGGTGAAGTGAAACGAGGTGCAGCCACTGGCAGGCCAGATTGCAATGCAAGCACCTGCTCAGCGCAGGGTACACAGATCCGCGCCTTGTCAGCGTCAGCATGAGGCTGCCCACACGCTACACACAGCAGGTCTTGTCCCAAAGGGACCCCGGTCACATTATCCTGAGATGCCTTCATATGGTGATTTTAGCGGCGCTATACGCCGATAGGGAACGACGCTATGTAGCAACCCTGGATGCCCCAATAACCCACTAAGGAAGTGGGAGTATAATTTTTACAAGGCCTACAAGTAATATACTAAAACAGGGCTGGGAGAAGCCAAAAAGGGTTCGCCCCGCCTGAAAGACATAAGCAGACAAGACCTTAAGCACATCGTAATAAAAAGTGAAGGATATAAAGCTGCCCGCGAGGGCACTTACGGACCGCGGTAGGTAGGAGTCCGTCGCGCATAGGCCAACCAAGCAGGGAAGATGGCGTTGGCATACCCCCGAAGAGCGCAAAGCCAGAACGGCAAGCAGCCAATGATGGCACACCAGCTCCTGAGGTAATGCCGCCGCCAAGCGCGGATGCAGTAAGACAAGTCAGCGCGGCGGCTGACACAAGATTAAACAGCATGTGAAAAGAGAGTGTAAAGCACAGAATGCACAACATACATATCTACACACACACACACCTCTTTTCCCCCGAAAACTACAAGGAGGATGAGGGAGGACGGCGGCCACTTAAATAGGGCCCACCGATAGGCAGGGGCAATAGTGCGGGAGGGGCATCCCATAGAGGCTCACCGTAAGCCTACCCTTTGGTGGGGGATTGCGGTGGAGCAGAGCTCCTAAGCACCTAACAGCGGTGCTGCCTACCCTCACCCGACCAGCGCAGCCAAGGCTGGGAGGCATATTACTAGTGGAACGGGTGGGAATAGTCCTACATGGCCGCAGGCTAATAACCCCGCTCACCTGCGAGTAGAGATCACATTTCTCGTCCTTCGCAGCCAGACTGCAGAGAAATTCTGGGGATTTGTGGGAGGTCCCCGGGTATTTGAGGGGCCGGGAGGAGCCTATTTTCGATGTCTCTGCAGTCCAGCGCCATCTGGCGGAGTATATCCCCAACTGTAAGTATTAGATTTGGAGCAGGACGTACTGTATACTAAGAATACCCTGCTAGGAGGGAATAACTGCAGTGCTGTAGACATTCAGTTTGCCTTTAAGGGAAGCTATAGGGGTTATTCAATATACATTTACATACATAAAGCACAAGGGATGCAGATGCAAATTAGACACACGGCATATAGAAGGCTTTACATTAATGGCGGTCAGCATACAGCCCCCACTCTCCCTAATGACACAGGTGAGAAAGAACCTGTAGATTTTAATAAAAGGCAGCTTCAGGTGCTTCAAGGCATCTTGTAGCACAATGGGGGAAAAATCAGTAGAAGGAGCTCTTCTATAAAACTAGAGGAACCTATGGTCTCCATTTCAACTCCACTTAGGCGATGGGGGCAGGTCAGAACAGTCTGGTTTAATGAAGCTATAGCTATGAGTGTAGCAGGCTACATTCACACTATTTTAGGTGCAGAATGGATTTAGAGGGGTGCTGAATATATATAAGGAGTAATCAATGGACACGGGGTTTGGCAGATGACAAATAACTTTTGAGGATTCCACTATAGAAATTGAAAAGTGTGATTATCTTTTTAAAGTGCCTCCAATGGAGAACAGCGCAGTCCTAGAGTCTTAAGAGAGCCCGGGTCCACCCACTAGCGTGCCCGGAGGGCATACAAAACTGGGATGCCCTGTTGTATGAAGCAGATGTTAATCTTACCTTTCCTGGCGGCTCTCATGACAAGGTCGCTGCATCCCTGTAGCTGTGGCGCACTCCCGCATCCAGCCATTCTGGTTTGGGAGCATTTCTTAGACTACAGGGAAACAGCGGATAGAGGGCAGGTCATGTCCGCCAGCAATTTTAAGATCAGTCAATCAAGTAAAAAGTGCCAGGTTTGCATGGCCTCGGCAGTAGAAAAACACCATTTTTTTTTTTTTAACTGAATCAGTGCCAAGCCGGCCACAACTTGTGCTGGGGGTGGGTGAAATCAGCTATGAGCATCAGCCCCGGGTACTGGGGTTTTAGGGTGTGCATCAGCAACTGGGATACCCCCTAATCGGTGTGTTTGTAAAAAAAAACCCTGGCTTAATTATTATTATTATTATTGTTTATTTATATAGCGCCATCATCTTCCGTAGCGCTTTACAAAGTAGTAATTACAGACAGGGTAGAAACATACGGTAAATATACTATTTCAAATGCAGTTTTACAAAGTTGACAATGGATATTCTGAGTACAAGATCCAATAGGGGAGAGAGCCCTGCCCTTGCGAGCTTACAGTCTAATAAGCACAATTCTCCTCGGATCCTGGCGGGCCAGGTAGTTTCCACAAACCCGTGACTGGACCTTGGATGATGGGTCAGTCACTCAATCCCAGTAGCAGCGGCGCTGTTCTAAGGATTGGCTGGCTGCCTTGTCACTTAAACACACAGGTCCCAGCTGCTGAAACCGTGCCCATCACCGGCCCAGATCTAGCGACCAGGTTTTAATTTAGATTTTTTTTTATTAACCTAATCAATTTGGCGCAGGAGGGAGGAAAAAACCACAGGGAGTTGGAATTATGGGGTTTGTTTGTAGGTCCTCTTTAAGCAATAGTACTTAGATAATACACTTTCCTAATATATATAAATAATTGGGATATCTATCAAGCTGGTTATTTATTATAATCATGCACAATTCAGCATCCACGCATTAAACTTTTGGGGAAAGCACCAATAGTCCTTCCTCCAATAGGACAATAGTCCTTCCTCCAATAGGCCAATAGTCCTTCCTCCAATAGGCCAATAGTCCTTCCTCCAATAGGCCAATAGTCCTTCCTCCAATAGGCCAATAGTCCTTCCTCCAATAGGACAATAGTCCTTCCTCCAATAGGACAATAGTCCTTCCTCCAATAGGACAATAGTCCTTCCTCCAATAGGACAATAGTCCTTCCTCCAATAGGACAATAGTCCTTCCTCCAAAGCTTGACATTTGGACGCCATTTAGCAGGGGTCCCCCAACCCTTCTCAAGGCCCACCAGCAGGTCATGTTTTGTGAATCTCCACACAGATGCAGCAGCAGAGGTATAGAGGCACCTATGAGGAGAATCACAAAACCTGAGCTGCTGGCAGGCCTTGAGGGGAAGGGTTGGGGACCCTAAAAACTCGTTTGCCGCCGCACACCTACCAAAAATAAGGCAGGGGATGCACGGTTAGCGGTGACACCGCAAGCCCATATGTTGCAAATAAAACCAGCACTCCATGTGTGCACAAGATAAGTAGGATTGTAATTGCACACAAAAATTACAAGCAGGAACAGTTAGTCCATAAATCCAACGTTTTGGGGGTTACCGTGAGCCCCCTTCATCAGGGAATACATACAACAAGTGGCACTTACCAAAGCATCATTAAATATACAAAACAACCAATGGCAGGCATGGAAAAAGCCCGCCTGGCGCTATAGTGACGTCACAGTGTTATGCTGACAGCATTCGGACTGAACAGTTGCGCATGATGTATGACAAATTCCGCACGCGGGGGTATCCCACTCTCTCCCAGCTCTCCAGAAAGCCAAAGAAATTTTCAGGACTAAACCAGAAAAGAAGGTGAAAACCGAGTGTACCCCATTCATTCAGACTTTCAATGTCGTCTCGCCAAAGATTGAAAGGATTTGTCGCAGGCATCACAATATACTTACAGCGGACCCCAATTTGCCCCCGAGTGAGGGTGTATCATAGAAGCCGCAATCTAAAAGATATACTAGTCAGAGCGGATCCCACAGAGAAATATAGAAAGACTACCCAGCCATTATCAACTAGATTGGGATGCTACAAGTGTTTCAATTGCAACATTTGCAACTCCCTAATTACAGGGGAATACTTCACACATCCGCACACCGGTCACCGCTTCAAGATCCGGGATGAAGGGGGCTCGCGGTAACCCCCGAAACGTTGGATTTATGGACTAACTGTTCCTGCTTGTAATTTTTGTGTGCAATTACAATCCTACTTATCTTGTGCACACATGGAGTGCGGGTTGGGGACCCTGACTGTATAGCACATGCTTATAATAAAAGATGGGGGACCATTGCCCTTTTGAAGCACGGTTTTATTTTTTTATTTTTATTTTTTAAAGATACTTGACCCAACCTAGCACATTTGCCAGGAACACTTCACATCAAGCATGTGCAGGTTGGCAACTTTCTTTTCATTTACTTTTTAGGTTGTTGCCCGACCTGCCTCCCCTCTATTTCCCTCCTTACTTATTCCCATCAGCCATCACTGACATATTTTATAAATGCCAGGGTTCCATTTACAGGGAAAGAGTAGACACGAGCTGACAGCTGGCATGATGTAATGAAAAACATTCAGTTTATGTGGACACAAATAAAGGCTTAGTATAATTCCAGATCAGGAAAGGTTTAGGCAGCGTCTACGGTTTACAGCGAGATGATGGGACATAATTGCTGTAAGAACAGGTTTGGATAATCCTGATTTTATGGCAGCATAGAATATGCGATCCAGCTATTAAAATAACTGAACTAAATATCCAGCGACGGCCTACTAGCAAATCCTATTGAACACTATAAATAATCAATTGAACACTATGGGATACCAATCCCCAATAGAAATAAATGACAAATTAGAAGAAAAAGTGGAGTAGTACTAAAATACTTCCATTCTGCACCATGCACAGGGCTTTCCAGCTTGAAAAGTCCAGAATTCAAATCCATAAATACCTGCACTCTGTTTAATATGAACTGGCCTATAAGCTTCTATGGAACAAGGTAAAGCGTACCAAAACCTATTTAACACTGAATGGGTGTTGGTCCATGAGTGTGGGGACAGGCCCCCTTCCAAAAAACACTGCCACCATATTGAGATTTTCGAATCCGCTCATCTCTCCCATCTGCAAAATCCGACCCCCTGTATTAGCTTCCCTCACATGGTCCGGGTTTCCGGGTTTACCTGGGGGATATTATTTTTGCAAGTGTAATCATTGGGTGCACTTTCACTTTAGTCTTAAAAGCAGAGCCAAACATTTGCATCCCAGCTAAAAGACTCCAGGTCCGGGTTACAGCTCCCCCCCCCCCCCAGGCATCCAGATTTGGGATACCCTGCAGTCTAGAGGTGGATAAAGTTACCTTAGGATTCAATCACATGGTGCATGAGGGTGGTCACTGGCTGCATCCCCATAAGTGTGCACCCTGCCACCATATCTGAATGGCTAGCAGCCAGTGGGAGACACCCAGCCTTTTTTTATTAGAACTTATTGTATTATTGATTAGTTTATAGACACACCTCTGTTATAGTTTTGACTGGATGAAAGCCTGTGCGTGTCACATGGAGGGGTAGATCAAGTTAAGCAAACTAGCGTTGCTTGGGGTTTTACACATGCTAAATCCCAAATGTCGAGAAACAGGACAAAAACCCAGGTGAGTGAAAATCCTCGGTTTTTAGTCTGCTTTAAACCCACTCTTAAAGAGGACTCCCACCTGGGAATTTCACTTTTCTGGGTATTGTTCCTCTCAGATGGAGGATACGGATTTGGGACGCCCTGCTGTGTGTACCCCCCAGATCGCCATAAAAACTCACCTACCTGTGTTGTCACATGGCTCGCTTGATTTCAATCTGCTCCCCTCCACTCGCACTGAGATGAGCTGAAGGAAGCCAAGCCGTGCACACCACTGGCCTCATCTCCAGCCCAGTCTCTAGCTGTGGCGTGCACGCACCACCCAATCGGAAAGACCGGGTGCGAGTACAGGTATAGCGACTAGTGAGCGGAGATGCGGCTGCGGCATTGGCTCCGGGGAGCAGGCAAGTGAGACGGCGTATCCAAGTGGCTTCACACAGTAGGGCATCCCGACTCCAAGGCCTCCGTTGTGTCTCCTTAAATGTAACCCTTTAAAGAGGAAGGACATTCTTGTTTAGGCATAGCATGGTAACCTTTTGGGGTTGAGTGATGCTGCGGGGGGGGGGGGGGGGGGTTGTGCCACAGTTGGTGTCCCCACTCATATATAGCGAAGCCAATGTGCAAAATTAAACAGTTCCCAGAGTTTCTGGTGATGTGTTTCCCGTCAGAGGTCAGTAGTCATGGTGTTCTTTCCCAGGCTATATTCCCATGCAGTGTGGTGTTGTAACATGACAGTCATTATCAGTGCTATTTCCATCCCCTGGCAGCAGCGCGGATCTTCATAACACATGAAGCGACTGATCTGCTCCTCTACCACATCCTGTCCCAGCCTTAGTTTGTAAAAATTACTCTTAACCATAATCACAATTTCCTGCATCGAGAGGTTCATACAGAGGATACACATTGCCAAATGTAGGCTCAGTTACTGGGTCGGCTATTTATTGCCCATCCGTTCTCTAACAGAAACAACATTCAAGACAATGACATCTGGTGGTAGAACAAGAGTTTTTAACCGGACCAGGGGGTGGAGGGGTATCTCCTGATGGTTTTTATGCAGCATTAAATGTGGCAGCTTTGGCCACTTCACCTGGATTCTGCCGGCATTTCTGCAGCCCTGGTATAAGAGTGTTGCACTTCCAATTGGCCAGAGCTGTACAAAGCTCAACCAAGGTGCCCATAGAGATGCCTTAGTCTGGCCTAATACACTGCCACCTATAGGCTGGAAGGTAGAAGTGCGCCACCTGGTTTCACATACCAGGGCTTGTTGCAATTATGGGTGTGTTTAGGGGGCACCTCTCCAAAATTCTGCACAGGGCAATATTTAACCTACAACCCTTGATACACATGAATTATATGAATACCTATAACCCTTGATACGCAGGAATTATATAAATAAGCCCTGCCACTCCCATCACAAAGGGCAGCTCAACACAAGCTGAAATTTATAATTTTCCAAAAATGAAAAAAAATCAGAACATGGCCATGTGTAGCCTTACTCAATGGAAAAACATTGAAGTGAATATGGACAAGGACTTTAAAGCAGAACATAACCCACCAGCGGCCGGCCTGTAATCCAAAAGATTTGTATGATCGCTTGCTCGCCAGTTTTTTATTTGCTTATGTAAACCCTGCATTAGTCCGACAATCAGCAACTCACCCAATAGCATCCCACGGAGTCCGGGCCTGAACTCCATTATATGGAGCCTCTGTGTCCGGCTCATGCCCCACCACCATGCCCTCTCCAGTCACTACAATAGAGGGGGGTGTGGAAGGCTTCAGCACACCCCCCACCATTGCAATGGATGGAGAGGGCATGGCAGCGTACCTGTGACTAATGGCCTGATTTACTATAAATTCCAATCCAGGTTCGGGCAAGGGATTTGGTGCAGGATGTCATCCAGTGATGAGGCGAGTTGCAGATCGGACTGATTAGTTGCTTGCTATTTTTATTGGGTGGTCAGTCCCTAGCAGCATATTAAATATTAGCCTAAAACATGGATGTAACACTAGCAAAAGAAAATAATAACTTTGGACATACATTGGGTGCTTAAAAGTGAACCAAAACCCAGGATTTTGACTATCCTGTGTTTTGGTTCCCAAATTCGGGATGCACTGGGGGAAAAAAACTCACTTTTCCCCACGCGGTCATGCAATCAGGGTGCTCCTCTCCACTCATCAATTTCGCCTAAGAATCGGCTAAGGGGTGAATATAGCCAATAGCAGCCAAGCACCCTGCTAGCCTCTAACAAGACGCGTGCCTGTGCCGCCACTCATAAAGGCCTGGTGTGGACATGAGTCCGGCTAAAGGTATAGCGTCCACAGCCCACTCCATTGGATTGGAGAGCAGCTAGGTACACAGGGGGCTTGGGAGGAGGGGGCTCACACAGTGAGGCATCCCCCCCCCCAGGGTTTCAGCATAAACTGAATTTGCTTTTTCTATCTATCAAAGAAATTTACTGCATCCCTCGAGGAGAGACAAAGGATGTAAAGAATCATTTATCTTTCATGTCCTGTTATGCAATTAAAGCGGACCTTCACTCTGAATAAGAGTCTATCTTATATGTTTCCCACACCCTGCACATACAGATTGTCCACATTAAAAATCAACCTACCTGCATCTACTGCATGTTATGAGCCTTTAAACATCCAAGATGGCGGCTTAAGGAAGCCGCCATCTTATCAGGCAGCCTGCAAACAGGAAGTGCCTCCTGACTGTGCTGCTCTGCATTCTGGGACTGCTGACCTTTACCTGACCCCAGCTCTGCTCTGCAAAGCACAGCTATAACCCGCCCCCCTGTACTTTATCCCACTTTCCTATCCTCAGTAAGTGTGATGCTTCTGAGTCAAGATGGCGGCGCCCGTATCCTAAATTCCTGAACAGAGTTGCAGCCCAGTGGGTGAAAGAATAATAAGTTAGTGACTAAAAATGTAAAATATATTAATTTTAGATGCGAGTTTGGGCTTTTCATTAAATCACGCTGAAGGTCCGGTTTAAGTCTTGATTTGTGAATTGGTGCATGTACACTACACTTCCCTTTATTGCCTCTGGTTGAAGCAAATTCCTTGGATGTACTGTATGTATGTTCATATACACCTGGTGAATATAATTCTGTATTGTGATTGTACAGGGACGTTTCACCAAGTATCTCTCCAGTGCACAGGCTCAGTGCTCGGAGACAGCAATGCCAGAGCTGAGCTGGTACAGGGACTGCAGGCGTGGGAGAAGCAATACTCAATAAACCACTTGGTCTCTCTGTTTTGTGAGTTGTAAGCACTGTGCAGCCATTTGCTAGGAGGTGGAGAAGCCAAGTTGTAACCAGCCACAAGCAGATGGTAGTCACCGCTTTCGGACATCACACCAGCAACCAACAAACCTTGGAATGCAAGCGACAGGTCCGCATGCCATGGCCAGAAGATAAACTAAGGGTGAAACTACAGCCACAGGAAAACCTGACCACATATTAATGACCACCAGTGAGGATATTCTATATAGACAGTAACACAAAATACTTATACTCCGCTCATATTCCTCTAGAAAAAACCTGACCATATATTCATAACCACCAGTGAGGATACTCTATATAGACAGTAACACAAAATACTCAGCTCATATTCCTCTAGAACAGGGCTCCCCAAACTTTTCTTTTTAAAAAAAAGTACCACTTTATTTTTTCTAATTCATAATCATGTACCAGCTAGGTGGTAGGTATAGATGGCAGCAGACCAAGTTGGGGTACAGATCATTTTGCAGCCTGGCACATAGCATCAGTGGGAAACCGCTCATAAGGATGAGATGAAGACCAAGATTATACAAATAGAACAGGGATTGGCTTAAAGTGGACCAACACCCTGAGGTGATCAGCCCAGGAATCTATAAGATTCCCGGGCCGATCACCTCACACACCGCGGGACATCCGAGATCGGGATGTCCCGCGCGGTGTAAACCCCCGAAAAGCCTTACCTCTCCAGCCGCTGCTTCCGCCGCCGCCGCCTCACTCGCGCTCCTCTAGACATGCGCGCGACCGTGCTGGCCGTCTCTGAATGGCCGGCGCGGGCGCACACACGTCAAGAGTGACGCGCGGGAGGCGCCGACGGGCAAGCTGCTTGTATGTTGCTGTCAATCAGCTTGTATTTCGGCGCCGATTGGACGGCGCGGCCACGTGGGAGCGGGGAGAGGTGAGTTTTGGGGGCTTTCTGGGGGGTTTCACACAGCGGGGCACCCCCGATCGGGGTGCCCCGGGGAAGTGGACCAATACCCAGGATAGTCAAAATCCTGGGTGTTGGTCCACTTTAAACCGGACCTTCACCATGATTTATTGAAAAGCCCAAACCCTTATAAAACGATTCCCCAGCATCTAAAATTAATATATTTTAAGTTTTTAGTCACTTACTTATTATACTTTCCCCCTCTGGGCTGCAACTCTGTTTAGGACTTTAGGATATGGGCGCCGCCACCTTGACTCAGAAGCATCACACTTACTGAGGAGAGGAGAGTGGGATAAAGTACAGAGGCGCTGGTTATAGCTGTGCTTTGCTCAGACAAAGCAGAGCTGGGGTCAGGAAAAGGTCAGCAATCCCAGAATGCAGAGCAGCACAGTCAGAAGGCACTTCCTGTTTGCAGGCTGCCTGATGTTCCATGAGCCGCCATCTTGGATGTTTAAAGGCTCATAATATGCAGTAGATGCAGGTAGGATGATTTTAATGTGAGCAATATGTATGTACAGGGTGTGGGAGACATATAAGATAGACTCTTATCCAGGGTGAAGGACCGCTTTAAAAATACTCAGAGAGGACTGCTAAGATTGCTGTAAAGAGGCTGTCTGGGCTTAAGAAACCCCCTCATTTGTCATCACTCCTGATTTGGTATCCCCCGCAGTGGCAGTATCTTAAAGCAGAACACAACCCAAGAATTTGACTCCCCCCCCCGGGACATTCTAAATTGGGATGATAATGGGTTTTGGTCCACTTTAAGCAATATTAAGTGGATTGAGATGACACCTCAGAACCACCTGACAGGCAGGTAAGTATATTGGGCTAAACATGCCCCCTTAGTTTGTTGGGTGGGCTTACCTTTCATTGGGTTAGGTAACTGACCTTTGTTGAGTGTTTGCATTGTAAAGCAGAGATCATTTTGACACATGATCTCAGATGGTGCAAATCCCTGCCATGACATTTATAAGGGGAAGAGCAAGTCCTGTCATAGTATAATCCCTAGGAATTCTCTAACACTTCCCGGCCCCCACATGTGAAGCTCTACAGGGATCCGTGGGCTGTGTCCGCCCAGCAATTCCCACATTAATATACGCTGTGGAAGCCTTGTGTGCAGAGATTTAGGGCCGTCGCCTGGTTAGTGTAACAGTAGCGCACTGTGGGGGATTGCAGTTATGGTCTCTCATGGGTCATTTTTTCTACACAAGCTTTCATGGGGAATCACTCAGTTCCTTCAGATCAAAAGCAACAGAAGAGGCTGACCCCGGCCACAGAAAGCAGTAGGAGGGCAGCTTTAAACATGATTTATGGTCAAAAATATATTTACCCTCATACAGTGTCAACCCATTACTCTGCCATTTACAGAGCAGAGAGAAGCAGCCCGTCTGAGAAGCGGAGAACCATGATGTGGGCACCTACCCCACCCTGAAAATGGCCAACTCTGCCAGCAGACAAGAGCAGAAACTGCTGATCGGTAACTGTCATCGTCATGGGCACAATTACAAACCGAAATAAATTGTTGCATTGGAAATGATCTAAAAGCATTACACTTCAAACTGCGTCGATCTTTCTGGCCCATAAAATACTTGCCCCACCTAAAGTGGACCAATCACAATTTGGGATGCCCCACTGTGTAAAACCCCCATAGACCCCTCAGCTAAACTAGACCAACACCCTGGTGCCAGGGGTGGGAGAGCAGCAGTGCCCCCCCAACTACAGAAAGGCCGACCCCCCTTCAATTTCCTATGCTTGGGAGTGCGCGCATGCGATATGGGAGTGCCCGAAGCAAGCTCTTGGGCTCTCACAGACCGCGTTCATCATGCTGATTATTCTGCAGCGTCACAGTTCCAAGGGTCACATCCATTTGTTTTCTAAGAGAAATCATGAGGTGAACCTGTAAACATCTTCTCCATTTCTTCTTCAACCAAAATGGAAAAACGTTTAGGACAGTTCCAAATGTAGCCCCACGCAATGGTCTAACAATTGCCTGCGCCTGAAAATTATATATTTAATAGTTCGAGAGAACAAATAAATGCCATGGCAGGAAGGTGAGTTTTGCCCCCAATAGGTGGGGTTTCACACAGTGGGGTCAGGCCAAACCGGGATGCCCCAAGGACAAGAACCCATCACCAGGATAGTAAATATAGCAATAGGTCCACGAAATACTTCCAAGAGGATCACCACCTTCAGAGATCTATTCAAAGATGAGAAGCTAATAGCAATGTAAGCATATTTCTGTCCGGTAGTCTCTGCTCGCACCTATCCGTAGCGCTGAGCACTGGCATTTGTGATGCATTTTAGATGTGCTAGAGTTGCGATGTATCAAAATAGGTGCTGCGCTTTTCATTGTGCTTGTGTATTTGATACAAACCCTTTTAAGAATGGCAGGTAAAAGGTGAAAGTCCCCTGTATTGCTAATGCAACGCAAGCACAACGCAGGTACACTGCCCTATACTCCCGATGCTATAGGCTTCCACTGACTAGAATGGTGCAGACGCAACACAGAGAAGGTAAGTGAACTCGCCCATAGAAAATAAGGGTTATCAATGCACAGCAATGCTACATCCAGAAACGGCGCAGAGGTGTGTAAGCAGACCAACATCCAGGATTTTCACCCCCCTGGGTCTTAACCTGCTTTACAGCTTTTACAATTTGGGATGCCCATGTGGGTGACTGGTGAGCTGCCTCCCTGGAATTTTTTAATGCAGAATTCCTCACCCTAATTTGGGATGCCCCACTGTGTGACAACCCTGCCATCACTTGGCCAGCGATCCCACTGCACATGTGCAAGCCAAATCCCTGCTCACCTCTAGCTTGAGGCTAGATCTCTGGGCTTTCATGCGACGGGGCATCCCAAATCCGGGATGCCCTGCTGGAAAGGAAGAATCCCAGTTCCTCTTAAAGCTGACCAAAACTCACATTTTTAACTTGCATCCCCTAAGTTGCTTCCCCCATGAAAAGCACTTTTTGCCAATTTTAAATGCTCCTGCTTCACTCTAATGCCAGATAATGGCGCCTGTTTTATCTGTAAAGCCCTGCCTCCTCCATTCATTAACACTGTTAATTACCATTACCACACCTATACAATGACTGATCACCTGCCGTCTCCCACCGAGCGACACCAAATAAATCAGTGTTCCAGGACAATTTGAAAAGTGAAAATATCCATTTCTAGTTCTAGTTGGTTAAATGTATTTCACAAGTTCAGTGGGTTTTGGTCCGCTTTAATGTCTGGTAATCTACTTGGAAAAAACGGATTGCTGGCCGAGGTGCATGCATTCGATTGAATGCTGAGCTGAATATATGTTTAGTTTCACAAGAGGGTGGTATTCAAAATCGGGATTCCCCGGGGGAGTGCGGGATAAATGCCCCACGGTGAAAACGTAAAGTAAGCTTATATTCAAAGCAGACCAAACCCACTGTCCCTGGCGTCTCATAGATCAGTGGGTTTTTGTCTGCTTTCAATATAAACGTACTGTAGAGCAATATATATATATATATATATATATATATATATATATATATATATATAAAATGTAGACACACGACTTGCTATGATTGCTACAGCCAGTGCAGTGTGTAAACAAGCAGTCCTATACACAGCCTCAGCAGCCAGTAGACTGGCATTACATGCAGCAGGGATTGGGGTCACCGGGCAGTACATAGGGCTCCATGGTGTAGTGAGGAGAAGCACATGTGGGTGCAGAGCACAGCCCGGGCGGGCGGCACAGGCAGCAGTGTATTTATTATATAGAGAGCAGTGGCCACTCACCCGCTCCAGGCATTGGCAGCTCATGGCTGTGGAATGCGGCTCCCGCCGGGTCACCGTGTGAATGTGCGGCCAGAGAGTAACCCAGCGCTTCCTTATGAGGGAGGAGGAGGAGGAGGGCGGCCAGCTCCCCGCCACAGCAACAACAATGCCGCCTCTGTGTGTCCTCACACGCTGCCCCCCTCCCCGCCAGCATACAGGGGGTTAATCCCAGCCCCGAGCACCCCAACCTCAGCA
This sequence comes from Gastrophryne carolinensis, assembly GCA_027917425.1. Taxonomy (NCBI): domain Eukaryota; kingdom Metazoa; phylum Chordata; class Amphibia; order Anura; family Microhylidae; genus Gastrophryne; species Gastrophryne carolinensis. The sequence goes on from CM051239.1 coordinate 369,269,660, forward strand.
GCGCCGTCATTCACTTTCCTGTCATGATATTATCACCATCACTTTCCTGTCATGATATTATCATCATCACTTTCCTGTCATATTATCACCATCGCTTTCCTGTCATGATATTATCACCATCGCTTTCCTGTCATGATATTATCACCATCCCAAGATATGCTAATGCTGCAATCATCTGAAATGGGGAACGTCTTATATCTATAGTGATACACGAACATACAGCAAGTCCAGCTGCCTTGATTTATTACAAGCTATACCATGTGCAGAATGGATGGGATCAGTTACACACTACACAAACTATTGTTACCCATTTTCTGTATATTTAGAGAGGAACAATCGCCAGGATTTTAGCTATCCTGTGATCCAGATTTGGGATGCCCCCTGTGTGATCATTCTTACCATAGCTGGCCTTTGGGGTGTGCGGGGCCGCCATCCTGAACCCTGTAAGGGAGCACAAGGAGCTCTCAGCTGGATCAGAAGGCCTCTGGATTTTTAAAATCCCCAATCTTTTCTCCATACTTTTAATAATAATAATTTAATAATATTAATTTAAAAATGATGGTCTTAGCTTCCTTTCTTCTTGAATTTCCCTTGCTTCATTCTTTTATTTTATGATCCCTCCATTTTCCTCTTTTCCATACTCCCTGCCCTTTTCATGTCATTTACACCTGCCCTTCATTTCTCGTGTCACCTTTTACTCCTCAGCCTCTTTTCAGCTTCTTCACAGCTCTTTATTTTTGTTTCTCTTTTTTTCTCTCTCTCACTCTTTCCTTCTTTCATTCTTTATTCTCTCTTTTGCTCCATTTTCACTTTGTTTTCTCTCTATATACCGGTATATTTATTTTTCTTTTGCTCTCTCCTTCTTGCTTTCTTTTCCTCTTTTTCCCTTTCCCCTATCATTTTTCTTTTGCCTTTTCTCTGTCTCCATATACTTCTTGCTCTCTCCTTCTTGCTTTCTTTCGCTCTTTTTTCTCTCCCCCTCTATCTTTCCCCCCTCACTCTTTTGCTCTTTTTTCCTTTCTTTTTTTTTATTTTGCTCTTTTTCCCCTTTCTCCAATCTTTTTTCTTTCACTTTCTTTTGCTCTTTTTTACTCTCTCTATATCCTTTTCAATCTCATTCTTGCTTTCTTTTGCTTTTTTACTCTTTTTCCTTTGTTTATATTTCTTTTCATTCCTTCTTTCACCTCTACTCTCTAATATTTCTACCCCCCCATCTTGATCTCATTTTCACATCCTCTTCATCTTTCTCTTGTTGCAATCTCCCCTCTCCCACTACCTATGTCATCCCTTATTTTTTCTCCTCCTTTCTCTTTTCCACATTCCCTCAATCCTCAGTTTTCAACCTCTCTTCATATTACATTCCCTTTTCCCTCTGTCCATCTCTTTTCCACATGTTCTCTTATTTCTGTCTAGTCTTTTCTGCATTCCTTCTATTTTTCTTGCCCCATTTCTGACTCCCTCTTTTCTGTGTTTCCTCTGTTGATCCTACACAGGGTGACACTTACCCTAAGACTGGCCCCAATTCTGACCACATCAGTGATTACATGACACGTGTGCAGGCTCTCCTCCAATCAGCTTGAGGTTTTACTGAGCCCCTCTAATGTCAAAGCGCTGGCCGCCCCCCTTTGGCTGCCATTCAGAAATGGTTGGTACAGGTTCCCATCAGCTGCAGGGAAGCGGGGGATGCTGCTTTGGCCCATACATGCACTGTGGGATCACCAGCAAGGTGAGCATACTAGGCAATCGGGGGGTTTTCACACATCAGGGCATCCCAAATTGGGATGCCCCCGGGATAGGGAAACAACTGTCCCTTGGAGTTTTTAACGGCATGAGAGTATGTGGTTCCCCTCTAACCCCACCCCACTCTGCTCGAGCAGCACCACAGATTGCCCACATGATAATAAGACCCCTATTAGTGTCTAATAAACCATACCCTGAAAATCATGGAAGTTAGCATCCCCCTTTGCCACAGAGTTGTCCAAGAGACTTCCTAAAGAAAGCCTAAAAATGAATCACCTGCTGAATATACACCCCCAAGTGACTGCTGGCAGCCTCCGGGGTGTACCAGGTGCAAATGCATAACCAGGGGAAGTGCAGCCCCAGGTGACTGCTGGCAGCCATTAGGTCTTACCAGGTAATTATGCACAACCATGGCCAAGTGCACCACAAGTGACTGCTGGCAGCCATTAGGTTTTACCAGGTGAGCATGCATAACCATGGCCAAGTGCACCACAAGTGACGCCATTGGGGGTTAACAGGTGGGCATGCATAACCACGGGTGAGTGTTCTGCCCGATTTCCAGGTTTCCTAGGGCATTTCAAGAAGACAGACATTCTAAATCGGGGTGCAAATGGCGGGGTGCAGAAGCATATAGTGATCCCGGGGGGTTTCACACAGCGGAGCATTCTAAATCTGGATGCACCAGGGGTAAGTCAAGTGGCAGCACCTGAAGTCTTTTAGACAATGGTTTTGGTCTGCTTTAAAATGCTCTCTTACCTTCCCTCCCTGACACTCACAGAAGTGGGTTAAAAGCAAACCAAAACTTACCCGGTCCCAGCCGAAAAACTTCTCCCCTGGCACTCCCTGTGGCTACACAACACTCTACACCCCCGCAACTTGAATGTCTGGTGGCATGGCAAAAAGCAGAAAGTGACAGGACTGATCAGCCTGACAGGGGCAAATGGGGGGGGGGGGGGCAGATCAGCCTGACAGGGGCAAATAAGAGGGGGGGGCAGATCAGCCTGACAGGGGCAAATGGGAGGGGGGGGGGGGCAGATCAGCCTGACAGGGGCAAATGGGGGGGGGGCAGATCAGCCTGACAGGGGCAAATGGGAGGGGGGGGGGGGCAGATCAGCCTGACAGGGGCAAATGGGAGGGGGGGGGGCAGATCAGCCTGACAGGGGCAAATGGGAGGGGGGGGGGGCAGATCAGCCTGACAGGGGCAAATGGGAGGGGGGGGGCAGATCAGCCTGACAGGGGCAAATGGGAGGGGGGGGGCAGATCAGCCTGACAGGGGCAAATGGGAGGGGGGGGCAGATCAGCCTGACAGGGGCAAATGGGGAGGGGGGGGCAGATCAGCCTGACAGGGGCAAATGGGGAGGGGGGGGGCAGATCAGCCTGACAGGGGCAAATGGGAGGGGGGGGGGGGCAGATCAGCCTGACAGGGGCAAATAGGAGGGGGGGGGCAGATCAGCCTGACAGGGGCAAATGGGAGGGGGGGGGGGCAGATCAGCCTGACAGGGGCAAATGGGAGGGGGGGGGGCAGATCAGCCTGACAGGGGCAAATGGGAGGGGGGGCAGATCAGCCTGACAGGGGCAAATGGGAGGGGGAGGGGCAGATCAGCCTGACAGGGGCAAATGGGAGGGGGAGGGGTAGATCAGCCTGACAGGGGCAAATGGGAAGGAGTGTACATATCACAATCCCTGACCGGTCACACATTTCAGTTTGGCTCCTGTCAGAGTGGTTGTGTGTCAGGAAATGCCAGACACACAAGGGAAACTTATAATGGGTCAGGGCTTGTAATCTGTGTGCCAGAGGACACATCACTGTAATTGAATGCTTTGTGAGCAGAAACATGCCACCCCTGCTCAGCCTTGTAACTATCTGCTGACATCTGACAATTTGTTTTCTAAATTTAAAGGGGCATTCCAGGCAAAGTGTTACATTGGCCTGCTTGCAGCATGCTGGCTGTCAGGGGCTGCTACTGTCGTTATTCAGCACTTTGCATTCTGTGATAAATCCTGCCCCACTGTGTGAAACCCCCCACATAACCCACTCAACTCACCTTTCCCTCTTGTCCAACCAGGGTTTTATATCATGTATACTAAGGCATAAAGCTGTTCTGGACCGCATGACAGTACAGGGAGAGACGGCAGCCGCATCCCTGGATTACCTATGGAGGGTGCAAGTTCCCGCACCCAGCCTGAATTGTTGGGCTGCAGGGATGCAGCCTGCAATCAAGACAAAGGATTGACGGAAAGGTAAGGGGTTTGTGGGCAATTGGGAGGGAGGCTCACACAGTGGGGCATCTCGAATTGGCTGACCCTGTAGTCTTTTAGGATCTAAAGCCAGCTGGTCTGGCAATTGGCCCGCTTTAAGGTGGAACCGAAACTCTTGCAGCCGAACCACATAAGATCACAGGGGCCAGCTGCTGGCCTTCCCTTGGTGGCATAGGATGCACCAATGTGTGCCCCCCCCCCCCCCCCCCGAACCTTCCTCCTGAAACCCTCAGCGATGTAAACATCCGGCGGCCGCATCCCCAGGCTATGAGCACGCTCCCTCCCTCCATTCAGCCATTCAGATATGCTGGTGGATGCTGCTGCTCGCACGATGGCTGAAGCTCTGCATGGAAATAGAGCCGTTTGCTGAGCATTACATATGCACAGCAAATGGCTCTGATTGGGCGAGAGACCGCACATGCCCCATAGGACTGGTAACGGGTGAGTTTTATATGGCATTCCGGGGTATTTCACACATCGGAGCATCCCAATTTGAGATGCCCCCAAGGCACAGAACAAATCCCAGGTTTCGTTCCGCTTTAAGTGGGGAATTCTTTTTTTATTTTTTAGGTAGATTAGCCATTTTTTTTTCTATCATATAACAGCATTTAATTTTAACAGAAGATTAATAATGGCTCTTCTGCAAACTGCTACTCGTAAACCATTACAGCCGATGTTGGGGTCTGCTGACTAGAGTGTGGCGATAACCCAGGACTAAAAATAAAGAAGAAAAAAAGATCTGACGCTTTCTATCAGTTTGAAGAAAATAAAAAAACAATGAAATATAATATATTATTATATATCTTGAAGCTGTGAAGCAGCAGGAGGTTAGGTGGCGGCTGGCAGTGGTAAGGGTATAAGCGCTCTCTACAGTCGCTGTTGTCCGTGTTGATGGCGGCTCAGGACACAGGGATCTGGGAGGGAAGGAGCTGACAGCTCCCTGTGGTTTATCCCCCAGTGAACTTGAGTCATGAGAAGGGACAAAAGTTTGCAGTGCTGGCAAAGTGCGCGGCATTCAGATGCAGTTTTCCAGATGTCTGACAACTTGTTACATCTGAAAGCCAAAAGGCAGATCTAAACACACAATGTCCCCCAGCGTGGGGCCCATCCTCTGAAACCACAGCACTCCTTCTCTATCTGGAATCTTTGTGCGGGGCAGCAAAGGCAACGAAAATGCATAATTCATGTGCAGATATAAAATAGCCACTATTCATTAAAACGGAACAAAACCCAGGACTTTGACTATCCCTGGTTTTGTTCCATGCCCCGGGGGCATCCAGAATTAGGATGCCCCGCTGTGTGAAACCCCCTAGAACGGCCAGAAAAACTTAAATCTTCCCCGTCCAATAGCGCTCGTCCAATCAGGGCCTCAGTTATGGGGCAGTAATGGCCTAGTGGTAAAGGGAATTGGGCTTGTGGCCAAAAGGCTCCCTGGGTGCAGAGTTTAGGGTGGCCCACCACTCCAGGCACGTGTTCACTTCACTGCCCCTTAGTGTGTTATTCACCTGTGGCATCCTCAGCACTCGATCTGAAGCATATCTGAATGGTTGGTGGCGGCTGTGTGCAGCAGATTCTCAGACATAATTATTCAGGAAGTGAATTCTGATAGAACAGGAGCTTGCGCATGGATTGAGGTAAGCAAACAGGCGATCTCTAGGGTTTCACACACAGAAGCATCCCAAAACAGGATGCCCCTGTAAAGCAGACCAAAAACAGGCAGAGGAAGGAGCAGCTGCTTATGCCCCCCCCCCCACACCTATGCAAAGACCCAAAGCAACGCCGTACCACTGATGAAAATGGCGGCTCCAGCATTGTTCTAGGTTACAGAGTAAATGTTACCCAAAATCATTTTCTTTTCTACTCACACACAAACAGGGAAGGAGAAAAAAAAAGAAAGGGAGAGAAGGCCACTCAGTGGTAGCTGAGAGCTTCCGGCATTAAGCCAGAATACACGAGGAGAGTAACGATCACTAATGAATAAATCATTACATTAATAAACAACGAGCTTCAAATGCCCATAAAGCACATTAATAAATATCTAATAAACCTCAAACACCCACATCAGAGTGCAAAACTGGACAGAATGTTACATGGCAAGTAAAAGCGTTACACCTGTTTTTGGGATTGCACAATTGCGACAGGTTTTCCTTAAAGTGGACCAAAACCCAGGTTCACTCATCTGGGCTTTAGTCTGCTTTACTAGGGCCCTTGTGTGTGACCCCCGCCATAGTTCAGCTAGTATTCTTACCCCTCCAGCAATTCCCCGGGGTACACACACTAGCTCCGGGAAGCCGGTGATGCTGCCATGACCCGTGCATGCACTGTGGGATCGCTGGTCCGAGGAGTATTTCTCACACACAGGCCAGAGACAAGAACCTGGCCGGCCCTGGAGTCTTTTACACTCCAGGTGTAGGAAGCTGGTGATGCTGCCATGACCCTCACATGGGCTTGTGGATCGCCGGACCAGGGAGCATTTCACACATGCACTGGCCAGAGACAAGAAACTGGTCGGCCCTGGAATCTTTTACACTCCAGGTGCCGGTGATGCTGTCATAACCTGCACTTGGACTGTGGGATCGCCAGACCGGGGAGCGTTTCACAAACGCACAGGCAAGAAAATGGACCGCCCTGGAGTCTTTTATACTCCAGTGCCAGGACTGAAGAGTTTTGGTCTGCTTTAAAGTGGACCAAATCCCAGAATTTTTGACTATCCTGGGTTTTGGTTAAAGCATACCAAAACTCTTCAGGGATGCCCCACTGTCTGAACCCCCCAGGTCGTCAAAACCAACTCACCCCTACCGGGCCTATGGTGGGGGAAGGCAATCCATCAGCCCGGGAAACTTATAGATTCCCGGGCCGATCACCGTGGGTTTTGGTCCACATTAAGGTCTGTTAAAGAGGAGCACCCAACTACCTACAGTCTATATGACCACACTGGGATGCCCCGATGTGTGAAACCCGATTGGATCACAGCCAAACTCATCTTTCTGGCAATCTCACAGCACGTGTGCGAGCCATGGTGGCATCCCGGGATGCATGCTGCTCCCTCTGTATTTATCCTTCTATGCTGCTCATTAATATGCACAAGATAGAATGTTGATTGGAGGAAAGCCCATACGTGCACTGTGGGATCGCTGGGGAGGTAAGAATGATGGCTATTCCTGGGGGTTTCAAACAGTGAGGCATCCCATGTGGTATGTAAAGGATTAGCAGGAGTGAAGCTAGCGTCTATGCGGCCTGAGGTGAACTATAGAAAACTCCGCCCCCTGCCTTATTGAATAGACTACATGTATTTCAAATATGATTGGTGCATGCGTTTTTTTTTAATGCATTCAATCACTGGTGGCTCAGTGGTCCCGCAGGGGAGGGGCTGCTGAACCAACCATGATAGTATGTATTTAAAAAAAAAAACAAAAAAAACTTGTCTTCCATCATAGAAATATATTTAAATAAATATATATAGGATCATCTCTGATCATGTACTGCTTTCATTTGAAGCGCGTCATGGAGACCATTTCTAATAAGTAAAACAGCTGGAGGCAGCTGGCAACGAACATCTGTTGAAAGGCGCATCTGTAGAACAATTCACCCTTGTGGAGGGACAGCTTGCCTGAAAATTCCATGCGCCATTTCCTATCGGACTTTGAGGAACAAGATGCTTGCTGCTAAACAGAAGTGCTTTCCACTACAGCAAATGTGCAAGTACTTCATTGTAAAAATGTATTTATCCGGTTGACATGTGTAAAACAGATTCATCGCGTAACACGGCATATCAGTTCCACAGTAATCAGTTAGACCAGTCACAATAAATGACGCTTAAAGTGGACGGAAACTTACCATTTTGACCCTCCCAGATTTCGGTCCGATTTGAATGCCCCTGTGTGTGCCCCCCCCCCACACTTTCCACCCTCAGTTCACCTATTACTTAAGCAGAACGCACCCAGGCAAGGGTGGCACATGGGACTCGATCTGACATTCCAGTAAGTAGCTGGGTGCCAGACAACCACCATTCAGTTACTTGGCTGGACTAATAATTTAAAGGGAAAAAATACTGTATCTGGGGCCTCTACCACACTTATTCCGGCTCTGTATATATCAATATCATATTTTTCACCCCCAATGAGATACACTTTTATCCCCCCAAGGTGCTCAGAATTGGCACTCTCTTATTTTCTCTCTTATTGTCTTATTTTCCTCCTCTAAATTCTAGGTGCGTCTTTTAGGGCGGATAATATGGTATATATTTCAGAAAGCCATATCTTGAACTAAATTTACCCTACATAAGTTGTTAAGATGAGCTAATGAAAAAGAGGAAATAAATACAATTCTGTGATTACTCACCTGTAGAATTGTTATTATGAGTATACAGTACGTCCTGCTCCAGAAAAGATTCTTTACTCTTGGGTATTACTCCGCCAGATGGTGCTGGACTGCAGAGACCGCGAAATTGGCTCCTCCCAGCCCCTCAAATACCCAGGACCTCCCACAAATCTCCAGCATTGAAAAGCAGTTAACAAGAAGCCGGGAGAATGATAACAGAACCAACCAGTGACTAACAACAATGATAACTATCACCATACAGGGGATCCAAGGATAATGAAACCAAGGGTGGGGTGGAGCAGGACGTACTGTATACTCATAATAACAATTCTACAGGTGAGAACTTCACAGAATTGTATTATTCTTAGTATACAGTACATCATGCTCCAGATAAGATTCTTTACGCTTGGGACATCCAATAGCAGTGTCCGTAAAGTAGGGTGGCATCCCCAAAAGGTAACAGCAGACAGGTCAGACCACTGCCGCCTGCAGAACCTTGCGGCCAAAAGCAGCATCAGCTGAGGCCCTAACATCAACCTTGTAAAACTTGGAAAAGGTATGAACAGAAGACCAAGTAGCAGCCTTGCAAACTTGTTCAACAGAAGCCTGGTGCTGAAAAGCCCAAGAGGCCCCAACAGCACGAGTAGAATGAGCAGTAAGGCGGAAGGGAGGATTCTTCCCCTTAGCAGTGTAGGCCTGAATCACAGCCTGACTGATCCATTTGCTGATAGTAGATTTAGCAGGAGCCAAACCCTTCCTAGGACCAGAAGAGACCACAAAAATACAATTCTGTGATTACTCACCTGTAGAATTGGTATTATGAGTATACAGTACGTCCTGCTCCAGAGAGAATACTTACACTCGGGTACTACTCCACCAGATGGCGCTGGACTGCAGAGACATCGAAAATAGGCTCCTCCTGGCCCCTCAAATACCCAGGGACCTCCCACAATCCCCAGCATTGAAAAGCAGTTAACAAGATGCCGGGAGAATTAAACAGAACCAAACTGGTAACTATAACAATGATAACAATCACCATACAAGGGATCCATGATAATGCAAAACCAAGGGTGGGGTGGAGCAGGACGTACTGTATACTCAGAATACCAATTCTACAGGTGAGTACTTCACAGAATTGTATTATTTTTAGTATACAGTACGTCCTGCTCCAGAGAGAATACTTACACTCGGGACATCCAATAGCAGTGTCCATAAAGTAGGGTGGGATCCCCAAAAAGGTAACAGCAGACAGTTTGAATCACTGCCGCCTGCAAAACCTTGCAGCCAAAAACAGCATCAGCTGAGGCCCTAACATCAACCTTGTAAAACTTTGAAAAGGTATGAACAGAAGACCAAGTAGCGGCCTTGCAAACTTGTCCAACAGAAGCCTGGTGCTGAAAAGCCCAGGGGGCACCAATAGCACGAGTAGAATGAGCAGTAAGGCGGAAGGGAGGATTCTTCCCCTTAGCAGAGTAGGCCTGAATAACAGCCTGACGGATCCATTTGCTGATAGTAGACTTGGCAGGAGCCAACCCCTTCCTAGGGCCAGAAGGGACCACAAAAAGAGCATCAGTTTTTTCTGAAAGGTGCAGTAGCCACCAGATAGTACTTCAGACACCTAACCACATCCAAAGAATGCAAAACCCTCTCCTTAGCATTACTAAGATTAGGGCACAATGAAGGAAGAACAATGTCCTGAGTCAATTGAAAGGCAGACACGACCTTAGGCAGAAAATCTGTCTTGAAGTGGAACACCACCTTGTCCTGGTGTCTCTCATAGTAGGGGGGCTGAATGGAAAGCGCCGCCAACTCAGACACCCGCCTAACAGGTGATAGCAACCAAAAAGACAACTTTGAGAGTAAGAATGGCCAGGGCAGCATCCTGCACAGGTTCAAAGGGAGCACCCTGCAAGGCTGACAAAACCAAGTTCAAATCCCAAACAGGCACCATAGGCTTACGAGGAGGACGCACATGTGTAACCCCCTGGAAAAAAGTCCTGATCAGAGGATGCTGAGCAAAGGACTTCTGGAAGAAAACAGCCAGGGCAGAAACATGACCCTTCAGAGTACTGAGTTTGAGCCCCATCTCCAACCCATGCTGCAGGAACTCCAAAATCCTGGGAATAGAGAACACACAACAGGGAAGAGACTTAGACTCACACCAGTCAATGTAGGCACGCCAAACCCTGTAATAAATGGAAGAAGACTTCTTCCTAGCCTTTACCATGGTATCAACAACCGAGGCAGACAGCCCCTTCTCCATCAAGATGGAGGTTTCAGCAGCCAGGCCGTCAAAGCCAGAGTTTGTAAATTGGGATGGCGTAAGGGACCCTGAGTGAGCAGGTCTGGCACCCTGGGCAGAACGTACTGATCTACTGCCAGCTGCACCACGTCTGCGAACCACACTCTTCTTGGCCACCTGGGGGCCACCAGAATTGCTGGCACCCCTTCCAGAGCAATCTTGCGCAGAACCCTGCCCAGCAGGGGGAATGGAGGGAAGACATACAGGAACTGAAAGTCCTGCCATGACATTGCTAGGGCATCCATGGTCAAGGCCAGAGGATCCTGGGACAGGGAGACAAAGGCCGGGAGCTTGTGACTGTGACGGGACGCAAACAGATCCACATCTGGTTGACCCCAACGGTGAGACAGATTGGAACACCCTGTTGCAGAGGGACCATTCTCCCTGGCGAGAGGTCCCCCTGCTCAGAGAATCTGCCCCTGGGATGTACACAGCTGATATGCAGGGAACATTGGCCTCCGCCCAGGTCAGGATCAGAGACACTTCCTGGAGGGCCCTCTTTCTCCGGGTCCCTCCCTGATGATTATTGTAGGCAACTGCCGTCTGGTTGTCAGAGCGCACCTGAACAGGCAGGCCCGAAGGCGAGTAGTCAAGTGAGCCAGAACTAACCTGATCGCCCGCAGCTCCAAGACGTTGATAGGTGTGTGGGCCTCCTGAGGGCCCCACCTCCCCTGGAACTGCAGGGACTTCCAGAAACCCCCCCAACCTGACAGACTGGCATCCGTGGTGACCGTCTCCCAGAAGGGGACCAGAAAGGATCTGCCCCCCCGCAGGTTCCTGGAGTCCAGCCACCACGAGAGGGACCGCCTGACCAGGGGGGAAAGTGCACAGACCCGGTCCAAGGACGCTGAGTCCTTGTCCCATACTGACAAGAGGAGGAGTTGCAGAGGCCTTAAGTGGAACTGAGCATAAGGGACCGCCTCGAAGCACGCCACCATCAGGCCCACCAGCTGCATACCCTGCCTGATGGAGGGATGGTGACAAGATAGCAGGAGCTGGACCTGCGCAATCAGACTGTCCACCTTCTGTTGAGGAAGAAAAATCCTTGCTTGAACAGTATCCAGATTCATTCCCAGGAATGTAATCACCAAGGAGGGGGACAGTGAGGACTTGGGGTGGTTGATCACCCATCCAAAATGACTCCAGGGTGGACACCACCAGCTGAGTATCCAATCCTGCCTGATGTAGAGACTGAGAGGTGATGAGAATGTCGTCCAGATAAGGCAGCACGCGGATGCCCTGAAACCTTAGCACAAACATCACTCCGGCCAACACCTTGGTGAACACCCTGGGAGCTGAAGTGAGACCAAAGGGCAATGCCTCAAATTGGTAGTGTTGATCCTCCAGAGCGAACCCGAGGAACCTTTGATGACCTGGAAATACAGGAATATGAAGGTAAGCATCTTTGACGTCCACAGATGTCATGAAATCCCCTGGGCGCAGGGAACTGATGGCAGAGCTTCCATGCGAAAGCGCCTGCTCCTGACAAATTTGTTGAGGATCTTCAAGTCCAGGATGGGCCTGACTGACCCATCTTTTTTGGGCACTGAATAGGTTGGAATAAAAGCCCTTGCCTTGTTCTCTTAAGGGGCCCTTGCAGATGACCCCCAGATCCAGGAGGCTTTGCACTGCCTGCACTAGATCCTAAGCTGACACAGGGTCCTGAGGAATCCGGGAGCTGATGAATCTTGGGGGGAGGGCAGACAGCAAACTCTATCTTGTAACCGGAGGACACTACCTCCTGAATCCACCGGTCTGAGACATGAAGCCTCCAGACGTGAGCAAAGTGCTGAAGCCGTCCCCCCACCCGGATGGGTGAGGGCACCCCATCATGCCTGAGGGGGCTTGGGAGAGGACTTAAGCTTTGGGCCCCAGGAGGAGCCAGGACGTCCACGACCTCTGCCCCTACCCCAGAAGTCACCTCAGGCCCCAGTAAAGGAAACCCCCCTCCCTTGTCTAGCACCACGGTAGGGGGAGGAAAAGGAGCCCTGACCCCGAAAGGGCCGAGACTGCCGCCTGCGCTGGGGTAACCTGCCTCCTTTAGCAAAAAGGTCCAGGCAGTCCCCAAACAGGCGTAGTCCTTTGAAGGGAAACCCAGTGAGGGTCTTCTTGGCAGCGTTGTCAGCAGCCCACTGGCGCAGCCAAACCGAGCGGCGTATAGCCAACACAAGGGGAGATGTTCTGGCACACATTCTAATGGTGTCATCCAGGGCAGAGAGGACAAAATTCACAAAAACATCACAACTAGACAGTGCATTAAACACCTCACAAGGCAAATCATCAGGGGCACTATCAAGGATATTTCTGAGCAGGGTCCTAATAGCCACAGCCGTAATGGCCGAGGCACAGACCGGGCGCAGCGCAGTCCCCACACATGCAAAGGCATGGGACGCCAGCTGGTCAATGCGCCGGTCCTCAGCATCCCGCAGGGTAGTAGAGTCAGGGGAGTGCATGGCAGAGGTGTTAGATAACCCTAGGGCTGGGGCATCCACTTCGGGAGGGGATGACCAACACTTTACCACCTCAGCAGGAAAGGGATACTTCCTATCCCAACTCTTAGGTACACCAGGAAGTCTACTGGGACGCTCCCATTCCTTGAGCACAAGGTTATTGAAATGTGCTTGCTCAGGAAATTCCAAGCGTGACTTAGCAGTATGAAAAAGTTCCCCCCTTTGCCTGGGAGCCACAACAGGGGGAGAAATGGACAGAACCTCAAAAATCTGGGCAAGCAATCTATCAGTATCATCCGGGGCCCAGGGGTCAGAGCCAGAATCGTCATGACCCCTGGGCCTCTCATCAGATGACCCTGAGTCGGAGAATAGCTCCCCTTCGTCCGAAGGGATATAGCCACATAGATGCAAAAACTCATCAGTTTCCATAGGGAAGAGAGAGACATCAGGCGTTAAGTGCGGCTTTTTTGCAGGGGCCTTACACGCCAAGGTATTAGCAATTAACTTATCAACACTAGCCAGTCTGGAAGACACATCAGGCTGAGAATCCCCACTTGTATGCAACTCATTGGGAGTGAGATTTAAGCTTGGGGGAGTAGGTGAAGTGAAACGAGGCGCAGGCCCAGCCACTGGAAGGCCAGATTGCAGCGCAAGCACCTGCTCGGCACAAGGTACACAGACCCGTGCATTGTCAGCGCTAGTAGGGGACACCCCACAAGCTACACACAGCCGGGCTTGTCCCGAAAGAACCCCGGTCACATTATCCTGAGATGCCTCCATATGGTGATTATAGCAGCCCACTAGGCCGATAGGTATTAACACTATATAGCAACCCGGGATGCCCCAATAACCCGCTAGGGAAGTGGGAGTAATTACACTAGGCCTCATAAGTTAATCAACTAAAAGAGGGCCGGGAGAAACCAATGGGTTCGCCCGTCTGAAAGACATAATCAAAGGTAGCCGTAAGCAAACAATAATAATAGAACGGTAATAAAGCCGCCCGCGAGGGCACTTACAGACCGCGGTAGGTAGAAGCCCGTCACGCAGAAGCCGAACAAGCAGACAAAATGGCGTCGGTATACCTCGAGGGGCGGGCCTGCACGAGCCAGGCCCCACCCCCCGAAGAGCACGAAGCCAACAAGTGACAAGCAACCAATGACAGCGCACCAGCGCCTGAGGTAACGCCGCCACCAAGCGCGGAACACTGGAAAAAAAATGCGCGCGGCGGCAATTTCAAATATCATACAAGTAATACAAGTCAGTGCGGCGTTAATGTAATAAATCATAAGGCAATACACGTATATACACAAACCCCCCCTGCCCCCGAAAGCTACAGGGAGAATGAGGGAGGACAGCAGCCACTTAACATAGGACCCACCGATAGACCAGGGCAAGGGGCAATAGTGGGGAGGGGCATCCCATAGAGGCTCACCATAAGCCTGAACCGCCTACCCTTTGGTGGGGGATTGCGGTGGAGCAGCGCTCCTAAGCACCTAACAGCGGTGCTGCCTACCATCACCCGACCAGCGCAGCCAAGGCTGAGAGGCACATTACTAATGGAACATGTGGGAATAGTCCTACAGGGCCGCAGGCTAATAGCCCCGCTCACCTGCGAGAAGAGAGAGCCATCTTCTTGTCCTTCGCACTCCAGACTGCAGAGAAAATCTGGGGATTTGTGGGAGGTATTTGAGGGGCCGGGAGGAGCCTATTTTCGATGTCTCTGCAGTCCAGCGCCATCTGGCGGAGTAGTACCCGAGTGTAAGTATTCTCTCTGGAGCAGGACGTACTGTATACTAAGAATAAGAGCATCAGTTTTCTTGAAAGGTGCAGTAGCCACCAGATAGTACTTCAGATTCCTAACCACATCCAAGGAATGCAAAACCCTCTCCTTAGCGTTACTAGAATTAGGGCACAAGGAAGGAAGAACAATGTCCTGATTCAGATGAAAGGCAGACACAACCTTAGGCAGAAAATCTGACTTGAAGCGAAACACCACCTTGTCCTGGTGTCTCTCAAAGTAGGGGGGCTGAATGGAAAGCGCCGCCAACTCAGACACACGCCTAACAGAAGTGATAGCCACCAAAAAGACAACTTTGAGAGTAAGAATGGCCAAAGCAGCCTCCTGCATAGGTTCAAAGGGAGCAACCTGCAGGGCAGACAGGACCAAGTTCAAATCCCAGACAGGCAACATAGGCTTACGTGGAGGGTGCACATGAGTAACCCCCTGGAAAAAAGTCCTGATCAGAGAATGCTGAGCAAAAGATCTCTGCAAGAAAACAGCCAGGGCAGAGACATGACCCTCCAGAGTACTGAGTTGAAGCCCCATCTCCAAACCATTGACACCAGTCAATGTAGGCACGCCAAACCCTATAGTAAATGGAAGAGGAAGACTTCTTCCTAGCCCTAATCATGGTGTTAACAACATAGGCAGACAGCCCCTTCTCCATCAAGATGGAGGTTTCAGCAGCCAGGCCGTCAAAGCCAGTTTTTGTAAATTGGGATGGCGTAAATGTCCCTGAGTGAGCAGGTCTGGAACCTTGGGCAGAGCTACTGATCTAATGCCAGCTGCACTATGTCTGTGAACCACACTCTTCTTGGCCACCTGGGAGCCACCAGGATTGCTGGCACCCCTTCCTGAGCTATCTTGCGCAGGACCCTGCCCAACAGGGGGAATGGAGGAAAGACATACAGAAGCTGAAAATCCTGCCATGACATTGTCAGAGCATCTGTGGCCAAGGCCAGAGGATCCTGGGACAGGGAGACAAAGGCTGGGAGCTTGTGATTGTGACGGGACGCAAACAGATCCACATCTGGCTGACCCCAACGGTGACACAGAAAGTGAAACACCCTGTTGCAGAGGGACCATTCTCCCAGGCGAGAGGTCCTCCTGCTCAGAGAGTCTGCCTGTAGATTCTCTACCTCGGAATGTACACAGATGAGATGCAGGGAACATTGTCTTCCGCCCAGGACAGGATCAGAAACACTTCCTTGAGGGCCCCCTTGCTCCGGGTCCCTCCCTGATGATTGATGTAGGCAACCGCCGTCTGGTTGTCTGAGCGTACCTAAACAGGTCGGCCCCGAAGGTGTTGGGTCAAGCGAGCCAGAACCACCCTGATCGCCCTCAATTCCAGAATGTTGATGGGTGTGTGGGCCTCCTGAGGGCCCCACAGTCCTTGGAACTGTAGGGACTGCGAGAAGCCCCCCCAACCTGTCAGGCTGGCATCCGTGGTGACCGTCTCCCAGCAGGGGGCCAGAAAGGATCTGCCCGCCAACAGGTTCCTGGAGTCCAGCCTCCACGAGAGGGACCACCTGGCTAGGGGGGACAGGACAAGGACCTGGTCCAGGGATGCAGGATCTTTGTCCCACACTGACAAGTGGTGGAGTTGCAGAGGTCTCATGTGAAACTGGGCATAAGGGATTGCCTCGAAGCACGCCACCATCAGGCCCACCAGCTGCATCCCCTGCCTGATGGAGGGATGAGGGCAAGAGAGCAGGAACTGAACTTGCGCTAGTAGACTGTCCACCTTCTGCTGAGGAAGAAAAATCCTTGCCTGAACTGTATCCAGATTCATTCCCAGTAAGGGTGTCACCAAGGAGGGAGACAGGGAGGACTTGGGATGGTTGATCACCCAGCCAAATGACTCCAGTGTGGACACTACCCGCTGAGTATCCAGCTCTGCCTGTTGAAGGGACTGAAAAGTGATGAGAATGTCGTCCAAATAGGGCAGAACGCGAATGCCCTGGGACCTGAGCAGACATCACTCCTGTCAGCACCTTGGTGAACACTCTGGGAGCTGAAGTGAGACCGAAGGGCAATGCCACAAATTGGTAGTGCTGATCCTCCAGAGCGAATCTGAGGAATCTCTGATGACCTGGAAAGACAGGAATATGAAGGTAAGCATCTTTGATGTCCACAGAAGTCATGAAGTCCCCTGGATGCAAGGAACTGATAGCAGAGGGCAGAGTTTCCATGCGAAAGCGCCTGCATCTGACACATTTTTTGAGGATCTTCAAGTCCAGGATGGGCCTGACTGACTCATCTCTTTTGGGCATGGTGAAAAGGTTGGAATAAAAACCCCTGCCCCTTTCTCGTAAGGGGACCTAACAGATGACCCCCAGCTCCAGAAGACTTTGCACCGCCAGAATCAAAGCCTGAGCTGACATAGGGTCCTAAGACATCTGGGATCTGATGAATCTTGGGGGCGGCCAGGCAGAAAACTATCTTGTAACCGGAGGACACTACCTCCTGAATCCACCGGTCTGAGACATGAAACCTCCAGAAGTGAGCAAAGTGCTGAAGCCACCCCCCCACCCGGATGGGTGAGGGCGCCCCTTCATGCCTGAGGGGGCTTGGGGGAAGGCTTAGGCTTGGAACTCCAGGATGAGCCAGGGCGTCCCCGTCCTCTGCCCCTTCCCCAGAAATCTCCTCGGGCCCCCGTAAAGGAGACCCCCTTCCCTGGTCTGGATCCACGGTAGGGGGAAGAAAAGGAGCCCGAGCCCCGAAAGGGCAGAGACTGCCTCCTGCGCTGGGGTAACCACCACCAAGGCAGAGGCTCTGCCACACATCCTAATTGTATCATCCAAGGCAGAGAGGACATAAGCAACAAAAAACTCACAGCGCGAGAGTGCATTAAACTCTTCACTAGACATATCAGGAGCTCCATCTAGGACACTTTTAAGCAGGGTCCTAATAGCCACAGCTGTAATGGCAGAGGCACAAACCGGGCGCAGCACCGTCCCCACACAGGCAAAGGCATGGGACGCCAGCTGATCAATATGCCAGTCCTCACTATCCCTCGGAGTAGTAGAGTCAGGGGAATGCATGACAGAGGTCTTAGACAACCCAGGATCGGGGCATCCATCTCTGGAGGGGATGACCAACGCTTAACCACATCAGCAGGAAAGGGATCTCTCTTATCCCAACTCTTAGGGATTCCGGGGAGCCTGCTAGGACGCTCCCATTCCTTGCGCAAAAGGTTATTGAAATAAGATTGCTCAGGGAACTCTAAACGTGGCTTAGCACAATTCCCCCTGCTGCTTAGGAGCTGCGACCAGTGGAGAGATAGCCAGCACTTCAAACATCTGGGCCAAAAGCCTATCAGTATCATCTGAGGCCCAGGGATCAGAGCCAGAATCATCATAACCCTTGGGCCGCTCATCAGATGACTCAGAGTCAGAGAACAGTTCCCCTTCTTCCAGGGGAGTATAACCAGACAGTTCAAAGAACTCTTCAGCCTCCATAGGGGGAAGAGTGACATCAGGCGTCAAATGCCGCCTCTTAGCAGAGGCCTTACCCGCCATGGTATTAGAAAGCAACTTTTCAACACTAGCCAGTCTAGTGGATGCATCAGGCTGAGTTTCCCCACTCGTATGCAGCTCACAGGGAGTCAAATTTAAGCTTGGGGGAGTAGGCGAAGCCATACGTGGCGCAGGTCCAGCCGCTGGTAAACCAGGCTGCAGCGCAAGCACCTGCTGGGCACAAGGTACACAAAGCCGCACATTGTCAATGCTAGTAGGGGACACCCCACACGCTACACACAGCCGGGCTTGTCCCGAAGGAACCCTGAGCACATTATCCTGAGACGCCTCCATATGGTGATTATAGTGGCACAATAAGCAGACTCACGCTATAAAAAGCAACCCCGGATGCCACAATAGCCCGCTAGGGAAGTGGGAGGAATTAGAACACTAGGCCTCTAAAAGTCCAATAACTAAATAGAGGGGGTAGGGCCGGGAGATACCAATTGAGTTTGACCCGCCTGTAAGACATAAGTGAAGAAACCCCGTAAGCAACATGCATACATGACATTTAAAGTAAAATAAACAGCCCGCTAGGGTACTCACGGACTGCGGTAGGTAGGCGCCAGCCACGCAGCAGGAAGAGCAAGAAAAAAATGGCACCGAGTATACCTCGAGACAGGGCCGCGGAGACAGTGATGCGGAATGCGCCATCCGCCGCCCCCCCCCCCCCCCCCCGAAGAGCGCGAAGCCACACACTGACAAGCAACCAAGGTAATGTCGCCGCCAAACACGGAGCGCCGTAGAAGCGCGCGCGGCGGCAAATTCAAACAAGAACCAGTGCCACCTAATGTAGGGCCCACCTATAGACAGGGGCAAGGGGCAATAGCGCGGGAGGGGCATCCCATAAGGCTCACCATATGCCTATACCGCCTACCCTTTGGTGGGGGATTGCGGTGGAGCAGCGCTCCTAAGCACCTGACAGCGGTGCTGCCTACCATCACCCGACCAGCGCAGCCAAGGCTGGGAGGCACATTAACAATGGAACGGGTGGGAATAGTCCTACAGGGCTGCAGGCTAATAGCCCCCCTCACCTGCGAGAAGAGAGAGCCTTCTTCTTGTCCTTCGCAGTCCAGACTGTAGATAAAATCTGGAGATTTGTGGGAGGTCCCGGGTATTTGAGGGGCTGGGAAGAGCCAATTTCACAGTCTCTGCAGTCCAGCGCCATCTGGCGGAGTAATACCCAAGAGTAAAGAATCTTATCTGGAGCAGGACGTACTGTATACTAAGAATATGTATGTGCTAAAATTAATCTGAAATGTGGTCATTTTACACTGAATAATTTAAACTACCCCAATAACTGAATTACGGTAAGTCAGAAACTTTGTTCCTTTTGACAGCAAACCCAGTTGACATTTCCTAGTAATGTGTAATTTGATTCATGAAGCAGAACTCCCAGGTACTTTTGCCCTACAATATGAAAACCCCACCTGGAGTTTCTGAGGAACTAAACAAAGTTTTGAAAGGTTATAAAGCTCCAATATCCGCCAGTTACTCTGCGATTCAGATTTTAGTGTTGTCCAGGAATCTTGATGGTGGGACACACTAGCATGTGCAGTTTGAGGTACTGCTACAGTAGACAAAGCTAATTGTTACAGCATTGTGTTGGGCTACGTTTGGCACTGTGCTTAATGGTTTTCCATTCTTAAATTGAAGAATAAATGGCCGAGATATCGAGGTTTACAATTTCTCTTCTGAAAAAAGTGGGCGTGGCAGCCATAGACTTGAGTGACAGTTTGAGTTGAGTGAGAAACCCCTGCGTAGGATTGGGTGACACTCAAGGTCCCAACTTCAGCTTCTGTGCAGATTCCCCCCCCCCACTGAGTTGTTTTTTATGTGCCAAAATATGTGCCTGCCGCACTGCGAGAGGCCAGAAGAAGACAGAGGAGCGGCGGGCTCTGTCCCCGTCCCTGCCGCCGCTATTGCTGCGGCAGCGATAGCAGTGGCAGGGACGGGGGCAGCATCTCCTGCCCTCCAGCTGCTGCCTCTTCGGGCAAGGGCAGGAGTGAACAGCCGGGTCCATGCAGCATGTGGGCGTGGCCTGCATCGCGTAGGCGTAGGCCACGCCCACCTGCTGCACAGACCCGGCTGTTCATTCCTGCCCTTGCGCGATGAGGCAGCAGAGAAGTTGCGGATGAGAGGAAGGAGCGGCTGTCCATGTCCCCGCCGCTACTTCTTACTGGCCGGGCAGCGCAGACACCCGGCTCCACAGAACGGGTGGGCGTAGCCTGCACCAACGCAATGCAGGCCACACCCACAAGATTCACTGGGCCGGGTGTCTGCGCGGCCCGGCCAGTAAGGAGCAGCGGCGGGGATGTTCCTCCATCTTCAACACGGGAGCGCCAGTAACATGTGAGTTTATTTTATTTTTTTTGTTATTGTGTGTCTATGGGGGGGGGGAGGATGCCACACTGCTTCTACGGGGAATAGGAGGGGGGATGCCACACTTCCTATATGGGGAATGGGAGGGGGGATGCCACACTGCCTATATGGGGAATGGGAGGGGGGATGCCACACTGCCTATATGGGGAATGGGAGGGGGGATGCCACACTGCCTATATGGGGAATGGGAGGGGGGATGCCACACTGCCTATATAGGGAATGGGAGGGGGGGATGCCACACTGCCTATATAGGGAATGGGAGGGGGGGATGCCACACTGCCTATGGGGATGGGAGGAGGGATGCCACACTGCCTATGGGGATGGGAGGAGGGATGCCACACTGTCTATATGGGGAATGGGAGGGGGGGATCCCACCGTGCCTATATGGGGAATGGGAGGGGGGATCCCACACTGCCTATATGGGGAATGGGAGGGGGATACTACACTGCTTATAAGGGGAATAGGAGAGGGGGGTGCTACACTTCCTATATGGGGAATAGGAGGGGGGATCCCACAGTGCCTATATGGGGAATAGGAGGGGGGTACCACACTTCCTATATGGTGAATGGGAGGGGGGATGCCACACTGCCTGTATGGGGAATGGAAGGGGGATACTACACTGCTTATAAGGGGAATAGGAGAGGGGGGTGCTACACTTCCTATATGGGGAATAGGAGGGGGGATCCCACAGTGCCTATATGGGGAATAGGAGGGGGGTACCACACTTCCTATATGGGAAATAGGAGGGGGGTGCTACACTTCCTATATGGTGAATGGGAGGGGGGATGCCACACTGCCTGTATGGGGAATGGGAGGGGGGGATGCCACACTGCCTATGGGGAATGGGAGGGGGCAATGCCACACTGCCTATGGGAATGTCACACTGCCTATTGGCAATTGGAGGGGAATTACTGTAATTGGAGGATACTGCACTTTGCCTATTTGGTTAAAAATATTATTTTTCTTATTTTCCACCCTGCTTGAGGGATAGTGGGGATGCGGGCGCGGCACGTGAATGTGGCATTGGGCCGCAAAACAAGGTAAGTATGGGGCGACTTGGGGATAGCATTGGCAGGGACGGGGGCAGCATCTCCTGCCCTCCAGCTGCTGCCTCTTCGGGCAAGGGCAGGAGTGAACAGCCGGGTCCATGCAGCATGTGGGCGTGGCCTGCATCGCGTAGGCGTAGGCCACGCCCACCTGCTGCACAGACCCGGCTGTTCATTCCTGCCCTTGCGCGATGAGGCAGCAGAGAAGTTGCGGATGAGAGGAAGGAGCGGCTGTCCATGTCCCCGCCGCTCCTTCTTACTGGCCGGGCAGCGCAGACACCCGGCTCCACAGAACGGGTGGGCGTAGCCTGCACCAACGCAATGCAGGCCACACCCACAAGATTCACTGGGCCGGGTGTCTGCGCGGCCCGGCCAGTAAGGAGCAGCGGCGGGGATGTTCCTCCATCTTCAACACGGGAGCGCCAGTAACATGTGAGTTTATTTTATTTTTTTTGTTATTGTGTGTCTATGGGGGGGGGGGGATGCCACACTGCTTCTACGGGGAATGGGAGGGGGGATGCCACACTGCCTATATGGGGAATGGGAGGGGGGATGCCACACTGCCTATATGGGGAATGGGAGGGGGGATGCCACACTGCCTATATGGGGAATGGGAGGGGGGATGCCACACTGCCTATATAGGGAATGGGATGGGGGGAATGCCACACTGCCTATATGGGGAATGGGAGGGGGGATGCCACACTGCCTATATAGGGAATGGGATGGGGGGATGCCACACTGCCTATGGGGATGGGAGGAGGGATGCCACACTGTCTATATGGGGAATGGGAGGGGGGGATCCCACACTGCCTATATGGGGAATGGGAGGGGGATACTACACTGCTTATAAGGGGAATAGGAGAGGGGGGTGCTACACTTCCTATATGGGGAATAGGAGGGGGGATCCCACAGTGCCTATATGGGGAATAGGAGGGGGGTACCACACTGCCTATATGGGAAATAGGAGGGGGGTGCTACACTTCCTATATGGTGAATGGGAGGGGGGATGCCACACTGCCTGTATGGGGAATGGGAGGGGGATACTACACTGCTTATAAGGGGAATAGGAGAGGGGGGTGCTACACTTCCTATATGGGGAATAGGAGGGGGGATCCCACAGTGCCTATATGGGGAATAGGAGGGGGGTACCACACTGCCTATATGGGAAATAGGAGGGGGGTGCTACACTTCCTATATGGTGAATGGGAGGGGGGATGCCACACTGCCTGTATGGGGAATGGGAGGGGGGGATGCCACACTGCCTATGGGGAATGGGAGGGGGCAATGCCACACTGCCTATGGGAATGTCACACTGCCTATTGGCAATTGGAGGGGGATTACTGTAATTGGAGGATACTGCACTTTGCCTATTTGGTTAAAAATATTATTTTTCTTATTTTCCGCCCTGCTTGAGGGATAGTGGGGATGCGGGCGCGGCACGTGAATGTGGCATTGGGCCGCAAAACAAGGTAAGTATGGGGCGACTTGGGGTGTTTCACACAGTGTCCGGATTTTGGATGGCCGGGGGCAGAAATCTTATAGATTCAGCTGATAGCGGTGGGTTTTGGTCCACTTTAAAGAGGTGTCATGTAAAAATGAGACTCCGCTCCCATTACAGTAGTTATCTTTTCTAGTGGAAGAAACCTGAAAACAATGGCCACACATTTCTTACCTTTCTAATTCTTTTCTTTGCATGTTACTCTGAACTTTGCTGTATAAAAGACTTTGTTCCATATAATCCCAGCATTCATCATTTCTTTAAACGTCTTTCTGTTAATGAGAAAAACAAAAAGTAAAATAAAGGTCTTTGCTCTCAAGAGAAACACATATGGGAGGAGGATAATCTATCTACTCTCCAGTCTTCATTACAGGAACGTTGTGAATTTTAATGGTTGTGAGCGTTTCCCTGCTCCAGCCCGGCAAATTGTTTGTATGCCTATGAATAATATGTTTCTAATGGAATTATCTGCAGTGCCAAAGAAATAAGCTGTCCATTTATCACAGCAGATGGATGAGCTCAAATGTATTTCATTAGGAAGAAGGAGCCTTGTGCTGATGGCGGGGGCAGACAGTCCTGCAGCAATTCCATCCGGCAGCACTGGATTGATGTGGCTGACCCAGAAGAGTTGACTTATCGAGCAAACAAGACTGATCTGATGTTCAGTGGCAGTGTGGCCGTCTAATGCTTTACAAAGTCTGGCACATTAACATACACCCAGTGCAGACGCCATTAACCCATAATGGCAAGAAGACGTTACCCGCGTTTGTCCTTGCAATGATATGGGACTGATATAACAACTAACTGGCAAGGCTGCATATAGGTACTCCATGGTGTAAAAAATAACGCCTTCCAAATTTGGGATGCCTCGTAGGATGAACTCCCCAGGTTTCCCTGTATACTCCCCTGGATCCCGCAGTACATGCACAAACCTTTGTGCTTGCACACACATAGTAATGTGTCCTCCTCATTTAAACCATCTGTTCAACCGAGGAACCGAACCAGTGAACAGTGAGTGCAAACGTGCCCGGAGCACTTGGGAAATTAAAGTGGAACGAAACCCAGGATTTTGACTATATTGGGTTTTGGTCCTTGCCCCTGGGGCCCCCAGATCGGGGATGCCCCGCTGTGTGAAACCCGCCAGGCGGCCTGAACAAACTCAACTCAGGATAGTCAAGTTTTGACTATGCTGGGTTTTGGTCCTTACCCTGTGGGCACCCCGATCGAGGCGACCTGGCGGGGGTTTCACTCAGCGGGGTGCCCCTGGGGAAAGAACCAAACTTTCCACTTTAAGCATTCACAAGCAGCGGCTGCATCTCCGGCAACTTAGCTGTCAGTGGCACAGAAAGAGCCGAGTGAAAGCGATCACACTGATTGGTTGTACAGGCCGCTCAGCTAATCAGCGCGCCCATTCTCGTCAGAATCTGCGATGGGGAAGCAACAAGAAGGTGAGTGACCTAGGGGCATACACAGTTGAGCATCTCAATTTGGGATGCCCCCACTGAGAGGAACAACCCCCCAAAAAGGGAAAATCAGGTGTGTTGTTCCTGTTTAAGAGGCATAAAGGGGATCATTTGCATGGGCTCGCCTACTGCAATGTATGCTGGGAGAAATTGCTAAATACCATTTTAATTAAGCTCTCTCTGCATTATTACATCAGGGGACGGATGGGTTCAGGACGATTACAGATTTTCTTTTTGAGAATTTCAGTTCAGGCAGTGTTATCTGGGCATTTACTGAAAATTCAACCTGGAGTTGAACTTTTAACAGGTTTTGGTTCTGCCTTCAGAGAATCAGGATGATTGCTGGTTTCACAATCACAAAAAGCAGAAACAACAGCCAATTCCTATTTGTGGAACTTAAAAAGCAAAAGAATGAACAGCTGCACCACATCTCTCAGCAGCTCCCACGCATTGCTACTGTGACCTCAGAGCTCCTTACAGCATTACACAGCCAGCCATGACTGCTAGAGACTGCTGGGCCTCAGTTTTAGATTTAAAAAGGGGCAGTGAAACCAATGGCAATAATAAGACAGCAAGCAGCAGATGCCTGGTCCATGTTCCTCCCCTCCATTTCAGCAACCGCTCTGCAAAAGTCCTTTCTAGCTGCAATTTTGCAGACGGAGCGCTTGTTATCGCACTACATTGGTTCAGTCATAGGTGATATAGCTTGTGAATTGCTATGCAAACCACAATTGCATGTGTACTAGTGATTTCCATTTACTGTAACCTAAGAACCACTCAGCTGAATTGAAATGCCCCGCTGTGTGAACCCCCCAGAATGCCAAACTCTGTCCATTGGAGCCCTCATTGCATGTGAAAACGCCAAGCCACAATGATGCAGGCAGCCACAGCAAAACACACACATTACGCATAAGGCTGCACCTTGAAATGCAGTGGCATGCTTTGCCACCACGCAACCAATGCAATTGCATGGGGCCCACACCTCTCAAGGGACCCCCAGAAGTGCCAAGGTGACATGAGACAGAAAGCTGCTTCTCTCAGTCATTTGTTGTTCTTTAATATTTTTTTATTATTATTAAGGTTTATTTATATAGCGCCATCTTCCTTAGCACTTTACAAGGTGTGATTACAGACAAGGTAGAACATATAGTACAGGGAACAAAACAAAAGATGCCACGAGGTTCAAACCAAGTGTTGTGAGCACAAGAGGGAGTATTTTGTTGCCTTTGATTAGGGCCCCCTGACGCAACTTTGCATAGTGCTCCAGGAATTATAAGCTGCCCCTGTCTACATATCCAGGGATGAGAGCAAAGCCAGCAGCTTAGAATACTATATATATATTAGTATTCATCAGGTATTAAAGCAGACCTTCACCTTGAATAAGAGCCTATCTTGCATATTTCCCCTACCCTTTAACATACAGATTGCCCACATTAAATATCATCCTACCTGCACCTACTGCATTTTCTGAGCCTTTAAATTGGACCAACATCCAGGATTTTGACTATCCTGGGTTTTGGTCCACTTTAGTGGGGCACCCCGATCGGGGGTGCCCCGCTGTGTGAAACCCCCCACAAAGCCCCAAAAATACCATTTTGTGAGTACTCACCTGAAAAATGGATATTGTCAGTGTGCCACACACCCCGCTTCCCCTTTAATCCTTACGATTGGGTTACTCACCGCCAGGTGACGCAGTTGCAGAGAGGAAGTCTTGTAACGAGCCCCCTTCCGGCCCATATATACCTGGTACCTCCCACTTAACACCAGTGATTTAAAAAGCAGAAAGACAAGGTACCAGTAATCTAAAGGTAACCTCAAAATAAAGAAAAGCTTCACCATATAAAGGATCCGGGATACCGAAAAGGGCGGGTGAAGCGGGGTGTGTGGCACACTGACCATATCCATTTTTCAGGTGAGTACTCACAAAATGGTATTATTCTCAGTGTGCCACACACCCCGCTTCCCCTTTAATCCTTACGATTGGGACATCCAAAAGCAGTGTCCACAAGGGATGGGTATCCGAAGGCAAAAATGACTGCAGTCTGCAGAACTTTGCGGCCAAAAACAGCATCCGCTGAGGCCCGCACATCAACTTTGTAAAACTTAGAGAAAGTGTGAACAGAAGACCAAGTAGCGGCCTTACAAACTTGTTCAACAGAAGCTTGGTGCTGAAAAGCCCAAGACGCTCCAACGGCGCGAGTAGAATGAGCAGTGATACGAAAAGGGGGAACTTTCCCCTTAGCAGAATAGGCCACAATAACGGCCTGACGTATCCATTTGCTAATGGAAGATTTGGCCGGTGCCAAAACCTTCTTAGGCCCACAGGGCACAACAAAAAAGGCATTCGTTTTACGAAAAGGAGACGTAATAATCAAATAGTACTTAACACAGCGTACTACATCCAAACAATGCAAAACCCTCTCTTTGTCATTCTTAGGATTAGGACACAAGGAGGGAAGAACAATATCCTGATTCAAATGAAAAGCAGAAACAACCTTAGGAAGAAAGTCTGGTTTGAACCGAAAGACCACTTTATCCTGATGCCTCTCAAAGTAGGGCGCCTGAATAGACAAGGCCGCCAACTCCGAGACACGCCGGACCGAAGTGATAGCTACCAAGAAGACAATCTTCTGAGTCAGGGTAGACAAAGCAATATCTTGCAAAGGCTCAAAAGGAGGAGCCTGAAGAGCAGAAAGAACCAAATTCAAGTCCCAAACAGGGAGTAATGGTTTCCTGGGAGGCTGCACATGCGTAACCCCCTGGAAAAAAGATTTAACTAAAGGATGAAGCGCAAAATGCTTCTGAAAAAAGATATGTAAGGCAGAAACTTGCCCTTTCAACGTACTTAGCTGAAGACCCGAGTCCAGGCCAGATTGTAAAAACTCCAGAATCCTGGAGACCGAAAAGACCCTACAAGGAAAAGATCTAATCTCACACCAAGCGATATAGGCTTTCCAAGTCCTATAGTAGATGATAGAGGAAGACCTCTTCTTAACGACCGAGTCAGAAAGACCCTCCTCCTTCAAGATGGAGGTTTCAGCAGCCAGGCCGTCAAACCCAGCGTTGGTAAATTGGGGTAACACAACCGACCCTGAGTGAGCAGATCGGGCCGAAGAGGCAGAACAAACTGGTCCACCGCCTTGGCCACTATGGGGCCACGAGAATGGCGGACACCCTTTCCAGAGCCAGCTTCCGAACCACCCTGCCCAGCATGGGTATCGGAGGAAACAGGTACAGAAACCCCAGATCCCCCCAGCTCAGGGACATGGCGTCCACTGCCAGAGCCAAGGGATCCTGGGAGAGCGACACGAAGTTCGGGAGCCTGCAATTGTGACGAGAGGCAATCAGGTCCACCTCCGGGGTCCCCCACCGGAGACACAGAGACCGAAAAACCTGAGGACGGAGAGACCATTCTCCCAGATGGGAAGAGCCCCTGCTCAACCGGTCTGCTTCCTGGTTTTCCACCCCTGGAATGTACACCGCAGAGAGACAAGGAACATGGGCCTCCGCCCAGGACAGGATCAGGGACACCTCCCTGAGAGCACCCGGACTGCGAGTCCCTCCCTGATGATTGATGTAAGCAACCTCTGTTCGATTGTCTGAACAAACCTGGACCGGAAGGCCCAGAACGTGTTGAGTCAGAAGGGCAAGAACCCGACGGATGGCTCTCAGTTCCAGAATATTGATGGGTAAGTGGGCCTCTTGTGGTCCCCACTGCCCCTGGAACTGAAGCTCCTTCCAGAATCCCCCCCATCCCGAAAGACTGGCGTCCGTGGTGACAATTTCCCAAAGAGGGGTCAGGAAAGACCTGCCCTTCACGAGATTGGCCGAGACCAACCACCATTGGAGGGACTGCCGGACCCGGAGGACAACTGGAAGGGCCGATCCAGCGACCGAGGCTGCCGGTCCCAGGACGCCAACAGATGGAGCTGAAGCGTCCTCGTGTGAAATTGAGCAAAAGGAACTGCCTCGAAGGAGGCAACCATCAACCCTACCAGCCTCATCCCCAGACGGATGGACGGCCGAGGATTGGAAAGTAGGACCCGAGCCAACTCCTGAATCAGATAAACTTTGGACTGGGGGAGAAACACCCTGTGTTGATGAGAGTCCAACTGCATCCCCAGAAAGGACACCACCCTGGCCGGAGCGAGGGAGGACTTGGGGAAGTTGATCACCCAACCAAAGCTTTCCAGCGTGGAGACCACCATCCTGGTGTCTGTCTCTGATTGATTGAGTGACGGAGCCATGATGAGAAGGTCGTCCAGATAAGGTACGACACGAATTCCCCCGAGATCTGAAAATGGCCATCACCCCTGCCAGCACCTTGGTGACCACTCTTGGGGCCGAGGTAAGGCCAAACGGAAGTGCCACGAAATTGAAAATGCTGATCTTTCATCACGAATCGAAGAAAACGTTGATGAGCCTGGCAGATGGGAACATGAAGATAAGCATCCTTGATGTCTATGGACGTCATGAAGTCCCCCTGCCGAAGAGAACCGATGGCCGTACGCAAAGTTTCCATGCAAAACTTCCGAATACGGATGAACCTGTTGAGTAATTTCAGGTCCAGGACGGGACGAACCGACCCGTCCTTTTTGGGGACTGCGAAAAGATTGGAGTAGAAACCGAGGCCCATCTCTAAGCGCGGCACCGGCCGGATGACCGCCATTTCGAAAAGATTCCTTATCGACGCCAGGAGCCCCTGTGCGGCCAAAGCATCGATGGGCACCCGAGACCGAAAGAACCGTGAAGGAGGGCGAGACTCGAATTCCAGTTTGTAACCGGACGACACCACCTCCTGGATCCATCTGTCCGGAACCTCCTGGTCCCAAACCTGGGAGAAGTGTTGCAATCGTCCCCCCACCCGCACGGGTGAGGGCAGCCCCTCATTGCTGAGCGGGCTTACCAGCAGGTTTGGGCTTGGCGCCCCAGGACGGCCACGGCCCCTCCCCCGGGTCTAACCTGCACCTCTGGTAGCAGGAAAGGAAACCCCCCTACCCGCTCTAAATCCCCGAAAGGAAGGCCTAAAGGCACTTGCACCCTGAAAGGGGCGACGAGGCCTCTTGCGTTGAGGCAATTTACCACCTTTTGCAACTGAATCAATTTTATCACCAAACCGTCGCAAACCCAAAAAAGGAAGTGCTGTGAGCACCTTTTTAGAGACCAAGTCCGCCGACCACTGGCGCAGCCATACTGACCGACGAATAGCCACCAGCATTGCCGCTGTCCTGCTACTCATTGCCAGCGCATCGTCCTGAGCGGTCAGGACAAAGGAAATAAAAGACTCACACTGCTTAAGAGCACTAAACTCATCACAAGCGGGATCAAGATCTGCGCATAGATCCTGAATAACGGACCTAACCGCCAACAGAAGAAGCGCCGAAGCACACGCCGGCCGCATCGTTGATCCGGCACTGATAAAACCATGGCGAGCATACTGGTCAATCCGACGATCCTCACTATCCTTAATGGCAGTGGTCTCAGAAGACTGTACCACAGCCGTGCTACACAGCCCTAACACAGGGGTATCGACGTCAGGGGGAACTGACCAAAGCTTCACCAATTCCACCGGAAAAGGATAGCGCTTATCCCAACTAGAAGGGTTTCCAGCCAGTCGCGTGAGATGTTCCCATTCCTTAAGCACAACCCTCTCAAAGTGTTGTTGCCTGGGAAACACCAAACGAGGCTGAGGCACACCAAACAACTCACCCTTTGGCAGGGCGACTGCCTCAGGCGGATCTAAATTCAAAATTTCATAAATATGGTGATTTTATGGTATTCGCAACAACCGTGGGTTTTAGGCATAAAGCCACCCGGGATGCCCCTTTAAATTAATGTCCCGGGAAGGGAGGATTTAAATTATAATTACAATTATCCTTTTTTTTTTTTTTTTTTTTTTTTTATATATATCCCAATTTAGAGTAATAGGACTAGCCAGGTATAACAGAACCAGGAAGCCACTGCAGTGAGGGAATCCCAGGATCTGTGGGGAAAGAGACAACAGTAAGATCCCCAGAAAAAAGGGGCAGCACGCAGTACAACATTTATACAGAAAACAGCATATACCAACACATTGCAAAAACACCCCAAAGTGCTTTAAGAGGCCAGCCAATATAAATTTAAACCAGTTAAAAACAATCCAAGTATAAACAAAAACGGCCCCACACGAGGCTGAGAGCAAAGGCCAGCAGCAGCAGAGTCAAAATCCACTTCCTGCAGCTGAGTCCCCCGCACCTGACTCCTAATTAGAAGGAGGAAGTGCGGCAGGGCCGAGCTGCGCGTCAAGCCGCTCAGGCCACGCCCCCTTCATCGCGTCGTCCAGGCCCCGCCCCACCAGATTCAAACAGTGCGGCCCCCCAAATGGCGGTGCCGCATACAGAGAAGGCGCCCGACGCCCTCGGTTAGTGGGAGGGGAGAACAACCCTGGCAGCTTCAGGCCATGCGCCTGAAACTGGCAACAGCGCGGCACGCCAATGGCGGCCGCATCCTAAAGCGGAGCTACAAACAACCCTGGCAGTTCAGGCCATGCGCCTGAGACTGCCAACAGCGCGGCCTGCCAATGGCGGCCGCATCCTAAGGGAACTACAAACAACTCTGGCAGTTCAGGCCGTGCCTGAAACTGCCAACAGCGCGGCCCGCACAATGGCGGAGCCGCAACAGAGAGGGCGCCCTGACGCCTTCGATCAGTGGGGGGGAAAACACATGTAAACAATAAAAAAGTGTTAGCAGGTCAGGCCGCGTGCGCACATCCCGCGGCGCTGACCTGAAACTGACAATGGTTATAAACATAAGTAAAAACACCACATGCATATATACATCCCCAACCCCCCCCCCCCCCCCCCCCCAAGTGAAGGGAGAAGGGACCGTAACAGGAAAGAAAGGGGCCAAGGGGGAACCTCGGGACAGGGGCATCCCAAATCCGGATCACCATGCCGGATAGCCGCATTGCCCCACGCATGAGGTAGAGCGGAGGAGATAAGCTCCTAGGCACCTATAGTGCAATCTACCATTTGCCCAGTGAGCAGCCTGGGCTGGGAGGCTTCCATCAACCATATAGGTAAACAAACAATCAACTGGGCAGAAATAGACCCAAAGGGGGTGTCGGGGTAAGACCCCGGCTACCTGCAAGCAGGAGACTTCTTTCTTCTGTCTTGTCGTCATGCAGAGAGAAAAATACTGGTGTTAAGTGGGAGGTACCAGGTATATATAGGCCGGAAGGGGGCTCGTTACAAGACTTCCTCTCTGCAACTGCGTCACCTGGCGGTGAGTAACCCAATCGTAAGGATTAAAGGGGAAGCGGGGTGTGTAGAACACTGAGAATAACTCACCTGTCCCCGCTCCCACGTGACCGCTGCAGCCAATCCCCGCCGACGGACAAGCGAGGTCCGTCGCCGGACAAGCGAGCACGCACGCCCGTCCGCGCCGGCCATTCACAAAAGGGCGCGCCCTGCTAGAGGGATGCGCGAGCGGCGGCGGCGGCTCGCGCATGTGCCACTGGATCGAGGAGCAGGTAGGGATTTCGGGGCTTTCTGGGGGGTTTCACACAGCGGGGTGCCCCGCAGGCCCGATGCTGATCGTCCCGAGTGGGGGAAAAAATAGTAAGCGACTAAAAACTGAAAAAATATTTATTTATTAGATGCTGGGAAATAGTTTTTTTTAGGAGTTTGGGCTTTTCATTAAATGATGCTGAAGGTATGGTTTAACATACAATATAATCAGATTTGGAAATGCTTTGATATGGCTCATTTCAAACTGTCCCCAAGGGCAGCAAGGGTAGGAGAAGGTCAGCCTGCGCCCGCACAGGGACTTTAAAGAAGAGCAACCACATCCCTTGCGGTGGTCTCCCTCTTTATGGGGCATCCCAAATTTGGAGGCCCGCTTTGTGAAACCCATCAGATCGCCCAATTTACTAACCTCTTCCTGGAGCCATTGTTGCGCCGTGGCAGCATGCCCAGCATACCTCTCCCAGGAGCGCAAACCTGTGCCAGGCCCTTCTGAATGGCTGAGACGGCACGTCCACAGCTGGAGGTGAAGGGGCATGTGGAGGTTGGCGCTCCCTCCATTCCGATTTCCCTGCAGCACTGACATCAGGAAATCTGAATGGAGCAAGCACTGCTGATTGGTCCATAAGGGAACCAGAAAGAGGCAAGTTTTTCTGCAATCCTAGGGAATACACACAGCGGGGAATCCCAAACAGGATACCCCACCAGTGAGGACCACCACCCAAGAAAGTGAGATTCAAGAAAGCTGCTGGCTTTGCTCTCATTCCGGAGCCTAGCTTCCTTAAAGTGGTGTTGGGGGTTCACAAAGCAGGGCATTGAGCAAAACCCAGGTTCTGGTCCACTTTAAAGTGGAACGGAACCTGGGATTTTTGACTATCCCCATTTTGCTCCGTGCCACAGGGACACCTCAAATTGAAGTGCACCACTGTGCGAAAACCCCCAGAACACCCAGAAAAACTCACCTCTTCCCAGTCCAACAGGCCATGCGCAGGCTTACGTCCAATCAGAGCTGTTTGCCATGCATATGTAATGGCTCTGTTTACATGCAAGGCTTTGGCAATCAGGAGCATAGCGGCCGCATCCCCAGCAGTGCGGCCACTCCCGCCCCCAGCCTATCTGAATGGTGGGAGGAAGGAGCACGCTCACATCCCGAAGATGCAGGGATGCAGCCGCCAGATGTTTACTTTGCGCCAGGGAACAGGCAGGTTCTTCGGTGCCCCAGGGAGGTTTCACACAGTGGGGCATCCCGAACCATTACATGGCGCAAGTCCGCACCAGGCATTTGTGTATAGCCGGTGTGGGCGCAGGCCCTGTTGAAGGGTAGCAGGAATGTGGCCGCCGGCGTGCTCGCCAAGACTCGGCTGAAGAGGAGTCTTAAACGAGTCTAAGGCGATTTGAGATCAGTGCATTTGAGCGTGCCGATTGGATGAGAGGCCGCACATGTGCTGTAGGGCCAGGTGTCCCAGGATAGTCAAAATTCCGGGTTTTGGGACACTTTAAGTATTATAGTACTTTACTAGTTTAGCCTAAGGTTTACTGGACACACAACTTAACATGTCCACCAAAATGACCAACAGCCCGAGTGTCAGAGGTTTGACCAAAAGGAGCCTGCGCCTGTACACACAATGTGGACAAATATAGCAATATATACAAAATGTTGTTTTACAATCTAAATAGAAGCACATTTCTGACATGGCAGGATCCCAGGAAATATTCCGGCAATGGCAGGTATGTGCTATACAAATACTCGCACAGTTTTCTTGCAATTCCAGCTGATGCTTGGTATGGGAGGGAGGATGGAGAAGACAGCAGAGGACAGCAGTGTCCCCCCCCCCCCCCGCCCCAGCTAGGTCAGGTCCATTTCCAGTACAGCCAGGGTTGGCCCTAGGGAAAATGGCACCCTGTGCAAGATGGTTCTCCCAGACACATATATACATAAAAGAAAGAGATCGAGGGAAATGTGGAAATTAGAGAAAGACCGTGGAAACACAGAAAAAAAAAAAAAAAGACAGAGATGGACAGGGAAGAAAAGAGAGGAAGAAAGGGAGAAAAGGAAAGTAAAGGGGAAAGACAATATAAACATAGAAGGGTGACGGCAGAAGGAGACCATACGGTCCATCTAGTCTGCCCTTATGTAACTGTATGTACTCTTTATCTTAGGTTAGGTGTATGCTTATCCCAGGAATGTTTAAATTCAGTGACTGTAGATTTTTCAACCACCTCTGCTAGAAGTTTGTTCCAAGCATCTACTACTCTTTCTGTAAAATAATAATTTCTAACTATGCTCCTGATCCTCCCTCCGACTAGCTTCAGGTTGTGCCCCCTTGTTCGATCATTAAGTTTCTTCTTAAAAACACTTCCCTCCTGAACCTTATTTAACCCTTTCACATATTTAAAGGTTACAATCATGTCCCCTCTCCCTTCTTTCCTCCAGACTGTACAAATTAAGTTCTTTAAGTCTCACCTAATAAGTTTTAAGTTTAAAGTGGACCATCACCCCGGGAATCTATAAGATTCCCGGGCCGATCACCTCCCTCCCCGCGGGACATCCGAGATCGGGATGTCCCGCGGGGTGAAACCCCCCCAAACGCCCCAAATCCCCTTCACCCTGTCTTCGGCGGCGGCCGGCCGCCGCCTCCCTCGCGCCCCTCTAGACGTGCGCGAGCCCGCGCCGGCCGTCTGTGAATGGCGCGCGGGAGGTGGCGGCGGAGCCGCTTGTCCGTTGCTGTCAAATCGCTTTTCCGTCCGCGCTGATTGGACGGCACGGCCACGTGGGAGCGGGGAGAGGTGAGTTTTCCGGGTGATCGGGGGGGTTTCACACAGCGGGGCACCCCGATCGGGGGTGCCCCACCGAAGTGGACCAAGACCCAGGATAGTCAAAATCCTGGGTGTTGGTCCACTTTAAGTCCTTCTACCATTTTTGTTGCCCGCCTTTGGACAGATTCTATTTGAATGATGTCTTTTTGCAGGTAAGGTCTCCAGAACTGCACACAGTATTCTAGCTGTGGCCTCACCAGGGCTCTATACAGCGGCATCACAACCTCCCTCTTCCTACTGGTGATGCCCCGAGCTATCCTTGCTTTTCCCACTGCCTGGCTACACTGTCCACTCATCTTGCAGCTTCCAGGAATCAGTATCCCTAAATCTCTTTCCTCCAAGGTCCTGGCTAACACAGTGCTGCCCATACGGTACTCAGAGCACTATTTGAGGATTGTGCAAAAACCACTGTGGGCAGTTGGAGCAGCTGAGTCAGCAGGCCCTAAAGTAGCGTGGCCCACTGGGAATTCTTCATGGCTTCCCTATGGCCACCACTGCTAACAGTGAACATTCAAGTTGCAGGGATTTTGTAGATGAAGACGATTGGGGCGCCCCCAACTGTCCCCACACACCCCTACAGAGCCCGCCGCCCTGCTCACCCCAAGACCTGACAGGTGCAAGCTGACCGGGACACAGCACAACCAGCAAGGTCTCTGGTAGACTCACCCATGACCCGGCCCTCAGGACCTTGCAAAGCAGGCAGGTGAGGGGGAAGTGGTACTCTAGCAGGCTCTCAAGGCCTCAGTGCACTACCCTGTTGAAGTATAACCTAGCAAGCCCCCCGCCCCCCCCCAAAGGGGAAAAAAATTAACAAAAAAACAACCCTGGTGATGTGGGTCCCAGAGGTTTCCCAGAGAGGAAACACAAAAACTAAGAAAGGGGCGGGGTTTTTATTCTTGTCCCAGTTGTGTTTCCTCTACAGAGATCTCAGTGGCCATCCTGAAGGACGAAGGGAGAAATTATATGAAATAATTATATATATATTGTGGTAAAGTGTATGGAAAAGTCCCGGATGGTGTCTATTTCCCCCTTGGTTTTATCAATCAGGCACGATCCATGCCGGGTTTACAGGACCTCAGTCCACATTCCCAGTCCTCTACGGGTTTTTTCCCCTATTCCCAGTTCTTACACAGGTGATGAGGCTAATTGCAAAGGAAGCCTAATAAATGGAGCCGCTGAGGTTTCCAGTGGGGCGATGGAGAGTCTGGGGTGAGGAGCCCGGGCCTTGCTGCTCCTAATACTGACAGTGCTGAATGTATGCATTATCTGTTCTTGGAACCTGTGGATTAACAGCCTGAACTTGTATGCCCCGAAAGAGGACCTGTGATATCAAGGGCTTGCAATACGCTGTCATTATCATACGCTGGACATTGCTAAAGTTGGTGAGGTTAGCGCTTGCTGTGCTGCATTGTCTCCTGCATTATACTCTGAAGAGATTTTGCCTGTTGGACTTTTGTTTTCAAT
The DNA here is from genome assembly GCA_027917425.1 of Gastrophryne carolinensis. Taxonomy (NCBI): domain Eukaryota; kingdom Metazoa; phylum Chordata; class Amphibia; order Anura; family Microhylidae; genus Gastrophryne; species Gastrophryne carolinensis. Next base: position 369,306,201 of record CM051239.1, read on the forward strand.
AAATCGCTTATTATTTGACTAAGAACGGTCTTCAGAGTCATTGCCTTTGGCCCCAGATCCTGAATATAATTATATATATATATATATATATATATATATATATATATATATAATATATTCCCTCTTATACACGAGTACAGAGTATTTAGTTTGACCCTCCTACTATAGGGATTCTTTTCTGTAGAAACCGAGCCTAGGACTAGTTTACACCAATTAACATTCTTTAGATTAGGCTGTCCAAGCTTCAGGCACCTGTTTATGGCTATGAGAGGGTTTTCGGGGTTGGCTGTGTTTTCTTAAAGAGATAAATTGGATTGTGTGAACAGAAAAGGGGACGGATGCACCATCGCAGCAGAGATCTCGATCAGACGTCTGTTGGACACTTTTTTCCTACGATTGTTTTTTTTGGCATTAAGTCATTTAGTTTTGCTATTGAATGTTTGCTTGATATTGTGCAATACTTATCACATGAGCACTGTGTATGGATCGCATCCCCTTTATCTGTATTGTCTTCTCTAGCCATTTTATAAAGCCATTGTGTTTCTGCTAAACCTTGGGATGCACATCTTGATTTATCTCACAAGCTCTTGGAACCCTTGTGAAAACTCACCACAAAACATTCACTCGCTTTAAAAAACTGCCCCACAGCTTATCTGGTTTGTATTGACAGAAAGACAACTCTGTTTTCTCTTGATAGGCCTAGATAAATTATTTCCCAGACAAGGGCAAAGCAAAGTGAAGCAGAGGAAGAAGTGGCTAGTCCAGACCATGGAGGTGTGGATCTCCAATTGAGGTGTGTCTGACCATGGCAGTTAAAGTGGATCAAAACCCAGGACTTTTTTTTTTTTTCTTTTTTCTATCCTGGGTTTTAATCCTTGCCCCCGATTCAGGGGTGCCCCTGTGTGTGAAACCCCCCAGATCACCAAAACAAAATCATCTCTTCTCGGTTCTACAGCACATGCGCTTCCAATAAGTGCGCTCGGATCTGCTGTCGTCCCTTCGTCTAAGCCTTTAAGGCCAGAGGCTCTGAGCGCGCTGACAGCCGCATCCCCTGCTACCCTCTAACAGGGAGCCTGCCCACACCGGCCATTCACAAATGCCTGGCGCGGGCACATGCCCAGATAAGAGGGATAGCGGGGGTGCGGCTCAAGCATGCGTCAGTGGGCCAGAAAAGAAGGTAAGTGTATGGGCGACCTGGGGGGTTTCACACAGCGGGGCATCCCGATTTCGGATGCTCCGGGTGGAGAGGGCGATCGCCATGGGTTTTGGTCCACTTTAAAGAGTAATTCCACTTTTGATGGCAATTTTAAAATTTTCTATCACCATCATCATGCCAATATGATGTGCTAAACCTATCTGTTCATTTTGTTTTTAAATCTGTCTTATAAAATAAAACTTTTCCCTACCAATATGTTTACCTTAGCAATGTACATCAAAGTGTTGTTAAAGAGGAACATTTCAGATATTGGGGAGTTAAAGCGGAACTTCAGCATCATTTAATGAAAAGCCCAAACCCTTAAACTATTCCCCAGCATCTAAAATGAATATATCGAACGTTTTTAGTCATTTACTTATTATTCTTTCCCCCACTGGCCTGCAACTCTATTCAGGACTCTAGGATACGGGCGCTGCCATCTTGGCTCAGTAGCATCACATACTAAGGAGAGGAAGAGGGGTCAAAAGTGTAGGGGGCGGGGTTATAGCTGTGCTTTGCTCAGATAAAGTAGAGCTGGGGTCAGGAAAAGGTCAGCAATTCCAGAATGCATAGCGGCACAGTCAGAAGATACTTCCTGTTTGCAGGCAGCCCGACACTCCATGGGCCGCCATCTTGGATGTTTAAAGGCTCATAACATGCAGCAGTTGCAGGTAGGATGATTTTTAATGTGAGCAATCTATATGTACAGGGTGGGGGGAACATATAAGAGATACTCTTATTCAGGGTGAAGGTCCGCTTTAAGAAAACTCCCCAAACCTGGCTTGCTCGCCCCCCCCCTGCCCTTCCGGTCTAAACAATTTATAATTATAAACTTACCTGTCCAGTTGCATCGTGCTCCGACATACCTCAGTTTCGCACCGTCTCCTTCGGGCAGCACCATCTTGCCGTCCAGTCATGCTCTGCGCCGCCCCTCAGATATCGCACATGCGCAGTGTCACTGCATAGGCTGCAATGACACTCAGAGCAAATCCCACAAGATTTGATGAGTGGCGCATGACATATGAAGAGGGACGATGAAGAGTGAGCGCGGCTAAGGCTTGCTGCCTTTACTCAGCAACGACTACAGGGTGGGGGGTGCAAAGGGGCCAGGAATGCTGCCGGCGTTGTAGATATTGCCGAAATCCAAAAGGCAGTGAGGGAGGGGGGAGGGATGTTTAGGGAGGAAAACGTCTGATGCTCCCCTTTAAAGTGGACCAACACCCACCGCTGATCGGCCCGGGAATCTATAAGATTCCCGGGCCGATCAGCTCCCTGCCTGCGGGGCACCCCGATCGCTGTGTGAAACCCCCCAGGACGCCCGCAAATCCTACCTGTTCCTCATTCCAACGGCGAATGCGCGGCCGCCGCCTCTCGCGCATCCCTCTAGCAGGGCGCGCACCCGCGCCGGGCGTTTGTGAATGGCCAGCGCGGGCGTGCTCCCTGTAAGAGGGACGCGCGAGAGGCAGCGGCGGGCGCTCTCACCTTGTCCGTCGACGGACCTCGCTTGTCCGTCGGCGGTGATTGGTGGAGCGAGTCACGTGGGAGCGGGGTCAGGTGAGTTTTTGTGGCTTTCTGGGGGGTTTCACACAGCGGGGTGCCCCGCGGAAGTGGACCAACACCCAGGATAGTTAAAATCCTGGGTGTTGGTCCACTATAAAGGCTTTACACCATCTTCATTAATTCAACCTCGTCAGATTGGGGGGGGGGGGGGGGGGAATCACAACCTTGTGTTCAAATAGCTAAAGGGTTACCGGCAGCGTTCTCAGTCATTACTGCTGCTTTATTTAGCCAAAGCTACTGATGAGTCACCTTTTCTAATGGAAGGATTCTGGGGTTTGCAGTCAAAGTATACCAAGAGCCACAGGGATATAAGAAAATTGCAAACAGCATGCTGATATGTAAAGCATATATATGGGGGGCAAAAACCTAACACAAATGTTTATTTTACATTCCAGAAGAGGAAAACTATTAGGTAGAACACCAAAAACATGACAAAAGGGGAGTTTTCCTTCAAAGCGGAACAAAACCCAGATAAGTGACTAAAAACATAAAATATATTAATTTTAGAAGCTGGGGAAGAGTTTTAAGGGTTTGGGCTTTTTATTAAATCATGCTGAAGGTCCTGTTTAAAGTGGACCAACACCCAGGATTTTCACTATCCTGGGTTTTGGTCCACTTCGGTGGGGCACCCCGATCGGGGGTGCCCCGCTGTGAGAAACCCCCCCCCCCCCGATCGCCCGGAAAACTCACCTCACCCCGCTTCCACGTGACCGCTGGAGCCAATCACCGGGGACGGACAACGAGAGGCAGTGACGGACAAGCAGAGCGCGTCCGCCTCCCGCGCATCCCCCTTACAGGGAGTGCGCCCGCGCCGGGAGGCGGCGGCGGACGCGCATGAGCCGCTGGAACGGGGAAAAGGTAGGCTTCTGTGGGCTTCCTGGGGGTTTCACCCCGCGGGACATCCCGATTTCGGATGCCCCGCGGGGAGGGATCTGATCGGCCCCGGAATCTTATAGATTCCCGAGCCGATCCCCCCTGGGTGTTGGTCCACTTTAAGGTGATTCCCATGGTGATGTATTTTACTGTTCCATTGAGTTTTATTATAAGGTTTCCACCTAGTGGTCATTTTGTATATAGGTCTTACAGATAAGAATTACTAATCCGTGTTCTTTAGTGCCCTCTAGCTTTGTTCCCTGAAGCTACCACTGATGGCGGATGCCACCCACAAGCCCCTCTTACATTCTCCTTACTCCCCCCCATTGTGATCATGCCCCGGGATTGGCCAACAGTGGTCATAAGGTCTGAAGCTCTCTTCCGGGTACCCGACTGCCATGTGGAGGACGCTGGCCAATCGCAGGGCCTGGTTTTGTTGGTGGAGCGAGAAGGTAAGAAGAACAAAAGGCTTGTCTGGCTGTATGCACAGATGTTCATCAGTGGTTTTGTATGGGACCCAAAAATACCTGATTATGGCTCGGATTATTATTCCCCTACCTCAGGGGTCGCTAACCTTTCCTACCACTAGAGACACATTCGGAACAAAAAGATGGCAGTGACCCACATCCAAGGTCCTGAAAAATTAAAATAGAGCATACTAGTACCCTCAAGCCTATAAAATACTTTTCCACTAGCCATCAAGAGGTGAAGTGGCAGAATTGGGCACACCAAGAGGCATGCTAACCTACCTCAATTGGTTTTCCAGCTTCTGTCCCGGCCAGGATTTTTACACAAATGTACATTAATAGTCTGGGGGAGTCTGTCTGTTTCTCTCTCCATCCAACTCTGTATTAACCTCAGGTCCAGCCCTAGGCACAATGGACCTCTATCCCCAACAGTGTGCTTAGAGCAGACAAAACACACAGAATTTGTGAAAAAAATATTTGGCCAAAGCCTCTGCCTATACTCCCTTCTTAGGGTGGAGAACTAGAAATGTATGTTTTACCTTTTCAAACTGTCCGGGAACAAGTTTTTTTTGCTGTTCCCCTTTGTAAGATGGCAGGCTATCAGTCAATGCTTAGGTGTGGCAATTACATCATTGCCACAGACAGTAGTGGCAATGAATGGAGGAGGTGGAGCATTACAGCTAAAACAGGCGCCATTATCTGGAATTAGAGTGACGCAATAGCAGGAAAAATTGGCTCTTCATGGGGGGGAGCAATTCAGGGGATGCTAGCTAAAAATGTGGGTTTTGGTCCACTTTAACTTCCACAAGTGTTCTGGTCTATAAGACAGCCCGCGAGCTACACAGCCAGCCATATGTGGCTCCCAAACTACTATACAGACTCCAGGTAACTAGTGGGGGTTCGATACATGGACGACCCTTGGGTTGTTTATACGAAGAAACAGCACAGGGCATAGTGGTCATAGGGGCGCTGATGGGGCACCAGACTTTTTTTTTATTATTATTTGGGGGCAAGGAGGTGCCCCCTGCTAAGTTCAGGCTCTGCCAGATTCCTTTCTATAAGGTAAGCAGGTTCATGGGAGGGCAGAAAGGGCAGAAGGGGCACCACCTGCTCACCACTATTTTTTGAGGGTGCAAGGGGGGGGCACTGTGTCAATTTTGTCCTAAGGGGGCGCCACCCTGCAGTCTTCCAACATAAGGCCGGTCCTGGTTAATGGATATACCACCTTGTGTCTTAGGCCCCATTATTTTTAATATGCTTGTAAGTGACATAGGCAAACTTTTCCTACCAAGCCTACACCTGTTTGCTGATGATACAAAGGTTAGTAATAGGGTGGGCACTTCTGGAGGTGTCTGCATGGAAAATGATTTAGCATTACTGGATAAATGGGCAAAAGTATGGAAACTAGAGTTTAATGTCTCTAAATGTAAAATGCACTTGGGTAGAAGGAATCCCTGCTCTGAGTACCGTATGGGCAGCACTGTGTTAGCCAGGACATAGTAACATAGTATGTAAGGCTGAATAAAGACTTTAGTCCATCCAGTTCAGCCTGTTTGACTCCTTCCAGTGGTCTAGTAGCCACAGCTGGAAATGTTATTACATGCCAGGAAGGCATCAAGGCCACTTTTGAACATTTTTAATGTATCCCTCATTACTACCTCCTCTGGCAGCGAGTTCCATAGTCTCACTGCTCTTACAGAGAAGAATCCCCTCCTATGTCGGTGGAGAAAGCACCTTTCCTCTAACCTTAGTGGATGCCCCCGGGTTATGGTTACACTCCGGCGTATAAATAGATTGTGGGACAGATCTTTGTATTGACCCCGAATATATTTATACATAGTTATTAGATCACCCCTCAATCGTCTTTTTTCTAGACTAAATAAACCTAACTTGGACAATCTTTCCGGGTACTCTAGCCCCCGCACTCCTTTTATTTGTTTGTTTATTTCTCTTTGTTGCCCTTCTTTGAACACGCTCCAGTTCTGATATGTCCCTCTTAAGCACAGGTGCCCAGAACTGTACACCGTATTCCATATGGGGTCTGACCAGTGACTTGTACAGGGGTAAAATGATGCACCCCATCATCCTATTTGCCTTGGCAGCAGCTGCCTGGCATTGACTACTACATTTGAGCTTATTGTCAACTAAAACCCCTAGGTCCTTTTCCATTGTTGTTTTACCAAGTGTTTCTTTATTTAGTGTGTAATCATGACACAGATTTCTCCTTCCCATGTGCATAACCTTACATTTATCTGTGTTAAACTTCATTTGCCATTTAACTGCCCATGCTTTCAAGTTATCTAAATCTGTTTGTAGCTGCCTGCTGTCCTCTTTTGTTTTAATTACCGTATATACTCGAGTATAAGCCGAGTTTTTCAGCCCACTTTTTGGGCTGAAAAAAGCCGCCTCGGCTTATACTCGAGTCAGTGAAAAATGGAGGAGAAAAAGGGGCGGGGCCGGATTACCTTAGGGGCGGATGGAGCTGCTGCCAGCGTTCCCTCTAACGCAGCGGTTCTCAACCTGTGGGTCGCGACCCCAGCGGGGGTCGAACGACCAAATCATGGGGGTCGTGCAACCCACAGGCTGAGAACTCTCTTCAGGCTGCAGGGAGACACAGGCGGAGGTGCGAGGCCGAGGCCGCACACCACAGAATCTAAGGTGCGCGCGCACGGCCGCGCAGCCCCATCTGCCGTCTGACGGTGTGCGGAGCCAGTGAGTGCGAGGAGCGACCCCCCCCTGAAAACCTCTTCCGGGTCCGGACACAGCAGCAGGTCAGGAGCACTCGTGGGGATTTCCAGCTGCAGTCGTGGTGTCCAGCATCCAGGAGGTATTTATCCATGTTAAACGTGTATGCAAATGGGATAGGTGGGTATGCATAGCACCAGTGATCAGCAAAAAGTCAGGTGCTGGCCACAGGGTACTGACATTAAAAGGCTGCACTGAACTGACACCAAAGTAGGTATAAGATAAAAAAAAAAATTATAAATCCTGGTTTCTGCCTAAAAAATACTGACATTAAATTTTAATGTCCATATTTTTTAGGCAGAAACAAGGATTTATAATAATATTTTTTTTTTTTTTATCTTATCCCTACTTTGGTGTCAGTTCAGTGCAGCCTTTGGGTTATTTAGTGGGGCAGCTTCAGAGCCCCACCATTCCTTCTTATTAGTGCATTGATCTGGTATTTTCTTATGCAGTGAGGGGGTATTTGCAGGACTCCTATGGAGTGAGGGGGTAATTACAGGACTCTTATGGAGGGAGGGTATTTTCAGGGCTCTCCATCTTTTTCTATTTTCCACATTCCCGCCATCTTTTTCTCTTTCCCACATCCCCTCCATCTTTCTCTCTTTCCCAGATTCCCTCCATATTTCTCTCTTTCCCACATTCCCTCCATCTTTCTCTCTTTCCCAGATTCCCTCCATATTTCTCTCTTTCCCAGATTCCCTCCATATTTCTCTCTTTCCCACATTCCCTCCATCTTTCTCTCTTTCCCAGATTCCCTCCATCTTTCTCTCTTTCCCAGATTCCCTCCATATTTCTCTCTTTCCCACATTCCCTCCATCTTTTTCTCTTTTTGAAATTCACCGGTAGCTGCTGCATTTCCCACCCTAGGCTTATACTCGAGTCAATAACTTTTTCCAGTTTTTTGTGGTAAAATTAGGTGCCTCGGCTTATATTCGGGTCGACCTATACTCGAGTATATACGGTACTTTACTCAGCTTAGTATCATCTGCAAAGATTGAGACTTTACTGTTTAATCCATACCCAATGTCATTTATATATATATTGAAGAGAATTGGTCCCAGAACTGACCCTTGTGGTACTTCACTAGTAACAGTGACCCAATCTGAGTGTGTACCATTGATAACCACCCTCTGCTTCCGATCACTAAGCCAATTTCCCACCCATCTGCACACGTTTTCCCCCAGTCCAAGCATTCTCATCTTTTGTACCAGCCTTTTATGTGGCACAGTATCAAATGCTTTAGAAAAGTCAAGATATATGATATCCAATGACTCCCCCTGATCCAATCTTGAACTTATCTCCTCATAAAAGCTGATTAGGTTTGTCTGGCAGGAGTGATTCCTCATCCATGCTGATATGGAGTAATAAGGTCATTTTCCCCAAGGTGCTCCAGGATAGTATCCCTTAAGAAACCTTCAAACAGCTTGCCCAACACAGATGTTAAGCTTACTGGTCTGTAGTTCCCAGGTTCCCCCGTAGATCCCTTTTTGAATATTGGCACCACATTTGCCAAGCGCCAATCCCCGGAGGAAAGATATTTAGGGATACTGATTACTGATTACTGAAAGATGCAAGATGAGTGGACAGTGTAGCCAGGCAGTGGGAAAAGCAAGCAGGACGCTCGGCTGCATAGCTCAAGGCATCACCAGTAGGAAGAGGGAGGTTGTGATGCCGCTGTATAGAGCCCTGGTGAGGCCACAGCTAGAATACCTTGTGCAGTTCTGGAGACCTTACCTGCAAAACGACATTATTTGAATAGAACGGGTCCAAAGACAGGCAACAAAAATGGTAGAAGCACTTAAACTTAAAACTCTGGAGGGAGGAAAGAAGGGAGAGAGGGGACATGATTGAGACCTTTATATATGTGAAAGGATTCAATAAGGTTGAGGAGGGAAGTGTTTTGAAGAAGAAACTTAACGATAGATACAAGGGGGCACAACCTGAAGCTAGTTGGAGGGAAGATCAGGAGCAATGTTAGAAAATATTATTTTACAGAAAGAGTAGTAGATGCTTGGAACAAACTTCCAGCAGAGGTAGTTGAAAAATCGACAGTCAGTGAATTTAAACATGCCTGGGATAAGCACACATCTATCCTAAGATAAAGAGTAAATACAGTAAACACATAAGGGCAAACTAGATGGACCCTATGGTCTCCTTCTGCTGTCAACCTTCTATGTTTCTATGCTTTGGCGTGACACTAATGTATACAGCAAATTGCAACCTTTACAACCTGAAGACTAGAGACTAATTTCATCTCTGCTCACCTTACCAAAGCGTGATAGAGGGAGGCGATTGATTTTCTCACTCTGTTACCAAGGGAGTGCTGTTGGGAAGATTTCCTTTGCCAAGTTTATAAGCACATTAAATGCCATGTTGTGTGCGCTGTATAGACTAATCTAATTTGCTGAGCATTTTATGTAGTGGTGTCCGGTACACATCATCTCCATTTGCCTCGAATTTAAAAACCGCATCATTACGCTCACTGCCGCTCTGCATGGTTTTTCCACACTTAACTCATAAACACAGCAATCGAATCACACTTTGAAACCGCAAGGCCTGGCTTTTAAATAAAAGAATTAAGAGAACAGTTCAGGAAAGGTTAGTTCAGCACTAGTACTGATGCTTGGCAGTGGAGAATAACCCATTGCCTTCCTATCTAGCAGAGAGTGGGGTGTAAATCTGAAATGACGCCAATATAATTTTCAGTTTGCTTTACATTTCCTGACATTTGGAACCCCTGGGTGCAGCCAACCAGACCGATGCATACATTCCACTATTTTTCAAGAGCACATACCCAGAGGATGCAACAAGATTTAGATCTCAGACAATAGTGGATGGCAATGCTTTACAAAATAAATCTGAGACCCCCTCACTTGGACTGTGGACAATGAACATAGAAAATAAAGAGCCAACAGACAGCGAGTCCGAGACAGCGACACAAAGCAAGCAAGAAACCGAAAACAACACAGTCCCCGGGCAAAGTCCCAGGACTGTACGACATAAAACTGCATGAAAATATAAAGAATGGGATGTTGCTGGCTCATGCTAATCCCAGAATTAGAATAGAGACGAATGCATATTTCTTCTCTCAGCATCAGGCTTCATCCGCATCTCTTAAAAGAAAAAGTACTGTAAAGAGGTGTTTCTTGTAGATTCTGGGGTCATCCGGTTTAGCTAGCACTTTAAAGTGGACCAAAGCCCACGTCAATTGGCCCGGCAATCTATAAGATTCCGGGGCTGATCAATTCCCTCCCCCCTGGGTATCCAAAATCGGGATGCCCTGCTGTGTGAAAACCCCCAGCTCGCCCCATTCATTTACCTTGCTTCCCGGTCAAACGGCGCATGCGCAAGCCAGCGCGCTCAGAGCCGCAGACTTTAGATGATGTGAAGTCAGTGGCTCCGAGTGCTCTGATTGGGTGATAAGCAGCGCATGCGACGTAGGGCCGGTAAGAGGTGTGTTGCACTCGGCGATCTGGGAGGGGGGGGGTTCACACAGTAGGGCACCCCCGATCGGGGTGCTCCGAGGGAAAGAACCAAAACCCAGGATAGTCAAAATCCTGGATTTTTGTCCACTTTAAAAGAAAAAGTACTGCAAGGAGGTGTTTCTTGTAGATTCTGGGGTCATCAGGTTTATCTAGATCTTTAATCAAAGCCCAAACAGGATGCAGAGTAAAAAGAATGTTATATATGATTGGGAATAGGGGTGGTGCCCTGTGCAAAATGGTGCACCCCCCCCCCCCCCCCGCCCAGACACACACATACACCCATTCACATTGAGACAGAAAGTGTGAGATGAGAGATGGAAGGAAAAAGAAGGAGACACTGAAATAATGTGAAAGAGATAGCGGGAAAGTAAACATGGAAAATAAAAAGGAAGGGGGGTTAGAAAAGAGAAGGAGGAAATGTGGAAGAGAAAGGTGGAGGTAATCTTGAAAGGAATGAGGAACTAAGAGAATTTACTTAAAGGAGTACTATCACAAAAATGGCCCAATGATAAAAATCCATATAAATATGCAGGATGTCACCCTGATACACTAAACCTGTCATCCCTGGATTTTATCCCTACCAGAAGAAGAAAACTACAAGCTTGGCAGGAGTTTTATTCAGTTTGGTTGTAAAAGTGACCCCTTCTCTCATTAGCCATGTTTATATGGATTTTTAATATTCTACACTTTAATGATGTGCTCCTTTAAGCCCAAAAACCAAACAAAGACCACAGTGGAAGCCGCCCATCCTCTCCCACTATGACCCAGCTCAGGAGAATACTGGACTTCACCACCTGCCTTTTATTCATCCATCCCCTGCCAACCGGGGGCAAAGCCTTGCTTCATACAGATATCCTCCTGTTCAGGAGCAGCACTGCCAGAACGCCGTGATGAAGTCGATAATAATATTATATATATATATATATCCCCCAATATCCACCAGTGTCCATTACTATACACCCTCCCATGAAATACCCCCCACCTCCTAGCACATCAATTACTCCATTCCTGACACCCATAAATGACCAATTAAACCCCATTTTTGTCCCCAGAAAGTGTTGGGCGAACCCAAACTACAAAGTTCAGGTTCGAGTTCGGCTTGAACCCGGAAAAGCTGCTTGATGCGGTCTGCGTTCTTTCCAATGTCAAATTGGCTACGGCTGGGGCGACAGACAGATGGCCGCCAGTCCCACGAGTGAGGAGACTCATGGGAGCGGCGGACATATTTTTGTAGTCCCGGCTGTAGCCAATTTGACAGTGGAAAGAATGCTGGTCAAATCGCCGGCTCAGGTAAGTGTACAGCCGCTTCTGCTGCACACTTTAAAGAATCCCCCCACATACACCATCAATTTTTTTTTTGTTTTTTTACAGTCCCCTCCCCCTCAACCCAGGTGGGTAAGTTTGGGTCCAATGGGGACATGGTTTGGACTCGGGTCAAGTTTGGGTACCGGAACCAAACTTTTCTTCATAGTTCATCCGAGACTGGCAATCCTGAACCTCTAGGGGTACACTCAACACTAGCCTCGAGCACCCGCACTAGGGGCCCCTTCCCTTTTCTGAAACTAGCCAAATGAACACTTGGTTCCTAACAGACTTTCCCTGTAGAGCCAATTGGGAAGTATTTATGGAGCATTTTTGCTCCAACACAAAACAGAGAAAAGCAAATTCCTTTTAAATCAGTGTCACAAGAGCCGCACATCCCCCACATGACACCAATTAGAGCAGCCATCGCCTCTTTCTTGGATGAATAACAGTTAATCACTGTAGAGGGAATTTGCAAATTCAGAGAAGAGATAAATTAATGGGGCTGTTGTTTGAAGAAGGAAATTATGTTATTAATGCCTGGGGAACTTTGTGTGTTATTAATAAAGATCTGACAGTTAGCCAGAAGATCAGTCACACCACCACCACAGCTGTCACAGGGGACATGTCATCATCATAAGAGTACTCCAAGCCTGGAGGCTGAAAATCAAACTATGGATTCAGACCAGCCCATATAGAAAGCTGGACCATGTACCAATCAATGCATCTGACTGATGTGAGGTCAGGGGTGTATATAGCTCTGATGGGGCCCATGGCAGGGCCCCCATCATCATCAGCAGCACCCCCCTATACCCCCACATGGACATTCACCGGCCATAATAGTAACAGCGCGGCAGCATGGGAGGGAAGCAGGACATGCAGGCGCCGGTGAAGAAGCAGGGCTCGCAAGCAATGCAGATGGTGACGTGAGGCGCGCATGGCGTGCGCCCTGGTCCCAGTGGGACGGAGGTGGCATGGCTAGGTAAGTATGCGCAGCAGGTATATACCGCAGAGGCGGTGTAGGCAGCGTGCGTTGGCTCACCTTGTTCCATGTGCATGCCTGCACTGCCCCTATTGTATGTATCCCTGTGTGAGGTGTATACAGACACATCACTTTCTCTAATCTAATAGATTATTAATTTTTCTTTTTTTTTTTTCTTTTTTTTTAACCCTTTTCTATAGTGGATATTGAATTAGCAAGTGTAAAAGGTTTTTCAGAGGCAGCTAGAAAGCCATACAGTCTTTCGACTACAAAACCTTTTCTACCAAGTCGCAAAAGGTCAAGCAGACTCTCTTATGGCACGTTTAGATGGCGCGATTATTGAGCGAGAAACCACTAACAATTTAGCGATAACTGATCGGTGGAAACGGCTGCTGCGTTCAAGCGATGAACAATAATTGGTTAATCATCTTATCGTTTTGGCTGAGCAAAAATTTCTCATTCATCAGTTGATGGTTGCAATGTGCAAACAGTCACCCTAAAAAAAAAAAAAAAAAAAAAAAAAAAAAAAAGTGTTTTGATATAAGGAAAAAAGTGTTCGCTTTAGCAACGGATTGACCAACAAATCTTTGGCACCTGAACCAGTCGCTTAATTGCAGAAGATTTGTATGGTCGGTCACTCGCTGAGTGAACAGTCAATTTATCTGCTGGGGTAAACCCATCATTAGTCTTCTATGACCTCATTAGGAAGATCCAGCCTCACCTCCTATCTGCCAGACAGTTCACCCAACTAAAAGGCCATTAGGCGTCACCAAGACAAAAAGGTATTGGAGTTGGTCTCTGGTCAAGAAAAAGAAGTTCGCTCACCCCAAGTTTACACTACTCAACCACACCAAGACTAACAGGATGCCCTAAACCAGTCACTGATTTCTCCATACCCTCACTCGTGTGACTGCCACTGGTGTTTGCCAGGCAGGCTTGCTCACCATTCTGCAAGGCTACCTACACACCTAATTGCCTGCCAATTTTCACGTAGGGCAGCAGCAAAGGGTGTTGGGAAGTCGACAAAAAGCAATGCCTGGCCCAGAGTTTGTGCCAACACCTGTATATGCGTAATACACAAGTGTACCACATTCCAGAACCTAGCACTTCACAGTGTATTTTAGGAAGGTGCAGTATCACCTCCTGGTGTGGCTGCACTTGACTTATTTGGCAGCTCAGTTGAAGCTCAATGTGTTCCCTGTGATGGCTGAGAAGAGATATCGCTGGTGGTCACACAGGTTGTGTGAAACAGAAGGGCACCGCCTTGCACTGGCAGCTACATCAGGAGACTAAGGTGAGCACAGACATTATTATATAGTGTGTGCGAGCACTCCCGTGCCATTAAGGTAGGCCACGGGTGCACGTACTCTGCAGTGAAACTGGGGATGCAGCTGCTCCCACTCTCTATGCCGACTCGCAGTCCAAAACAATGGCTTTATGCTGTTCATTAGTATGCATGGCACAAAGCCCGCACATGCGCCCTGAGAACAGGGAAAAGGTGAGTTGTGTGGAAGATCTAGGGGGTGTCACACAGAGGAGCATCTCAAATCATGATGCCTTAGGGACAAGGACCAATTAGTAGAATAGTCAAAACCCTGCTGACTGAAAATTAAAAGTGTCACTTAATGAAAAAAAATTGTAAAACCCTGGTCTATATTAAAGGGTTACGAAACCCAAAGAGGAGAAAAAAAAAAACAGGCACTCCCTGAGCCAGTCTGATGCTCTGAAACTTCCAGAGAACGGGTGCTACCGGTGACTGGCAAGCTGTCCCGCCCTAACGTCAGTCTCACAGTGCCGTCCATTCATTGTAATGAAGGGGTGGGCCAGTGAATGGTGCCGTGTGACCAGCACTATCCGGCAGAAGCTGTGGGGCTCAGACTGCTTGCTGTGGTAAGGGAGCGCCCCCCCAACGCTACCCCAGCCCTCATTCCCGCGACGTACTGGGGTGCAGCGAAGGTGAGTGGATGTTTTTTTAGGGGGGGTTAGTAACCCTTTAATTAGAAAAAGCTATAGGACCTACATAACAGAATATATATTTGGTTATATATATATGCTGCCAAGGCCAAAAGGTTCCTTATTGATTTGCACTGTGGAGAATCAATCAGGATGCCCCCTAGGACATATACTGTGCTTACAGGAAAGGCTTTGGTCCAGTTTAAAACAGAAAAAAAATCATGAAGTTGAACTTGAACTGCCTTGAAATAACGGAAAACACACTTATACATTTACATTTTGAATCATGTGATATTTATTGTTTGATTTGGCTAAAAATATACCTATTTAGTGGTAAACCTGAGATAATGGTGCTAAAGGCAACAATTACTGTATTTTATTTAAAACCAAATGTACTGAAAGTGTTAGAGTGACAATTAAATCAAACTTCATTTTTGTGTATATGGTAGATAACAACCTCAATTGCTAGGCCTGCCAGGAGATTATTATTAAAGCAGTTTCATACTCAGGTTATTCATACCCAATAAATCAGGGTTTCCCAACAAGTGGTATGTGTATCCCTGGTGGTATGCCAGATCCCATCAGGTGGTACAGGTTACAATCTGTATATGTATTCCAACCTGATCTGCTGCCATTTACACTATACCCAAGCACCAAAAGTACAAAAGTGACAACTATTTATGTGCAATTTTGTGCATCTCGCTCACTTTAAATGGTTGTTTTGTGAGTTTTTTTTTTTTTTAAACAAGGTTTTAGGCGAGAACCAACCCATACCTTCCATCCAGGTGGCAAATAGTACTTGTAAATGCATGACATGCCATATATACATGGCAAAGAAATAAGTTTAGGCTGCACTCCAAGAGTGGTCCCATAGAGGACTGCAGATTGAGCTGTGTGCCCTGATTTGTATAAAGGTCACAATTGGAAAGGTCTCTAGTGACCGTTTCACACTTGACGTTGGAAAAGTCCCCGCATGCTGCATTTTCAATGCGTTGCCATAGATTTCTATGGGGTTGCAAGTAAAACGCAATGCAGAAAAAAAGTGCAGTGGTGTGAAAGGAGCCTAACACACCTGGCCCCTCACTAAAATTAATCACTAGCTCCTACTGTAATTATCATAGAAATTACCCCAGTTACTATTCTTGCAACACAGATAATGTACCTGATGTATGATGTGACAATATCACACTGTAGCCTGCAGGAGGCGCTAACTTTCATCTGTAAGGCCTAGTCAAGAATGCCACGGCCTGTATACCAATATACAGTATTTCAGCATTTGAAGGAGTAATTGTGTTTTCTCATTTTTAAGAGTCTTCCAGTTGAGTGAATATTTCACCTGGTTTTACACCCTCCTCACATACAACAGCCGGCTACCTCGGGGGAACTGGCATCCTGACAAATAATAATATCCCGCAATGTCACATTAATGAGAATTGTACAAAACTGAGAGCACATTGTACCGCAGCAATACAAGGATCAGGATGGTGGGCGAGGATACTGCATAATAACATCTATGCGTTATAGGAGGAGGCGCGTGCCCTTGGTTACAGGTTTATTTCAGGCACAGAAGTGAGGGTTCGTGAGGGAAAAAAAATTGCTTTTCTTAACAGAAAATATCACACATAAGATTGAGTTTGCATTGAGCGGCAATGCACAGATCACAGCTGTTGTTGGGGGGGGGGGGCGACTTCACATATCTATCGCGACAAAGGTGCCACCTCACACAGCGCCCGCATTGCCTGCAAGCCATGCTCTCAGGGACAAGGGACCATAGCTATTCAAATACCAGATACCATACAGTAAAATTAACTCATTTGGAGTTTTAAAATAAATGGAACTAGTGTTTTTTGCAAAGAAATGAGAAACACACAGCACACCCAAAACAAATAAAACCAAGTTCAGCACAGCTTTGTACAATCAATCTAAATAAAAGGGGCATATGCTAGATAGTATATAAATAAAGCAAAACAGAAGGATGGGGTGTATACAACTACCCTATAAGACTAACCACAAAACAAGCCTCATTTATATAGAAGACTAAATACAAAAAATAAAAAGTACTGTAAAACCCATCCCAGTTCCCGAGAACGGAGCTCCCGGCGTCCTCACGTTATGCCCTTAAGATCATTCACAGGGACTCTGTATACTCCCTTTGGATGGCGGTGTGTACAGGCATTGTGACAGAGATTGGTGCGGCCCAAGGAATTCTGGCCCACATGCTCACGGCACACCTCCTGGCAAACCAGGAGGTTTCTGAATCGCGGTGGACCAGCCAGGAACTGTAGAGGAGGAGAAAGGGTAAGTGCCTGTTTTTTTTTTTTTTGGGGGGGGGGTTTGCAGTCACTTTAAGCCCCCAAAAAACAATACACAAGACAATTAAAGCCATGCCGAACCAGGCCCCATCAAAAAGAGATGGAAAACGTCTGAAGTACCCATGCAGGGCCAGTTTTTGGGGTGTGCGAAGTGTGCGTCCGCCCAGGGCAAACGATTGAGTGGGGGCACTGCCATAGCCACTCTTTTTTTTTTTTTTTTTATTTTTGCCCCCGGGGCCCATTCTTGTCTGCTATATTTTACAGTCCCTTCCTGCCGCTGGTGCCTGTGCAATGTCTTTGGAAGCTGTGCAACCTTTTTCTCCCCATTGCTGATGAAATGGGGGGCGGTTAATTAAATGGCTGGGGGGCGTCAACTACCCCCATTTGAGCAACATGGAAAGTTTGGATAATGCCTGTCCCCTGGCTATTTGATCAATTGTTCATGTTTATTGTTTAATATGCTTTTCAGACTCATGGTACAGGGGCACACACACCACACGGGAGGGGTGCTACTCTGCATTCTTGCACATGGCGCCTTTCAACCCAAGGATGGCCCTGCACCCACAGATTCCTTGCCACTTTTTAGAGTGGACACCACTAGATTTAATTAAATGACCAAACTATCGTTAACCATGCACAGTTATTGTATCCTTGTTATGGGGTAGTCATTACCAAGTGGTTGATCAACAGATCTCCTGACCGGAGGGCTGCAGGGTTCCAGGTGAAGAGATGACTAAAGCGCTTGAGCGAGGCACCTAAACCCCCCCCCCCCCCCCCCCAACTGCTCCCTGGGCTCTGTGGTTTGGCCAGCCCACCGCTTTGGGCATAGACATTTGTGCAGTCACAGTTGGGTTACATGTGGAGGAAAAAAATACCATTTTGTGAGTACTCACCTGTAAGACGGGTATTATGAGTGTGCCATACACTCAGCTTCGATCTTCATGACATGTGGGTAATCTCCAGTAGAGGGCGAACTTGTGCAGAGATAAATATGCAAAAAAAGCCCCTCCCGGTCCATATATACCTGGGACCTCCAACCAATTTCCCAGTGTAAAAAAGCAGTAAGGGGACCAGGAAGAACCAATTATAACCTTAACAACCAAAACCAATGGTTCACCATATAAAAGCTCCAGAATACCTGAAAAAAAGGGGTGGGGCGAAGTGTAGTGTATGGCACACTCATAATACCTGTTTTACAGGTGAGTACTCACAAAACGGTATTATTCCAAGTGTGCCATACACTCCACTTCGATCTTCATGACATGTGGGACATCCAATAGCAGTGTCCATCATGGGTGGGAACCAGAAACAGTAAAGAATGTACCAACTCAAACCACTGCAGCTTGCAGAACCTTGCGGCCAAAAACAGCATCCGCTGAAGCCTGCACATCAACCTTGTAAAACTTGGAAAAAGTATGAATGGAAGACCAAGTAGCAGCCTTACAAACTTGTTCAACAGAAGCCTGGTGCTGAAAAGCCCAGGATGCACCAACAGCACGAGTAGAGTGCGCAGTGACCCTAAAAGGGGGGAGTCCTCCCCTTAGCAGAATAGGCCCCAACAATGGCCTGACGAATCCATTTGCTAATCGTAGACTTAGCAGGCGCCAAACCTTTCCTGGACCCGCAGGGCAACACGGAAAAAGCGTCCGTCATGCAGAAGGAAGAAGTAGTCACCAAATAGTACTTCACACAGCGAACAACATCCAAATTGTGCAGAACCCTCTCCTTGTCATTGTTAGGCTTAGGACACAAGGAAGGGAGAACAATATCCTGATTGAGGTGGAAAGCAGACACCACCTTAGGAAGGAAATCCGGCTTAAAACGAAAAACCACCTTATCCTGGTGTCTCCCAAAGTAAGGGGCCTGAATCGACAGAGCCGCCAACTCAGAGACACGCCGAACAGAGGTAATAGCCACCAAGAAAGCACCTTCTGAGTGAGAACCGAAAGAGCAATATCCTGTAGCGGCTCAAAAGGAGGACCCTGCAGAGCCGAAAGAACCAAATTAAAATCCCAAACAGGAACCACAGCCTTCTGAGGGGGCCGCACATGCGCGACCCCTTGGAAAAAGGTCTTAACCAGCGGGTGTAAGGCAAAAGACCTCCGGAAGAAAACGGTCAGAGCAGAAACCTGTCCTTTCAAAGTACTAAGCTGGAACCCAAGATCCAGATTATGCTGAAGAAACGCCAGCATCCTAGGAATCGAAAACACCCCACAAGGCAAGGCCCTAGCCTCACACCAATCAATATAGTACCTCCAAGTCCTATAGTAAATGCCAGAAGAGGACCGCTTCCTAGCTCTAATCAAGGTCTGAACAACGGCCGCAGACAAACCTTCCTCCTTCAGAATGAAGGTTTCAGCAGCCAAGCCGTCAAAGCCAGCGTTTGTAAATTGGGGTAAAGTAGTAGACCTTGAGATAACAGATCCGGCAACATGGGAAGCTGGTACTGATCTACGGCCAGCCTTACAACGTCTGCGTACCAAATCCTTCTTGGCCACAAGAATTGCTGGCGCCCCTTCTAGAACCAGTTTGCTAACTACCTTGCCCAGCATGGAGACGGGCGGAAACAGGTAAAAAAAACCCAGATCCTTCCAAGCAAGGGACAAGGCATCCACTGCCAGAGATAGAGGATCCTGAGAAAGAGACACAAAGGCCGGAAGTTTGTGATTGTGCCTCGAGGCAAAGAGATCTACCCCCAGAGTCCCCCACTTGCGGCAAAGATCCAGAAAAACCTCGGGGTTGAGAGACCACTCTCCTTGGCGAGAGGATCCCCTGCTCAGGGAATCCGCCTCCGTGTTCTCCACTCCCGGAATGTAGACTGCCGAAATGCAAGGAACATTGCTCTCCGCCCAGTGCAGGATCAGAGAGACTTCCCTGAGGGCACTCCTGCTGCGAGTCCCTCCTTGGTGATTGATGTAAGCTACCGCCGTTCAGTTGTCTGAACGAACCTGAACCGATAGACCCTGTAAATGTGAGGTCAGCCGTGCCAGAACCAGTTGGATGGCTCTGAGCTCCAAGACATTGATGGGGGTGTAAGCCTCCTGAGGATCCCACACCCAGCTGAACTGATGACTTTTCCAATAACCTCCCCAGCCCGACAGGCTGGCATCCGTGGTAACCGTCTCCCAACAAGGGACCAGAAAGGATCTGCCCTTCAACAGGTTGCTCGACTCCAGCCACCACCAAAGGGATTGCCGAACCCTGGGAGACATCCTGAAAGGTTGTCCAATGACTGCGGACACCTGTCCCAATGCATCAATAGGTGAAGTTGAAGAGATCTCACGTGAAACTGTGCAAACGGTACCGCCTCGAAGGAGGACACCATCAAGCCCACCAGTTTCATCCCCTGTCGGATAGAGGGACAAGGACTGGCCCAAAGAAGGCTGATCAGATCCTGAATCCCCTGCACCTTGGTCTGGGGCAAAAACACTCTGGCCTGAATGGTATCCAGATTCATGCCCAGAAATGAAATCACTCGTGGCGGAGAGAGAGAAGACTTGGGGCGGTTGATCACCCACCCGAACCTCTCCAGAGTCGACACCACCTGGTGAGTGTCCAGCTCCGCCTGACGGAGGGAAGAAGCTGAGATCAACAGGTCGTCCAGATAAGGCACAATGCGAATGCCCTGAGCTCTGAGCAGAGCCATTATTCCCGCCAAGACCTTGGTGAAGACCCTCGGCGCCGAGGTCAGTCCGAAGGGAAGGGCTACAAACTGAAAAGGTTAATCATCCACCGCAAACCGGAGGAATCTCTGATGCGCCGGAAAAATCGGACCATGCAGATACGCATCCTTGATGTCTATGGATGTCATAAAATCCCCCTGGCGAAGGGAATTATATCTGAGCGCAGAGTCTCCATGCAGAACTT
Source organism: Gastrophryne carolinensis (assembly GCA_027917425.1). NCBI lineage: Eukaryota > Metazoa > Chordata > Amphibia > Anura > Microhylidae > Gastrophryne > Gastrophryne carolinensis. The sequence continues at coordinate 369,326,942 of CM051239.1, forward strand.
TTTGACTCTGATAAACCTGTTGAGAACCTTGAGATCTAGAATGGGTCTCACCGAACCCTCCTTTTTGGGAACCGTGAAAAGGTTGGAGTAGTAACCCCTGCCTCTCTCCAACTGAGGCACCGGGCAAATAATTCCCATGTCCAGAAGGTTTTTTACTGCTAACAGGAGCCCATGTGCAGCCTGAGGGTCCGAGGGCACCCGAGACCTTAAGAATCTTGGAGGCGGCCAGTACTCGAACTCCAGTTTGTACCCGGAGGAGACCACTTCCAAAATCCAATTGTCTGTGACCTCCCGGGCCCAGACCTGGAAGAAGAGCCGCAGCCGTCTCCCCTTCATTGTTGAGCTGGTTTAACGGCGGGCTTGGACTTGGAACCCCAGGCAGCCCGACCTCTGCCCCTGTTCCAGGACGAGCCCCTGCCACCCGAGAAGGCCAAACCTCTAGCCGCTCTGGCCCCTCGAAAGGAAGGAGTGAACGAGCCAGCTCCCCGAAAGGGACGGCGCTGTTTCTTCTGCTGAGGTAACTTACCTCCCTTAGCAACAGCATCCAATTTATGTCCAAACAGCCGCGCACCCAGGAAGGAAAGAGTTGTAAGCGACTTCTTGGCCCCAAAATCCGCCGTCCACTGTCGGAGCCAGACCAGTCTGCGCATAGCCACCAATAGGGCTGAAGTCCTGCTACACATGACAATAGAATCTTCCATAGCAGCCAAGACAAAACCCATGAACAATTCACATCTCTTAAGGGTAGCGAACTCATCGCTAGCCAGATCAAACTGAGCGTCATTCAACCAGTCCCTGATAAGAGACCTGGTAGCAAGCGACACTAGGGCAGATGCACAAACAGGCCGCAGGGCCGAGCCCACGCTGGCAAATGCGTGACACGCCATCTGATCAAGGCGCTTGTCCTCGCCATCCTTAAGGGAAGTGGCGTCAGGGGTGTTCAGCACAGAAGAGTTAGTCAAACCCAAAACTGGCGCATCGACCTCGGGAGAAGAAGACCATCGCTTAACCGCCTCCACCGGGAAAGGATACTTCTTATCCCATCCCTGAGGCGCACCAGGAAGCCGACTGGGCCTTTCGAATTCTTTCAGGATCAGCGCATCAAAATGACCCTGGGTAAGGAATTCCAGACGGGGCTTGCGGGCCCCCAAAAATTCCCCCTTCTTGAGAGGAGGCGCCTCAGGCGGGTCAATATCCAACACCTCCAATAGATGTGACAAAACAGTGGCCGTATCAACGGCATCCCCCAGCGCCTGCCCGACATTAGCATCACCAGACTGTACATAGTCAGTCTCCGTTTCACAAGGGCTGGGCCGACGACAAATGTCTCTTTTTAGCCTGGGCCTTCTTGCCCACCGTGCTAACAATAAATTTCTCGATGCTGCCAACCTAGCACAAACATCAGTGCGACTCCCCTCTGGCACCAATGACACTTGGGGTACGGATAAGGCGGGGAGGGGAAGGCGAAGAAGCGGGAGGAGCCGACCCAGAAGGCTGGGTACCGGACTGCCGCGTTATGGCCTTTTGTGCACATGGTATACAAATCGGCACATTCTCCCCCGTAAGGTATACCCCACACATGGCCCAGATTGTCCCAGAGGGAGCCCGAGCCCAGTATCCTGCGGAGCCTCCATAAGGTGATTTTTGTGGTCAGTCGCAAGACCACAGGGAATTATGCCTAAGCAACCCGGGATGCCCCTGAAAAGTCCCGGTGGGAGGATTTAAGGTGATCAATTTAAAACTAGGGACCCCAGGACCAGGAGGAACCCCTTAATATGCACTATTATGAAGCAATCTGCAACACACAATAAGGCATATCAGTTACTATACAGCGTAACAACATCATTCAAAATACATACAATATATATATATATATAAATATATATATATATATATATATATATATATATATATATATATATATATATATATATATATACAAATACCAAAATGACAAAAAAAAAGCATAAGCCTGTACCATAGGGGGCCCCCCACCAGAGGGGGACCCCCAAATAACTAATGAAGTGGCCACCAGGCCCTTACCGTCCCCCAGAAACGACAGCAGCAATGCAGCAAGATGGCCCCTGTCTCTGAGGTGATCAGGAAGAAGCAGGAAGAGAAGGGGGGCGGGCCAGCGCCAAAGGCACGCTTTTCCAGGCCCCACCCCCCTCCCAGCAGTGTGGATCTGGCCAGGGAGGCCCTTCAGAAAACGCACCGAACGAGGGGGCGGGGCTACAGCGGTCGCGCCGAGCGCCCGGCCCCGCCCCCTTATCTAAACACAGCCTGAGGGAGAGAAGCTTCCCAGGCTGACAGGAGAAACCACAGCAGGCTAGGCCAAGCAACAGCACCAATTCATCAAGGAATAACTTCCAGGTGATCCACACCAACTCACACACACACACACACCTTACAGTGGTAACACCAACACACATACACATATATATATATAAAGTAAAAGGGAGAGGCAGAGGATGACGGCCCGCCAGCCGCCCCCCCCCCCCCCTAGAGGGAAGTAAGGGCCCCGAAAGGGGGGGGGGACCCGGCCCAAATAGGGCCACAGGCATGTAGGGACGGGGCATCCCACACCAGGATCACCAAAACCTGGGTAACCGCCTACCCCATAATGAGGTCTCACGGTGGAGCAATGCTCCTTCCGCACCCATAGGGTGCTCCTACCCTCACCAGGACCCGCAGCCTAAGCTGGGAGGCTCAGATAGGGACAATTTAGAAAGGGTCCTGGCAGCAATAGGGACAATAAACGGCCGGGCGCGGGCCCGGCTTACCTGCAAGTAAAAGTCTTCATCTTCTGTCTTTTCGCCTTCCCTGCAGAGAACTGGGAAATTGGTGGGAGGTCCCAGGTATATATGGACCGGGAGGGGGCTTTCTTTTTTTGCATATTCCATCTCTGCACAAGTTCGCCCTCTACTGGAGATTACCCACATGTCATGAAGATCGAAGTGGAGTGTATGGCACACTTAGAATACCTTATGTGTGCACAAGCATACATAGTATGTAAGGCTGAATAAAGCCTTTACTCCATCCAGTTCAGCCTGTTTAACCAGTGGTCTAGTAGCCATAGCTGGAAATGTTATTACATGCCAGGAAGGCATCAAGGCCACTTTTGAACAGGTTTACTGTATCCTTCATAACTACTTCCTCTGATAAGTTTCATAGTCTCACTGCTCTTACAGAGAAGAATCCCCTCCTATGTTGGTGGAGAAAGCACCTTTCCTCTAACCTTAGTGGATGCCCTCGGGTTATGGTTACGCTCCGGGGTATAAATAGATTGTGGGACAGATTTTTGTATTGACCCTAAATATATTTATACATAGTTATTAGATCACCCCTCAGGGATCAATGGCCAAAAATGCACCTACAATAGTTTAGCCCACTAGTCTTGTGTTTCCAATATAAATTATTGTTGGTGGCTGCGGTTGATCTCCACGAATGAAGGTTAATATGCGCACCCTTCATGGTGGATATACATGGTTATACTAATTACAGTATTCAAATAAAGATAGACATGGTATGTGCAATTTTTTTCAGACAAAAATAGAATCTTAACAATCAAAAATAATGCAAACCCCAATTTCCTGTGTCATTTCAGATGACCTTTAAACCATTTCAGTAGCATGGTATTTCCAATGCCCGCTCAAGCAATATTCAGAGGCATCAAGTGAAATCCAACTACCCAATCTATGCAGCAACAGACTGTATGACATTCTGCCTGATCCTGATTACGGTGTTAATTGAAGTCGCACACATTTTGGATTTCATTCCACAAATATTGATAGAGAGATTTCTGCTTGAAAAGGTTACGCTGGCAGGTCGATTTCTGAAACCACTGACTAAGCTAAAAGTACAATCAATTACATGGATTAAAACCTCCTGCAGGTAAACAACGCTTGCTAAATGAAAAAAGCTTGAAGGGAAAAGTCAATCTGGGTTTTACTTATTTTTGTTATATAGATAACATTAACTGTACTACTCCGTTGTCCAAATCACAGCAGCTTTTCAGTGCTGCAGCCTGTTATAGGGGGATTAGGAGGATTCGACGCATTGCCTGTAACAGCGGGATTGAGGGAATTCTGCCATACTGCTTGTTTTAGGCGATTGAGGGGGGTTTTTCCATACTTCCTGCCCATTATAGGGGGATTGTGGGGAAATTCTGCACACTACCTGTTATAAAAGGAGGGGGTTCAGTCGCACTGCTGGTTATAGGGGAGGGAATACTGCATACTGCCCATTATCGGATTCTTGGGAGGGGGGGGGGGGCCTGCCTCCCTATTGAGAGAGCAGGAAGTGGGTGACAGGAGCTTCTCTAAAGAGGGAGACTGAGGACGCAGAGGGGACGCTGCTTCCCCAGGAAGTAGATGCCTGTAGCTAATCTTCTGCAACGTTTACAAGCTGAAGATCAACGCTGTGCCAACAGGCAAAAGGTAAGTGCTGGATTCAGATGGGGGATAAGGTGAGGGTGCAGAAACACTTTAAGCAATATATTCTCACCATCTGCCAAGCAATATTTGAGGTCTGAGATGAGAGTCCGCTTACAGTTTATTGCAGACTGCCTATTCATGTTAGTTGCCAATAAGGAGGCAGTGTGATAGCAGTGGTGATGGTCGTGTGTTTTTCTAGGATAGGAGCAGTGGGTAATAGTGGTTGTTGCTTTTCTACGGCAAAAGAGCACAGCTTAACAATTAGGAGCAGGTACGAACTTTCCATTGTTAGGATTTATGTATAGATATTAGTGTTTTACCACCATGTATTTAGCATTCCACCTCTACCCCTCTTGCCAGATAAAACTCCTTGTATGTATATACTTGGTGATTAAAAAACTTGAACTTGTCATGAAGGTTGTCACAGTCAGTCGGCACAGGTCTCAATCTCGCGAGCAAGCAAGTCCGGACAGTCCCTTTAAAGTGGACCAACACCCAGGATTTTCACTATCCTGGGTGTTGGTCCACTTCCGCAGGGCACCCCGATCGGCCCCGCTGTGTGAAACCCCTCAGAAAGCCCCAAAAACTCACCTGATCCCGCTCCCACGTGACTCGCTTCACCAATCACCGCCGACGGACAACCGAGGTCCGTCGACGGACAAGGTGCGAGCGCCCGCCCCCTCTCGCGCGTCCCTCTTACAGGGAGCGCGCCCACGCCGGCCATTCACAAACGGCCAACGCGGGTGCACGCCCTGCTAGAGGGATGCGCAAGAGGCGGCGGCAGCCCCCGCATGCGCTGTTGGAACGAGGAACAAGTAGGATTTGCGGGCATCCTGGGGGGTGCCCTGCAGGCAGGGAGCTGATCGGCCCGGGAATCTTATTGATTCCCGGGCCGATCAGCGGTGGGTGTTGGTCCACTTTAAGTTGCTTTTCACTGACTTGGTGTTCACGGACACCACTCAGCAGCAGTGGACATACTGTTAGGAAGTATACAGAGTGAAAGAGGATGGGTCTAGTGGAGACGGATCTTTGCCCTAGATGTAACACAGGCACTGGTTCTTTAATACATATGATCTGGGAATGCCCGACAATTTCAACCTTCTGGGACGGGATATCCGACTTTATGTCCACCTCCTTGGGCCTCCCAGTGCGGAAGTCAGCATCCCTCTGCCTATTAAGTGTGGTAGAACCTATGTTGGATGATGGCCCACAAAAAATCCTGGTGCGTTTATTGATGTTTTATGTTTTATGTGCCTTCTTTTAAACTGGAAGCACCCGAATAAGCCGAGTCTGTCAGCCTGGAAGAGTTTAGTAAATGGCAAGTTAATATTGTATAAGATGACTTACAAGGCCAGAGGCTGCCCGAACAAGTTTGAACGAGTATGGGAGCGGTGGCTTGATGCCCCTAGCTCCACTAGTGACTAGGAACTACTTGTGGCTCAACCTCCAGGGCTATAGTGTGGCTCTCAAAAAGGCAAGCTCAACCTATAGCAGGCGTGAGTTTGAATGAGTATGAATGGGTATGAGTGTATATGTGTGTTACATGGTTTTGTTTGGTTTTGTTGGTTAATAGGAATAGATATGGGGTTGCGCGCTCATGTTAGTGGAGGCGAAATTTTTTGGGACGTGCAATTGCATTGCATTGTAATTGTAACTATGACCGTAATGTAATTGTAATGTAATTGTAAATGTTCTATGTTCTCTGGAAAAACATAAATAAAAATTTATAAAAAAAAAAAAAGGAAGTATACAGAGTGAGATTGGGCCTACCAGTAAAACAGACTTTGGGGGCCCACCCTATTATTGTATACTTATAAAGTCCAGTGAGGTTTTTAGTTGGCCAAGTGTAGATTGGAAAAAATAGGACGAAGCCTTGGGGTACACCATCACACGGACACCAACAGACAAGGAGAGGAAATTGTGTTTGATTATGATACATTAAATGATCAGTAAGAGGGATGAGGAGAGCCCAGAGTATGTCCAAGAATTCCTGGAATTCTGAGAGAAAAGAATAGATGGAGAAGCAAAGTATGGTCGAAGGGGTCAAAAGAAGAGGATAGATCAAGAAGAATAAGAACGGACCGAGAGCACTCTACATCTAGATGCAAATATTTACTGGCTTATATGTCAAGGCACAAACATTATTCCAGACTGTACTGTCTGTGTGCACACTTGGGCAGTTATAGTGATCTTATACTTTACCCCATTGTAACAATAACAGAAGCTACTCCACTACTACTACTAAAAGTGGATAAGCCCAGCAGAAAAAGAAAAAAAAAGTCAGTAACTAAAAAAAAAAAAAAAAAAAAAAAAAAAAACACAATCTGACAATGTTGTACAACAGACAGCACAGTATGAACCATGGCAAGCTGGGCCCTTTGGTAATGGAAGCTGTGTCCCCCCACCCAAGTACGGGGCCCATTGAAGGATTCCCTGGTATACTTGTGGGCCAGTCCAAGCATGGCAGCATACTGTAGCCAAGTGCACCATACAGCTCATGCTTTTACCTTGGCATTCATTGCTTAACATTAGCTGTACAAGGTAGAAACAAAACTATTTACCTGTTAGATAGGTTGCTTGTACCATTGATGATGGTTACCTGAGGAAAAAACAAGCTGCTGTTAGCAGATATTTTGGCTCTTGCCCCCCCGGGGCACACAAATTCTGTATATATACCGTATATATTATCATGGATTGATATAAATAGGGCCTTATATTGAAAGAACATAAATATATTTATGAGGTTTCTAAACTTCCTGTGAAAGTTACATTTGTTATACAATATTAGTAAGAGATTTCTTTTATGTTGTCGCTAAATTTTTTTTTCAAATCGGACTACAAAAAAATACTGTTGCTCCGACTCCACCGCCCTGCTCTCTACCATCTTTGCACATCTGGAGGCTGACATTTTTACCCACTCTTTACAATCATCTCCATTCAATCTGACGAAGTTCTAGCTAATCTGCGAACAGCAATTTTCAAGTCATACCATAGATCATGCCGCAATAGGATTTAGGTCTGGACTTTGACTGGGCCATTCCAACACCCCTGCTTCAAGTTATTTGTTCAGAATTTGTATGATACAGATAGGCCTGCTGGATCCTGGTCCTTCCAAGGAAGGCCTAGCCTCTGGACATTTATTCACAGGTCGGACACTTCCTCTCCCCTCTGGGAAGGGATGTAGCCCCCTCCCCTTCTGCAGCATTAGCTCCAATCTCTAAACTAATATGGGGGCATAATTTTCTGTCAAAACATCATGGGATCATGCTTGGGGTCCAAACACCGCTGTAATATATGGCTTCTAGCCAGAGTTCTTCAGAATTTTGGCCTCGATTCAATAAGAGTTGAAAAAAAAAATCTAAAGGTAGTAAAAAATGAAAATAATGAGAAAAAAGGATGAGAATGTCACTGTTGCTGAATCACCAGCTAGGAAAACGATGAAAGTCAATGGCACTTTTTTACTCCTAAGAAAAGTAGAGAACTGTTTACTCCTTTCTACACTGTAGTAAAAGCTGCCATTGACTTTCATTGTCTTTTTATCTAGTGATTCAGTAACAGTGACATTCTCAGGCTTTTTTCTCATGAATTGAATTTTTTTACTACCATGAGAATTTTTTCTACCTTTATTGAATCCATGCATTTGTCCCCAAGCATTCTAGAATGGTTTTAAAACTATGTATGGATGCGTGATGATTTGAAGATTCCAATATATGTGTTGGCTTCTGATTAAGGTTCACGGCAACCTCCGAATTCTATCTGACATTACATCCATTTTTCAATGACAGTTTTTTTTTTTAAGTTGCCCTATCAATCTAAATCTCGATAAAATACATTTAAGCTTGACTGTAACTGTAACTTTTTTTCAAGGCAATGTATTTGAGCTGCTATTTTTAGGATTATTTCTTAAATTCAGATTATTATATGTCCAGCCTGTCAACAGGATACACACAGAAAATACTATTTTTATGTTTTAATCGCTCAAGCATGCACGCTAGTTGATTGCCCATGGGATATACAACCTATATTTTATTGGTTTATCCTTTTTTAGCTTTCCTTTTGCATTTGCAAACTGTTTATGTGTACAGGCAGTAGGGTGAAGAGACAAGATAATCTGGCTGTTGAATGGATTACTGTCACTTCTGACTTCTAACTTCTGTTTCAGCATCAGTATAGTGACAGGCTCTTATTTAGTTGAAGGCTTTCTAATGTTCAAGCAAAAGATGTCATTAAGTGAAGCTTTGAAGGACAAATCCAGCCTGATGGTTAAATTGAGGGGGCAATGGGTCCATGTAAGGATTGTCTGAAAGTGATCCTTAAAATCCCAGGCAATAAAACCTAAACGCCCTTATCACAGCCTAGAACACTTACTCAATTTAACTGAACCTGACACGGCTGACAGATCTGTTTGAAAGCAGAGATCGGGCTTAGATAAAGGAGGACAGCCACATCCCCAGTCTCCCTGTGGTCTGCATCATGCTCCCCTTCTCACAATGTAAATGGCTGAGCGCTAGGCGGCACCACAGCCACAAGATGCTGTGGATGCAACGGCAAGCCACACATGCCTGACAGCAGTTCCTGCGATGTAAGTATCCAGCAATCCCAGGGGGTTTCACAAATCAGGATGCCCCAGGCGTTAGCAATCGGCTGGGAAACAAGCTGATTGATTCTCTCTAGAGCAATCCCAATACTTATTTTCTTACAAAATAGGCGTTGACTGCTGAAGAAGTGAATGGGGATCACACAGAGTAGGGACCACACCAACACACAGTGTTTTTCACCCGTTAGACATATTTGTTGCTTAAAACTTATATAGGACAGTTGGGAGGTTCTACTATGTTCCCCCCCCGCACCAACTACACATTTCCCAGAGAAACTTGCCATCTCGTTTATGGGTTTTGACTGCACCCGATTTCGGGCACCGCATGCATACCTCCACCTTGCTTCCTTGTCAAAACTGGGCTCCTATGGCTGGCCACCAGCGGTCAAGTAAGCTAGTGTCCTCTTCTGGGTTTCCGGCCATCCAGGAGACACCAGAACATTTGACCATCGGTGGCCAACAATAGGACTCAGATTTGAGGGGGTAACGAGAAATAAGAGTGCGGCAAACATGATGCTGCCTTGCTGCAACCAACACTCATTTTACATAAAAAGGATGTTGGATCGCTTTGTATTGTTATGTAAATTGGAGACCACAGCTGCTGAAAATACCATTTTGTGATTACTCACCTGTAAAATGGTTATTACAAGTATGTCACACACCCCGCTTCCGAATATTCATGACACTTGGGGTAACTGTCCTGTAGAGGGCGATCTTGCAGAGATGACATGAAAAAAAGGAACCCCTCCCGGTCCATAAATACCTGGGACCTCCCACCATTCCCCAGTATAAGACAGCAGTAAAGGGACCAGGAAGAGTCAAATGTAAACAGTAAAGAAAAAGGTTCACCATATAAAGGATCCCAGAAAACCAAAAAAGGGCGGGATGAAGCGGGGTGTGTGACATACTTGTAATAACCATTTTACTAATAATCACAAAATGGTATTATTCCCAGTATGTCACACACCCCGCTTCCGAATATTCATGACATCCAATAGCAGTGCCCATAATGGGTGGGGATCCCAAAAAGGCAATAATGCAAACTTAAACTACTGCAGCTTGCAGAACTTTGCGGCCAAAAACAGCATCCGCTGAGGCCCGCACATCAACCTTATAAAACTTAGAAAAAGTATGAACAGAAGACCAAGTAGCAGCCTTGCAAACTTGTTCAACAGAAGCCTGATGCTGAAAAGCCCAAGATGCTCCAACAGCACGAGTAGAATGAGCAGTAACACGAAAAGGGGGAACCTTTCCCTTGGCAGAATAGGCCCCAACAATGGCCTGTCGAATCCATTTACTAATGGAGGACTTAGCGGGCACCAGACCTTTCCTGGGCCCGGAGGGCACCACGAAAAAGGCATCCGTCTTACGAAAAGGAGAAGTAGCCACCAAATAATATTTCACACATCGAAACACATCCAAAGAATGTAAAGTCCTCTCCTTGTCATTACTAGGCTTAGGACACAAGGAAGGGAGAACTACATCCTGATTGAGGTGGAAGGCCGAAACCACCTTAGGAAGGAAATCCGTCTTAAAGCGGAAAACTACCTTGTCCAGGTGCCTCTCAAAGTAAGGAGCCTGAATAGACAAGGCCGCCAACTCAGACACGCCGAACAGAGGTAATTGCTCACTCAGAAAGTTGCCTTTTTGGTGGCTGAGAGAGCAATATCATGGACCGGCTAAAAAGGGGGCCCCTTGAGAGCCGACAGAACCAAGTTTAAATCCCAAACCGGCAGCAAGGGCTTTCTAGGAGGCTGCACATGAGTAACCCCCCTGGAAAAATGTCTTAACCAGGGGATGAAGGGCAAAAGACCTTTGAAAGAAACCTGCCCTTTCAAAGTACTAAGCTGGAACCCCGAGTCCAGACCATTTTGAAGAAACTCCAGAATTCTGGGAATAGAAAACACCCTACAAGGCAAGGCCCTAGCCTCGCACCAGTTAATATAAGACCTCCAAGTCCTATAGTAGACGTTAGAGGAAGATCTCTTCCTAGCTTTAACAAGAGTCTGAACCACCGCATCAGAAAGACCTTCCTCCTTTAAGATGGAGGTTTCAGCAGCCACGTCGTCAAAGCCAGCGTTGGTAAATTGGGGTAGCGTAGCTGACCCTGGGTGATAAGATCCGGAAGAAGAGGCAGATAAAACTGATCTACTGCCAGCCACACGACATCTGCGAACCACACTCGTCTTGGCCACCTTGGAGCCACCAGAATTGCTGGTGCCCCTTCTAGAGTTAGCTTGCGCACCACCTTGCCCACCATGGAGAAGGGGGGGGGGGACAGGTACAGAAAATACCATTTTGTGAGTACTCACCTGAAAAATGGATATTGTCAGTGTGTCACACACCCCGCTTCCCCTTTAATTCTTACGATCGGGTTACTCCACCAGCAGGTGGCGACGTTGCAGGGAGAAGTCTTGAAAACGAGCCCCTTCCGGCCTATATATACCTGGGACCTCCCACTTAACACCAGTGATTTAAAAAGCAGAAAGACAAGGTACCAGGAAATCCAACGGTAACCTCAAAATAAAGAAAAGCTTCACCATATAAAGGATCCAGGATACCAAAAAGGGCGGGTGAAGCGGGGTGTATGACACTGACAATATCCATTTTACAGGTGAGTACTCACAAAATGGTATTATTCTCAGTGTGTCACACACCCCGCTTCCCCTTTAATTCTTACGATCGGGACATCCAAAAGCAGTGTCCACAAGGGATGGGTATCTGAAGGCAAAATGAAGCATAACTTAAATGACTGCAGTCTGCAGAACTTTGCGGCCAAACACAGCATCCGCTGAGGCCCGCACATCAACCTTGTAAAACTTAGAAATGTATGAACAGAAGACCAAATAGCAGCCTTACAAACTTGTTCAACAGAAGCTTGGTGCTGAAAAGCCCAAGACGCTCCAACGGCGCGAGTAGAATGAGCAGCGATACGAAAAGGGGGAACTTTCCCCTTAGCAGAATAGGCCCCAATAATGGCCTGACGTATCCATTTGCTAATGGAAGACTTGGCCGGAGCCAAACCCTTCCTAGGCCCACAGGGCACAACAAAAAAAGCATCAGTTTTACGAAAAGGAGAAGTAGTAATCAAATAGTACTTAACACAGCGTACTACGTCCAAACAATGCAAAACCCTCTCCTTGTCATTCTTAGGCTTAGGACACAAGGAGGGAAGAACAATATCCTGATTCAAATGAAAAGCTGAAACAACCTTAGGAAGAAAGTCCGGTTTGAACCAAAAGACCACCTTGTCCTGATGCCTCTCAAAGTAGGGCGCCTGAATCGACAAGGACGCCAACTCCGAGACACACCGAACCGAAGTGATAGCTACCAAGAAGGCAGTCTTCTGAGTCAAGGTAGACAGAGCAATATCCTGCAAGGGCTCAAAAGGGAGGAGCCTGAAGAGCAGAGAGAACCAAATTCAAGTCCGAAACAGGGAGTAATGGTTTCCTGGGAGGCCGCACATGCGTAACCCCCTGGAAAAAAAGTTTTAACTAAAGGATGAAGCGCAAAACGCTTCTGAAAAAAGATAGATAAGGCAGAAACCTGCCCTTTCAAAGTACTCAGCTGAAGACCAGAGTCCAGCCCTGATTGCAAAAACTCCAGAATCCTGGAGACCGAAAAGACCCTACAAGGCAAAGATCTAACCTCACACCAAGCGATATAGGCTTTCCAAGTCCTATAGTAGATGATAGAAGAAGACCTCTTCCGGGCACCGATCAGAGTCTTAACAACCGAGTCAGAAAGACCCTCCTCCTTCAAGATGGAGGTTTCAGCAGCCAAGCCGTCAAACCCAGCGTTGGTAAATTGAGGTAACACAGCCGACCCTGAGTGAGTAGATCGGGCCGAAGAGGCAGAACAAACTGATCCACTGCCAGCCGAATGATGTCCGCAAACCATACCCGCCTTGGCCACCTTGGAGCCACGAGAATGGCGGACACCCTTTCCAGAGCCAGCTTCCGTACCACCTTGCCCAGCATGAGTATCGGAGGAAACAGGTACAGAAAGCCCAGATCCCCCCAGCTCAGGGACATGGCGTCCACCGCCAGAGCCAGAGGATCCTGGGAGAGCGACACGAAGGTCGGGAGCCTGCAATTGTGACGAGAGGCAAACAGGTCCACCTCCGGTGTCCCCCACCGGAGACACAGCGACCGAAAAACTTGAGGATGGAGAGCCCATTTTCCCAGACGGGAAGAGCACCTGCTCAACAGATCCGCTTCCCTGTTTTCCACACCCGGAATGTAAACTGCCGAGAGACAAGGAACATGGGCCTCCGCCCAGGTCAGGATCAGGGACACTTCTCTGAGGGCACCCAGACTGCGAGTCCCTCCCTGATGATTGATGTAAGCAACCGCTGTTCGATTGTCCGAGCGAACCTGAACCGGAAGGCCCAGAACATGTTGAGTCAAAAGAACAAAAACCAGACAGATGGCTCTCAGTTCCAGAATATTGATGGGCAAGTGGGCCTCTCGAGGCCCCCACTGCCCCCGGAACTGAAGATCCTTCAAGAATCCCCCCCATCCCGAAAGACTGGCGTCCGTGGTGACAATTTCCCAAAGAGGAGTCAGGAAAGACCTGCCCCTCAAGAGATTGGTAGAGACCAACCACCATTGAAGGGACTGCCGGACCCGGGAGGACAACTGGAAGGGCCGATCCAATGACCGTGGCTGCCGGTCCCAAGACGCCAACAGATGAAGCTGAAGCGTCTTCGTGTGAAATTGGGCGAAAGGAACTGCCTCGAACGAGGCAACCATCAACCCTACCAGTCTCATCTCCAGACGGATGGACGGCCGAGGATTGGAAAGAAGAACCCAAACCAACTCCTGAATCAGACAAATCTTGGACTGAGGCAGAAACACCCTGTGTTGACAAGAATCCAACCGCATTCCCAGAAAAGACACCACCCTGGCCGGAGCGAGGGAGGACTTGGGAAAGTTGATCACCCAACCGAAGCTTTCCAGCGTGGAGACCACCGTCCTGGTGTCCGTCTCCGATTGATTGAGAGAAGGAGCCATGATGAGAAGGTCATCCAGATAAGGTACGACACGAATGCCCCGAGATCTGAGAATGGCCATCACCCCTGCCAGCACCTTGGTGAACACTCTTGGAGCCGAGGTAAGGCCAAAGGGAAGTGCCACGAATTGAAAATGCTGATCCTTCATCACGAACCGAAGAAAACGTTGATGAGCCTGGCAGATGGGAACATGAAGGTAAGCATCCTTGATGTCTATGGACGTCATAAAGTCCCCCTGCCGAAGAGAACCGATGGCCGATCGCAGAGTTTCCATGCGAAACTTCCGTGTACGGATAAACCTGTTGAGGAACTTCAGATCCAGGACGGGGCGAACCGACCCGTCCTTCTTGGGGACTGTGAAAAGATTGGATTAAAAACCGAGACCCACCTCTAAGCGCGGCACCGGCCGGATGACCGCCATTTCCAGAAAATTCCTTACCGACGCCAGGAGCCCCTGTGCGGCCAAAGGATCGGTGGGCACCTGAGACCGGAAAAACCGTGAAGGCGGGCGAGACTCGAACTCCAGCTTGTAACCGGACGACACCCCCTCCCGGATCCATCTGTCCGGAACCTCCTGGTCCCAAACCAGGGAGAAGTGTCGCAATCGTCCCCCCACCCGCACGGGTGAGGGCACCCCCTCATTGCTGACCGGGCTTACCAGCAGGCTTGGGCTTGGCGCCCCAGGACTGACCGGGATGGCAACGGCCCCTCCCCCGGGTCCAACCTGCACTCCTGGTAGCGGGAAAGGAAGCCCCTCTGCCCGCTCTGACTCCCCGAATGGAGGGACTAAAGGAAGTCGCACCCCGAAAGGAACGACGAGGCCTCTTGCGTTGAGGCAACTTACCGCCCTTGGTAACTGAATCCAATTTATCGCCAAACAGGCGCAAACCCACAAAAGGAAGCGCTGTAAGCGCCTTCTTAGAGTTAAAGTCCGCCGTCCATTGGCGCAGCCACACTGACCGACGAATAGCAACCAAATAAACGACTCACACTGCTTGAGAGAACTGAACTCATCACAAGTGGGATCAAGATCTGCGTACAAATCTCTAATAATGGACCTAACTGCCATCAGAAGAAGCGCCGATCACACACCGGCCCGCAGTGCCGATCCAGCACTGATAAAACCATGGTGAGCCAATTGATCAATCCGACGATCCTCACCATCTTTAAAGGTAGTAGTGTCAGGAGAGTGCAACACAGCCGTGTTCGACATCCCTAACACAGGGGCATCGACGTCAGGGTGAACCGACCAAAGCTTCACCAGATCCTCCGGAAAGGGATAACGTTTATCCCAACTAGGAGGAATTCCAGCCAGGCGCGTGGGTTGTTCCCATTCCTTAAGGACAACCCTCACAAAGTGTTGTTGCCTGGGAAACACCAAATGCGGCTGGGGCTCATCAAACAACTCACCCTTTGGCGGGAGGACCACCACGGGAAGATCCAAAGCCAAAATTTCAAACATTTGAGCCAAAATGGAAGGAGTGTCAAGGGACACCCCCACAGCCTGATCGCCAGCGGTACAAACCAATTGCTGGTCTGCAGGCTCATCCGACTCCTCAAGGAGTTCCCCCCTCCTCATCAGGGGGACAATCGGACCAATCCAATATTTCAAACACCTCAACCTCCGGAACAGGCGCTGCCGGGGAAAGGTGCTTCCGCTTCACCGTAGCCTTCTGAGCTACCGTGGCGGAAATTATCTTCTCGATGTTGGCCAATCGCGCACACACCTCGGATTGCGAATCCCCCCTTTTGACTATGTCACACGGGGTCCGGAATAGGGGAGGGGGGGTAGGAGATGACGGAAGTTGCGAGGAGCCAGAAGCCGGAGTGCCGGACTGGCGCGCAATATTCTGCTTTGCACATGGAACGCATAATATGACATCATCGCCTGGGAGCGGAGCCCCACAACCCCACACAGCCTGGATAGCCCCGAAGAGCCATTTCCGGTAACGTCGGAAGCCTCCATATGGTGAAATTATGGTATTCGCAACAACCCAGGGTTTTACACATTTAAGCAACCCGGGATGCCCCTTTATAATTAAAGTTCCGGTAGTGGGAGGATTTTTTAAGCCTAGGAAAATCCCAATTTGGAGACTAAGACTAGCCAGGTATATCAGACCGGGAGAGCCACTGCAGTGAGGGGATCCCAGAGTCTGTAGGGGAAAAGAGACCACAGTCCGTCCCCCAGGAAAATAGCCAGCATGCATCACACACATACAACAAACAAAAAAATAATGGTAAACAAATATAAGCAATATGCATATATACCAAACAAAGCAATAAGTGCCTCCAGGAGTTATGCTGAAGTGCCAGGAAAAAGTCAAACACAAGCAATACCAGCCACAATGTGAAAATACAGCTTAAATGACGGCCCCACGTGCACGAGGTGGGGACCGCTACCTGTTACTGCTGCTGAAGTCAGAACACCGCACTCCTGGACACGCAGCTTCCCCAGCTCAGCCCCAGCACCTGTCTCCGTGATGAGGCAGAGGAAGTAAGGCGGGCCCGGCTCGGCGAGCGACGCACTCCGGCCACGCCCCCCACCAGTGAGTCACACAGCGAGGGCCGACAGGGAGCGCGGCCCCGCCCCCAAAACCTAAGCAATGCGGCCCGCCGAATGGCGGCGCCGCGTGAAAACGGACGCCACAGGCGCCCTCAGGCCAAGCGGGGGGGAAGTTTAAGAACACAAATAAAAAGAGCCCCAGCAGCTCAGGCCGCGCGCCCGCACACCGCGGCGCTGACCCTGCGTCTGCCAGCGCTCCCCACATACACACATTACAAGAGTAAGAGACACCCCATGCAAAACCACCCCCCCCCAAAGCGAAGGGAGAAGGGACCAAGCGGGAGAAGGTGGCAAAGGGGAACATCGGGACAGGGGCATCCCAAATCCGGATCACCAGGCCGGATAGCCGCATTGCCCCACGCGTGGGGTCGAGCGGAGGAGATAACCTCCTAGGCACCTAGTGCCATCTACCATTGCCCAGCCAGCAGCCTGGGCTGGGAGGCTTCCATTAACCATCTAGGCGAGTAAACAAATGACTGGGCAGAAATAGACCGAAAGGGGGGTGCCGGAGTATGACCCCGGCTACCTGCAAGCAGGAGACTTCTTTCTTCTGTCTTGTCGCATCTTGCAGAGAGAAAACACTGGGTGTTAAATGGGAGGTCCCAGGTATATATAGGCCGGAAGGTGCTCGTTTTCAAGACTTCTCTCTGCAACGTCGCCACCTGCTGGTGGAGTAACCCGATCGTAAGAATTAAAGGGGAAGCGGGGTGTGTGACACACTGAGAATAGAGTGCTTAAGAAAAGCCGGCCTCGAGGGGGGGTGGGGGTGGGTGGACATTCCACAACGAGCACGCCGAGCGCCCGGCCCCCTCCTTAACTGCACCTGTTGAAAGTGAAACCGGCCCAGCAACAACGGCCGCAAAAACACATACAAACACACACACACAATCCACACACCTTTTCCCCCAAATAAAGTAAAACAACCCACAGGAGAAAAGGCCCCCCCAAGGGGCACAGAGGGACACGGTAGGGGGGAGAACCCACACCAATAGGTGAAAGGGTAAGAGGAACGGGGCATCCCAAGCCGGGATCACCAACCCGGACACCGCCTACCCATTTGTATGGGGTCTCACGGGGGAGCAAGCTCCCATATACACCATAAGGTGCAGCCTACCATTGCCTGGACCTTCAGCCTAGGCTGGGAGGCATACTGCTATAGTTTAAAAAAAGGTTCAGGCAGCAATAGAAACAAAAGGCCGGGGGTTTACCCCGGCTACCTGCAAGGAGGAGACAACCATCTTCTGACTTGCTCGCCGACTGCAGAGACGAAAGACTGGGGAATGGTGGGAGGTCCCAGGTATTTATGGACCGGGAGGGGTTCCTTTTTTTCAGGTCATCTCTGCAAGATCGCCCTCTACAGGACAGTTACCCCAAGTGTCATGAATATTCGGAAGCGGGGTGTGTGACATACTGGGAATAGGTGTGCTGCGGCTTTCAGTTCTTTAGCGTTTCACGGCCAGACAACCGGATCGAAATTGTGATCAAGGAGTCCATGCTGGCCCTAAAACATTGTAACTTCATTTCACATATACTTTGAATAGTGCCAGTGAATTTCTACTATTACTTTGAATTGCTGCAGTGCCATTCGCCACCATCTGAGCACTTCATTAAAACAGACCTCCAGTCAAGAAAAAAATACAGTTTTGTGAGTACTCACCTTTAAAACGGGTATTATGAGTGTGCCATACACTTCACTTCGGTCTTCATGACATCTGGGTAATCTCTAGTAGAGGGCGAACTTCTGCAGAGATGAACATGCAAAAAAAGAAAGCCCCTCCCGGTCCATATATACCTGGGACCTCCCACCAATTCCCCAGTGTATAAAAGCAGTAAAGGGACCAGGAAGAACCAAATATAACCTTAACAATCAAAACCAATGGTTCACCATATAAAAGCCCCAGAACACCTGAAAAAAAAAAAAAAGGGTTGGGGCGAAGTGGAGTGTATGGCACACTCATAATACCCGTTTTAAAGGTGAGTACTCACAAAACGGTATTATTCTAAGTGTGCCATACACTCCACTTCGGTCTTCATGACATCTGGGACATCCAATAGCAGTGTCCGTCATGGGTGGGAACCAGAAACAGTAAAGAATGTACCAACTCAAACCACTGCAGCTTGCAGAACCTTGCGGCCAAAAACAGCATCCGCTGAAGCCTGCACATCAACCTTGTAAAACTTGGAATAAGTATGAATGGAAGACCAAGTAGCAGCCTTACAAACTTGTTCAACAGAAGCCTGGTGCTGAAAAGCCCAGGATGCACCAACAGCACGAGTAGAGTGCGCAGTGACCCTAAAAGGGGGAGACCTCCCCTTAGCAGAATAGGCCCCAAAGATGGCCTGACGAATCCATTTGCTAATCGTAGACTTAGCAGGCGCCAACCCTTTCCTGGGCCCGCAGGGCACCACGAAAAAAGCCTCCGTCTTGCGGAAGGAAGAAGTAGTCACCAAATAGTACTTCACACAGCGAACAACATCCAAATTGTGCAGAACCCTGTCCTTGTCATTGTTAGGCTTAGGACACACGGAAGGGAGAACAATATCCTGATTGAGGTGGAAAGCAGACACCACCTTAGGAAGGAAATCCGGCTTAAAACGAAAAACCACCTGGTTTCCTGGTGTCTCTCAAAGTAAGGGGCCTGAATTGACAGACCCGCCAACTCAGAGACCCGCCGAACCGAAGTAATAGCCACCAAGAAAGCAACCTTCTGAGTGAGAACCGAAAGAGCAATATCCTGTAGCGGCTCAAAAGGAGGACCCTGCAGAGCCGAAAGAACCAAATTCAAATCCCAAACAGGAACCACAGCCTTCCGAGGGGGCCGCACATGCGCCACCCCTTGGAAAAAGGTCTTAACCAGCGGGTGTAAAGTAAAAGACCTCCGGAAGAAAACCGACAGAGCAGAAACCTGTCCTTTCAAAGTACTAAGCTGGAACCCAAGATCCAGATTATGCTGAAGAAACTCCAAAATCCTGGGTATAGAAAAAACCCTGCAAGGCAAGGCCCTAGCCTCACACCAATCAATATAGGACCTCCAAGTCCTATAGTAAATGCCAGAAAAGGACCGCTTCCTAGCCCTAATCAGGGTCTGAACAACAGCCTCAGACAAACCTTCCTCTTTCAAGATGAAGGTTTCAGCAGCCAAGCCGTCAAAGCCAGCGTTTGTAAATTGGGGTAAAGTAGATGACCCCGAGATAACAGGTCCGGCAACAAGGGAAGCCGGTACTGGTCTACGGCCGTCCTTACGACGTCTGCGTACCAAACCCTTCTTGGCCACCTTGGAGCCACCAGAATCGCTGGTGCCCCTTCTAGAACCAGTTTGCGAACTACCTTGCCCAGCATGGAGACGGGTGGAAACAGGTACAGAAAACCCAACTCCTTCCAAGCCAGTGACAAGGCATCCACTGCCAGAGACAGAGGATCCTGAGAAAGAGATACAAAGGCCGGAAGTTTGTGATTGTGCCTCGAGGCAAAGAGATCCACCTCCGGAGTCCCCCGCTTGCGGCAAAGAAACAAACACCTCGGGGTTGAGAGATCACTCTCCGTGGCGAGAGGATCCCCTGCTCAGGGAATCCACCTCCGTGTTCTCCACTCCCGGAATGTAGACTGCCGAAAGGCAAGGAACATTGCTCTCCGCCCAGTGCAGGATCAGAGACTTCCCTGAGGGCACTCCTGCTGCGAGTCCCTCCTTGGTGATTTATGTAAGCTACTGAACCGGAAGACCCCGTAAATGTGGGGTCAGCCGAGCCAGAATCAGTCAAATGGCTCTGAGCTCCAAGGCATTGATGGGGGTGTGAGCCTCCTGTGGACCCCACACCCCGCTGAACTGATGACTCTTCCAATAACCTCCCCAGCCCGACAGGCTGGCATCCGTGGTAACCGTCTCCCAACAAGGGACCAGAAAGGATCTGCCCTTCACCAGATTGCTCGAGTCCATCCACCACCGAAAGGACTGCCGAACCCTGGGAGACATCCTGAAAGGTTGATGCAATGACTGTGGGCACCTGTCCCAATACGTCAATAGGTGAAGTTGAAGAGATCTCATGTGAAACTGTGCACTGCCTCGAAGGAGGATACCATCAAACCACCAGTTTCATCCCCTGTCGGATAGAGGGACAAGGACTGGCCAGAAGAAGGCGGATCAGGCCCTGAATCCCCTGCACCTTGGTCTGGGGCAGAAACACTCTGGCCCGAATGGCATCCAGATTCATGCCCAGAAATGAAATCCCACGAGACGGGGAGAGAGAAGACTTGGTGCTGTTGATCACCCACCCGAACCTCTTCAGGGTCGACACCACCTGGTGGGTGTCCAGCTCCGCCTGATGGAGGGAAGAAGCTGATATCAACAGATCGTCCAGATAAGGCACAATGCGAATGCCCTGAGATCTGAGAAGAGCCATTATGCCCGCCAAGACCTTGGTGAAGACCCTCAGCGCCGAGGTCAGACCGAAGGGAAGAGCTACAAACTGATAATGTTGATCCTCCACCGCAAACCGGAGGAATCTCTGATGTGCCTGAAAGATCGGAACATGCATATACGCATCCTTGATGTCTATGGATGTCATAAAATCCCCTTGGCGAAGGGAATTGATAGCCGAGCGCAGAGTCTCCATGCGGAACTTTTTGGCTCTTATAAACCTGTTCAGAACCTTGAGATCTAGAATGGGTCTCACCGAACCCTCCTTTTTGGGAACTGTGAAAAGGTTGGAGCAGTAACCCCTGCCTCTCTCCGACAGAGGCACCGGGCATATAACCCCCATGTCCAGAAGGTTTCTTACTGCTAACAGGAGCTCCTGTGCAGCCTGAGGGTCTGAGGGCACCCGAGACCTTAAGAATCTTGGGGGGCGGCCAGTACTCGAACTCCAGTTTGTACCCGAAGGAGACCACTTCCAAGATCCAATTGTCTGTGACCTCCCGGGCCCAGACCTGGAAGAAGAGTCGCAGTCATCCCTCCACCCTTGCGGGTGAGGGCACCCCTTCATTGCTGAGCCGGTTTAATGGCCGGCTTGGGCTTGGAACCCCAGGCAGGCGCGGTACGAGCCCGACCTCTGCCTCTGTTCCAGGACGAGCCCCTGACACCCGAGAAGGCAAAAGCCCTAACCGTTCTGGCCCCTCGAAAGCAAGGAGTGAACGAGCCCACCCCCCGAAAGGCAACTTACCTCCTTTAGCAACAGCATCCAATTTATCTCCAAACAGCTGTGAACCCAAGAAGGGAAGAGCTGTGAGCGACTTCTTGGCCCCAACGTCCGCTGTCCACTGGCGGAGCCTGACCAATCTGCGCATAGCCACCAGTAAGGCAGAAGTCCTACTACACACGACAATTGAATCTTCCATCGCAGCCATGACAAAATCCATGAACAATTCACATTTTTTTTTCTTAAGTATAGCAAACTCAGCCAGCTGGATCAAACTGAGCGTTATTCAGCCAGTCCCGATAAGAGACCTAGTAGCAAGCGACACCAGGGCAGATGCACTAACAGGCCGCAGGTGCAAATGCGTGGCACGCCATCTGATCAAGGCGCTTATCCTCGCCATCCTTAAAGGAAGTGGCGTCAGGGGTGTTCAGCACAGAAGAGTTGGTCAAACCTAAAACCGGCGCGTCAACCTCGGGAGGAGAAGACCAGCGCTTAACCGCCTCCACCGGAAAAGGATACTTCTTATCCCATCCCTGAGGCACACCAGGAAGCCGACTGGGCCTCTCCCATTCTCTAAGGATCAGCGCATCAAAATGACCCTGGGTAGGGAATTCCAGGCGGGGCTTGCAGGCCCCCAAAAATTCCCCCTTCTTGAGAGGGGGCGCCTCAGGCGGTTCAATATCCAACACCTCCAATAAATGTGACACAACAGTGGCCGTATCTACGGCGTCCCCCAGTGCCTGCTCGACATTGGCATTCCCAGACTGAACATAGTCAGCCTCTGTTTCCTGATACAGTTCCCCCTCCTCTAACTGGGAGTAATCTGACAAATCAGCGGAATAGTCATCAACATCCCACATGGGCTGGGCCGGCGACAAATGCCTCTTTTTAGCCTGGGCCTTCTTGCCCACAGTGCTAGCAATAAATTTCTCAATGCTTGCCAACCTAGCCCAAACATCAGAAAATGACTCCCCACTGGTACCAATGTCACTTGGGGTACGGATAAGGTGGGGAGGGGAAGGCGATGGCGATGAAGCGGGAGGAGCCGACCCAGAAGGCTGGGTACCAGACTGCCGCGTTATGGCCTTTTGTGCGCATGGTATACAGATCAGCACATTCTCCCCCGTAAGGGACACCCTACACCCCACACACTGCCCGGATTTTCCCAGAGGGATCCCGAGCCCAGTATCCTGCGGAGCCTCCATATGGTGAATTTTTGCGGTCAGTCGCAAGACCGCAGGGAATTTACGCATAAGAAACCCGGGATGCCCCTTAAAAGTCCCGGTGGGAGGATTTTAGGTGGACAATTTTAGACTAGTTACCCCAGGACCAGGAGGGACCCCTTAATATGCACATATACAGGGCAATCTGTAACACACAAAACAGGCAACATAAGTGCAGTGCTGAGAAAAGATGGCACTAACCTTACAGTATATAAGACCACAGCATTTGATCTTGCAGCCACACTAATATATATATTATATCCCAGCCAGACAGTGTGAAAAACACACACACACACACACATATATATGCTCGCGACCAGTGGGGGCCCCCGCTAGAGAGGAGCCCCACACACAAGCTAAGGAATTGGCCATCTGGCCCTTACCACACCGATCGTGATAGAAGATGGCCCCCACGAAGCCTCATGCCTGAAGAGGGAGAGCAGGGGGAGGGCGGGCCAGCGCAGAACGCGCGGTTGCCGAGGCCATGCCCCCCTCCCAGCACCGCGGATCCCTAGAAACGAGCACAGAAATCGCGCCAAAGAAGGGGCGGGGCTACCGCGGCCACGCCGAGAGCCCACCCCCGCCCCTTCCCGAACACAGCCTGAGGGGGAGAATCTCCCCCAGGCTGCCACAGCCCTGTCATGCCAGTAAAGGCACTCCCTGTATGTCACACACCCACACACACAGAGTAAAACACACCAACACATACAGGGACATAAGCTGGGAAAGACGACCCCCCCCCCCGGAGGGGAATAAGGGACCCGGAAGGGGGGGAACCCTGCCAGAAGCCGGCCATTAGCCTAGAGGGATGGGGTATCCCACACCAGGATCACCAAGAAACCTGGATAACCGCCTACCCCATAGTGAGGTCTCACGGTGGAGCAGTGCTCCTGCTGCACCCATAGGGTGCTCCTACCTTCACCAGGACCCGCAGCCTAAGCTGGGAGGCTCAATATAGGGGCAATTTAGAAGGGTCCAGGCAGTAATAGGGACAATAGATGGCCGGGCGCGATCCCGGCTTACCTGTAAGTAAAGAAGTCTTCATCTTCTGTCTTGTCGCCTTCCCTGCAGAGAAGGAACTGGGAATTGGTGGGAGGTCCCAGGTATATATGGAACGGGAGGGGCTTTCTTTTTTTGCATATTCATCTCTGCAGAAGTTCGCCCTCTACTGGAGATTACCCAGATGTCATGAAGACCGAAGTGGAGTGTATGGCACACTTAGAATATCAAAGCTCTCCTAAAGCCCCTCTCTGCCAAGCAGTGACTTAGGCTATTTGAGGCGGCTCACCCTATGCAGATGTGGAATGGAATGCAGATGTTGCCTTCCTGAAATGAACTGCCATCTTGCAACACACTGCGACAGCCCTGCTACTGAAAAGCCCAGTCCCACAGTCAAAATTGCCTTAAATCCCTTTGCAATCATCCTTCCTCTATAGCCAGAAGTAGAAAGCCATCACTTGTAATGACAAAAAAACAGCACCCTTTTGGATATACTAAAGAATTAGCCAAAATTGTTCTGCATAGCCCACAGAGTGCGGTTTACAAACCTCACGTACCTCACCTGAAAAAAATGCCCCATTGCAGGTATGGTTGATTTTTGGGAAATATTAAAACAGAAAAAAGGTCACTCAAAAGGTAAATAGCTTCACCAGATCTTTATCATCACCCCCACCCTCTTAATATCCATGTTCTATGGTTTAATTTAAAATTGTACTTGTAATACTTAAAATATAGCAAAATAAAACCCATTGCTTGTGTCTTTCTTCCTTTTTCTTATTCACAGTCTGATCACTGCTTTCTGGTGAAACAGGAGAAAAGAAAATAAAGATCTTAACACAGCTGTCAGGGGAGCAGGGTTGTTCTGCGACGTGTAATGCGTTGGTGAAACACTATCTGCCATCTTGCAGTAACGTTTTCAAAGACAATCACAATGCGGAATGCATAAAAATGAAGCCCAGGCTCGAACTGCATTGTCAGCTTTTTTTTTTTTTGCAGGGTTTGCTGTGTAAATCAGGGGAATCTCTTGTCGAGAGACATAGTAGATGTAAACTAGGATATGCCTTGGTTTGCTTTGTATTTAGTTAGGCTGCATCTTTGCATCTGTGTTTATTCTAAACACCCTTTAAAGTAACAGTCCAGACTAGATGTAAAATGGAAATTAACATTCCCAGATAGCAGAATTCTGCCAGTCTGCGATGTGTTGCTTGATAATTAACTACTGTTGTAAAGCTATGATGCGAGTCAGCCAGAATGTTACATTTCAGTCTATGAAACAAGAAGTGTTTCCATCTCTCTTGGAGATTATAGAAGAATATAGTGGGGGGGTTGAGAATCCAGGTTGTATGTTCTGGTCCACAGCAGTTTCTAGGCAAAATAGCGCCTGGTGCGGAAAAAAAAATAATAATTTGTCCCCTCCTCATCCATCCTATGGTACTGCTGCTGTCTATTATCCATATATTTTGCTGTATCTCTTCCTTAGAAGCAGGCAGTGCCCCCTTCCCATGACTGAGCCCAATATGGGGGCATGAGGGGACCGGTCTTATGGCTGCACCACTAACACTGGCCCTAACTCATCTGCAGAAAACAGGATAGTTGGAATAAAGGTGCCCCTGATGGTTTTGGCGTCCAGGGCAAATGCCTTGCTCACACTCTCCTAGAAACAGCCCTGTTCTGGTCTCTGGAAAGCAACAAAAGCAGTCGATTGCTCGCAAAGTGCATGGTAAGATTACTAAACCAAAATACATTGCCAAAGTATTTTTACAGTGAAAGAGACCAGAGACCTTCCCTGCTTTCCAAGTCTCCCTCTGGTCATCCTAGAATTAAAAAAAAATGACAGGTGGCTTTGTAAACAGGGGGAAGGGGCACATGGGTATACCAGCCACTCGCATTATAATTTGGCAAAGCAGGCGTAACCACTAGTTTATCTGAACTTTGATTCTGCTTCACTTACACCACCTGGTTTGTTTGCTTTGATTTTCTGGTCTACTCCCTAGCTGGCTTCTAGCCTTGACAGGTTTCCTGTTTTTGACCCATCACTGCCTGTCTTGGACAGACCTTCTTGACCTACCCAAGAATGAGAAGACACAACTTAATGTTGGCACTAATTAAACATTAAGATGGTGAGGCTAAAGTTTAAAAATTAGACTACATTTACCACTAATTTTAGGTTAAAGGCTTAGCCCAAGATTGAGATTCACTTAGGACTTACACCACGCCAGTGCAATCCCCCACATGGCAAAACTGATGTTTGGGGGGTTGGATAAGTTTTATTAACCACTAGGGACAACAATCTTCTTTGCCTGTATTCAGCGCTTTGTAAATACTTCAGTTCTAGAAAAGCACCTCTTTTTCTATACCTTTGAGTAGAGGTTTCTTGTGTCTCTTTAGCCCCCTTTACGAAGCCTAACACGGGTCGCTTCATATGGTGAATTCATTCTTACTAAGGACTGACCATTACCCGAAACGCGTCAGAGGATTATACATTGTCAGTCTGGGTCTCTTTTGTGGATTTTATGCATTGCTTCTTGTACACTGGATGGAGATGATTTTAACAATGCTTCATTAAAGGATTGAGTTTTAAGGAGTGCGGACCCACCATTTTTCATTTTGTTTCATATGGTGGCTTGTGGTCGTTTTGTACTCACCAATCTAACCCCCATACATCCAAATAGTTTTACCAGCCTTGTGTTGAGAGCCATATACTTGAAACCTGTATCCACAAGTGGAAGGTGTTTGGCTAAGTAAATTTTAAGCTAATCAATGGCATAACACTCAGCAGCTTCCCTAGCGCTGTGGATGGCACGGAGACGTAGAGATTATTTGCATGGCTCCGCCTAATGCAGGGAGCAAATCAATTATTTCTTGTGTTTGGCGCTGTGTAAATACTTTCCATTCTAGCAAAGCACCACTTTTCCTTTATCTTAAGTAGGGGGCTTTAGTCTCTTGTGAGCCCCTCATATTGAGTCTAACATAGGTCTCTTCACATGGTGCCTCTGGAATTCAGGTATACAAAATACCCCACCCCCACGCAATGACTCCCTTATCTAGACATGACATTGGTGTAATAATGTCTTTCAGTGCTCTCTTTCTATACGGTAGTCCAAAATATTTTGTGCTGCACGACCCTCCGGTTCTGTAGTTGTACAGCTAACAAAACGTGGCTTTGTATTACCAGCAACTTGCTGCCTGGAATTGCTCTTCACAAGTTAAGAGAATTAGATAATCAAATGAAGTCTGGTAGCTCACATTTTCGAACCCAGCTGGTTGCTGGTAGACCTTTTAGAGTGCATTTGGCTGAGGACATACTATTACGCCAACATTACTGAATTTAGGTTAGTAATTGCTGCACACAAGTTGAAGACCTTTACTGTATGCAACCCCGTAAAGGAGCACTACCCCCCCAAAAAAAAAATCAATGATAAAAATCCAAATAAACATTATAAATAGTAAAGGGGGGAGGAGTTACTTTTACACCCTGCATAAAAAGATGCAGCCAAACAGATTTTGAATATTTCACTTTGCTTTTACGGGAGTGATCTGCTTAACTCCAGTGACCCGTCTCTTGAGCCAGCTTGAACAGGAACAGATTATTGCTTTGCTAATTTGTCTGATTTGTTCATTTGCTTTTACCCATCATGCAAAGCTTTGAGCAGATCCAGGAGACTGGCATTGGAATGGAGCATGAAAAACCTGTCACCCTTAGATTTTGTTCCTGTTAGGAGAAGAAAACCACAAACTTGGCTGGATTTTTATTTAGTTGGGGTACGGTAGCTCCTCTCCTCACAATTATATGGAATCATTACACAATTTTGTGATGCAGCTTTATTAAAGAGGAACATCGCCTCCATGGAGTCGGCTGATCTCCCCATCCCTAGGGTATTATTATTATTGTTCATTTATATAGAGCCACCTTCTTCCGTAGCACTGTACAAGGAAAAACATACTGTACAGGGACCAATAGAGGCTAGATGCCACAAAGTTGAAACCAAATGTTGTGAGAACAAGGAGACAACAAGAAAGAGCCCTGACCATGTGAGCTTACAGTCTAAAGGATGGGGGTGGAAATAAAAGGGGAGGGATCAAGTGGTAGAGCTTGAGTTGGGCTGCATGTGCCCTATTTAAGTTATAGGAGCTGCTTACCCCAGCTTGTATGCTTCTCTGAACAGGTTTTGAGGGCACCTGGAGAGTGATGGATTGAGCGGGGGAGCGCAAAAAAAAAAAAAAAGAATGTATTTTGGATCAGAGGACTTTTAATACAGTCATGCAGATGTGTAAATGTGGCTAGGCCTCATCTTTATGAAACGATTTGAAGCTTGCAGGTTATGGGTCACTTGGGCTTTAATTTGGCTTACTGAACTTGAGATGAGGTTTTATTATATGCCGGAGCTTCACAATTAGTCCACCACTGCCTGCTGACAATGATGGGTGCCCTGTGTCCCATCATATCATAAAATCTTTACTGGGAATAATAGAAACACAGGGCACTGCTGAGAAATTCCTCTAGAATGCTTATACAGTCATTAAGTTGTATTTTACCTATTGTGGGGTTGTCCGTCGTAATAGCAACGTTGCTTTGGTCAGGTGCCAAAAAATGAGAATGCACTAAAAACTAGAAGCACCTGTGTACTGCCCAACACCAACTACTATAAAGTACTTTAGTATGTTTGAAACAATTACACATACAGGCAGGAATAAATGATAAACTGCAAGGCAGGGCTGTTTCTAGGAGAGGGTAAAAATGGCAATTGCTCTGGGAGTGCCTTTATCCCAGCCATCCGGCACAGCATGGCACATACCTGTATGGGACAGCATCCAGCAACATAGGAAGGGTAAGAAAGGGGCAGAATTTTTTTTCTTCCCACACCAAGTGCTATTTTGCCCTGCTGTTCGTCATGGCAATGTATATTTAAGTAGAACCAAGAATATGAAATTTACTTTGGGTCCACCACCGTTGAAGAATCCCGTGGGAATGCAGACCATTTGTTTAATTTAGACCATTCTCTGGCTTTGTGACATCCATTTAAAGCAGAACAAAACCCAGGAATTTAAAATTCCTAGGTTTTGTTTTATGTCCCGGGGGCATCTGGAACTGGGATGCCCTGATGTGTGATACCCCCAGAAAGCCGGTATTTACTCGCCTCTCCTCGGCCCAACAGTGCATGCGCACCTTTCCCAGTCAATGCGATTTGGCAAACGAGGCTCATTGACTTAAATGGGGAGCACAAGCGGGCCCACTCCAGTGCCTATCTTAATGGCTGGGATGGGAGCGCACACACAGACCAAAGATCCGGCAGCCAAACAATGTGCCGTATTACATATGCATGGCCAATGGCTCTCATTGGACGAGAGCCCTAACATGCACCATTGGACCAGGGAAAGGTGAGTGAATGGCAGCACCAAGGGGTGTTTCACACAGCAGCGGAGTCACAATTTAAGATGCACTGAGAAAAGGCCAGCTGCTGGCCCTGGAATCTTTTAGATTTGGGTGGGTTTTGGCCCTGCTTTAAAGATGCCCCTTGGGGCAGGGTGTTAAACCAGACCAAAGGTATAAAAAGTCTTAAGTCTGCAAGCGTTTTTCCTGAGGGTGCCCCAATTTGGGACACCCTGCTGTGTAAAGCTAAGGAGAGCCAGAGATCATGATGAATCAATTCACACAGTAGTAGCGGTGATCATATACAGAAATGGCACAGATGGAGGGGAGCAAGGATAACCACGGTACAAAATGCCATACCTGGAACAAAGAAGGGTACATTATCATGATCTTAGGCTCCTGTCTGTGTGTATCTGTGTGTATGTGTAGAGTGTGCTGGAAAATGGAGGACCGGTGGGCAGGGAGGAGTTAAAGTGGACCAAAACCCAGGATTTTGAGTATCCTAGGTGTTAGTCCTTTCCCCGAGGGCACCCCGATTGGGGGTGCTCCGCTGTGTGAAACCCCCCAGATTGCCCGAACCCAGCTCACCCTATCCTGGTCCCACAACGCGTCTAAGAGCAGCACCTCTGACGGACGCATCCTCCGCTTCTATCAGTGCGCGTGCCAGGCATTTGTGAAAGGCCGGCTCAGACATGCTCCGTTAGAGGGAGGAGGAGGAGGAGGATGCAGCAGTCAGAGCCGCTGCTCTTAGACGTGCCATGGAACCGGGAAGAGGTGAGTTGGCTGTGGTGACCTGAGGGGTTTCACCCGATCGGGGTGCCCCCGGGGAAAGGTCCAGAACCCAGGATAGTCAAAACAATTGACTATCCTGGGTTTTGGTCAACTTCAAAGAGGAATAACACACATTAATTTGACTTTCCTGTGTGTTGTACCTCTCCTGGGGCATCCCGGATTGTGCTCCCCGCTGTGTATACCCCCCAAGGTCGCCCCGTTTCACTCACCTTCCTTCCGCTCCCATGGTGCAGACTCTGATGAGAGCGAGTGCGCGGATTGGCTGAGTGACTCGTTTAGCCAATCAGCATGCTCGCTGTGACTCTGATCTCTTCGGCGCCTTGACAGCTAAGCCCATTCATGAAGGGCGAGCGTGGCCACGGCTGAGAATGAGCCGTAATGCACAGGTGCGGCAAGGGCTCTGGGAGAGGGCGAGTGTTCCTAGGGGTTCGGGGGTGGGGGGGTTGGGTTCACTCAACCGGGAATACCAATTCGGGATTCCCCAGGGACTGGAACCCGGGAAGGCCCTGGAGTCTTTTAAACTTCAGGGCCTCTGATGTTCCTCTTTAAGTTTCCAAAGAGGGTCTTGTAAGTCTAACAGCTCCCTGTTCGGCCATACACACAATTCACAAAAGTTCACACTCACATACCGGCACTCTGTGCTGTAGATCGCCCTACCGCACCTCCCTAAAGCATCTCAAAATCTTTGATTATATGTAAATACCTTATGTATGTGCTTTTTTCCTGGTCCTGGGGAAATTAAATTTAAAGGCAGGCAAGCTTTGGAGCTCGACTACAGCTTCTACCCTAAGCTGAAAGAAATGGAAGAGAGGCACATGGGACAGGCATTAGGCGAGCAGCTTATTTCCTTATTATTGCCTTTGGATTTACAGTCCCTTTAAGGTCTAAGAACAAGAGAAGAAATATATATCTTTTGCTGGCTGAATTTATTTGAGGATACACTTTCGAGAACACAGTTCTGGTCAGGCGTGCCTTTACTTTTATTTCTTCACTTACTATTGCAGATTGACAGCCTGCTGTGAACATAGAAGTCATAAGTACGGGGCTCCCCCATCTCAGGCTTGCGGTGGGCAAAGATGCAGCAGGGCATCCCAAAACATGAATACATATCAGACTAGAGTTATACATTTACAGATCTATGCCTATTTAGTAGATATAAAGATTTATAATTACATAGTTGGTATTTGATATTAAAGGCGCTGGTAGGTTAACAAAAAGGTTTTATAATTATTTGAGATTTATAGCTGTATTAATCACATTAGATTATCTATCTTGTAATAGCCCAACATAATGATTTAATGTTTCTCAGTGACACGGTTCCTCTGCAGTTTGTACTCACTCCAGCAGTGGTGTGATTTACATGAAATTGCCTGTTTCCCATGCATCACTGACTTTCACAGATGCCTAACTGCAAATGAGTGTTCTATATTGGAGCTTCCATACTAAGAATTCATGATTAGAATCTGCCCTCATTTAGCTATGCACTGCTCTGTTTCTTGGATGCTTGCACATTACATTTTATGAATCTTCAGATATAGTTTGATGCAGTAAAACTCCATTTCCATATTTCAGCAGATGCATACGGTGAGGAAATCGTACCTTGTGACCTGCCTGACGTCACAGTGACAACTAAGTTTATGCGGCACAGTCCCTTGATACAGGCTTTAAAGACCCTGATAGGCTACAGGGCCCTTTCATACCATCAGTGAACAGATCCCCCGCCAACCCCGTAGGAATGCCACCGGCTCTGTTTGATATATCCCGACACCATTAATGGGATTACATTGGGCCAGAAGCCAGCTCGGAAGCACGTACTATAACCAAGAAACACAAACGAGTGGGTTTGGAATCAAGATAACAGAACAGCCCAAGATTAAAGTTATATATTTAACTGCTTTAGGCGTACACTAGACAAACTATATACATATAACGAATAGATATACAGGTCATAAGGGCAAATACAAGTAAATTACAATCAGAGTTAGAGAAAATATTGCAAACAAATGTTACACAGTGATCCAGACCACCACAGAAGGCACGTAGAGCCTGCTGGATTCTGGTCCCCCCTGCAAACACCACACGTGACTCCCAGAGAAAAGACAAGGATCTGGGATCTTCAGACCTTTATACACAGGTGGGACACTGTCCTGGGGAGGGGTCTCGATCTCCTCCCTGCTAAAACGCCTAAAAAATTATAGGTGGCATAACATTTTGGTGGAGTGTTTCTAGAGAGACAATCCTAGTACCTACAGACCAAGTCACCGCTGTTTTTTATGACTCCTAAACTGAGCTCTCTGGATCCCAGCCCCTGAGTTTCCAGGGATGACAGGAGACCTACGTGTTAGGATCTCTAGATTCCAAAAATGTGATCAGTTTATCTGTAATATCAATGATATTTTCATAATTCAATGCATAATACTGGAGCCAGTATGTCTGTTGAATTTTATTAAAATCCTCCAGTCCATACAGATTTCTGGCAGGGGTTGCTATTTGGTCAAGCTTGTGGCTGGCCAAGCGTTGTCCTTTAAGGCTATGGTCCTCTGTAGTGGCACTGTCCGGTCTGTGTTTACCAACCTGCAATGAACAGGCCATCTGAGAAATTATAGGTCAACTACCTCACACCTGAGGAATCATAGTGCATTTCAATGCAATTATATGATTGTTCCCTCACAAATTGCACCAGTTTATAAGGAGAAAAAATATTGTGCACCCAAAGGCACTTTTGCCTTACCGCTTTGCCCTTCTGTTCTTTAGAAGTCAATATTTTAACATATTTCATATTCTTGGATTTTTATTTATGGGGCTGGGTAAGATTTTGACAACTTCATTAAGGACAGAGCCTTGGTAAGCAGTTGAAATGGTAAATGGGTGGTAGTAATTGGTTTCATAATAACTTGCTGTCTGAATTTATGCTACTTGTAGTGCCCCCACAGGGGGGTTGCTGGTAATAAAATGTATCACTCAACACACCCTTCACTCCCCCACCCCCATAGATTCCACTGATCACTTTGTCCAAACAAGTTGCATACTCAGTTGCTACTTACCTTTTCTAAAATTCCAATTTTATTGTGGTCTGGGATTCCATTGGGAGATTTAGCTTCTTCCACTTTTAGTATATTGTCAGTTTGCTTTGGCATTTCCTTTTTACAAAACAGAACAGGAGGGTGAATAAAGACTTTATTAGGAGGATAATCCTGTACTGGTGTTTATTTGCAACCAGATGCAAACTAAGGTATTTAGGTATAACATTTTAAAAACAGCTTTCAAATATAAAGAAGGTGGAGGGTCTTACAGATGCTAGTTCCAGTTTTGGTCCACTTTAGTGCAGCTGTATTGTATTGTATCCTTAATACTTTATAATGGGTTGGGAAATCCTTGCAAAATGCAGTGCTCTGGTATTTGCTAAAGAGCTTGTCTAAATGTTAATAAAATCCATCTTTGTTAAGTTATGGGAGTAATCAAAACACAGGAAACTATGTTGGTTCCTTATCGATAGAGTTGAAGAAACCCACATAGACATGGGAAGAACATACAAAACCAAGTGGTTGGCACTCTGATTTTGATCAATGTCCGATTTTAACCAGTGCGTATTGGAGACAGGGTCGGCGCCAGCCCCCTGGGTTTACCTGGGCAAAAGCTGGGGCCCTTGCACCTTGAAAGGGGCAATTTCCTCTTCCCTGGACCATCTTGGATGCAGTGCTATGCAGTAGCTGAAAGTGCAGTCCGGCAGCTTAGATTGGCTATTGGGAAAATTGCTTTTTTAGATCTCCCTTCTTCTACCCATTGATTTATTCCTTATAATAAATAATATAAATAGCCTTAGAGTTTGACTCCTTGTTAAAGTTTGCCCATTTATATTTCTAGCTGTTCTCTTCAAAGCCAGTGACCTCAATTTGGAGCAGGATTCTTATTTTGAAGAAGAAATTGTGTTTAGCATTCAGGTTAGGATAGCGAATGAAACAGGTCATGGTTCAGTGGGAGCTGAAAGCAAGCTATGACTTTTCTCACTAAAATTTGAAGATCCAATTTTCTTGATGTCACTTTTGTTACATATTATTGAGAGAAAGTCGATATTTCAGAGAGACTACGGTATACATATCCTGAGCAAAATCAAATTTCAACAGGATTTAATATGTAGCAAGAACATATCATAGGTAAAAAAAAATGATGTATAAGTGGAAAAGTTGAGGAACTAAAAGGTGGTTGCAACCAGACGGGAGAACTAAAAGTCTAAAGCAATGAGTACTAGTACCACTGGTTGTACTTGAGCTTCCCTCTGGTGGTTCTCAAAATCACTGGAGGTGAAAGTGGGGGCCATGAAGCACTGCCAATAGGATGTGCCAGGTGGCCAAGTAGTGGAGCACCTTGGGATGACTGCATTGCTAGTAGACGAGCTTGCATTGGTGGGCCAGTACAGGTTATCCCTCCTCCCAGAGAAGTCTTCATTAGTGGTGGTACTTGGGATAACTGCTATATAGGAAGTGGTACTCCATAAACAAGGTTGGAGGTACTGGTCGAAAGGTATTAGCAATAACCATTTAAGTGCCAGTCTGCCTAGAGATTTTGTCACCCTCCGTTGCCAGACCATTTTTTACTAGTTTGCGCTATACATGTTCAACTGTGATTTTTTGGGGATTTCCTAAGAAAATTATATTTTTTTTTAGCCTTGACTTTAAAAAACATTTAATCTTAGTGTATTCTCAATATCTCTAGTTAAAAAATGTGCAAAGGAAAAAAACATTTTTGACAGATTTTTTGTAATAAAAAAATGTACGTTTTTCAATAACAAACCATTTCCTGCCCAGGAGACTGAAACAGCATTTTCAAAATAAAATTACAATATGCTATGCGTACCTTACAGTTTTTGAAGAAAAGTAACCCTTTACATTTGAAATTCCCCCCACAAACTATATATTCTCTGGAAGGTGACCTTTAAACTGTAAGCTCGCAAGGGCAGGGCTCTCTTTCCTATCGTCTCCTGTGCTCACAACACTTGGTTTGAACCTTGTGGAATCTAGTTTTGCATTGTTCCCTGTACTATATGTTTTACCTTGTCTGTAATCATACCTTAAGTTGATGGTGTTATATAAATAAACAATAATTATTAGTCGTTGTCGTCATTGTTGTTATTATTGTCATTATTATTATTTATTATTGTTATTGTCATTATTATTATTTATTATTGTTATTGTTATTATTGTTATTGTTATTATTGTTATTATTATTGTTGTTATTGTTGTTATTGTTGTTATTGTTATTGCTGTTAATAATAATAACAATAACAATAATAATAATAATAATAATAACAATAATAACTAACAATAACAACAATAAGAACAACACTAATAACAATAATAAATAATAATAACAAAAATAATAACAACAACAACAACGCCAATAACAACAACAACGCCAATAACAACAACAATAACGCCAATAACAACAACAATAACGCCAATAACAACAACAATAACAACAACAATAATAACAACAATAGAAACAATAACAACAACAACAATAACAACAATAATAACAATTATTGTTATTATTGTTATTATTATTGTTATTATTAGTGTCATTGTTATTATTGTTATTATTGTTATTGTTGTTATTATTTGTTATTATTATCGTTGTTGTTATTGCTATTGTTGTTATTAGTGTTGTTGTTATTATTATTATTATTGTTATTGTTGTTTATATTAGTGTTATTGTTAATATTGTTATTGTTGTTATTATTGTTATTATTGTTGTTATTGTCATTATTATTATTGTTATTATTATTGTTGTTATTGTTATTATTGGTATTAGTGTTGTTGTTATTGTTGTTATTGTTATTAGTGTTATTGTTATTATTGTTATTGTTATTAATTATTATTGTTGTTATTATTAGTGTTACTGTTGTTATTATTATTATTATGTTATTATTGTTATTATTAATTGTTATTATTATTGTCATTAGTATTGCTGTTATTATTATTATTGTTATTATTATTGTTATTATTGTTATTATTATTATTATTATTATTGTTATTATTGTTATTATTGTTATTGTTATTGTTGTTGTTGTTATTATTAGTGTTATTGTTGTTATTGGTATTATTGTTATTATTTGTGTTGTTATTGTTATCATTGTTGTTATTATTGTTATTATTGTTATTAGTGTTATTGTTATTATTATTGTTATTATTAGTGTTATTGTTATTATTATTACTGTTATTATTATTGTTATTATTGTTAGTGTTATTGTTATTATTATCATTATTATTAGTGTTATTAGTGTTATTGTTATTATTATTAATTGTTATTATTGTCATTAGTATTGTTGTTATTATTGTTGTTATTATTGTTGTTATTATTATTATTGTTATTATTAGTGTTATTGTTGTTGTTATTGGTATTATTATTGTTATTATTCGTGTTGTTGTTATTGTTATCATTGTTGTTATTATTATTATTATTATTGTTATTATTAGTGTTATTAGTGTTATTGTTATTATTAGTGTTATTGTTATTATTATTATTGTTATTATCATTGTTATTTTCATTGTTATGGTTGTTATTGTTATTATTATTATTAATCATACCAGGCTTGTTGGGTGCACATGGGTGCAGTTTTCTGAAAGTAATCCCTTGATTCATTCTTTGGTTGCACAGGGTTTCCTTATAAAAAAAGAATAAAAAAGCAGAATTAAAGCCATAAAGCCAGGGTAATTTTAAACTTTTTAGCTCTGCAGACAAAGTGCACACCTTGCACTTTTTCATCCAAAACAGCCCTTTACAAACCACCTATTCCCTGAAAGTACACACATTAGGCGTTGTGTGTCCAGCTTGTTATAGTGGGCTCGTGTTTCTGTAAATAATCCCATGAAGAATTCTTTGGTTGCACAAGGATTCCAGAAAATGTATTAAAGAAGCAGAATAAAACACATTTTCTAAATATACGCAAATAAAATACAACTACTATCCACACTATAAAGGGATGATTTAAAAAAAAATTGGCACGGGGTCCCCTCTTCTCAGTAAAACCAGCTCCGGCACCAGCTATGTGCAGCTTGTAGACCAGGGTGCGAGGGCCAGCCCCCACGCACACGAGCAAAATGTAATTCATTAAAAAAAACCCTGGGTAGTCAGGCTGCCAGATGTGGAAGGATACCACAGGGCAGCAATCATGAGTATAGTAGACTGGCATCACAGTAGAGGATCAAAGCAATGGGTAACCATTGAGCAAGATAAGCTATCTTGGGACTTAAGCGCCCTTCCTTGGAAAGATCCTAAATTAATTCCACACAAAAATAAGATGCCATTCTTGACTGCCCAGCTCCTCCAGGCGTACAAAACATTTCGACCAGGCCAGGCCCTATGACCCCGTTATTTAACAATCCAGCATTTATACCGAGAGTTGGGGTTCCGAGGTTCTTAAAGCGGACCAACACCCTCCTGGATCGGCCCGGGACCGATCCGATCCCTCCACGCAGGGCATCCAAAATCAGGATGTTTTTTCTAAATGTAAAATCATGCACTTGGGTAGAAGGAATCCCTGCTCTGAGTACCGTATGGGCAGCACTGTGTTAGCCAGGACCTCGGAGGAGAGAGATTTAGGGGTACTGATTACTGATAGCTGCAAGATGAGTGGACAGTGTAGCCAGGCAGTGGGAAAAGCAAGCAGGATGCTCGGCTGCATAGCTCGAGGCATCACCAGTAGGAAGAGGGAGGTTGTGATGCCGCTGTATAGAGCCCTAGTAAGGCCACAGCTAGAATACTGTGTGCAGTTCTGGAGACCTTACCTGCAAAAGACATTATTCAAATAGAACGGGTCCAAAGGCGGGCAACGAAAATGGTGGAAGGACTTAAACTTAAAACTTATCAGGAGAGACTTAAATAACTTAATTTGTACAGTCTGGAGGAAAGAAGGGAGAAGGGGCACATGATTGAGACCTTTAAATATGTGAAAGGATTGAATAAGGTTCAGGAGGGAAGTGTTTTTAAGAAGAAGCTTAATGATAGAACAAGGGAGCACAACCTGAAGCTAGTCGGGGGGAAGATCAGGAGCAATGTTAGAAAATATTTTACAGAAAGAATAGTAGATGCTTGGAACAAACTTCCAGAAGAGGTAGTTGAAAAATCAACAGTCGCTGAATTTAAACATGCCTGGGATAAGCACACATCTATCCTAAGATAAAGAGTACATACAGTATACACATAAGGGCAGACTAGATGGACCGTATGGTCTCCTTCTGCCGTCAACCTTCTATGTTTCTATGTAGGATGCCCCGCTGTGTGAAACCCCACCGGAACCCCACTAACTTTACCTTACTCTCGGTCCAACGGCGCATGCGCGGGCCGTGGCCACATATCGAGCTTCTCTTTAGCAGGGCGCATGCCTCCCTGTTAGAAGGAAGCGCGAGATGTGGGCGCCAGCGTGCTCGGAGCCGCTGGGGTTTGACGGCGCTTTGACGCGCATACCACAGTGGCTCAGAGACACTGATTGGACGAGCGGCCGCGCATGCGCCTTAGGAGCAGGGTGAGGAGTTTTTTACAGAAATCTGGGGGGTTTCACAAAGTGGGCACCCCCGATCGGGGGTGCCCCGGGGAAGTGGACCAAAACCCAGGATAGTCAAAATCCTGGGTGTTGGTCCACTTTAATATGGAAGGCATCCTCAAAAACCAGACTGAGGCACGTCCTGGTTTGAGGCGAGATTCTCACGATCCAGGAGGTGAGGGAGGCGGGGAGGGGGTGTCCTGGCTGGAGGAGAGTCAATTACGGAATTACTCCTGGTTTCACTAGATAATCTACCAGTACTAAAGAGGGATTGTACTAAGTTTGAGGACACGTTAGAGGCGGCCGAGCGACCAATGAGAGTCATTTCGGGGCTTTACGACATTATAATGGAAGAGGCGGGAGGTCTGCTGGAGGTGCAATTGAGCCCGAGGGACTCTACATGCATGTATGGTGGGAGTGCACCGGTATAAACAACGCATGGGCAGGGATCCTCTCAATATGACGGGGCCTACGGTACTTCCACATCAAACACCCCAGAAATCACCCTACTGTCCATGCTCCGGGGCATGTAAGAAGGAAACTTTGTGATACTTTTTAACAGCAGGGAGAGTGGTGATCCCTAGGTACTGGAAGAAAGCAGTGGCACCCTCCCTGTGAGAATGGTACGAGGAGCTTAATAGTATCATGAGGATGGAGGAGCTGGTTGCGGACCGAAGGGGGGGGGGGGCAGGGAGGCTTTTGGACAATCATGGACTGTCTGGATAGTGTTCAAGAGTTCAGATCAAGGCTTGAAGCAGATTGGGGGGGAGTTGTAAACAGAAAGGGGCCTTTATTCTCCCCTTCTCTCCCGCATAGGAGAGGTTTGCATAAGTTAAAAGAGGGTTAGAGGGGTGGGTGAGGCGTCTTTGGGGGGAAAGGAGCGCCTGCAGAGGGAGGCAAAATGCCCCCCCCCCCCCTTGGGTGGGGGCAGGGTGTTCCCCCCCCCCCTTTTTCTTTTTTTCTCCCTCTTTCTCCCTTTCTTTATCTCTTCTTTGTTTGGGGTGTCTCGTCAGGCGTTACTATTCTCCTTGGGGTGGGCGTGGTTTGGGCAGACATGCAAGAGGTGGACCAGTATGAAGGATAAGAAGGTGGACAAATAAACAGGTACATTGCATTGTGATGATATGACGGGAGGGTTGGGCAGTCAGGTACTAACCAGGGGCCAAGGTGTGTTGGTATATGATATTTCCTGAGCTGGTCGCGCCATGTCTGCTTTGGGGCTCTAAATGTGTATTTTGTTGTATGCGCTATATGTGGTATTGTTTTTCCCTGTTTTTCCTTATTTTCCTGGATTAAAGCCCACAGGTGAACTGGAAGTTTCACACTGTGGGCTTTCATCTAGCCCATATAGCATTTTAAACTCTAGGGGCGAATGTAATGAGTTCTGGCTCCAACCGGTCCACCATTCAGAAACCTCCTTATTTCTAAAAAACGAAAGGCACCATAAACATACACCCCAGAATTCCTTGGACTATGATCAACGCTCAGTCATGGACAAAATGTTTTTTGGTCTGCTTTAAGTTATGTTAACCCTTTAAGTGCCAGACCACATTTCACTATTTTGCGCTACACATGTTCAACCTTGATTTTTGAAGGGATTTCCCAGGAAAATTATATATTGTTTTTTTCAGCCTGGGCTTCAACATTAAATGTCTTGCTTGGCCTTTTTTTAGTGTATTCTCAATACTTTTGGGTGAAATATGTGCAAAAATGTTTAAAATATGTAGTGTTTTTTTGTAATAAAAAAATTAAACCCCAATTTCTCCCGGTTACAGCGGTACCACACATGTATAGGTAGACACCCTTGCCTGGCCAGGAGACTCCCCCAAACTAAAACAGCGCTTTAGGAGATTTTCAGATAAAATACAACTGTGATATGCGCACCTTGCAGTTTTTTCCCCCAAAAAAACTCTTTACATTTGAAATACCCCCAACAAACTATATATTCTCTGGAAGTACATGCCTCAAGCTTTCTAGGCGTACCAGGCTTGTTTATGTGGGCATAGTTTTCTGGAAGTAATCCCTCAATCAATTCTTTGGTTGCACAGAGTTTCCCTAAAAAAGAAGAATCAAAACCACATTTTCCTAAAAAAAACTATATGCAAACAAGAAAAAACAAGTAAAATCTGAAAAAGCAACATGCCCCGAACAAAACAATACCCAGCAAAGCTACTGTCAAGGGAAAATTTGCCAAACACCACAAAGTGAACATGGTGATCGGAGGCCCCCCCGGCGAAGACCCGTGGGAGGGATCGCGGCCGCAGGTGAGTAAATGTCATTTTTTTTAGTTAATTGTGCCATCGGCCAAAACGGGGGGGGGGGGGGGGGGGGAGATCACATGCCCCCCGGGTGAAGAGAAGATCTGGCCCAATCCAACGAGGGGTCAGGTGAGCTTTTAACTTTTATACTTATTTTTTCTGTGGGGGTTTAAAGTCAGCTACGTGAGACTCGCATAGCTGGCACTAAAGGGTTAAGGTAACCTTTGCGTTTCCGCTTGTGTTGGTGCCCAGAAGCTCCCAAAGTCCTAAAACCTGCATCTCATTAAAACACATGTTGCAAAAAAGGCAGAATGGATTTGCTTGGGTTCAGAAAGAGTAAAGAGGGCCCCTGTGGACTGGTGCTTAGCCCTGACATTTATTTATTTTGATCCACACACCCCAAATGTCTAATGCCATTAGGAGTCTAGCTTCAAGCGGTTTACTGACTTATTTTTTTAAGTCTTGCTTTTGATAGTGAAAATTGAATATCTGAGACCAGGTTTTTTTCCACGCTGAGAAAGGGCAAATGGCAGCCCCTCATTTTACAGCATTGTAATTATGGCATGTTTTTCTCTTTAATGGGAGTGATTTGCGTTGGCTAAGCGTGTAGGGTTTAGTTCAGCGTCGACATCTGATTGTAAACATCCCTCTCTAATGATTATTATTTGCTTTAGCAGTAGGCCTGCGTCTCTATGGCAACAAGCACATACTTTTATCAAAGAATAGATGAAAACTCACTGCATGGAAGGCAACATCTGACCCTATTATCTCCCATTGAGTCACTGTACATAATGTACTTCTCTGCCTCTCTTCTCTGTACTGGCCCACATCGCCCATGAAATCTCTAGCTACAGCTTTATTATCTGGGCTTTATCATCACAAGAAAGTGGTGCTCTGCTCAACTCAACTCTATTAGTCGCAAGAACTAAAGAAAAAAAAAATGTATTAACACTGACTGTCCTGCTATATTTCATTATTTAGACAAACTTTTAACCAGCACCATGAGCACAAATATTTATTGTGCTGGGAAGACCCGATCAACCACCATTTCTATAAATGTGGGTCATAGAAGGTTGAGCGGGGGAGGGGGAGAATTAGACGATCGGGTTGCAAGGATGACAAAAGTGAACCACAAGTCAAACACAACTGGAGGTTGTTAGAGGGAAGCGGGGGATGCGTTCGATGCAAGCACGCTGATTGGATGAGTGGCCGCACATGCGATGTAGGCCCCGGAACAGGTAAGTTGCGCTTGGCGTCCTGGGGGGTTTCACACAGGACCAGCGGTGCCCCGGGGCAAAGGTCCAAAACCCAGGATAGTCAAAATCCTGGGTTTTGGTCCGCTATAAACAAACCTAACCTACCCTCTCCTGCAGCCCGAGCCCCATATGCTCACCTGTTCCTAGCAGCGCTCCATTTGATATGGGACAGAAAAAAGATGCACATATGTGGCAGTCACACCTTCCCCAGTAAGAACTTTGCTGCACTGCATGGTGTATCATACAAAGAAACTGGGAGTGTCTCCTAAATACAGGGCTCAAAGGCAGTGGGAGTAAAAGGGTCCCTCATGTCCTAGACCCTACCTGGTACAAAGTGAACAAAACATTTGTTCTAACCTATTCCCATCCTTTTTTTTTTTATCCTAGAGCCGGGCTTTAAAGTTTTTCCCCTGTGATTATAATAAGTCCATGTTAAACACATCATCATGTTACCTACATTTAACTGGATGCCAAAAGAAGAAGACTTATGCTGCAGGCTCTTTCGTTTGCGGACATCTTTTTATTCTTTAATGGTGTCCGGCGGCTT
Organism: Gastrophryne carolinensis; assembly: GCA_027917425.1. Classification (NCBI taxonomy): domain Eukaryota; kingdom Metazoa; phylum Chordata; class Amphibia; order Anura; family Microhylidae; genus Gastrophryne; species Gastrophryne carolinensis. Next base: position 369,369,670 of record CM051239.1, read on the forward strand.
AGATTCTGCTTCTGAGCAGAGGACAGAGATTAAAGTGAAAAGACGTATTTCACGGTCATGTCTTGCAGCAGCTGGCTTGGCAGAGGGGGTGTTATTTATCCGTAAAAATGGGGTCAACATAGTGTTGGTTGGACAGAGATAGTATAATTATCTGATAATATGATTACTCATACATTTACTGTATATGGATACATTTGGTTCACATCCAGTCATTGTATGTCTATATCCATTATACTTATGTTGTCACAATACTGTAACTGCTGTAATTTCATCTTACTACACTGTATTTCTCATACACGCATATCAGCAAAACCAACAATAAAAACTACTACAGTGCTTGGAAACAAGCACTATCCATTACTTTTCTTCTTCCTATTATCTTTAATATTATTCTTCTCCACTTTTTCCACAATTAATGCGGCCCGAACTGCAAAACATACAGATGCAGTTGATCCTGCGTTTCGAAGGCCTTGTCTCGATGTGGTGTGCTATGTATTTTTTGAGTCCCCCCATAGAATAGTATGGCAGAAATTTTAAGAAAAAAAACTTTCATAACTTTACTTCCGGCTATGATTTCAGAGCCTAACAACCATCCAGTCTTACAGAGTCAACACAACCCACCCTGGCCACTTTAGGTCCACTTCAAGGTGAACTGAAAACTAATTTGGGGCTGCCAAAACATACAGACTTTGTGGATACTGCATTTAGACTCTGACAGCTGTGCCATGTATTTTTGAAGTCCATCGGATTTGTTGTCTTTCAAAAAGGTAAGTTTAAACACAAAGACTCCCATAGAGATAAATGGTGGAACTTTAAAAACAGACCAAAATTTAAATTCTGTCAATGATTTTATCTAGCCTCACAGATAAAGCCCAGATAAAGTACAGCTCCTCTCATAATGTCAGCCCTGGCCACTTTAGGGTAACCCAATTTTAGGGATTTAGTATCATAATTTAACTGCCATTGGCGATATTACAGTCTAAACACCTCCCAGCCTCACACAGCACACAGGCACAGTCCCTATAAAATATTCACTCACGGGCATGGCAGGTTCTCTTAAGGTCCACTATAAAGTGGATTGTAAGCACATACATTGAAGATTATATCACATAATTTAACTGCTATTGATGATTTTAGAGTTGACGGTAGTTCAACTCTAAGTCACCACATATGCACAGTCCCTTTTCTCTATCCCAAGCACTATCTATTTCCTCCTGGAACTACTACTACTAACAAAAAATGGGATAAAGCTTTATTTTTTTTTTTATCTATTCTCCTACACCACATCCTACATTTCACATAGGCTCCGTTGCTTGGCCATATGAAAGCGGTCAGGATTACTGCAGAATACTACAGGATGTCTAATATGATGTGTGACAATGACTTTGTATGTTCTTTGAGACAAAAAACAAAAGGAACGTTGGGCACCAGGACACAAGACACCCAAAAGACATCAGTACTGGGTGTCCTATAAACAAAGGGCTACCCGACTATATGCCGGGGAAAAGGAACATAGAAGTATAGTGAATATCCTGCTATTTGTTCTCTTAAGGAAGTTTGTTTTGCCTGGAGTATGTCCAGTGTAAAAGGACAACTACTATCAAAATTAAATTCGATAAAACAGACATGGGCCTTGATTCAGAGAGTTGAAAAAAAATCTCATGGAAGTAAAAAAATAAAATAAAAATCTGAGAATATCACTGTTGCTGAATCACCAGCAAGGAAAACAGTGAAAGTCAATAGTGCTTTGTTAATCTTAAGAAACGTAAAGAACGTTTTACTCCTTTTTAAACTGTAGGGAAAAAAAGTGCCATTGACTTTCATTATCTTCCTATCTGGTGATTAAGTAACAAACTCCTAAAGTCAATTTACTATAATGAGAATTTTTTTTAACTGAATTACAGGCCATAGCTATAGCTATCATACACCCTCTCCCAAAGCTGGAGCAAGACGGCAAGAAAAAAAAATGTGCAACCACAGGGGAAGGATTGAAATGCATTATAAAATGTGAGAAGCAGAAGTCTCTACCTGACTTTAGTGCACAAAGAAGGCAGCGCCTCTGTAAAGTGAGGCAGTGTCATGTAGAGCTCTTCAGTCTTCAGGAGAGGGCCCAACAGGGCCTCTCCCCCCCTAGTTCCTTTAGGGCAGGGCGGATGACAGTGTCAGTTGCTGTGATTGCTGGAGAGAGGGGGGGGGGGATCTCCTGCCCCCCCCCCCCATAAGCAATCACTGCATCTGTCATCAAGATCAGCGTGGGGCAGAGGAGCCCCCTCCCCGGAGGGGGAAGTCATTTTCTCTGGTATGTTGATATTTTTTTTTTTACAGTTAACCCTTTGTGAACTGGTAAGGTATCCATGAAACCCCTATACCAGTTCACAAAAGCTCAGGGGCCGGCAAGTCACCTACAGTTATCAGGTGACTTGCCATTAAGCCCCAGCCCCCCTTCATTACCTGCCTCCCAAAAAGCCCAGAGGGGGGGGGGGGCAGAAGAGCCCATGGCCCAAATAGGCTATGTGGGCTTGCAGCTTTCAGGGCCAGGGGCCATCGCGTTTGCAAGCCCCCATAGCTAGTTCCTGGGCTAGTTATGCTGGTAATGGGAGGCCCTATGCCATTTCTTTCTGGATTTTTAAGGATTATAACACTTAAAAAAAAAAAGGTTTATGATTTAACCCTTTATAGTGTAGATAGTAGTTGTATCTTATTTGTAAATGTTATAAAGTGCTCTTTTCAGTTTGGGGGGGGGGGAGGGGGTCTCCTGGGCAGGAATGTAGGGCTACCAATACATATGGGGTACCATTGTAATCGGGACAAATGGGGATTTCACATGCAAAATGGTTTTCTTGAATAAAACACATTTTTAATTTAAAATAAATGAGACCCTTTTTAAAAATCATCATTTTTATTTTTTCATAGTGCAAAATGGTGAAAAATGACAACAGAAGAGGACAACATCTCAAGTAGGCTGGCAGTTAAAAGGGTTAAAGGTAGCTGTATATGTTGGGTATTGTTTCTGTTTATGTTCAGGGGACCTTGCGCTTTCAGATTTTATAGAAAAACGTTATTACAAAAAAACAATACAAACTTTTTATTTACTTGCACATATTTCACCCACAAATATTGATACACTAAAACAAGGACAAACAAGACATTTAAAGCACAGACGCTGCTAAAAACAACAATATACAATTTTCCTGGGAAATACCTTAAAAAAAAAACACAGTTGAACAGTTGTGTAGTTCAAAATGGTCTGGCAATGGAGGATGACAAAATCTCAAGATAGGCTGGCAGTTAAAGGGTTAATGCTGCTAAAAGAAACATTGGAGGGAGCCTGTATATGATGTTTTGGATTTCCCCTTTTAGGATGGCAAAATTGTGAAAGTCTTAATAAAGACTGGTGGAAGTGGTGGTGTATAATAGGTTGATAAAGCATATATACACACACCAATTCTACTTGTATTAATAATGTAGAAACTTCTGCATGCAAGAACTGAACCCTTTATGCTTGGATATAATGCAGCCTGGTGGAAAGTGATATATGGATTTGAAGATATATAACAGGATGATCTGTCACTGTCTGGTTAGGCTTGGTGGCTCTGGCTAAGTGTTTTTGCTCACTTCACAGAATTTACTGTGTAATTTGTCATTCGGTGCAGATGTAAAGCTCTCTGGATGCAGCGCGGCTCTAAAATAAAGTTATATTGTGTGGAAGCAATGATAGGGAGAAGCAGATATTGCCCTATGAGTGAACATATAGTAAATGCACTAGAACAGGGATGTGCACCCTTTTTTTCATGGAGTATCATCTCCCATTTTCCAATGATCCAGTTAATACAGATTCTCCCAAGAGGGTGGTGTTCTGCTTTAGAGGATCTATAATGTGTGCACGCCAACTGGGCCTATGGTATCAAGCATAGATCCTCTAACAGCAGAGCTACACCCTCCTTGGTACTGCTAAGCTCCTGGTAGACCTATACTCTGTGCCAAGGGATCTCCACCTGCGACCCCCAGTGCAGCAGCTTGTCTGCAGCTGTTTAAGACTAGTTTAAGACCTCCCTTGGCCTCGGGTATCACCACAAGAAAGCTTGAGTTGGGAATTTATTTTATTATTCCGTTTCTGGTTCAACATCCATTTTCTACAAAAACACAATTCTGTGAGACTCATCTGTGAAATTGGTTTTGATTCTGATCCATCCCAGGCCGTCCCTTAATCATTACACCTGGGTAATTCCTGCAAGATTAAAGGTGTGGCTCCTCCCGGCCCCTATAAGTAGCAGCTGCCTCTAATCAAAGACCAGTAATTAAATAGCAGTAAATCATAAAAAGAGGCTAAGGCCGGGGGGCCCCGAATATAGGAGACCATGTTACTTCACACCGCCTCAGCTTGTTTTCTAAATGGAGTAATCACCATAAAAAAGACATAATAAACCCCAAAAGAGGGCGGGTCGGACGGCCTGGAATGGATCGGAATCAAAACCAATTTTACAGGCGAGTCTCACAGAATTGTGTTTTTTCTTCCAATCCATTCCAGGCTGTCCCTTAATCATTACACCTGGGACATCCAACAGCAGTGCCTAATATGGGCGGGATCCCCAACGCGGTACAGCAGGTAGTTCAATTCACTACCGCCTGAAGTACTTTTTCGACCAAATACAGCGTCAGCGGAGGCCCTAACACCTACCGAAGACCAGGTGGCAGCTTTACAAACCTGTTCCACCGATCCTAAAACCCTCAAAATAACGAGGTTTACTGATAAGCTGCTAATTCAGAAACCCGCCTGCTGAGGTTATTGCCACTAAGAGAAAACCATAGGCGGCCTTAGACTTAATGACGCATCTACCATGGTTCAAAAAGGAGGACCCTGAAAAACAAGTTCAGGTCCCAAGCCGGCAGAAGTGGATTATGAGGCCGCACATGAGCGACTCCTTGTAAAACAAGTTCAGAAAAAAAAAATCATTCTCAACTATGGGTTTCTGAAAGAAGATAGATAGCAGATATTTGTCCTCAATTGAAGACCTTCATCAAGACTTGTGCAAAAAATCAATATATTCTGTAAACAGAACAGTACTACAAGCAAACCCCTAAATTCGCACCAAGCGATAAATGCTTGCCAGACTCTATAGTAGATCACTTGATAAAGATTTCTTCCTGGCCTGAATCATAGTCTGGATGACTCTGGCAGAAAAAAACAAAATGACCTGGCAAAAAGTTTAGGTCCACTTGAGGGTGGCCATGCAGTGGCTCAGAGCAGCCCCTTTTTGCTGGCCAACAACCTCAGCTTAAACACATGGGAAAGAGCAATAAGAAAGAGAGAATCCCTTGGTCCCCTCAATCAGGCTCACCAGACAAAAACCTGCGGCTGACTTGCTTTTTAATGAAAGCCTGCAGCCCTGAGCGTGTAACACTCAGAAAGAGCCCCAGACCACGGCGCTTCACCTTCACGGACCCCAAAAAAAGCTAGGGAGGCATAGAGTTGGGTCAGAGGAATCCGTGGGAATAAGGTTGTGCAGGAAGCCGACAGGTTGTATTCCCCGCTTGCTGCCAATACCTAATCTTGAGGGAGAGAAAACAAGCGATCTTCACAGTCCTTCCAAACTGCAAGAAATAAACTGGTCTTTGATTAGAGGCAGCTGCTACTTATAGGGGCCAGGAGGAGCCACACCTTTAATCATGCAGTCCACGCCCATCCGGGCAGGAATTACCCAGGTGTAATGATTAAGGGACGGCCTGGAATGGATTGGAAGAAAAATGAGTGCTGAACCATATCATATACCATACCAGATAGCTGAAGCCCCCCACAATCCAAAGTATCAATAACCTGCACCGTGACCTGGCGAAAAGCAGCCTGCAATTGGCCATCATCATTCACGTAGTCTGGAGTGGATTCACTTTTTAGCCTCCAGAGCACCTGCTGGGCACATTTTGCTGGTGGCTTCACGGTACAAGTCAAACCAGGGGATACGGCGAGTCAAACCAGGGGATACGGCGAGTCAAACCAGGGGATACGGCGAGTCAAACCAGGGGATACGGCGAGTCAAACCAGGGGATACGGCGAGTCAAACCAGGGGATACGGCGAGTCAAACCAGGGGATACGGCGAGTCAAACCAGGGGATACGGCGAGTCAAACCAGGGGATACGGCGAGTCAAACCAGGGGATACGGCGAGTCAAACCAGGGGATACGGCGAGTCAAACCAGGGGATACGGCGAGTCAAACCAGGGGATATAGTGGGGGTGGGCTCTTTATTGCCTGTGCCATTGTCACAATGCTGTTCAGCACCCATTTTGTAGAAAATAGATGTTGGACCACTTTAAAAAGTATACGTCGTGGAAATGTGGAGAAATATTCTAAAGTAAAAAACCTTTTTTCCCCAGGACAGCCTAAGCCCTGCAAGAAGTAACTGATCTATAGGGCTAGATACTACCGGTTCCAGTCATCTATATAATACTCATATGGGAGCTTACACTGGGGTAGAAACTACCACTCTACCGCGCTCTAAATGTATAGTTCTGATTCTCCCCTGTTAAAACCAAAATGAAGACACAGTCCTGCTAACAAAGTGCATGTTTCCCCACACACTCCATCAAATGCCAAACCTGGCTCGTAACCAGGTTAACCAACATGATAACCAAACCATATATGAAAATCCTACAATATAACTTGACCCCCCTCTTATCCTTTTCTCAATAAGCATGAGATCTACAGTTATTATTGTGTCCTTATATAGGATTCATCCTTTTCTTACACCTCTCATGGTAGGCAAAATTCCTCTGTTAGTTCATAAAAAGTAGGTATCTGCTAATGGGATGCACTCCAGTCTAATACACTAATGGGCAATGTACTGGAGCAAAGCATGGTAGCGGTTAGCATTTAAAGTGGTACAAGAGTCAAAGATGAATTAAATCAGACCAACACAACAAACAGCGATCATATGCATCCCTCCCCAGGGCAACTTAGATTGCGGCACATAAAAAATAATTTACCTTTTTCTAATGCCTATTTTGGATACATTTAAAAACAAGATGGTGGCTCACATGGGTTTCCAGTCCACCTGCAAACAGGAAATCCAGCTGGGCTTTCTGTTACTGTGCATTTCAGTTAGGTCAGTTGGGAGAGGAAGCTCCAAAATGGCTTCTTCCTTTCTTTTCCAACTGTGCCAGGCTGTTGGTCTGGTTTTACCTTCCAGTGGAAAAAAGAAAAAAATTTTAAATAAGGATTTATTCCTTAAATGCTCCTGAAAGTACTTGTCCCTTCAGGGCTATTTGAGCCAGAAGTTCCTTGCCCTTGTCTGAAAATAGTTAATTTATTCCCTCTATTTTGAATCTTGGCCGCTCCACAGATTTGGAATTTTTGGCATTCCCATCCAGATAGCTGGCTGCATTTATAGCCACAAATTAAATAGTGATCATATTGAAAGATTAACTTATAGGTAAATTAAGGTTGTCAATAGCATGTTTTTGTTACACAATGCTTTTCATTAAGGCCTATGCTTATGGTCCTTTTGGCCACCAGGTTTGATTGAGAGGAGCCATTAGTGAAGTCCAACATCTATACTAATGATTGATTCCAGATTCTCCTTCATTATACTTCACACCAAGAAGATGAGCCGCTCATTTTTGGGTACAGAGATAAACAAGCAAATGCAAAACAGGAGCTGGACACAATTACTGGCAGTAAAAAACAGCCATAAAAAGCTCAGGACAAGAAGTGATGCCATGAATAAATGTTTTTTTCTCTAGACTAGGACATCATGCCGGCCACAGTCTTCGGAAACGTAATCAACTTTAGCAATAATAGGCCGTTGGTAATGCACAGTCCTTCTTCAAGAAATCTCCAGGGATCAGGCACATAATCGAAACACAAGGAGAAGGCTTCCATCACTGTAAATGTTGCTTTTTAGCCAACAATAAATCAGAGGTCTCATTTATTGAACGCACTGTGGCCTTTCAGCACTTCTCATGGGAAAAGCCAATTTAAGAACACAGCAAGTGCCTTTTAAGATTAAAAAATAAAATGTGCTAAAGGCAACACTTCAAGCAAGTGAGACAATGTCTATGTGTGAATGTGGAATGGTTGAAGAAATGCTATTTCTAGAAGGGAGGTCTCTCTGTGTAGAGAGAACAGCTGGGGAAATGGATGAATATTTGATAGTGTAATTCAAGTTGACATTACAAGCAAAAGCCAGAGCGGGTAGACAATCCGGCAAAGTCCAGCTTACTACTTACAGCAAAGGTTCCCAAACTGTAGCTTAGGAGCCACATATATAGAGCTGTTGAGGCTGGGGGGGGGGGATACAACTCTAGGCACAATGTACTATTACTACTATTCATCTGGTTAATGCAGAAGTAAAAATATGCCGGCTTACCTGTCTCAGCAGCTCCCAGCACATCACTTGATTTCACAGACTCCCTGTGCAGTGTGTGGGTTCATTCTGCCACTTAAAGGGGCAATACCAAGCAAAGGGTTAAATTAGCCTGCTTTCTGCTCACTTGTTGCTGGACGGCATGGGTCATGTCTTTAATTTAGCTTTGGTTTACATTTTCATCTTAAATTGTCTAACCCAGGTGAATGCTCTTCTTTGTACCGACGTGTTTCATGCATGCGAGTCATCCCCGTGCTACTCTGAGAATGTAAAGGACCTTTAGAAATGTACAGTAATTCGTTGAGGGGACTGTGTATGAGCCAGCAAAGGGGAGTAGGTTCATTATAGCTTATCAAGAAATGCCAAATGCAGGTGAATAAAATGACCCTGACACAGTATGAAGAGAGCAGAAAGCAGGCTTATTAAACCTATTATCCAGACTGTCCTTTTAACCTCTTTGGGGCTATTTGTGTGGGGCAAGTATTTTATGGGACAGGGGAATCTACATACATGCTGAATTGTCGAGGTTGCTGCTTTCAAATATTTCACTACATTGGTATTGGTTTTTGGAACCATTTAGGAGTTATGTAGATTCTACAGCCTGTTCACCCATAATGTGGGTCCTGACCATCTCTTAATTCTGAATGTGGCTCTTGAGTTGTGAAAGGTTGGGGACCCCTGATACTATTGACTATCTGTCCCTTACAAGCATGTGAAGCCCTAAAGTAGGGCATTCATGTCAACGTATTAGTCTTGGGTGACTGGGAGAATCAAGGAGCCAAGAGAAACCTAGCCATGTGCTTCACTAAATCAAATTGCATTTAAATAAAAATAATAAGTGCAGGGTGATTATTTTCCTTGTTAAAAACTTTAGCATGAGGTAGGGAACACACACCAATAACAAGGAAAAGAAATGACCAGAGATTATAAAGCCCCTATGCATAGGGGGTAACACAGCAGTGTGGTGGTGAGTGGATTCTCCTGGGACCCAGAGTTGTCTTGTGGGGTAAGGACTGTTCCAAGGCAACATTACCGAGAACTAAAGGAGTCCAAGCAGGTTTCTTGGGAAGTGTCCAGGGTTACAGTGCAAGGTTTTAGCACTGGACAGCAACACAGCAGTAGTTCCAACCACTCAACTAACACTGTAGAGTTCCATACATGTCCGCAGGTACCTGGTCCTTTGAGCTCACTCCACAGATCCCAGTGATGACTGTATGGCCTAATTCTTGTTCAAGGTTTTTCTGTGGCTTCCCTCAGCTATTGGCTTTTCCCCCTTGCTCACTTACGATATTCTTCTACTGCCTGGGTCTTTCCAGGCTCCACTCACAGTACAAGTCAACGCAATCTGGTTCCCAGTCTTATCTAGGTTCTGATAATTCCCAATACATTAATTAAAGTGGAATTTCGGCCTCCTGGATATAGGCTTGCAGAAGGCCCCCCTCCTCTCAGTGCAGAGTCTGATTTGGATGTCAAATATTAAAATGTGACTCGCTTACCCGTTACCAGGCAGCCGTTCACCCACATTCTGTAGATGCATCATGGAACATTGATTGCCAAGTCATCCAATCACTGTGCAGAATTTAAATTCTGGGTGTGGGTGTGAGCTGGGAAGTCATGTGCACACTGCTGTTGACAGGGCACCAATGGACAAAGTGGCTATTAAACCACTTTTCGTGTGGTCCTTGAGAAATGGGATTGAAAGGAGTAGTGCTACAGCTTCTACCCAACATTGCAGAAAATGGAGGAGAGGCACATTGGACAGGCATCAGGTGAGCCGCTTGCTGCCATATTATTGCTGTTGCCAGGACAGTCCATTTCAAGTCATTTAGCAGGCAAAAACCAGCAAACATATACTTACCTCTTGTCCCCTGCCACTGACAGGTGCTAGTTCAACAATCAGCAACTAACCTGATTGCTGGATCTGAGCCCGTGCCGCCGCTCGCAATCCCACTCCATCCAGGGCCTAAAACTCACCTGCACTTCCATGCCAGATCACACCATCAGTCACAGGGGCATGACTTCGCCCTCTCCATTCACTACAAATGGGTGTCAGGCCTCAGCCCACTACCTCAGTTGCAATGAATGAAGAGGACGTGGCAGCACATGTGATTGATGGCACGTCACAATCACCACCCACCAAACCCGACCCCACGGTCAGGCCACGGATGGCGCGAGATGCAGCGGCCGCAACAGGGGCTTGGATCCAACAATCAGGTGAGCTACAGATCGCTGGACTAGCAATGTTAAGCAGTGCTGGACAAAAGGCAAGTATCCTTTTATTTTGCTTCTTGTGCCTGCTGAATTATAAAATACAACATGCAAAAATGACCGACGTGACAGTGGCCAACATGACAACATAGGAAGACAAGACACCATTGGCAAACATGCAGTCCTCCTAAATTAAAAAAGGAAAAGTGGGTGCTGCATGACTATGAAGTGCCATTTGCAGAGCTTTGAATGACCAGTGGCAAAGAGTTGCCAATGGACTTGGCCCACTCCAGTTCCTCTAGGAACAAAAGGCAGACTTCCAGATAGAGTGCATGTGGCATTTTTTGGGCTCTGCATATACTTTCACATGGACTTTAAATCCCTAAATCAGTACTGCATTCTCCATTCAGATTAATAAAAGTTAAAAACTTTTACAGAGTAAAGAAAGGCGAAGTAAAATCAATAAATAGCACTAGCAGTATAAACTGCTGAACAAAAAGACATTGTTCAGCTTCCAGAATTCAAAACAGTGTTTCTGAAAGACTTCAATAAAGCAAAAAATAAAACATTAAAAACCTTCAGCATTTTCGATTTCACAGAATGCTGCAAAGCTTAATCTTCAGTGACTACAATTTCTTGTTTCAAAAAACAAAGGTAAAAATGAGGCTATGGCGGCGCTGAAAGGGAAAGCGCTAGCAGACATTTAAGTGTCTAACACTTTCATAGTACATTACACAGGGACATTTTCTGTCTCTCCAGGTAATACACCATTAGACAAATCACACACATTTCAATTGCAGAAATATAAACTGCACTCTATTCGGCATCTGTGGAGGGAGATGAAGCTCATTTTTATTTATTTATATGCATTTTTCTCATTTTTACCAGCTTTAACATGCTTCTGCTTCTCACATTTTAACACGTTAAATTTCAGCATAAACTGCAGAAGCAACGGTGGTGGGGACAGCGGCCAGTTACCCTGCCCACCCGCAGCTCCTCCATCTTCTGGCCTGCCGGTGGCTGTGGCAGCCCAGCCAGCAGTGTGGAAGCACCGGATTTACGAGTTCCCTTTTTTTTTCTTTTTACATTCACCCCATAAGATGCACACACACTTTTCTCCACCACTTAGGCTACATTCACACCTGTCCAGATGAGTTTGCATTTTTGCAGATCTGCAGAAAAAGCCATGTCATGTATCCTCTATGGACTATTTTGCACCTCTCAGTTTCCATACAGTGTGGTTGGAACAACGCCGAAGAAGTACTGCTTGCTGCGTTCCAACCGGACTGCATATGCAGATGTATTCTATGTCTTTTCTATGGAACTGCAAAAAAACAGGTGAAAAACACAGTTCAACTGCAAAACACACCTGATCTGCAACTGCATCTGTAACTTAAAATGTGTGAGAAAGGGCGAGAAATCTGCAACCTATGAAAGTGCGAGAAAGGGCGAAAATTATAGTAATGTACGGATGGAGAAGCTGAATGAAATCCCAGACGCACACATCGTCGGCATCACTTGCATACTTGAAATGTATGGACGGAGGATCAAGTAGCCACCTTAGAAACCTTTTCAACGATAGCCTGATGATAAAAAAAACAGCAGACACCTTGGTGACATCCCTTGGAAGCTGTTTTACCTTCACCTATGAAGAAGTCATTCTAGTCCATTTGCTGGTGGTCCCTAAGGAAGGGGGCTCTCCTTTTTAAGGTCCATTAAGAGACACAAAAGGATAATTTGTTGATCTGAGAAGGTACAATTTTGAAGCACAGCCTAACTCTAAAAAATGTCAAATCCTTTCATTGGAGTGCAACTCTGCCAGGAACCGTTCTTCTTGGGACTGTTTTAAAATGGCAGTCATTGCACAGGGAGGGTTTGATATGCCTGGGAGCAAAACAACATTATTTGTAGTGTCCGCATTCTCCTAAGTACATCTCATCAAACCCCATTGTTTAGTATAATGACGTCCAGACAATGCATCCTTCACCTGCAACAAAATGAAAGATTTTTTGGCTCTGAAATCATTTTTTTTTTTGTTATGTTCAGAGCGGAAGGGGGTGTTCTACAAATTTGCAGACACGTCCCAAAACTGTACTTATGTAATTGTAATATGTAATGTATGTAACTAATTATGTTGGGCAAGAGAAAAAAAAAAAAAAAAAAAAAAAAGATATGAACACATTTGAAAACTAATTTTATCCGAGTACAGGTAAATTCAGGAAAATGGGCAGGTCTAAGCAACATCTATGCTAGTGATTTAGAGGAATCAATGCACTTGAATCTGAAAGGTTTTTAATTTTATATTCAAACTGATTCCTGCTTTTTCCTCAGTACATAATCTTCATGAAGTATCTTACTCACTGCAAATCAAGAGATATTGAGTCTTGAGTAATGCAGTAAATCAGGGCTCTACAAGGTAATCTTGCTTATGTATGGCTTAGGCCTTGCAATGCAATCTTGCAGCGATGTTTGTGGATGGGCTAACTCCCCTTCTGTAGATGGAAACCATTTATATACATCAATACAGACAAATGCCTTGAATACAATCACTACCACCTTCTGAGGTTCTTCAGCAAGTGATAATCCTATACACCACAAACCGATTAAAACCCTGATGAAAATTACTACACCCCCCCCCCTTCAAATCCTTTCAAATAATCTAGCAACTGTCTCTATTGCACAAGAACTGTCATTTTTAATGCAGCCTACATGAGTCAGTAATTCCTATGACAGGCCAGTCCCAGCATGCATCAGGGGAAATCAGCCTCCTACACCATAATGAGGTATCTCTAGGGAATAGTATGTTTCCAGCAGCTGATGGACCAAGACAACGGGTCTCACTGATTTGCAGTTCCAACAGGTAAAAAACACAAGTGTGGATAGTACATTAACCCTTAAAACTCACATTCCTGATTGATCCAAAACTATAGCAATGCACTTAGCCTAGCACACCATAAACTAAATTGGCAAGTAACTCGATCATCTGCAGCATATTTTTAGTACCAATCTCTTTTGTCACCCTTTACAATTTGCTTTATCTGAAACCTCACCCGACTGCCCCCCAAGCAGTGAAGAGGCCAACATTATGGGTCAGTGATGTGGTCGTCATAGACCCCTACTAACAGTGTGGGTGATAACAGGTCTTGAGACCCTAAAGTGAAAGGCGAATCACTAGTCGGGAGTATTAGACGGAACCAGTTACATGGGCAACATCTAAAAATCATCTGGGTAAAAGATAGCTGGGTTTCACTTTCATTTTCTAGTTTTGCACATCTGTTTTTCCCCTTAGAATACCCTCCCTTCCTCTCCCTCCGCCTTTCGATCGTCAGTGAATGGTGCTCAACTTGAAGCTATGTTGCCAAGCACCTGTGGCAGAATCTGTGTTGGAGGGAATGCATAGGCGAGTTAAAAATTTCAAGGTTGGGGCAGGGCGTCTACTCCCAGGGCCCGTCCCCGACTCATCGAGAAGAAGTGATTAGAGATGAGCGAATCGATCCGGATGAACCCGAATTCGTTCCGAATTTCAGGAAAAATCAGATTCTGAACGAATACGAATTTCCCCGTGATTCGATCGATCGAAGTTCTCCTTTAAACTCCATTTATTTCAATTACAGCCATTGTAAAATGGTGGATGCACATGTCTGGACATATCCCCTGGGGTAAGTTATCATGGGAAGGTCACATGCAGCCTATCAGCAGCCAGGAAGCCGGGTGACGTCACAGTGCTATATAAACGGCGGCCATCTTGATTGTGTGCATTTCAGCCTTGCATTGCAGACAGAACGGAGGTAGCTGCATACAGGGAGAGACTTACAGACAGGTAGGGAGACCCACAGAGACCAATACAGTGCCAGGGAGAGCCAGGGAAAGATAGGGAAAAATCTGGAACGATCCAGGCAGGAACAGCAGAGAAAGTGACAGGGAAACTTTTTTTTTTTTTTTATTTTCACTTCACTTCATTTGGCAGATCAGTTTTAAATTGCTTTTTTTTTGTGCTGTAAATATTCCTGGCCACTGTGCATCCCATCTTGGCAGTGGCATATTTAACCCTATCTGTTACACGCAAGCATTTCTTATAATTCTATTAAGTTTTATTTTTTTTTGTATGCTGTAAAAACCCCAGCCCACATGGGCATACTATTTCAGCACATTTCACCCTATCTGTTATACTAAATCAGCTTCTAAAGGCTCTATTTTATTAATATATTGCATTTTGAATTGGTTTTGTGCGTCCTGTAAAAACACCAGGCCACATGGGCATCCCAAACCAGCACATTTCACCCTATCTGTAATACTAAATCCGCTTCTAAAGGCTCTGCTTTATTAATATATTGCATTTTGAATTGGCTTTGTGCATCCTGTAAAAACACCAGGCCACATGGGCATCCCAAACCAGCACATTTCACCCTTTTATACTAAAGCAGCTTCTACAGGCTCTGTTTTATTGATATATTGCATTTTGAATTGGTTTTGTGCGTCCTGTAAAAACACCAGGCCGCAGGGTATCCCAAACTGGCACATTTCACCCTGTTATACTAAATCAGCTTCTACAGGCTCTGTTTTATTAATATATTGCATTTTGAATTGGTTTTGTGTGTCCTGTAAAAACACCAGGCCGCAGGGTATTCCAAACCAGCACATTTCACCCTGTTATACTAAAGCAGCTTCTACAGGCTCTGTTTTATTAATATATTGCATTTTGAATGTTTTTTTGCGTCCTGTAAAAACCCCAGGCCAATGGGCATCCCATATTAGCACATTTGACCCTATCTGTTACACACAAGCAGCTGTTAAAGGGGATTTCTTCTAACTAGATTACAGTTTGAATTGTTTTTGTGTCTGCTGTAAAAACCCCTGCCCACAGGGCATCCCATATTAGCACATTTGACCCGGTTACACACAAGCAGCTGTTAAAGGGGATTTTTTTCTAACTAGAGCACAGTTTTAATTGTTTTTGTGTCTGCTGTAAAAACCCCTGGGCACTGTGCATGCCATGTTTGCACATTTAACCCTGTTACACACAAGCAGCTCTTAAAGTGGACCAACACCCAGGATTTTGACTATCCTGGGTTTTGGTCCACTTCAGGGGGGCACCCCGATTAGGGGTGCCCCGCTGTGTAAAACCCCCCAGAAACCCCCCAAAACTCACCTCACCACGCTCCCACGTAGCCACGGACAAGCGGGTGACAGCTGCAGACAAGGCAGCGCGTCCGCCTCCGCCTCCCACGCGCCCCTTTGACAGTGCGCGCGCCCGCGCCGGCCATTCACAAACGGCCGCCGCCGAGGTAGGTTTTTGGGGGGTTTTAGGGGGGGGTCCCTCACCGCGGGACATCCCGATCTCGGATGTCCCGCGGTGAGGGAGGTGATCGGCCCGGGAATCTATAAGATCACCCCTGGGTGTTGGTCCACTTTAAAAAGGGGATTTCATCTAACTAGAGCACAGTTTTAATTGTTTTTGTGTCTTCTGTAAAAACCCCTGGCCACTGGGCCTCCCAAACACTAGCATAAATATTTCAAGACTACCTGTCTAATAACTGCTTGCATTTTATAATTAACATCACTTTTCCACTATCAAAAGGAGCCAACCTCTCTATGTGAGGAGGGGGCATCCCAAACACTAGCATAAATATTTTAAGACTACCTGTCTATTAGCTGGTTGGATTTTGTAATCTTTGTCACTTTTCCACTATCAAAAACACTAGCATTAATATTTCAAGAGTACCGGTCTATTAACTGGTTGTATTTTGTAAAAAAAGTCACGTTGTCAAATTGCCAGCAGCCATTGCCTTTAACCGGGGGGCATCCCAAATATGCTAGCTTTCTTTTAAGTGTGTCTTTTAAGAGTGCTCACATTGGAATTGGCAGCAGCAGCATTAGGAGCCCATATATTGCCTGAAAGACACACATATGAGCTGGCAGCAGCAGCATAGGGAGCCCATATATTGCCTGAAAGACACACCCTGGAGTTGCCAGCAGCATAAGGAGCTACCATGCTTCAGCTACTACCATGGATCAGCCATTGGTGGCTGGAAACCCTGGCTGAACCATGCGTGATTATCTTCACAAAAGGTGAGTCTCTCCACATTTTTCGTGGACAGACGAGTTCTCCTTGGCATGACTATGGCCCCCGCCGCACTAAACACCCGCTCAGATGGCACAATACTCGCTGGGCAGGACAGCTTTTCCAGGGCAAACTGCCAGTTGCGGCCACAAGTCAAGTTTGGCTGCCCAGAAGTCCAGCGGGTCCTCAAGGTGCATTGGCATGGTCATGTCAATGTATGATTAGCCTCACTATGCGGGTCGCTTGTGATTAGGGTGCGATTCTGTTGTTATCCGATTCCGACCCGGCTTGATCGACCATTCTTGTCTGCTGCCTGTACCGACCTCTGCTTTGTCTGACCACGAAGCTGCCTGCCCCTCTGGATACCCCGCAATCTCTGACCTCCCGGCTTGACCCTTTGGCTACTCCTGACTACGCACCTGTCTCATCCCTGTACTCTGACGCACCCTCCGGATTGACTACCTTTGAACGACCTCGGCTACGGGATACCCTCGTGGTTCATCGGCCTTCACCGTAAGCAGCCATCCTTTGCGCCTATTAAGACCTGGGGGCAACCGTGTCCGGTGAGGCGTACCTAGTGTCCCGGCAAACCGGGGCTTGACTATAGGCAGAAGCGGCGGTGGAGATTGGGGGTTGCCTGCTTACAGAAGGGCCATGCAGATAGGCATCGGCCAACTGACTACGTAGAATGTCTCTGTAGTAGGTCAGTTTGTCCTCCCTCTCAGTGGGTGTAAAAAAAATTTGTGCCGGTAGCGAGGGTCCAATAAAGGTGGAGAGCCAGAAGTAATCCCGCTGACAAATGGAGACAATTCTGCGGTCACTATACAAGCACGTGAGCATGCATCGTGCCATTTCTGCAAGTGACTCGGAGGGAGCATACTGCCACGGTGTGTCTGTCTCGCCTTCCTCACAACCCTCTAGCTCCTCTGGCTGCTCCTGCTCCTCCTCTCCTGTCAGATGACTAGATAAAATGGCCATTTTGGCAAACCTAAACTGTGCTTTGCTGTGCCCCACCCCCTCCTCCTCCACTTGCTTCATGTGGCCGTGAAATGTAGGTGCCATGTCTCCAGTGCCCTGACCAGCCATGGTTTCCAACATGTGTTGTAGTACATGAAGCAGTGGAATCACATAGTTCATCCCATAGTCCTGGCGACTGACTAATTATTGGCTTCCTCTAAGGGCCTGAGCAAACGACAGGTGTCACGTATGAGCTGCCACTGGTTAACATTGAAGTTATTCAGGGGAGTCCCCCTATCCGCTTAGACCATCAAGAAAACCGTGATGGCTTTTCTCAGTACGTATAGTCGATCCAACATATGGAGGGTGGAAACATCGCAAATCAGACTAAGTGGGGGGACACCGTTCTGACGCTGTAGTTCAAGAAGGGTTTGCTTGGCGGTGTAGGAGTGGCTGAAGTGCATGCAAAGTTTCCTTACCGTTGTTAGCATGTCTTGCAGCTGGGGAGGGGGGAAGACTTCAGAAAATGCTTGACAACTAGGATGAACACGTGTGGCATACAGGGCGCATGGCTCCGGCTTCCTTGTCGCAGCGCAGGCAAGATGTCCTTTTTCCCATTGTCCGTCACCATGGTTCCCATTTGTAGTTTGGGTGGAGATTTATGATTTTTAGCAGTTCCTCCCATGTGTGACTCCGTGGCTCAAGGCAAACCATGTGAAGAACAGCATGAGTCCTGCACACATGGTAGGCTGGAAGGGCACTGAAAAAAATAAAAAGAAATAGCAGCAGCAGCTGCTAACTGTGAAAAAAAATAAAAATAAAAATTCAAAATGACATTTACTTACCTGTGGTCGCCCTGCCTCCCGTTGGGTCTCCTCTTCACTGGGGGGGCCTCTGATTGCCCCCCCTGGCACTTCGGCTTCAGGGGAGAGCCCTTTCAGGCTCTCCCGACGGGCACCGCGGGCTTATTAAGTCACTCACGGGTGTCGTCCCGGCTCTCCTCGGCTCAGCTGTAAGATGCCCTGGTTATCGACGGGCACCGCGGGCTTATTAAGTCACTCACGGGTGTCGTCCCGGCTCTCCTCGGCTCAGCTGTAAGATGCCCTGGTTATCGCTGGGCAGAGCAGTGGAGGGGTAGGGGATGCTCTGATCCCCTGCCCCCCCCCTCCTCTGGCCAGCGATCACCAAGGCATCTGACAGCTGATCAACACAGGAGCTGACAATCGGGTGAGGTGAGTAAAGTTTTTTTTTTTTAATAAATTACATTTTTGTGTCTGTTCTTTTTTACAGTTAACCCTTTGTGAACTGGTAAGCGGTCCATGAGACCCCTGTACCAGTTCACAAGGCTGGGGGCTGGCAAGTCACCTGCAACTAGCGGGTGACTTGCCATTAACCCTCGCACCCCCAATTACCTGCCTCCCCAAAGCCCGGAGGGGGGGGGGCAGAAGAGCCCGGGCCCACACAGGGTATGTGGGCTTGTAGGCTGCAGGGTGGGGGGCCACAAAAGCTTTTGTGGCCCCTCCACTTTGTTCCTACAAGCCCCCATAGCTGGTCCCGGGCTGGTTATGACGGGTAAGGGGGACCCTACGTCATTTTTTTTTTTTTAACTTTAAGGGTTAGCCTAACCCTAACCCTTAAAATTCAAAATTAAAAATGGGTTCCCCCGCCCCGGGGGGGGGGGACCCTACATCTATTTTTGGGGGAATTTTAAGGGTTAGGGTTAGCCTTAGGGTTAGCCTCCTGCTGCCACTCACCCCTAGTCTGCTGAGAGCTCTGCTTGATGAATTGAGGCCTAATGTTACTATGTTACAAATATGTTACTATGTTACAAATATGTTACTATGTTACAAATTACAAATATGTTACTATGTTACAAATTACAAATATGTTACTATGTTACTAATTACAAATATGTTACTATGTTACTAATAAGTTACTATGTTACTAATAAGTTACTATGTTACTAATAAGTTACTATGTTACTAATAAGTTACTATGTTACTAATAAGTTACTATGTTACTAATAAGTTACTATGTTACTAATAAGTTACTATGTTACTAATAAGTTACTATGTTACTAATAAGTTACTATGTTACTAATAAGTTACTATGTTACTAATAAGTTACTATGTTACTAATAAGTTACTATGTTACTAATAAGTTACTATGTTACTAATATGTTACTATGTTACTAATATGTTACTATGTTACTAATGTGTTACTAATGTGTTACTAATGTGTTACTGTGTCACTCTCCATCACTCCAAGCCTTTAAAAGTGCCCTCAAAACTCACTGATGTCCTCCTCAGCTCCCTCAACAGTGTCTGCTTAAGAAACCAAAACGCTTGCAACACCACCTCCCATGCCACTCTCCTCATCACTACTTGCCCGCCTAGTGGAAGAAGCGGCGAGTGTCTCCTCCACTTCTTGGCTGGGCAGTAGCTGCTGATCATCAGATCTTCCTCACTGAATAGTGGAGCTGAACCCAAAGCAAAGATATAACCGACAGTTGACTGGGGGTGTCAGATGTCACTTGTGATGCAGTGGATGATAGTGTTAACCAATGGATGATGGCAGATGGGTTGCTGGTCAAGACACGACCGCTAGCTAATACCAGGAGATCAGGCCTCACAGACTCCTGCTGCCACTCACCCCTAGTCTGCTGCAACCTCTGCTTGATGAATTTAGGCCTCTGCAACTTCTCTGTGCCCATCCTGGCACTTCTCTGCCTGACATACTTAGTGCGTATATGAGGGGAGGACAAAACGCTACACTACACTTAAAGCAGGATTTGTCGATAACAGCAGCAGGTAGTAACTAGGCCCTGAAGACTTTAACAGGAGCAAAGTGATCTCTTAGATGTGCATATGTGGTGCTCTGATGAGAGAAATTCAATGTGCTCCAGTACACTTGAAAAATGTTTTTTTGAGAGACTGGCCTGCGTGGAAATGAATCGGGCATGGATCAGCCAATATTTCCACCCACCAATGCCTGATGCATTAGAGTAGATTGATCATGGGGCCAGACCAACACTAAAGAAATATGGATCATGCAAAACAGATTTAAGGCACTGCTCTCCAGTTACAGACATTCCTCCACATCAGACCACAAGTAATTATTGAGAAAATGCTTTATGTTAGTCTTACTTTTTATTAATATTCTGTGGATAATATCTATGTGCCGAAAATCTGTATATGTTCTCTTCATGCTGCTGCAAACTCCAGGGTGTGTCTTTCAGGCAATATATGGGCTCCTAATGCTGCTGCCAACTCCTGGGTGTGTATTTCAGGCAATATCTGAGCTCTCTATGCTGCTGCCAAGTCCAGAGTGTGTCTTTCAGGCAATATTTGGGCTGCTGCCGCTGCCAACTCCAGTGTGTCTTTAGGCCAATTTTTGGGCTCCTGCTGCTGCCAGCTCCAGTGTCTCTTTCAAGCAATGTTTGGGCTCCTGCTGCTGCCAGCTCCAGTGTCTCTTTCAAGCAATGTTTGGGCTCCTGCTGCTGCTGCTGCCGCCGCCAACTCCAGGGTGTGTCATTAGGCCAATTTTTGGGCTCCTGCTGCCAACTCCAGTGTCCCTTTCAAGCAATGTTTGGGCTCCTGCTGTTGCCAACTCCAGTGTGTCTTTAGGCCAATTTTTGGGCTCCTGCTGCTGCCAGCTCCAGTGTCTCTTTCAAGCAATGTTTGGGCTCCTGCTGCTGCCAGCTCCAGTGTCTCTTTCAAGCAATGTTTGGGCTCCTGCTGCTGCCGCCAACTCCAGGGTGTGTCATTAGGCCAATTTTTGGGCTCCTGCTGCCAACTCCAGTGTCCCTTTCAAGCAATGTTTGGGCTCCTGCTGCTGCCAACTCCAGTGTGTCTTTAGGCCAATTTTTGGGCTCCTGCTGCCGCTGCCAACTCCAGTGTGTCTTTAGGCAAATTTTTGGGCTCCTGTTGCCAACTCCAGTGTCTCCTTCAAGCTATGTTTGGGCTGCTGCTGCTGCTTGCAACTCCAGGGTGTCATTCAGCCAATTTTTGGGCTCCTGCTGCCAACTCCAGTGTGTCTTTCAAGCTATGTTTGGGCTGCTGCTGCTTGCAACTCCAGGGTGTCATTCAGACAATGTTTGGGCTCCTGCTGCCAACTCCAGTGTGTCTTTCAAGCTATGTTTGGGCTGCTGCTGCTTGCAACTCCAGGGTGTCATTCAGACAATGTTTGGGCTCCTGCTGCCAACTCCAGTGTGTCTTTCAAGCTAGGTTTGGGCTCCTGCTGCTGCTGCTTGCAACTCTAGGGTGTCATTCAGCCAATTTTTGGGCTCCTGCTGCCAACTCTAGGATGTCTTTTAGCCAATATTCGGGGTCCTGCTGCTGCCAGGCAATATAGGGGCCCCTCATAGTGATGCCACCTCAACTCTCTGCAATTGTGCCTCTCTGCGATTCTAATAGCGATGCCTCTGATCTGCATGTCATAATTATTTACACCATTATTTCACTAACCCAGCACGCATCCTATGCGTGTTACAGCAAGGCAGAATGGTTTACAACCCTATTGAGGCTCTAGGAAGCTCAGAAATAGCCGTTTTTAATAGCAATTCGAAACAAATTTTGTCGGGAAAATTCGGCTAATTAGCTGAATCGAATTTTTCAAAAGTTCGCTCATCTCTAGAAGTGATGGCATTTCAAATTTGTTGCGGACGTGAAGAGATCTATCTCTGGTTTGCCCCACCTGCTTACCAATATTTGATAGATCTGTGGATTTAGGTTCCACTATGACTGCCTGAGTCCTGCTTAGAAAATCCACTATTGAGTTTAGGGGTCCCTTTAAGTGGACAGCTAACAAGGATCTGATCCAAAGATGTAGAGGCCCCACAAAGGGCAGTGCAAGGGACTGTAAGGCTTCTGATCCCCCCCCCCCCCGATGATTTAAAGTGGACCAACACCCAGGATTTTGACTATCCTGGGTTTTGGTCCACATCCCCGGGTCACCCCGATCAGGCTATGTGAAACCCCCCAGATTGCCTGATTCAACTCGTCTCACACAGCTCCTACGGCGCATGGGCGGCCGCTCGTCCAATCGGCGCGCTCGGAGCCGCTGAAGTATGTGCGTCAAACCTCAGTGGCTCCGAGCACGCTGGCGGCCGTATCTCACGATTCCCTCTAACAGGGAGAGCCCTGTGCATGCGCCGTTGGACCGAGATTCTGGTAAGGTTAGCGGGCGTCCTGGGGGGGTTTCACACAGCGGGGCATCCCGATTTAGGATGCCCCGCGGGGAGGGATTGGATCAGCACGGGAATCTTATAAATTTCCAGGCCGATCCAGCTGGGTGTTGGTCCACTTTAAATAAGTTACAGTCATGTTGTCAGACTGAATCTGGATGTCCTTGATTTTTTTAAGTGTGATTCAGAGCTTCTTGTACCATTTTGAGCTCTCTGAAATTTGAGGATCTGTATCTAAATTCTCTGGACCAGATCCCCTGTATGCGGTGGGAGTCTAGGTGCGTTCCCCACCCCTAACCACTGGCATCTGTGGTGATAACTATAGGATATGGCTGTCTCCAGAGGCATCCTGCCAGCAGGACTTGAGCGATCCATCCACCACCAGAGAGAGTTCTTGATTCCCTCTGGGAGGGTGGTGGTCTGCTCCAAAGAATCTGGAAAGCAATCCCAGGTCTGAAGCAGAAAGCCCTGTAGTGGCCTGGAGTGCAGCTGTGCATGCGATGGCTGGGATGGTGGAGGTCATTAACCCTAAGATTGATAAGATCCTTCTGAAGGAGACCTGATGCTACCCAATGAAGATCTGAAGTTCTCTGATCAGTTTTTCCTTCTTTTCGGTTGGAAGAAAAATCATCTGCCAAGAGGAGTCCAGACTCTGAAGCAGTGACATTGTCCTGCTTAGGTTTTGTAAGACTGATCTCCCTGTCACCAGAAGGTCGTCCAGATATGGAAAGACTGGGATCTTCTGAGATCTTAGTACACACATCACTTTCGCCAAGATTTTTGTAAAAATACTAGGTGCTGAAGAAATGACAAAGGGCAGCGCCCTGTATTCGAACTGAAGAGTCTCTTTGCACCACAAATCTTAAAGTGGGCCAACACCCAGGGGTGATCGGCCCGGGAATCTATAAGATTCCCGGGCCGATCACCTCACACACCGCGGGACATCCGAGATCGGGATGTCCCGCGGGGTGTAACCCCCCCAAAACCCCGAAAAATCCTTACCTCTCCAGCCGCTGCTTCCGCCGCCGCCGCCTCTCTCGCGCTCCTCTAGACGTGCGCGCGCCCGCGCCGGCCGTCTCTGAATGGCCGGCGCGGGCGCGCACACGTCAAGAGTGACGCGCGGGAGGCGGCAGCGGGCGCGATCCCTTGTCCGTCGACGGACGTCACTTGTCCGTCGGCGGGCATTGGACAGCGCACTCACGTGGGAGCGTGGAGAGGTGAGTTTTCGGGGTGTTTGGGGGGGTTTCAGCCAGCGGGGCACCCCAGATCGGGGTGCCCCGGGGAAGTGGACCAATACCCAGGATAGTCAAAATCCTGGGTGTTGGTCCACTTTAAGAAGCTGCAGTGACCTGGCCAAATTGGGATGTGTAGACAGGCGTCTTGGACATACTGATCATCCAATCCTCCTGGGCTAGAAGATTGACTGTGAAAACAGACTGGATCCAAAATCTTTCGTACGTTATGTACAAGTTTGGATCCTTCAGATTTAAAATCACCTGGTAGGCCCCCGGATGGTTTTAAGAGGGTTTAACATCATTAAAAAGGGGAATTTCCTCTTCAAGGAACTAGTAAGAAAAAAATTCTAGAAACTGCCACTCTATTTTTCAAAACATCAAGGGGGGCAGAATGAACCTGAAAGGGTTTACCTTTCTTAACCATTCATGGTATAAAGAATCTTGGGCAGATAGAGGCTTTTAATCTGCTTGAATCTGCATAGTATCATAAACGTCCTCCAGAAGTAACAAGGCTTCTTCCGAAATCTTACTGCTTGATCCTCTGGGGTCAGTCTCAACATCGGATCCTCCCTTAAAAGTTTATATTAAGGGAATCTTCATCTGAGAAAACTAAGCCCAAACTATCCACTGACTCAGTGGCTACCAATAGGGGAGAGAGACTAGGGGTAGGAAAAATACCATTTTGTGAGTACTCACCTTTAAAATAGGTATTATGAGTGTGTCATACACCCCGCTTCCACCATGACATCTGGGTAGTCTCCAGTAGAGGGCGAACTTCTGCAGAGATGAATGCAAAAAAGAAGCTCCTCCCGGTCCATAAATACCTGGGACCTCCCACTAATCCCCCAGTGTATGATAGCAGTAAGAGGACCAGGAAGAACCAATATAACAACAAAAATAAAAAAGGTTCACCATATAAAGGATCCGGAATACAACAAGGGTGGGGTGAAGCGGGGTGTATGACACACTCATAATACCCATTTTAAAGGTGAGTACTCAAAAAATGGTATTATTCTAAGTGTGTCATACACCCCGCTTCCACCATTCATGACATCTGGGACATCCAATAGCAGTGTCCGTCATGGGTGGGAACCGACAAAAAAACAGGAAAAAAATGCACCAACTTAAACCACTGCAGCTTGCAGAACCTTGCGGCCAAAAACAGCATCCGCTGAGGCCCGCACATCAACCTTAAAAAACTTGGAAAAAGTATGAACGGAAGACCAACTAGCAGCCTTACAAACTTGTTCAACAGAAGCCTGGTGCTGAAAAGCCCAGGACGCACCAACAGCACGAGTAGAATGCGCAGTGATCTTAAAAGGAGGAATCCTTCCCTTAGCAGAATAGGCCCCAACAATGGCCTGGAGTATCCATTTACTAATGGTAGACTTGGCGGGCGCCAAACCTTTTCTGGGCCCGGAAGGCACCACGAACAAGGCGTCCGTCTTACGAAAAGGAGAAGTACCAAATAGTACTTCACACAATGAACCACATCCAAAGAGTGCAAAACCCTCTCCTTGTCATTGCTAGGCTTAGGAACAAGGAAGGGAGAACTACATCCTGATTGAGATGGAAAGCAGAAACCACCTTAGGAAGGAAATGTGGTTTAAAGCGAAAAACCACCTTATCCTTATCTCAAAGTAAGGGGCCTGAATAGACACAGCCGCCAACTCAGAGACACGCCAAACAGAGGTAATAGCCACCAAAAAGGCAACCTTTTCAGTGAGCACAGAAAGAGCCACATCCTGCATCGGTTCAAAAGGAGGTCCCTGGAGGGCCGACAGAACCAAATTTAGGTCCCAAACGGGAACCAAAGACTTTCTAGGGGGCCAAACATGAGTGACCCCTTGGAAAAAAGTCTTGACCAGATGATGCAAAGCAAAAAGACCTTTGAAAAAAAGACAGCCAGGGCATAAACCTGACCCTTCAAAGTACTGAGCTGGAAACCCTGATCCAGACCGTGTTGTAGAAACTCCAAAATCCTAGAAATCGAAAACATTGACTGGTGTAAGGCCCTAGCCTCACACCAGTCAATATAGGAATGCCAAGACCTCTTCCTAGAGAGACACAAATGATGGAAGCTTGTGATTGTGCCGTGAGGCAAAGAGATCCACCTCCGGAGTCCCCCCCAGTTGTGACACAGGGACCGAAAAAACCCAAGATTGAGAGACAACTCCCCTCGGCGAGAGAAGCCCCTGCTCAGGGAATCTGCCTCCGTGTTCTCCCCTCCCGGAATGTAAACTGCCGAAATGCAAGGGACATTGCTCTCCGCCCATGTCAAGATCAGAGAGACTTCCCTGAGGGCACTCCTGCTGCGAGTCCCACCTTGGTGATTGATGTAGGCCACCGCCGTTCGATTGTCTGATCGAACCTGAACCGGCATGCCCTGTGAGGTGTCAGCCTTGACAGAACAAGCCAGATGGCTCTGAGCTCTAGGACATTGATGGGGGTGTGAGCCTCCTGAGGACCCCTCAACACCCTGAACTGATGATTCTTCCAGAAACCTCCCCAGCCCGAAAGGCTGGCATCCATGGTCACCATTTCCCAACAAGGGGCCAGAAAAGATCTGCCCTTCAACAGATTGCTTGGCTCCAGCCACCACTGAAGTGAGTGCCGAACCCTGGGAGACATCCGGAAGGACTGATCCAAGGACTGCGGACATCTGTCCCAATGCAACAACAGGTGAAGCTGGAGCGACCTCATGTGGAACTGGGCAAAGGGGACTGCCTCGAAGGACGCCACCATCAAACCTACAAGTTTCATCCCCATCGAGGGGCAGCGCCATAGAGGGGCAACGAATGGCCAGAAGAAGGCGAATCAGATCCTGAACCCCCTGCACCTTGGGTCGAGGTAGAAACACTCTGGCCTGAGTGGTATCCAGATTCATGCCCAGGAATGAAATCTCCCTGGAAGGAGAAAGAGGATTTGGGGTGGTTGATCACCCATCCAAACCTCTCCAGAGTCGACACCACAGTCTTGGTGTCCAGTTCCGCCTGACGGAAGGAAGAAGCTGAAATCAGCAGGTCATCCAGATACGGCACAATGCGAATGCCCTGGGCCCTAAACAGGGCCATTATGCCCGCCAGAACCTTGGTGAAAACCCTTGGTGCTGAGGTCAGCCCGAACGGGAGGGCCACAAACTGAAAATGAAGATCCTCCACGACAATCCTGAGAAATCTCTGGTGCGCTGGGAAGATTGGAACATGCAGGTAAGCATCCTTGATGCCTATGGACGTCAAAAAATCCCCTTGACGAAGGGAACCGATGGCAGAGCGCAGAGTCTCCATGCGAAACTTCTTGGTTCTGATGAACCTGTTGAGAATTTTTAGATCCAGAATGGGTCTTATGGATCCATCCTTTTTGGGGACCGTGAAAAGATTGGAGTAGTAGCCCCTGCCTCTCTCCGAGGGAGGCACAGGACATATGACTCCCATGTCCTGAAGATTTTGGACTGCCAACAGGAGCCCCTGTGCAGCCTGAGAGTCCGTGGGCACCCGAGACCTTAAGAATCTTGGAGGGGGCCAGTACTCGAACTCCAGCTTGTACCCGGACGAGACCACTTCCAGAATCCATCTGTCTGTGACCTCCTGGGTCCAGACCTGGAAGAAGAGCCGCAGCCGTCCCCCCACCCGTACGGGTGAGGGCGCCCCCTCATTGCTGAGTTGGTTTGGCAGGGGGCTTAGGTTTGGAGCCCCAGGCAGATGCTGGACGGGCCCGTCCTCTGCCCCAGGAGGAACCTCTGACGCCTGAGTAGGCGAAACCTCTGACGGCTCTGGCACCCCGAAAGGAATGGTTGAAGGAGCTCGCCCCCCGAAAGGAGCGACACTGCTTCTTACGCTGGGGTAGCTTAGCACCCTTAGCCACCGCATCCAACTTATCTCCAAACAGCCGTGTACCCAGGAAGGGAAGAGCGGTGAGCGATTTCTTGGCTGTAAAGTCCGCCGCCCACTGGCGAAGCCAGACCGATCGGCACATGGCCACCAATAAGGCCGAAGTTCTACTACACATAACAATAGTGTCTTCCATAGCAGCCAAGACAAAATCCATAAACAATTCACATCTTTTAAGGGCAGCGAACTCAGTGCTGGCCGGATCAAAATGGGCACTATTTAAAAACTCACTGACAAGGGATCTATTAGCCACAGCCGCTAGCGCAGATGCACACACAGGCCGTAAGGCTGAACCCACACTGGCAAGCCAACTGATCAATGCGCATATCCTCACCATCTTTGAGGGTAGTGGCATCAGGGGTGTGGACCACAGAGGTGTTGGACTACCCCAAAACAGGCGCGTTGACCTCGGGAGAGGAAGACCAGCGCTTTACCGCATCAACCGGGAAGGGATACTTCCTATCCCATCCCTGAGGAACGCCGGGAAGCCGACTCGGTTTCTCCCATTCCCTAAGGATCAATGCATCAAAATGACTTTGCGTAGGAAACTCCAAGCGGGGCTTAAAGGACACGAAAAATTCCCCTTTTTTGAGAGGGGCCGCCTCCGGTGGGGCAATGTCCAAAACCTCCAGCAGATGGGCCAGAACTTTAGAAGTGTCAATGGCATCCCCCAGCGCCTGCCCAACACCATTATCACACAACTGCACATTGTCAGATTCCGATTCCTCAAACAACTCCTCCTCCTCTAACAGGGAATAATCCGACCACTCATCCTCATCAAAATCCAAAGCCTGCCATACCGTCGATAAATGTCTCTTCTTGGCATGGGCCTTTTTGCCCACTGCGCCGGAAAGAAATCTCTCAATACTGGCCAGGAGAGCACAAAACATCAGAGTGCGACTCCCCACTAGTGACAATGTCACTTGGGGTACGAATAAGACGGGGAGGGGTAGGCGATGAAGCGGGCGGTGCTGACCCAGAAGCCGGGGAAGCAGACTGCCGCGATATGGCCTTTTGTGCACATGGAATACAAATTAGCACATTCTCCCCCATAAGGGATACCCCACAACCCACACACGGCCGGGATTGTCCCGAAGGAAGCCCAAGCCCAGTATCCTGCGGAGCCTCCATATGGTGATATTTTGGGGTAGTCGCAATGACCCTAGGGAATTAAGCTGGTAAGCAACCCTGGGATGCCCCTTTAAAGTCCCAGTGGGAGGATTTGGAAAAGTGTAATTTAAAGCTAGGGACTCTGGGACCGGGAGAACCCCCTAACTTGCAGAACACAGGGAGTCCTCCTGAAAGACACAAATGAAAGGGGACCCATCAGCCAACACTCATACATTACCTAATACTATAATATATATATATATATATATATATATATATATATATATCTATATAGATATATCTATATACACAATATGTACAAAAAGGACAGTGCAGCCCCCTGCGGAGAGGGGTGCTGCCATAACAGGAAGAGAGGGGGCCCACAGGGCACTCACAAAACAGCGGAGTCTGCAGCAGCAACAGGAGCAAGATGGCCACCGGAGGCCAGCACAGCCTAGCCTGGAGGGAGTGAAGAGAAGAAGGGCGGGTCAGCGCAGAACGCGCGCTCGTTAGGCCATGCCCCCTTCCTGCAAGTCCAGCAGCGCGGATCCAGGCCGTGGGCTGAGCCTCAGCAAGGCGCCAAATTGAGGGGGAGGGGAGGGGCGGGCCGCGCCGAGGGCCTGGCCCCGCCCCCCCAACACGCAGCCTGAGGGGGAGAAGCTCCCTCTGCTAAACGCTGCACAGCATGGTGCAGACCCACAGCAAAGTGACAGTACACCGCAACATGCGCACGCGCACACACACACACTGTAAGCACCCACACAATAAAGAAATGTGAGGGACCCGGAAGGTGGGGGATCCGGAACCAGAATCTGGTGGACGGATACGGCAGAAGGGACAGGGCATCCCAAACCGGGGTCACCAACCCGGACACTGCCTACCCCTTGGAATGGGGTCTCACGGAGGAGCAATGCTCCTTAAACACCTACAAAGGTGTTGCCTACCCTCACCAGGACCTACAGCCAAGGCTGGGAGGCTCACACGGGACAATGGAATAAGATCCAGGCAGAAATCGGGGCAAGAATGGCCGGGCGTGAGCCCGGCTTACCTGCAAGGAATAGAAGTCTTCATCTTCTGACTTGCTCGTCGCTCTTGCAGAGAAGGAACTGGGGGATTAGTGGGAGGTCCCAGGTATTTATGGACCGGGAGGAGCTTCTTTTTTGCATTCATCTCTGCAGAAGTTCGCCCTCTACTGGAGACTACCCAGATGTCATGAATGATGGAAGCGGGGTGTATGATAAACTTAGAATACATACTTGCGTTGGATCTGTGGGAACAGGACATCTATCTGCTATCCCCTGGGACTGAGCAAAGGTATTGCCCCTGGAGGAAGAAGCCCCAGCCCTGATCGTAGACCTACAGACCTCTAGGGTAGAGACCATGTCGGTCTGCATATTGCCCAGTATCTGTATAAAGTAACTGGCTGCTTCGTTTTCCATCTTGTGTTATAAAGAAAGCCTTACAAAAGGCTCTATTCCAGGAATCTGTCAGGATCGTGGAACAATTTAGACAAAGTCTGACAGTTTTAATGTCCAATTTGGGCTTGGGAGAGTCTTTATCGTTTTTTCTCTTTCTCCTTTTTAGACAGAGGAGGCCATGAGATAAAAGGTAATAGATAGAGGTAAAAGGTATACCCATTAGTGAAAGGTTGCTGGATACACACAATAGGCCCTTTTAACCTGTGTATTCCCCAAGAACAGCGAGGGCCCCGTGCCGCCTGCGGCTGCTTCTCTGGCTGTGTTTCCCTCTATGCCTCGGTAGTGCACCTGGAACACACGTGGTTCCGAGCAGAAGTGACCTCCCGCTCCGGAATTAGTCCCGAGCAGCGCTCAATAGGTGCTGACCCCCCTCTCCAGAGATGCGGCTCCAGTTAACTGCCTTCCTTGACCTCCAGCAGTGCCGTGTCATGACCAGTGTTGTGGTGCTCCTGCGGATTGGCGAGCACCTCCCCATGGTCTCCTGGGGTGTTAAAAACAAAAAAATAAAACAAACTGGTCGTTGTTCCAGCAGTCCTCTTCCTAGGAAGGAAATACAATACTGAGGACTGGGGGGCGGGGCTTTTAACCCGTTTTAAGCTCATTCCAGTTGTGTGTCCTCTAGAAGGGGAGGAGCTCACTCTCTGTGGCCGTCCTGAAGGATGAAGGGAGAAAACGTGCTTTGTGTGTGGTTTTCCACTACCTTGAACTAGTAAGGAGTCCAGAGCCCAGTGCCCATTGGCGCCGGTCCGATGTTAACCACTGGGGGGAGCACCGGACCTGTGCAGAAGAGCATACGCGCCGATATCCTACCATTACTGGAGGCCCACCATTCAGATTATGAGCCTTGGAGACCCCAGCCTCTATGCCTGAAGCTGCTGCTTGTAGCCTTGGGAGGGGGGAATCTCACATTTTTTTTATAAGCTGCAGTGTGTAGAACACTGCAACAGTCCATTTTAATGAACATGCTTAGAATTTGCATAATTTACACCACAGGGCCCAGGCCACATACACAATTCTTGAAATTAATATTCCTTAAACCAGACCTTCACCCTGAATAAGAGCATATCTTATATGTTTCCAACACCCTGTACATACAGATTGCTCACATTAAAAATCACCCTACCTGTATCTACTGCATGTTATGAGCCTTTAAACATCCAAGAGCATCAGGCAGCCTGCAAACAGGAAGTGTCTTCTCACTGTGTCGCTCTGCATTCTGGGATTGCTGTTCTTTCCCTGACCCCAGCTCTGCTCTGTCTGTGCAAAGCACAGCTATAACCCACCCCCCTGCACCTTTGCCCTCTCTCCTCTACTCAGTATGTGATGCTTCTGAGGCAAGATGGTGGGGCCCGTATCCTAGAGTCTTGACCAGAGTTGCAGCTCAGTGGGGCAAAGAATAATAAGTGACTAAAAACTTAAAATATATTAATTTTAGATGCTGGAGAATAGGTTAAGGGTTTGGGCTTTTCATTAATTCATGCTGAAGGTCCGGTTTAAGCAAAATGTCAATCCTCAATATCTCGGCCATCTTCAATTTGAAAATTTGGGTAACCCTTGGCAATGCCTGTGGAAGGACTTCAAAGTAAAAAGGGCTCCAACATTTACTTTAGGAACTAAAGTAACCTTTTAATGTGAGGCCATAAGAAAAGGCTTCTACTGTAACAATATATAATAGATAAAACTGGGGAGAGGGGCAGTTAATAGAGGACATTTTCATGCAACAGATTGTAGACATCCTTTTTGAACGCTAGAATCTAATAAAACCCATGAGAGGAAGCTGGTTAGGTTCTGGAGAGTAGCATGAGGTAGAATGAAGTAGCTAAAAAACGAAAATAAGTACTTAAAAGAAGTGCTTTAATATAAAGTAATACAAAATGTACCATGAGGTGTGCCATCAAGTGACATCTACATACTTACCAATGAGGGAGAGCAAGAGTTTCCATCCTGCCTCACTGGGCAGACATGGTGGCATCCATCAAAATGGCTTTACGTCTCCTAACAATTATTGAAACTGAGGGGGCGTGTCAAGGCCAGGTGTGCCAAACACTCTGTGGGATGACCCCTCCATTGCAATAAATGTAGTAGGCTTGGGGGGGGGTTGTAAAGAAGGCTCCATGGACGCCTCCATGAGAGGACGCTGGTGCTGGTAGATGGAATCAGCACTAAGTATGAAAATGCACTGCATGAAGGAGCTGTGGGAGAACACTGGACATTTGTTTTTGCCTGGACAATACCTTTTTATTCCTGTAAGTTTCAGCCATTATAACTAACGGCCTTAGAGCAGGGGGTGAACCTAGCCTTTCTGCTGCCTGAGGCAAAACTATAGAAAGATGCCCCCAAGACATTTAGCTCCACTCCTCAATAAAGCAGCCTGGTGGGGGGGGGGGGGGGGGGGGGAGTGGTCTGAGGCTGTTAGGCCACCAACGATTGACTTAAAAACATGACAATGTACAGAGCACGCCTCCCGATTTTCACTGAACCACTAATGAGAGTAAAAAATAATTAAAAAAAAACACAACAGATCTAAGGTTTCTGGTTTGATTGGCGGAAGGGTGGAGGGGGAGGAGGATAGCGTGAGGGGTTGGTCGCAACCAAGACACACGAGGGAATGGAAGACCTAAATGCTTTTGTATTTGTGGCAACTGATCTATGACTAAGGGCTCCATGTGTGGACCGAAACATGTAATGCTGTGACTTGGAACAAGTGAGTTTTTGTACTAAATGGAATATGTGTATCTTTTAAATATGGATTAATAAGGGACGTGGCTATGTAGCTGAGCTGAAGTGCGGCACGAGGGCTCATGCAAAAATCCTGGACAATCCTTGAAATCCAGAACAAATCCTAGGAAAACCCACCAAGACCCTGCACTGTCTACCTCCCCGGACCCTCCTGTCAGCCACTACAGAGATAAGATCTTTCTGCTGGGCCCTCTGTGAGACCTGGGGACTTCTACACGTGGTCCTCTACACGCCATCTTGGGTGAGTGGAGGTGACTCACCTCTGTGTGTTCGCTGGCTGGTCTTCACCGCTGTGTGAGTGCTGATGAGGCCTGAAGATGTGAAGCACCGGGACCCCCATCTGCTGGAGAAGACCTTCGGTGAGACCTGAGCGGGGTCTGTCCGCAGCCGCATGCTGCAGCGGCGCGGCTCACCTCGCATCTACTGATCGGCGATCGGCTCCTCTCACCTGCCGCTGCCAGCCTCCTGTTGCGAGGCGCGCTCCTGGCCTGTCCTCCGGTGGCCGGTTCTCCCCTCGCCTCCAATGCTGCCGTCACCTGCGGCGAAGCACCCCCCGCTCGCTTGTCGGCGGCTGGCTCCCTCCGCCGCTATCTTACCTGCCCCTGCCCAGTGCTGCGATGGTGCCGCCGATCACGGACCACAGCCACAGCCCCCTATAACTACTGCCTGGGCTCCAGCTGCTGCCCAGGATGGTGAAGCCACCCTGCTCACAATATTTAATTCGGGGCTATACTCCTCCAGCTGGCCCTGACGCTGGGTTGGAGACTGGATGAGGCGGCTCAAAAGTTCACCCTGAGCCCGACGGCTTGTGGATCCCCCCCCACCCCCCTCGAGTGGCACCGAGGACGGTGAAGTTAACCTGATCGGATGAAGGTGCTGCCAAAAATCCGCTAGAAGTGCACTTCATTGCATTTTATTTGAGAGTCTGAGAGGAGGCACAATTTCTTTATAAGCTGGAGGCTAGTGTTCCGTGTTGCTCCATATACCCCGCATCTCATCGATCCAGGGAGCAAGGGGGGGGGGGGGGGGGGAGTGTGATATACCAAACAGATACCACTTCTATATGAAAGGTGGCAAGAAGAGGCGCCCTGTGCTCCTGAACTGTGGCACACAAACCATGGCGGATTCTCCGGCTGAACGTTCTGTTTCTCCTGTCTCGGTTCCTGATAATGCTGCAATAATGGCAGCTATCACTAACTGTCAAAGTGTCCTCACAGCCAAATTTGATAACCTGCAAGAACAACTCAATTACTTTAAGCATGACCTAGACAAAATGAGGGATAGAGCACAGGAGTCAGAAAGAAGGATCGGGGAAATGGAGGATGGGCTATCGTCTGTTGCCGCTGCGGTAGAATCTCTGAAACGCCAAGTGAAAACTCTCACAGAGCGGGCAGAGGAATCTGAGAACGCAACAACATTAGAATAATTGGGATACCAGAGAGGGCGGAGGGGGATGCTCCTGAAAGTTTTGTGGAATATCTAATTCAAAATGTGCTGGCGCCAGAGGGCTCTCCCCCTTCTTCGTGGTTGAAAGGGCACATTGGATCCCATTTAGGTCCCCACCACCGGGTGCCCCTCCCCGTCCCTTCATCTTAAAGTTGATGAACTTTAGAGACTGGGACACTGTTTTAATGGCGGAAACAGAGAGATGTTCTATTAATGGTGCAAAATTGTCCTTCTTTCCGGACTTTACATCGGAGGTGCAGAAGCAGCGCCGTTCCTTCAATGAGGTGAGGGCGCGCCTCCGGGCAATATATATTAGGTACGCCATGCTATTTCCCGCTAAGCTGCGAGTCCAGGATGGAGCTACCACTAAATTCTTCCACACGGCGGAGGAGGCCAGCGATTGGATAGACTCACTCCCTGAGGCCTGAGGGCTAGCTGCCTGCTGCTGGTCCAACAGAAGCAACGCTATGCTGGGTGCTGATGAGCCTTATTGAGACCCTCATTGAAGCTTTGGTTTAGTAGTGCACCTTTCACCACCTTGTCTTGTTGACCCGTTGGAGCTACTATCGTTCATGGGTGGCCCGGCATGAAGAAGCTGGAGACTCTCTCGCGGAGGAGGTACTGTGTCAGGGTCACTGGTTCCCCCTTTCCCTCCCCTGCACCCCTTATGCACGACGCCCTTGCTACCTACCCCCGATTTCCCTGCCCCTACCCCCTCTGAGATAAGGATAGCTGGATTTTGTGGGGACCATTCATCCTATATTAACCCTCCATGTGACTGCCTTCAGAGACTGCATCCCATTGGCACTACAGTTAAACCGGTGTTGATTGTTCTGAAAGTTATGGGACTAAGCTCAGCATAGTTGGGAATTAGGTAGAGCCGGGTGGGTTAGGGAATTGTTACGCTGGGTATAGCGCCTTGCTAGACCCTAAGGTTAAGGTAATGTTAATGTTACTAGTTCTTTTTTTCCTTGACTGTAAGTTGTGTGTGTGTGGTGTATGGGTGTGAGTGTTGGTATGAATGGATTGGCCTGCTGCCACAAGGTCCTAAAGGAGGTTGTGAGGTACTGGGATGCTCAACATTTCCTTGGCATAAATATCTACTACATATGGTTGCATGGAGTGTAAAGTAATCTCATAGAATGTGCGGGGTCTCAATGACTGTATAAAAAGGTTTTCAGTGCTTCAATTCTTGAAGCGTCACAACCCTAATATAATTTTGCAAGAGACCTATCTGTCAATCAAAAAACCATGGATTGCACATCTGTTTCACTCCCATTACTCCAGTTATGCCAGGGGGGTGTCGATCCTGGTGGCTAAGCATCTTCCTTTTACTCTCCTATCGGTCTGTTCTGACACTAAGGGTCGATTTGTTATTGTGCATGCAAAAATATATGATATCAGTTTGATATGCCAGTTCTTCAAGAGGTCATGGACAAACTAACTAACTTCCCACCTGACCCTTTAATGCTTCTGGGCAACTTTAATATGATTCTAGACAGATCCCTGGATCGCTTGACCCCAGGGGCGGGCACGACTACCCCGCTGGCAACATGGGCAGAGACCCTGGGTTTGACCGAACTATGGAGATGGAAACATCCTAATGATAGGGCATTCTCCTGTCATTCTATTCCTCCCAAGTCGCTTTCCCGCATTGACCTGGCTTTTGCATCTGGGAGTCTTCTGTCTAGGGTGGTGGCTTGCGAGTACTTGCCACGGGGTATATCGGACCACTCACCACTGATGGTGACTGTAAGTATGTCCAGGGACCAAATTGGCCTGAGAAGGTGGGCTCTTAATCCCCTATGGCTGGAGGATGAGGAAGTCTGCAGTGTACTTGAAAAAGACCAGGAGAGATAGTGGCAATGTAATGGGGGAGAAACCTCAATTAATACACGCTGGGATGCGTTTAAGGTGGTTGTCAGGGGTAGTGCTATTAGTGCCATAAAGGGGGCCAGGGTGAAGAGGGGTGGTCTGTCGGGGAATTAGAGGAGAGAATGGCTAAGGCAGAGGAGACATTTGTGCCATCAACGACTTCTGCTGACCACAACTTAAATCACTCCGAAGAGAATATAGTCTGGCATTAACTGAATCTACAAGAAAGGTGCTACTATTAAAACAGCAGATCGTCTTTGAAAAGGGGGATAAGAATGGGAGAACCCTGGCATACCTTTCAAGAGCAGAGTGCCTGCAAATGCACATAGCAGGCATCACGAGTCAGGCCCAATTTATAACCAACTCGGAGGGGGATCTCCAGGCAGTTCCATGACTACTACAGCTGTCTATACTTCTCTAGGATACGTTATGACCCGGTAGACTTGGCAGCCTCTCGAAACCATAAACCTCCCATCCCTGTCTGAGGCAGATGCTGGATGGTCACATAACGCGTGCTGAGATTGAAAAGGCAATTGCCCTAATGTCTAATCGGAAGGCCCCCGGGCCTACCCTCAGAATGGTACAAAAAGAATAGTTCAGTTTTAGTGCCAAGACTGCTGAAGGTCTTCTCTGAAGCCTTACACTCGGAGACTCTGCCTGAGACCTTTGCACAGGCAACTATCACCCTAATATATAAAGAGGGGAAACCCAGGGACTCCTGTGGCTCGTACAGGCCAATCTCTCTGCTAAATCAGGATGCTAAGATTCTCGCCAAGGTTCTAGCAATCCGATTAAATACTGTATTTCTTTCACTCATAGGGGCTGACCAGTCGGGCTTTATGCCAGGCTGGACAACAGGTATTAATCTGAGGAGATTGTTTAGCAATTTGCAAATCCGGCATGACAACGCTGGGAGCAGGGTGGTTATCTCGCTAGATAACGAAAAAGCCTTTGACTCAGTAGAGTGGCCCTACTTGTGGGCTGTTCTGGTTAAGTTTGGCCTCCCCCCAACTTATATTAAATATATACAGCTGCTCTATAAGAACCCCAAGGCAAGAGTGAGAGTAAATGGGGTTACAACGACTGAATTCTCATTACATCTGGGTACGCACCAAGAGTGTCCTCTCTCTCCATTACTATTTGCACTCGCGATTGAACCCCTGGCATTGCTGATTAGAGATTCCCCAGAGATTCAGGGGTGGCGGCTGGGAGGCACAGTTAAAAAGGTCTCCATGTATGCAGATGACACCCTGGTCTATTTGGCTGATGCCAGTGGTTCATTAGAGGCCCTACTGAGCATAATAGCCAAATTTGGGTTGTTCTCCGGTTTGAAGGTCAATTGGGAGAAGTCTAGCTTGTACTTAGTTGACAGGCCAGAGGACACCCAGATCTCTCTAAGCTCATCACTCCAGGTAGTAGACCGGTTTAAATATCTGGGAGTCCTCATACATGGGGACCCATCCAAATATATTGAATTAAATATATGTCCCGTGATCGGTGCCCTCAGGAGGAAGGCGGCTCTCCCCCTCTCGTTGACTGGTCGTCAACATGTTCAAAATGGTTTTCCTCCCTAAATTTCTGTACATGTACCAAGCATCGCCCATTGTGTTGCCGGCCTCCCATTTCCGGCTCTTAGACTCTATACTATTTAATGTCTCTCTCCCCAGATCGCCTTTGAAAACCGGGGGCCTAGCCGTGCCGCACATGCTACTATATTTTTATGCGGCCCAACTAGCATACATTACTTGGTGGATGAACAGATCTATTCTACTATATTTTTATGCGGCCCAACTAGTATACGTTACTTGGTGGATGAACCCTTCTGCAGTCAACGCGGTGACTTCCCTGGAGGCCTCCTTGTTGGGTTCAATGGTTCCCCTGCAGACTCTGGTGTATAGGGGAGCAAAAGGTCTCCCGCGCGCCGTGTACGTGTATAAGGACCACTCTGCAAGTGTGGCAGCGGATGCACGATACAGTGGATTCTCCGCGTCCTCTCCTAGAATGGTCCCCTAATACACCTCTCTGGGACAACCCCAGACTGCCTGAATTGATGTCCCTCCCAGATGCAATTTTCTGGAAGAGAAGAGGAATTACATTGCCATCACAGATACTCTCGGGGGGGGGGGGGGGGGGGAGCACTTATGTCATCTATCTGCAAGGGAATTCTTTAGATACCTGCAGCTCCGACATGCTCTCGGGTGTCAGATTCCCTTGGAGGGACTGCAATTAGTGGAATCAACGTGGCATTATGCCCTCCTCTTGGGTCTCCCCTCCCCTCTGGATAGAGCACTGGAGAAATGGAGAACACTGATCCCGGACCTGGAACAAGGGGACTGGGAGGAAGCAGTAGATAACCTGTACTCCTCAGTCAGACACGAGAGACAGATTAATTCAGGCCAAGTGGCTCCACCAGGTCTATCTGACCCCGGTTAGACTCAAAAGAATGGGCCTGCTGGATTCAGACATCTGTCCTAGATGCAGTGCTGGCCAGGTACTCTGGTGCACATGATCTGGGAATGCCAGGTGATTTCGTCATTTTGGGAGGAGGTATTCAATTTTATATATACTTCTGTAGGCTTGCCAGTCACAAAAGCAGCTGCCCTCTGTTAAGCATTGTTGAACCCATGCTAGGTGATGGCCCCCAGAAGGTCCTCCTGCGGCTGTTAATGTTCTAAGGAAATGTATCCTACTAAACTGGAAACATCCGTGTGCAATGACCCTATCAGGCTAGTAAATGGAAGACTAGTCCTATATAAGATGACCTATGAAGCCAGGGGATGCCCAAATCAATCCGAGAGGGTATGGGGAGCGTGGCTTAACGCCTCCAACTCCATCAATGACTAGAAACAGCCAATTGCTTGGTTATTCAGCTACCTCTATCCCTTGGACCTCATAATACCTACCTCCTATTGAGAAATGAAGCCAGTAGCAGGTGTGTGTGTGTGTGTGTGTGTGTGTGTGTATAACCTAGTTTAGTATAATTGTCCATGAGTATATGGTTCCTTGTTGTTGGTGTAAGTATAGGTTTAATGTTAAGATTCCTCTCCACGAGGGGATGATTGCATATGTATGTTATAACTTGAAATGCATAAATAAAAACGTATAAAAAAAATATGGATTAATAAGTGGATGATTTTACACCAGAGTGCTGCACTTTGTATCTATTAACCTTGCTGGCAAGTCCTAAGCCTCCGTAGGCTATTTCCCAACAACTGGATTTAGCTGGCCATCAAAGTTCTAAAGTAGTTATGAAAGTTTCAATCCTTAAACAGTATAATTAAGAGATTTTTTTAAGCTGGAGTCTACACCTTTTTTCCCCAACTCCAGGAAACAAAATAGCTCCGACTCAGACTCCACAGCCCTGTTCTGTCTGCCAGAGGACCCATAAGAAGCCTGAAAATCAACCAAAAGGTTACCTTGCCACATTCCTAGTAGGTGCCTCAGACCAAACAGGTTCGCTGTGTAACTGGTGTGATGGGAGATAAACAACACCTGTAAACCACATTTGCATTTCTCAAGCCTATGAAACCAACCTGTAAATATACAGCTTTACTGACCCCATCCATCATATTGGCACATTACAGACAGCCAGCGCAGCTTCAGCATGACATGACCTTCCTGTGCTGTATTTCCTTTGAACAAGGTTAATAGGACTAGGTATCCCTGGATAATTGCCTGATTATCCTATTCGGTGGGGAAAAACAAGACCACCTACTATGCCCACCCGGCACATATATTGCGTGTCTAGTAATTCAATTGGTCATTTAGAAATGATCTTGTCTTATCACATTTTGATAAGCATTATAAAGCAAATAAAGCTTACAAAGGCAGAGAAAGCCATTTCCAGTAAAAGGAAATACCCAAAAGGAAGAGCCAGGATCTGAATGCAATCACTTGACTGTATTGAAAATGAAGTATGCATCCAATCTCACCATGACCAAGGGCTATAAACACTGAATGATACATCAACTAGAGAAGCGGGGATCCGTCCCAACACACTGCTGTCCATGGTGCTGCACACTCTTCAAATTATAAATTAAAAAGCTTTCCTAAAACAAAGTATCTACACGGCACATACAGATCAAAAACAGGCTGTATCCATTATTAATATCCAGCCTTGTGTGGACGAGAGCCACAAGCCCAGACTGCATTTCCACAAGTAGGAAGTGATGGCTGTGTAAATGTTACAAGATGTACCCAAACATAGCAAGCTTATCAGCTACTTTTGGAGAGCTTGGGATAGCACGAAAGACAAACATAGATTATATGCATGGCTATGCCTACTCCCTAACAATGATGGGCAAGTGACTGACTCCAAAGCCCTGTTCTGTCTGCCAGAGGACCCATAAGCCGCCTGAAAATCAGCCAAAAGGTTACCTTGCCACATTCCTAGTAGGTGCCTCAGACAAAACAGGTTCACTGTGTAACTGGTGTGATGGGGGATAAACAGCACCTGTAAGCACCACAGGTTTCCAAATGTAAACCACATTTGCATTACTCAGGCCTATGAAACCAACCTGTAAATATACAGCGTTACTGACCTCATCCATCATATTGGCACAAGCTTATCAGCTAATTTCGGAGAGCTTGGGATAGCACGAAAGACACAAATAGATTATATGCATGGCTATGCCTACTCCCTAACAATGATGGTCAAGTGTTAAATGTTATCGGAAGTTGAGGGCCCAGTAGGAACTAACAGAAAACAACAATCTACAAGCCACCAGAATCTTGTGAGATCGACAAATCTGATGGGGAAAAAATTCAGACCTTTGACTAACAAGTTTTTAAAAGATTTTATGGCTATACCCAACTCGAATCCCTTATGCAGCAATCCAAGAAACGCCAACATAGAATTTCTATTTGTAGTTGTCCTCCTGCTTTTTGGAAATGTGTAGGACAGATTCTGAAAGGCTACTGATGTGGTACCTCCCTGGTGATTCATCCCATGCCACTGATCAGTGCAGGTCTGGGGACTAGGAATTTACCTGATCGCACCCCTTCCACAGCAATCCGTGCCAGATATCAAAAGGTAAGAAAGGTTGGCCAACTTTGGGACATCGTGGCCTAGTAAGGAAGCGCCCTTGTGGGTTGCAGGTATGAATCCCGACCATTGGACATGACTGAAGTGCTCTTGAGCAAGGCACCTAACCCACCGCTCCAGGCATGTGTACACTCACTGCACGGCTTAAACGCAAAATGCAGAAGAACAATTCCTATGTGTGTGCAAACATACAGTGGCCATTAATGCCCCCCCCCCCCAAAAAAAAACTATATATCTGAAACCAGTACCTTCTCAAACGGCCTCACAGGTTTCATTTTATTATGCAATATCTAATTTGCCATTATAAAGAGTATCAGTAAGGCATCATGCATTTAAAAGAGACATTTCAGGCAAAGGGTTAAATAAGCCTACTTTCAACTGGCCACATGCTGGCTGACAGGGGTTCCTTATTCATTCCCTGATCTACGCTATTTAGATTGCTCCCTTCTGCTTACTTTTTTTTCAGTCCCCCCATTGAATCCACTTCTAAGGGGGGCTTGACATTGAAACATGCATGGATAAATCATGGATGAGTTACTAAGAAGGTCAGCAGAAAGAGTTTACTAAGACTTATTAAGAAATATAGAGCAGGCTT
This sequence comes from Gastrophryne carolinensis, assembly GCA_027917425.1. Lineage (NCBI taxonomy): Eukaryota > Metazoa > Chordata > Amphibia > Anura > Microhylidae > Gastrophryne > Gastrophryne carolinensis. The sequence goes on from CM051239.1 coordinate 369,411,852, forward strand.
AATGAAAGAAATATGCAAAACCTTTACAACCTCATGGAATGCCCCTTTAAGAGTAAAACAGATTTTCTGCAGTTACACATAAGCAGCCACACAGACTTGGTGTCTTGGCGGAGAGGATGCTGAGCTGTGCAGTTTCGGGGCTGCATGCGGATAGAGCAGATCCACTGCACAGCCAGAGCCCTGTGCTCATTAATAACACGCCGGCCTCTCCAATGAGGGAGCCTCTCTGGCAAAACATATCGACGTCCATATGTAATTTCACCAGCGTCGACCTACTGACACTCATCAATATTTCTGCCATTATTGAAAGCAGAAGATGAGGGCTGATTAAAACTGAATTAGCAAATCATTTCTGCACAGAATGAACCGATTCAGGCTGTAGTCACAATACAATACCCTAAACTTAAATAGGATGGCCAGAAAATATGCAGTCCAATAAAAGCTTTGATAAAGAGCCTGGTCGCAGTCGATACATTTCAGCTAAAACGCCTTCTCATAAATTAAATGACAATTAGCAAAGTGCAATCAATAGGTACTGAGTATTCCAATACCACCCCTCGCCATCACAGAGTGCACATAGCATTTATTTTAGTCATCAAGAGAAAAGCTCACACAAAAACAGCTATACAGCTCAGTATAAAGAGGCAAGGTGTTATAAATAAAGCTATGTAACCCATCTGGTGAGTAACAGAGGTAACATTGTTTTTATACTTCTTTATTTATATCGGTTTAATTAAATGTGCAGATGGTTGCTGTACTTCAGCAGTCCCAAAAGGAAAAAAAAAAAAAAAGAAGAAGAGGGATTAGTCCCTTTGCCTAAAATCCCCCAATAAAGCAAATAGAAAATATAGGGGTAAACATATCTACATGTCATATACATAATATCAAAATCGTACATAAGATTAGTTTGCAAGAAAATTTAAGAATATAAGGAGGAGCGCGTATCACCAGATGCCCAAATCAATACTAAGAAAATATTTTATCAATATTCAGCCAGTATGAATAATACAATCTTCAAAAAGAAGTTTATTATTATTTTTCCTGTTTTTTAAAACAACGGCGATTGCAAATATCAAAGTATTCAGGTTAAAAATACAATTCTGTGATTACTCACCTGTAGAATTGGTATTATGAGTATACAATATGTCCTGCTCCAAACAGATTACTTACACGTGGGTATTACTCCGCCAGATGGCGACTGCAGAGACATCGAAAATAGGCTCCTCCCGGTCCCTCAAATACCCGGGGACCTCCCACAAATCCCCAGCATTGAAAAGCAGTTAATGAGAAGCCGGGAGAATTAAACAACCCAAACTATCAACTATAACAATGATAACAATCACCATACAGGGAATCCAAGATAATGCAAAGCCAAGGGTGGGTTGGAGCAGGAGGTACTGTATGCTCATAATACCAATTCTACAGGTGAGTAATCACAGAAATGTATTCTTAGTATACAGTACGTCCTGCTCCAAATAGATAACTTACACGTGGGACATCAATAGCAGTGTCCATAAAGTAGGGTAGGATCCCCAAGAAAAAGTAACAGCAGACAGTTTAAACCACTGCCGCCTGCAGAACCTTTCGGCCAAAAGCAGCATCAGCTGAGGCCCTAACATCAACCTTGTAAAACTTTGAAAAGGTATGAACAGAAGACCAAGTAGTGGCCTTGCAAACTTGTTCAACAGAAGCCTGGTGCTGAAAAGCCCAAGAGGCACCAATAGCACGAGTGGAATGAGCAGTAAGGCAGAAGGGAGGATTCTTCCCCTTAGCAGAGTAGGCCTGAATCACAGCCTGACGAATCCATTTGCTGATAGTAGACTTGGCAGGAGCCAAACCCTTCCTAGGACCAGAGGGACCACAAAAAGAGCATCAGTTTTCCTGAAAGGTGCAGTAGCCACCAGATAGTACTTCAGACACCTAACCACATCCAAAGAATGCAAAACCCTCTCCTTAGCATTGCTAGGATTAGGACACAAAGAAGGAAGAACTATATCCTGATTCAAATGAAAGGCAGACACTACCTTAGGCAGAAAGTCAGGTTTGAAACGAAACACCACCTTGTCCTGGTGTCTCTCATAGTAGGGGGGCTGAATGGAAAGCACCGCCAACTCAGACACGCCTGACAGAAGTGATAGCCACCAGAAATACAACCTTGAGCGTAAGAATGGCCAAGGCAGCATCCTGCACAGGTTCAAAGGGAGCACCCTGCAAGGCTGACAAAACCAAGCTCAAATCCCAAAAAGGCACCATAAGCTTACGTGGGGGGCGCACATGAGTGACCCACTGGAAAAAAGTCCTGATCAGAGGGTGCTGAGCAAAGGACTTCTGGAAGAAAATAGCCAGGGCAGAGACCTGACCCTTCAGAGTACTGAGTTGGAGTCCCATCTCCAACCCATGCTGCAGGAACTCCAAAATCCTGGGAATAGAGAACACACGACAGGGAAGAGACTTAGACTCACACCAGTCAATGTAGGCACGCCAAACCCTGTAATAAATGGAAGAGGAAGACTTCTTCCTAGCTTTAATCAAAGTATCCACAACCGAGGAAGACAGCCCCTTCTCCATCAAGATGGAGGTTTCAGCAGCCAAGCTGTCAAAGCCAGAGTTTGTAAATTGGGATGGGTTAGTGAGCCCTGAGTGAGCAGATCTGGCACCAAGGGCAGAGTGTACTGATCCACTGCCAGCTGCACCAAGTCTGCGAACCACACTCTTCTTGGCCACCTGGGGGCCACCAGAATTGCTGGCACCCCTTCCAGAGCAATCTTGCGCAGAACCCTGCCAAGCAGGGGAATTGGAGGGAAGACATACAGGAACTGCCATGACATTGCTAGATCATCCGAGGTGAAGGCCAGAGGATCCTGGGACAGTGAGACAAAAGCTGGGAGCTTGTGATTGTGACGGGACGCAAACAGATCCACATCTGGTTGGTCCCAACGGTGATACAGGGATTGAAACACCCTGCTGCATAGGGCCCATTCTCCCTGGCGAGAGGTCCCCCTGCTCAGAGAGTCTGCCAGGAGATTTTCCACCCCTGGGATGTACACAGCTGATATGCAGGGGACACTGGCCTCCGCCCAAGTCAGGATCAGAGACACTTCCTGGAGGGCCCCCTTGCTCCGGGTCCCTCCCTGATGATTGATGTAGGCAACTGCCGTCTGGTTGTCCGAGCGCACCTGAACAGGCAGGCCCGAAGGAGAGTAGTCAAGTGAGCCAGAACTAACCTGATCGCCCGCAGTTCCAAGACATTGATAGGTGTGTGGGCCTCCTGAGGACCGCACCTCCCCTGGAACCGCAGGGACTTCCAGAAACCCCCCCAACCTGATAGACTGGCATCCTAGGTGACCATCTCCCAGCAGGGGGCCAGAAAGGATCTGCCCCACAACAGGTTCCTTGAGTCCATCCACCACAAGAGGGACCTCCTGACCCGAGGGGAGAGCACACAGACCCCGTCCAGGGACACTGGGTCCTTGTCCCATACTGACAATAGGTGAAGTTGCAGAGGCCTCAATGGAACTGAGCATAAGGGACCTCTTCGAAGCATGCCACCATCAGGCCCACCAGCTGCATCCCCTGCCTGATGGAGGGATGAGGACAAGATAGGAGGAACTGATACTGTGCAATCAGACTGTCCACCTTCTGTTGAGGAAGGTAAATCCTTGCCTGAACTGTATCCAGATTCTTTCCTAGGAATGGAGTTACCAAGGAAGGGGACAGTGAGGACTTGGGGTGGTTGATCACCCATCCAAATGACTCCAGAGTGGACACCACCAGCTGAGTATCCAACTCTGCCTGATGTAGAGATTGGGCAGTGATGAGAATGTCGTCCAGATAGGGAAGCACGCAGACGCCCTGATATCTGAGCAGAGACATCACGCCAGCCAGCACCTTGGTGAACACCCTGGGAGCTGAAGTGAGACCAAAGGGCAAGGCCACAAACTGGTAGTGTTGATCCATCAGAGCAAACCTGAGGTACCTTTGATGACCTGGGAATACAGGAATATGAAGGTAAGCATCTTTGATGTCCACAGAAGTCATGAAATCCCCTTGGCGCAGGGGACTGATGGCAGAGCGCATGTTTCCATGCGAAAGCACCTGCCCCTGACAAATTTGATGAGGATCTTCAAGTCCAGGATGGAACTGACAGAACCATCCTTTTTGGGTACTGTGAATAGGTTGGAATAAAAGCCCTTGCCTTTTTCTCTTAAAGTGGACCAACACCCACGGGTGATCGGCCCGGGAATCTATAAGATTCCCGGGCCGATCACCCCCCACCCCGCGGGACATCCGAGATCGGGATGTCCCGCGGGGTGAAACCCCCCCCAAACACCCCAACTCACCTACCTTATCTTCGGCGGCGGCCGGCCGCCGCCGCCTCCCTCGCGCCCCTGTAGGCGTGCGCGCCTCCGCGCCGGCCGTCTGCGAATGGCCGGCGCGGGGGCGCGCGCGTTCAAAGTGACGCGAGGGAGGCGGCGGCCGCCGCCGCTTAGACGTTCAAGATCTTCGCTTGTACGTCGGCGCTGGGAGCGGGGAGAGGTGAGTTGTTCGGGGGGTTCGAGCTCCAGTAGGAGCCCCAGCTCCAGTAGGCCTTGCACTGCTTGCACTAGCTCCTGAGCTGACACAGGGTCCTGAGGAATCCGGGATCTAATGAATCTTAGAAGGGGACAGGCAGCAAACTCTCTTGTAACCGGAGGACACTACCTCCTGAATGCACCGGTCTGAGACATGAAGCCTCCAGACGTGAGCAAAGTGCTGCAGCCGTCCCCCCACCCGGATGGGTGAGGGCGCCCCATCATGCCTGAGGGGGCTTGGGGGATGATTTTGCTTTGGGAGCCCAGGAGGGGCCAGGACGTCCACGTCCTCTGCCCCTACCCCAGAAATCTCCCCGGGTCCCAGGAAAGGAAACCCCCCTCCCCTGTCTGGCACCACGGTAAGGGGAGGAGAAGGAACCCTGACCCCGAAAGGGCAGAGATTGCCGCCTGCGCTGGGGTAACCTGCCTCCCTTAGCAAAAAGGTCCAGGCGGTCTCCAAACAGACGCAGTCCTTTAAAGGGAAAACCAGTGAGGGCCTTCATGGCAGCGTTGTCAGCAGCCCACTGGCGCAGCCAAACCGAGCGGCGTATAGCCACCACACGGGCAGATGTTCTGGAACACATTCTGATGGTGTCATCCATGGCAGAGAGGACAAAATTTACAAAAACATCACAACTGGAGAGTGCATTAAACACCTCACAAGGCAAATCAGGGGCACTATCAGGTATATTTCTGATAAGGGTTCTAGTGGCCACAGCAGTAATGGCAGAGGCACAGACCGGGCGCAGCGCCATCCCCGCACATGCAAAGGCGTGGGATGCCAGCTGGTCAATGCGCCGGTCCTCAGCATCCCGCAGGGTAGTAGAGTCAGGGGAATGCATAACAGAGGTGTTAGATAACCCTAGGACCGGGGCATCCACCTCGGGGGGGGGGGGGGGATGACCAACACTTTACCACCTCAGCAGGAAAGGGATACTTCCTATCCCAACTCTTAGGTACACCGGGAAGTCTACTGGGACGCTCCCATTCCTTGAGCACAAGGTTATGGAAATGTGCCTGCTCAGGAAATTCCAAACGTGATTTTGCTGTATGGAAAAGCTCCCCTCTTTGCCTGGGAGCCGCAACAGGGAGGGAGATGGACAGGACCTCAAAAATCTGGGTCAATAATCTGTCCGTTTCATCCGGGGCCCAGGGGTCAGAGCCAGAATCGTCATGACCCCTTGGTCTCTCATCAGATGAGCCTGAATCAGAAAAGAGCTCCCCTTCATCAGACGGGGTATAGCCACAACGATTCCAAAACTCCTCAGTTTCCATAGGGAAAATAGTGACATTAGGCGTTAAGTGCCTTTTTAGCAGGGGCCTTACGCGCCAAGGTATTAGCAATTAACTTCTCAACACTAGCCAGTCTAGAAGACACATCAGGCTGAGAATCCCCACTAGTATGCAACTCAGTAGGAGTGAGGTTTAAGTTTGGGGGAGTAGGCAAAGTGAAACGAGGTGCAGCCACTGGTAGGCCAGATTGCAATGCAAGCACCTGCTCAGCACAGGGTACACAGACCCGCGCCTTGTCAGCGTCAGCATGAGGCTGCCCACACGTTACACACAGCCGGTCTTGTCCCGAAGGAACCCCGGTCACATTATCCTGGGATGTCTCCATATGGTGATTATAGCGGCACTATAGGCCGATAGGGATTAACGCTATACAGCAACCCCGGATGCCCCAATAACCCGCTAGGGAAGTGGGAGTATTACACAAGGCCTACTAGTTATATAACTAATAAAGGGCCGGGAGAAGCCAAAGGGTTCGCCCAGCCTGAAAGACATAAGAAGAAAAGACCGTAAGCACACAGTAATAAAAAGGAAGAATATAAAGCCGCCCACGAGGGCACTTACGGACCGTGGTAGGTAGAGGTCCGTCGCGCATGGGCCAACCAAGCAGGTTAAAGATGGCGTCGGTATACCTTGAGGGGCGGGCCGGTATCAGCGATGACGCGGAGCTCGCCATAGACGGGCCCCGCCCCCCCCGAAGAGCACGAAGCCAGGACGTGACAAGCAGCCAATGACGGTGCATCAGCGCCTGAAGTAATGCCGCCGCCAAGCGCGGTACATGGTGTGACATAAAAGGCGCGCGGCGGCGGCGGCAAATTTGACAGTAAAAGGAAGGCAAGCCAGCGTGGCGGCTGACACAAGGCAGAAAAAAATAATTATAAAGTGTAAAACACAGAATGCATAGCATACACATTTACACCCCCCGCCCCTCTTTTCCCCGAAGGCTACAAGGAGAATGAGGGAGGACAGCGGCCACTTAAATAGGGCCCACCGATAGGCAGGGGCAAGGGGCAATAGTGCGGGAGGAGCATCCCATAGAGGCTCACCATAAGCCTGAACCGCCTACCCTTTGGTGGGGGATTGCGGTGGAGCAGCGCTCCTAAGCACCTAACAGCGGTGCTGCCTACTATCACCCGGACCAGCAAAGCCAAGGCTGGGAGGCATATTACTAATGGAATGGGTGGGAATAGTCCTACAGGGCTGCAGGCTAATAGCCCCGCTCTCGCGAGTAGAGAGCCATTTCTCGTCCTTCGCAGCCAGACTGCAGAGAAATTCTGGGGATTTGTGGGAAGTCCCCGGGTATTTGAGGGGCCGGGAGGAGCCTATTTTCGATGTCTCTGCAGTCCAGCGCCATCTGGCTGAGTAATACCCACGTATAAGTAATCTATTTGGAGCAGGACGTACTGTATACTAAGAATAATAGTTTAGCCAAAACACAGGCAAACAAACCAAGAAGATGGCTGCTCACATGAAACCACTTCCTGCCTATAGTCAGATGGGGCCGTCCAAATAGGAAGTGACACTTTAACGCGTCATCCTAGCTGCCATTCTGTAGCAGCATACTAGGCTCCCCTGATTGGCTCCCTGAGCCTCAGGACACACCCTTGGACGGCGCCAGGAGGCGCAAGCCTGATATACAGCTTCCGCCGCTGATCGGCGGCGCAAGGCTGTCACACAGGAACTCCGCTCCCCCGGCCTCCGGATTTGAGGAAGGGTCTCGGCGAACAACCGGAGGTGAGTTTTCTTTATTAGTAAGGTCACTACATTAATACAAAATGATCTATAAATAACACAGAGCAACAAATACATTTCTTTCAAAGAACAGTCTTTTAAACTATGTCAAAAATGGAGATCCCACGGTGCATACATCAACAAGCATGAGAAATCATTTTGTATTGATTTACTGGTGGATTGGACAGTATTCTTACACGTGAGAGCAATATTAAGACCATTGATTTAAGAACCATTGGATTTAGCGCTGTGCTCTCTGTATCTTTTGTACTACATTAATACAGCATAGCAAATCTAGCGCTGACATACAGTACTTTATTGACAGTTTTTAAAGGGACAGCACAGCAACGCCGTGCAGCCAGCAAACTTGAATAAGGTAAAACCTAAACCGACACTACATTTCAGTACAAAACTTTTATTGATTATACTACTTACCACAGCTCAACATTGCAGGTAGAAAACTACTCCAACCCTTGAAGCATCTTCTAATCAAAAGGTAAAGCTTATATATAATGTACATAATCTCTTAGAATGCACATCTGAATCGTAGCAAATCACAAACTCAATATCTCTATAGGAGTAAGTATCTCCAGGCAGCACACTGTGGACAACTGGACAGTAAGCGCTCCTCCTCTGTCTGAACACTTTAAGGTAGACACCTTTAATAAGGAAACATACACGAGTATATTAAGCAGAGCAATTTACTAGTTACGCTTGCTACAAACTGTGTTGTATTCTGTATTACCAGAATGATCGTGCACGCTCTGTAGCGAAACGTTTGCACTTAATCAAAAAAAACACTACTTGCTACAGCTGAGGGGAACAGATCTTCTCGCTTGCTACAAACTTCTGAACAGGAAACTTGCTACAAACTGTAAAACAGAATACGTTTGCTTGCTACAAACTGTAAGACTATAGATAGTGATGTATGTTAAACTATCTATAAGCCCGACTTGTCAATTTTGGACCAATGTACCATTACTATATGTTAAACATTCATGTGTGTTTTATGTATGAATAAAATGTGATGTACTCAAGATATATTCAAGAATAATACAATTTTTCTAGACGAAATCCCAAAAAGCACTCCCACTTTTGGGCTCCCTGGCTCCACAGGGAAACCCTCTCCCCCTACATATTTTTAAATAGCTATTTATTTTGCCATTATGCAATCTGTCTGGTCTCTAAATTTGTCCACTGTATTCTGTCTGTGAGGCTCGGCACCATCCAAATCCACCATGAAAGTAGCCATTTTCTTTTACAATATTTATTTTGAATAAAGCACTCAAACATGGAACGGAATGTAAAAGGAAAAGGAAATGTAAAACTAGAAAACATTAAAAAAAGATGCTAAACCGTATTATAGAACATCGGACTTTGATTTTTGCCCAATTTTATCTAACCTTTCATAGACAAAAGGTCTTCTAGGACTGGTTAACAGTCCAGTATGTGACCAAGCTCATATTACCCAGTATTCTGGGCAACTGTGAACCTTCTTCATGAATATTCTAGATTGCAAGGTCCTGATAAACTGAACCATAATTTATCATGACACTAGTTAAATTGTATCATGACAATAGTTACACACATGTCCAAGAAGGAAAACAGGAAAAAAAAAAAAAAAAAAAAAAAAAGAAAGAAAGAAAAGAGTACAGAGTAAAGCAAGAATAGCATGCTTGTTAGACTCCAGTCCCCTGTAAAATCAGCCCCTGAGGAATGAAACATACAGTATCTATACCAACATAGCCAATCCATAGCAACCATATTTTAAGAAGTGTATCATACGAGTCTGTCTAATGGTTCATTATTTCTCTGTGACCATTATGTCTGAAAATGTATTTATTACTTCTTGAAGAACTACAGATGGCATGTGCAATAACTTGTCTAGTTTGCCTTAGGTAGCTCATGGACTTTCCTATGCAATAATTCCTCCCAGGGATTTTTGGATAAGTTCAATTGTGTGACTTGTGTCTATCATGTTATAAACGCTTATACAAAACCTTTCCACCATATGTGTAACATGTTTCCATCCATCTGGCACCCCCGGAAACAATTTCGGAGAGTAGGAAGGAAGGGCTCTGGCACCCTCGGAAACAATTTCGGAGAGTAGGAAGGAAGGGCTTTATGGATCTTACTCGTAGTCAGATGAAAGTAGCTATTTTCTACTTAGTGCACATGTGCTCAACCCTCGTACTCAAGGGCCAGCAGCAGGCCAGGGTTTGCATCTCTCCACACTCCACACAGGTGTAGTAACTAGTCCACCTACAGAGATGTAGACTGACCACTAATTACTACATCTGTACATCAGTGTGGAGAGATGTAAAATCTGTTGGTGGCCCTTGAAGAGGAGGGTTGAGCACCTATGACTTAGAGCATGGCTGAACAGACATCTTTGTCACCATCTTTTACCGATCAGGATCCTGCATATGTTCAAGTGTGTTCGTGCTGGCTTTAAACCAAAACAAAACCCAATTTTTAGAAAATGGATATTATTCCTGGCATACGGGAGCATTACCCCATTGAGGAGCTAAAATGTCCTTGTGGGACATGCTGACTTAAAACTGAACATGCATTTTTCAAGAAATAGGTGCTCCTAGAATAGGGGGGCACTAACCGTGTTAAACCAGAGAAATCTTAAAATTTTTCTCAGTCCCCCAGGGAGACTGAGCGCTGTCATTGACCGCTGCCGCAACAACAGCAGGCAATAACAGTGCTCGATTTTGCCAGTGGACTGAGGAGAAAGGTAAGATTTGTCCCATTTAACAGGGTTAATACTAGGGGTGTGAATTGGCAAGAATCTGGCGATATTGCGACACACGTATAAGATATATCCCGATTCTGTCTCAAACACTATATATTGCGATTTTTTAAAATGTATTTTTATTTTTTAAGTTAAAAAAAAAAGGTTTCCCTTCCCGGGATGGGGGGGGGGATTTCTAAGGGTTAAAACCCTTAAAAATCTGTGTGAAGTCATGAAGATGACAAGGGAAGAGGGTCTGTCGGGCTCTCTCCTGAAGACTGAAGAGCCTGGGAGTGGGGGGGGGGGGAGCCCCCCCAGAGAAGAGGGAGCCAGCTGGATCAAACAAGGGGTCAGGTGAGTGTTTATTTTTTTACTTTTCTTTTACTGAAGTCAGAATCGATACTAGAAAGAAAGAATCAATTCTAGTATCATTGAATGAAATATCGCGATACTTGACAGAATCGTTTTTTCTGACACCCCTAATTAATACGAAGGGGACATCACCGGCATTCGGATTGTTCTGCTGCATTAGGAACACCACCCATTTTGTGAAGAATTGGGTGTTCTGGTTTAGGTAACCTTCTACCTGGGTATAGTTGCTACAGTAGTAGTAGTAAGTGCAACATTTGACCAGAGAAGTCTGTCTCTAGCATCAGTTACTATATGAGCATTTTCCCCTCATTCTAGCCATCCTGCTCCAACTCCACACTTTTGTTACTGGGTGTTATCTATGGGTGATGGGAGGCTACCTAGAAATATAAAGGAAAGTTTTTTTTTTTCTTTATGGAGATCTACAATCCAGTTGGATTCATAACTGTAGGGGAAGCTGACCTCCCAGAGGCCAAGCTATAAAATAAAAACTTGCATTATATATTCTTCAGGTGGCCAAACAACATTCGTTTTGAATTAATTTGCCACAGTCTTTACCCCAGAAGACAATTTTAGGAATGGGGGGTGAGGTTACCCTGTACACACTTACACACTAAAATGAAAGCAAACAAAATAATAAAACACTGGACAAATACACTGGAGCATATTTGTGGTGAGACTGCACAGCTGCCATCTCTTCTATGGAGCTGTAGATGATAAAGCCATATAAATGATAATAAAATAACTGCTGGCCTGGAAGATAAACAGCCAGTGCATTCTACACAATATCCTCCTTCCCGGAGAGGCCGGCTTATTTCTATTAGGTTTTCTCTGGCCGATGAGATCAGTCACAGGAGCCTGATTTGATTTCGGCAGAAACAAAGGACCCGATTCCCTCTTATTCCCACTGATAACAGGGATTTATGGAAATAAACTTTACAGGTAATACAATAAAAGCTGCTCATGTCACACAAGTAAATTAAACAGCACTTTGAAGTCACTTGAGTTACCACAGAGAATAGAGGAAGCAGCCTTTTCATCTTTCTGATGAGAGGAGAGGCCAAGCCCAGCACAGGAGGCCCAACATATTTTCATCAAAGTACATAAAATATCCAGGCAAGCGCAGATTAATCGCATTAAACTAGACATCAAATGGAGAGAAGAGATATTCATACTAAATCCTACAGCCATAATAATTAAAGCAGATTGTATAGAGGGGCCTTTTCCTTTGCACAATTTAAAAACACATAAACCTATCACAGGAAACCTAAACATCCTCATGGTGATCCTACTGCTGAGTTAGGCAGGCTTAAAGGAGGACCAGACCTGGACTAAAGACTAAATTACTTTATATTGCATTTCACTATTTGGGATGCCCAGCAGCATAAAACTCCAGGTCCCTCCATGTCTTTAGTCCAGGATTCCAAGGATGGCATACTGAGACATAGTACAGATGCTATGCTTCCGCATCTGGGATCCTGGAACAAAGCGGGTGTATATAGCAAGTTCAGGGGTATTTGCTGCAGGGCATTCCAAATCAGGATGCTTCCTAGGAAATAGTTCATCTGAACCACAATTAACAAGTTTTGGTCCACTTTAAACGGTTTTTGGAGGCAACTACCAAGCATGGTCCAAGTATGCAAGGACCCTAATCTCTCAGCTCCATTAATTTTGAATGCATTTTGGACATACACATTTCAGTTCCATTCCCTCAGAACCACCAAAAAAGTGGTCTAACAGCCACTCTGTCCCTTGGTCCCACAGCGGTCTCTAACCACAACAGAGCATGCTCATGATTCTGGAAGCTGGATCAATGACATGACCTTTCCATTTCAGCCACAACCCAGAATCTGAAGGGAATAAATAAGGAATTTACATATAATCGGATGTTTTGAGATGCATTGAAATGGTTTATTCTATGCTGTTCCCAAGGGGAATAAGGACGGAGAAAGTCAGTGTGTGCCTGGACAGAAAGTATCTCCTTACTGCAGGCTATGGGTGATGTCAGGTTAGTACCCCAGCAGATATACGCCCTCCTGGCGACAAACATGCCAATAAGAGGGTAGGTCGACTGTACGAAAAAAGGAACTGAGAATGCACCAAGGGACATGACTGGCACTGCAGCGTGCATTTCAATGGATCAGCCCCTATCACTTCATTTTGCTAAAAACATACTGTACTTAAAGAGGGACAAAGGGAGAAAGATTTCCTAATCCCTGGGGCATCTCAATTTGGCATACCCACGCTGTGTGAAACCCCCGTGATCACCAGTTGTACTCATGTAACCAGCAATCCCACTGCTCATGTGCGGCCTTGGCTGCATCCCCACTATGCATTCACCTGTCCTGACATCAGGTCAACTAATAAAAAGCATGAATGGAGCGCAAGCACCGACTGGCAAGCAATCCGCACATTCGCTGTGGGCTTGTCAGAAGGTGAGTTTTTATGGTCGAACCCTAAGGAAACGCACAGGGTGCCATTCCAAATCGGGATGTCCCCACTGGGGAGGACCAACATCCAGTAGAGTGAAAATACTGGGTGTTCCATTTTAAGTAAATCTTATTTTTTTACAGAAGAAATTTAAATGGCCGAAAACAAGCCGGGAGTTAGTAGAGTCATCTTAATTCGTACTAGTAGCAAGAGAGGCCTCTTGTGTTCCGAACACGATCTATTACTACAAAGTTAAGCAAACTGCGCAACTGGCGTCTTTTCATAGCACAAGGAATATCCTGCTTTGGATAAGCATCGAAGCAGTACATGGACCCCCGCTTCAGAATCGATAATATACTTTGGATTCCCACTCAATATGAAGGACACATTACTGATCCTCACCTGAATCATTCCCTACTTATATAGGATAAGATCATTTTTTTTTATTTCCTTATTTACACATCCTCTCTCTCTTTCATAAACCCATGTTTATGGCGGCCCAGGAAAATGCCCTTATTTTCCAGAATTGGCAGGAGCAAGGGATACTTAGGGTAATTATTTGTGTTGCTGCTGAGGGTATTGAGCCCTTTTCCTCTTTGATATCTTCTGACGACCTTCCACATAACGAGGTTTTTCGTTACTGCAGATCAAGCACCTTTTGCAAACTCTGACCAGACACAAAATTGATATAGGACAGCTGACATAGTTTGAATCTAGATGTCTTAAGCATCCAAGAGACCGGGGATGATTTCAGAAATCTTACAGGCTCTGTCTTCAGTCTCCTCCACCTTAGATTAGCAAATGGGAAGCTGATTCATGGAAGACATTCGGAGACAGGGCTGGATCCAAATGTGAGTTCCCAGAAGAGTTCACCATGTGTCACAACAGAATGGAATGGAAACGAATGTAAAACTAATAATTAGGTTATTATTTGGTCCCGGAGAGGATAGCTAAAGTGGTCCCCGACTATCCAGCGTCATATTTTAAAGGATGTGGGAGTACCGGCTGGCCAAGAGGTTCTGAATAAGGGTCTATAAATCCATTTATAAAGTACTAGGATGTTCGATAACAAAGTACCCTTGTGAGGCTCTGTCAAATGGCAGACTTCACAGCTGCAGTAAGTCAGAGCGGAAGCTACTAGGTCACATGTTTACGGCTGCCAAGAAGGTGATCGTGAAGTCTTGGAAATCCCTGATCTTCTCTTTCATTGAATATAAAAACAAAGTGAACTTTATCATGTGCCAAGTAAAGATGGTAGCAATCTCCCAGGATACTATGACCAAGTTCCTCATGGCCTGGCCTCCATGGCTAGACCATTATATGCCATCTGATGAGGGGGGGTCAGGTGGTGTTTCTGTGAGGCAGCTCATCAGGGATATCCCCCTTTACCATACCTAAACCTATGTACATACCCTCCCTCACCTTTCTTTCTCCCCCCCCCCCCCCACACTTTTTAATTTTTTTTAGCACTTTTTTCTCCTAGTTATCCTTTGCGCTTTCCCTCTTTCAGACTTCTCTCTTCTTTTCTTCTACTTTGGCTACTTTCCACTTCTTAGCTTTCTTCCTTTCTTTGCTTTGCTCTTTTGTCCTCACTTGCGATTAAAGACGATTTCAACTCCTCCCGGGTTTAAGGGGTTTGCATTATTCCTGATAGTGGCTTACATTGTTATCGAACATGCAGAACTCTCCAACTCTAATGGTTATAATATTCAATAGGAGCAGATCTTCCGCAAGGCATATATTTGATAGCCTACATTTGTTCCAACTGTTTTGAAATGTGGATAAGACTTCTGTAATTGTATGCTATAGCTGTACTATAACTTACAAAACAATAAAAATCTTTGAAAAGAAAAAAAAAAAAAAAACAAGGTGGGACACACTGCACAGAATCTTGAAGGGCAAGGCGACTTTCGATGGAAGTGTTTATTATTTTGGGCCAAAAGGATGTACTGAGCTAACCTAGTATTTTTTTTTCATTTGTTCCTAAGTTATCAAATTTTGAGTTTTATGGAACAGTTTTCCGTACCTGCAATCTGTTGCTATTGGCAACGTACACCAAGATGAGAGAAGCGTGTCCTGTACACACAGAACACTGATGCTATGGCCACTGCTGGTGAGGAAGCTCACTCAACCTTACACATGCCCAGCAGCAGTGTTCCGAGCAACTACCTGCAATTGCTTCCATAAAACACACATTTCCTAACATTAGGAAAAATAAACACTTTCAAAAATGCCACTGAAAGCGGGCTTGCCCTTTATGCTTCTGTGCAGTTAGGTTAGGGGAAGGAGGGGTGGGGGGAAGGTGGTCTGTCACCCGGTTATGAAGTGATCAGGCCAGTTTTATTGTTTTAATGCCCAAATCAGTCTTAGCTCAAGGGTAGGAAGGCGTTACAGGGGAAGGAGGTAAAAAACTCATGGACTTACTCTTTAATTTCTCTTTTCCACTTGTTGTCTATTTTACCTTCTCTATGTCTTCCTCTTTTTTTCTACTTTCCCTCCTTCTCTTGTTGTTCTTACACCTTCCCTTCAGGGATAGCGCCGCTGTGTGAAACTCTCAGGGTTGTCAGTAATTACACTCACCTCTCCTGTCTGCTCCCATGCCATTTTTTTATGCTTGCTTCCATGTAGCTGAACCATGCTCCACCAACCAGAGTCAAAGCCAAGCCAGCTGCACCACCCAAAGTACTCTGACAGGGAGGAGGAGGATGGGGGGGGGTATTGGTTTTGTGTAACAACCTAAATTAGGGTGACCCAATGTGTGAAGTTGTGGTCGCCTCATTCCCAGCATACCTGAAGCAGGAGCACTTGGAACAAAAGACAGCAAGCCGTCCTGCAAAGGTCACATGGCACTCTTGAGAATAGCGAATCGGCGATCTCAAAAGTGCCAGGGGCTTCAACTGGGGTGGGAAGGGCGATGGGGGGCCCAGGGAGGGCTTTATACCACTTTACATGTGAATGTACTGTATGTGAGTATTTGGGAGGGGAACATTCTGAAATCTTGCACTGGGCAAAACAAATAGGGCAGACACTGATGACTGAGTCATCTGATCAGATTAAATTCCCCGACGCCCCATGTAACCCTCACCCACACCTCATCTGCACTGCAACTCATTATAGATGGGAATATGGGGGGCATTCTAAAATCTGGAAGAGGTCAACAGCAATGGCCAGGGTGAGGCTATAAGTTATCTGAACAGCTTGAATTCCCTGATGCCCCATGTAACCCTCACCCACACCTCATCTGTGTGCACCACAACTCATTATAGATGGGCATATGGTGGTAAGGGGGGGGCATTCTGAAATCTTGCAGAGAGCAATATTTTACATGAGGTCAGCATTGACCGGGGTGAGGCTATAATGCAACGACCACAAGTCATCTGAAAAGCTTAAAATCCCTGATGCCCCATGTAACCCTCACCTCATTCTAAATGGGCATATGGGGGGGGGGCATTCTGAAATCTTGCAGAGGGTAACATTATACATAGGGTCAGCATTAGCCAGGGTGAGGCTATAATATGATGACCACAAGTCATCTGAACAGCTTGAATTCCCCGATGCCCCTTGTAACCCTCACCCACACCTCATCTGTGTGCACTGCAACTGATTATAGATGGGCAAATGGGGAGGGGAGAATTCTGAAATTCTAAAATCTTGCAGAGGGTAACATTATACTTAGGGTCACCATTGGCATTGGCCAGGGTGAGGCTATAAATTTGACAACCACAAGTCATTTGAAAAGCTTGAAATCCCTGATGCCTCATGTAACCCTCACCTCATCTGTGTGCACCACAACTCATTATAAATGGGCATATGGGGGGGGGGGGCATTCTGAAATCTTGCAGAGGGTAACATTATACATAGGGTCAGCATTGTCCAGGGTGAGGCTATAATATGGTGACCACAAGTCATCTGAACAGCTTGAATTCCCTAATGCCCTGTGTAACCCTCACCCACACCTCATCTGTGTACACTGCAACTGATTATAGATGGGCATATGGTGGGGGCATTCTAAAATCTTGCAGAGGACAACTTTTTACATAGGGTCAGCATTGGCCAGGGTGAGGCTATAATGCGATGACCACAAGTCATCTAAAAAGCTTGAATTCCCAGATGCCCCCCGTAACCCTCACCTCATCTCTGTGCACTGCAACTAACTCATCATAGAGGTGATAGATAGAACTGATCACTGCTCACCTTCCCTTTTCTGCTGAGCTCAGCACTCCACCATCACAGGTGTAACACACACATATATCACACACATTGTGCACCTCCATGAAAGATGACGGCACATTATAAGTAAACAATTATAATAATAATATTTACTAGATAAGAACAAACACTGACTTTGCACAACTCAAGTGTTGCTGACCACCAAGCATTCCTAGGGAAATCACTATCCTATAGGGGTGTAACTAGAATGCTACACAATCAACCAGTATGTGTATTGTTATATTAATATTAGGATTTTTCAAGAGAGGGACATTTAGGCCTGACCTGGCAGTCCTTATTATTCCTAGTATAGCTTTGGTACACCTGAGTGGTGGTCCCCTCTTGTGCCAGCACCAGGTTATAGGTGTGAGCTGAGCAGTGCAGAGCTATTTGTGTTGTCATATTAATAATATTGTTAGCCTTTAGTTATAAAAAGATCAAAACACTAATGTAAACTAAACCTGGGGTGTTAGGACCCACCATGGATTATAAAGGATTATATATACAGTATATACATAAAACACACTCCTATATGCGGTAACAGATGGCCAGCACAGGAGATGGAGGAATTGAGCCAATAGCATGCAGCACTCTGCAGAGGCTGGCTTGTGATTGGCTGCAAGCCTTCCTAAATAAGCCCCTATGCAGCCGCAGCATCCTGTGGTCCAGGCAGCAGCAGGCTGTGGCATCATTCCCGCCCAGCAGCCATCTGCAGTGTCCTGGCTCCATACACACACACAGCCCGGGGGCTCCGCTCACCAGTCCGCGCTCTCCCGGTGTCCATCCTTCCTCCAGCAGCACAGGGGCCGCTCTGTCCCGTCAGCTCCCCGGGAGACGCAGGCGCACATGTGCCCGGCTCCTCTCCGCAGCCCTCTCACGGCTCTCACCGCCGCTGCTTGTCCGCCCAGCAAACACTTCCAGCACCGCCCACCTGCCGTCATGAATATTCAACAGGGGGCGGGCTTTGATCTTTAGCCTACCAACGCCCCGCTGCTGCATGGCTGCGATAGAGCGAGCGCCTCACTCACCCCAAAGCAGGACAAATATATATAATGTAAGTAGAGCCGTTTTGCTTTCCGAATAAATGATTTCTAATAAAAAAAAAACACAATGAAGTAATTTTATTTATAGTGAACCAAAACCCAGGATTTTCAGTATCCCGGGTTTTGGTTCTTGCCTCCAGGGCCAGGGCTGTATTTCCCATTAGGCAACCCTAGGCACGTGCCTAGGGTGTAAACCTGTAGGGGGGGGGGGGGGGCGCTGCCCTTACTACTGTAGAAAAGAAAAGAAATGAAAACTCCCATAGCCGTAACATTAATGCCTCTTAAAGTGGACCAACACCCTCCCATGATCGGCCCGGGAATCTATAAGATTCCCGGACCGATCAGCTCCCTGACTGCGGGGCACCCCCCAGAAACCCCTAAATCCCTACCTGCTCCTCAAACCAGCGGCACCCGCCGCCGCCTCCCGCGCATCCCTCTAGCAGGACGCGCACACGCGTTGGCCGTTTGTGAATGGCCGGCGTGCGCCCTGTAAGAGTGACGTGCGGGAGGCGGCGGCAGGCGCGCTTTCTTGTCCATCGCTGCCTCCCGCTTTTCCGCCAGCGAGGATTGGCTGCAGCGGTCACGTGGGAGCGGGGAGAGGTGAGTTTTTGGGGCTTTCTGGGGGGTTTCACACAGTGGAAGTGGACCAAAACCCAGGATAGTTAAAATCCTTGGTGTTGGTCCACTTTAAAAAGATTCCCCCCCCAGAGACAGAAGGATACAGAGTGTGTTTGTGAAGTGGGGGTGAGGGTGCAATGGGTTGGACTGCTGTGGTCATGTGACTCCTGTATGTCAAATTTATGGAAAGATGGAACATACGTCTCAGCATTTCCCACTTTGTGCCCCCTCCCTCCTCCTCACATATACTCTGCATCTAGCCCATTGCACCCTCTCCCACTCTTTTTATGGACCTTTTTTTAGAATCTAACTTAAAAAAGGGGGGACGCAAGCACCATGAACACGCCTAGGGCACCATGAACACCAGATATGGCCTTGCCCAGGGCACCCCAATCAGGCGTGTCCCGCTTGTGTGAAACCCCCCAGATCCGCTGCCGCTCATCCAATCAGGGCACTCAGCTCGAGCCCCTTCGTCCAGCAGCTTGCCTATTACGAGCGGATCTGAGCGCGCTGGTGGGTGAATCCCCCGCTACCCTCTAACGGAGCGTGCCTGCACCGGCTATTCACAAATGCCTGGCGCGAGTACACGCCCTGCTAAAGGGATAGCGGGGATGCGTCCCGTGCTCATGCATGCGCTGTTGGACCAGGAAAGAAGGCGAGTTTCCGAGCGACCTGGGGGGTTTCACACATCGGGGCATCCAGGGGGAAAGAATCCAGCGGCCCTGGAATCTTATAGATAGGGGCGTGGGGCGATGTGTGTAGTAGGCAGGGCGCAAGGGGCGTGAGCCCCGGGGCCTACACCACTTGCCCTGCAGAGGGGGCCTCCACCATCCTTTGGGTTAGGGTCTGGTTCAGGAGGCTTTCCAGTCTTTGGTCTGACGGGCCGTGGGGCCGACAACAAAGCTATCGGTGGCAGTGGGGGCGCGCCTGGGCTAGCCTTTGTAGCCAAAGCCACCACAGCGCAGGACGGAGGGTCTAGAGCAGCAAAGCCGCCGTCAGCAACACTACAGTGATGGGTGAGTGCAGAGCTGTCACTGCACATAAGCCACCAAGCACAGCCGCTGGCAGCTCAATGCTGTGAACTGTTTTCTGCTGGACCAGCCGGGCGACTACACTACCCCCCACCCAGAATGGCAAAGCAGGAGTTCCCGAGCAGCACGCACCCGCACAAGGGTGGCACAAAGGACTCCATCTGACATTCCAGTAAGTAGCTGGGTGCCAGACAATCACCAATCACTTACTTGGCTGGACTATTATTTTAAAGGAAAAAATACTGTATCTGGGGCCTCCACTAGATTTTGTGCCCAGGGGCCTTCACCACACTTAATCCGGCCCTGGTAGTAGGAGAGGTGTCCAGCGGTGTATAAAGGCCTCACAGGGCCACATAGAAAAAGTCATAGCGCCCCTGTAAGCAAGGTAAGTATGCCTTGTTGTTTTTGTACGTTTTTCTGTGATTGGTAGGAAGCACCCGGCTGGGATGCTGTTGCCGTCGCCACAGGCCGCTAGAACTGGTACAGGTTGATTTCTTAACCCTGCACTCCGCTCATGACGGGTTCAGCCATGCGGTGGTCATGGTGGACCACTTTTCCAAATTTGTGGTTGTTACCCCCACCCGAGATCAGACGGCTGAAACCACAGCCAAAATGTTCTGACGGGATCTTATTCTACACTATGGGTGCCCTGAGGCTGTATTTGATGCCTTTTCAAGCAGCTGTGTCCATTGCACCAGCTAAAGAAGTCTAGGTCTTCCCCATATCACCCTCAAGGAAAGGGACGTGTCAGCGATTTTATTGCACTTTAATTCAACTCCTGAGGACTTTAGAGAGAGAAGCAGGAGAACTGGCGGAGGTGGTAGTGGAGATGGTGTGGCCATAAAACCATTTAGTTCACTCCCATACCAAACGTACTCCGTATGTTTTGTTTGGACTAGAGGAGCATTAGAGGTGGTCTTTGGTACCACTGGAACCGAGGAGCAATGGCCCCCCGGGGACCTGGATAGGTCAGCATAGGAAGCTTTTAGAATATGCTAATCAAGTGCTCCAGAGGAAAAAGGACTTGAAGGGGGTGGGAGCCCACCACGTAGTAGAGAGGTGCCCCTGGCCCCCAGAGATTAGGTGTTGTTGGGAGTGAAAGGACTCGCTCTAGGGAGAAAGCTAGGCCCTTTATGGAATGCCCTGGTATAGCGACTGGAGGTCGGAATGGTGGAGGTGGGAGGAGTGTAATCGCACCCATGAGACTTAGTGGGCTGGCCCTCGGGTGGTGCATAGGTCCCTGCTGAAAAAGATTGGGGATGCCCCTACAGCAGATGGAGTGGTTAGGTGTCAAACCCCGGGAACACCTGTCTTTTGGTGAGTTCACAACCCCCAATCTCTGCAGCTAGTTTCACCTATAGTCAGGGCGCTTTAAACGTCTCAATGGACACGATTGCCCCCAGGACTTGATAGCTCAAAGGTTGTAAACCCTCAGGGGTGAAGTTGGATGAACCGAAGGTAAGACTGGGGGTTATCAGGTAAGCTGAGGTTACACACAGAAAAATAGTTCTTATGATGGCAGCTCCAAGGGAGAGACACGGGAATGGTCAAGGAACATAGAGGCAAGCTAGGTAGGCAATTGATAATCACACAAGAGTCTCATAAGCACCCAGCTACACGCTATCACGGGGAATGATTGAGTGACCTGGGAATACTTTTATAGAGCATGGGTGCAGAAGGTTGCACAGGGAGGAACTGAGCTCATTGGTTCACTAATAACATATGGGCTGATTGCCCAGATTAAACCTTTAGGGCTTTTCACCCACAGTAACCTTTGGGCTCATTGTCCCTCTAAACTAACCTCTGGTGGCCACACTGATTGCAGCGCCGCCAGAGGGCATAAGTCAGTTTTGTCCGCGAGGAGCAGGGGAAGCAACGAGGAGAGAAGGAGGCGGGCGTGCTCAGCGCCGCTCGAGCTGACGCTGCCCGAGCCGGCATCCGCCGCTGATGCGGCTGCCAGGCTGAGGCCACTCCGGAACCTCTGCCCAAGTGGCGGAGGGGGTACCCATTCAGGAAGTTGCATCCCCCTTCGGCAATCTACTCACAAAGAGTGGGGTCAATGCACCACTCCTAACCAGGATCCTAATTTTGTATGGAATAGAATTGTTAAAAATTGCTGGGAAGGGTGAAGGGGCCACCCTCATCAGTCCCTTGTTGCCTTGTTGTTATTTTTGTATGTGTGATTGGTAGGAAGTGCGCGGCTGGGGTGCTGTCACCTCCATTTTGGTCCAGGGCAAATGGACCTCTGCCAGCTCGCAAGAACATGATGAGGAGAGGGGGAGAAGAGCCAGGAAGTTTGGAAAGTGGGAGCCATGAGGGGACCTTGGGAGGTGAGGGCTGCGGACACAGGACAAGTTCGCCTTGGAAAGTTTTGAGGAGCTTCACCAAACGCCATAGAAGGCAAGTGTGCTCCATCTCTCCCCGGGTAACGTTACAGTGTGATGGTCTGTGGCTTGTCGGAACCCTAAAAGTACTCCTACAAGGAACTGTTAGGCTGCATCCCATTGAAGCCGTTTGTGTGACAACCGGTAATAAAAGCTATGGACATTATTGAACAGAACTTGATGTACCCCCACGTGTGTTTCTTATTTCAGTTGAGGGACAGCGCGGATGCAGCCCAGGCATGAGGCGTGGGATTGCCAGCAAGGTCACTATAACTGAATGCGGGGATTTCACACATCTGGACATTACAGATGGGGATGCCCCAGGTACAGAAGTGCAGCTGTAATGAGAACTGCGTGAGGCAGCTGTCTTGGGGAGGGAGGCGGCAATCGCTGCACCTGTTTTCTGTTATTATTTTCTTACTATCTTGTTAGTGGTTAAAGAGGAACATTGGCAGGACTTTGGATTTAAAAGGAGTTAACTCCACAGACTTCCTCTGCCTGCCCCCCCTACCTCTCCGGTTCACTAATTGGGCTATTTGTGTTCACCTCATTGTGCAACACAAAATGCTTTGAAGCACCCCACATCCCCACCACCGATTGGGTAATAGAATAACTGCTGATGCTGCATCCCCAGCTTTCCTCTAGTTGGGCAAGTGCTCCCATTCCATGCCTGTCTTCTTGGCTGGGTACAGGAGCACTCCTCAGCTAAAGGGAAGAGGGGGGCGCGGCTACAGGCAGCATGGGATCCCGGTAAAGGTCAGTTTTTTGGGTGACACAGGGGGTTTAATACAGTGGGGCATCCCGAATTTGGGCTGAGCTGCATGGGGTTTGCTCCACTTTAAATAAAGTGTAGGGCAGGGCCCCCCAACCTGTAGCTTGGGAGCCACATGTGCCTCGTGGACCCCTATTGTGTGGCCCACCAATTGTCAGCTAGACCCCAACACTAGCAGAGGTCTAGCGCACTGATGAGGCTGGGGGGGGGGGGGGTATCATATCACCCAGGGTTGGGCACTGTCAGCGCCATGGATGGGCTTATCGGTCTCAGCAGCTTCCAACGTTGAAGGATGTGGGGGGGAGTGGCAGCTGGAAACAGCTGTAAGTAACTTACCTCAGCCCCGTGAGCCCCGTTCTTCCTTGTGTCACTGATAATTGTTACATCATTGCGTTGGGCTACATTTGGCACTGTTTGCTGTTTAGTACTGTCCTAAACTGTCCCTTTTTAAATTGAAGCAGAAATGGCAGAGATATCAGGGTACACAGGTTCAGCCAATGACATTCTCTTTTTCATCCTGTCCCTCAAAAAGCTCAGCAGAGCGGGTGTCGGTCTCCTCGCCTTTCCTCGCTCTTCTATTGCACGCCGGCGTGCTGTCAGATCTCCATCGCTGTCTGTGTGCAGCCGCAGACGTGCACGCTTGGGTGTTTGTACACGTTCTGGCTCTTCATCCGATGCACTGCTCAACAGCGCCACCTGGTGTTCAGCACACTGCAAGTGCACGAAGCCTAGGGCATAAGCTCTTGGGCTTGCTTTTTACTTCTGGGTTTCCCTTGGTCTCAGTGGAGAGGAAGTGACCTCACTCATTCTCTGAGATGTCTCTCCCTGCTTTATTGACAGCACTATTAAAATGAACAGCTGGCCAGTTTTTATTGCTGTGTTATCAGCTAAGTTCCTGGATTCTGTTTTCCTGTGTCTCCTGATTTCCTGGATTGACCTGGCCTACTCTTGGATTAACACTCAGATTTCATGTTTTGAACTCAGATTTATTCTTTGGACTTTGCCTGTTTGCTGCCAGCCCCTGAACTCGGATTTATTCGTTGGACCTTCCCTGTCTGCCGCCAGCCCCTGAATTCTGATTTGTTCTTTTTTTTCTGCTCAGCCCTATCCATTGTTGTAGCCAGGAAGCTTGACAGTGGAACAAGATTGTTGGTCCCTCCCTCCGCCAGCCTCTCCCTCTGCCTCCTCCTCCAGATTCATCATATTGCTGTCAGCGCAAAGGCCGCCAATTTTGCTGATTATTGTGTAGCATCACAGATCCAAAGGCCATGCCCACTTGCTTCAGAAGAGGAATCCTATAGTAATGGATATTTTCTTCATTTCTTCTTCAATATAAACATAGAAAACATTGTAGGACAGTGGCAAATGTAGCCCAACAAAATGGTGTAACCTTCGCCTGCTGTAGCACTTTAAGATATTAGCCCTCCATATTAAAAAATATTAAAAAATGAATTCCATCTTTCTGGTTGTGATAATCCCCTTTGCAAATAATATTTGTTACATGTGTCGGAGTGTTACACTGATGGTATAGAGCAGACCTGGGCAATGTACGGCCCGCGGGCCGTATACGGCCCTTTGCTAGGCTCTTACCGGCCCGGGCTGAGCTGGCCAGTAAGAGACGCAGAGGAAGGGAAAACATGCCAGACTCGACGAGCCGAGTGGCCGATCGGCTGCTGCTTAACTTAGGTGATCGCCTGTGTACAGTGTGAGAGGCTTAGGTTAAGCAGCAGCTGATCGGCCGCTCGGCTCGTCGGGTCTGGCACATTCTCCCTTCCTCTGAGGAAGCCAGACCCGATGAGCAGGTGATAGAGACCTGGGGACTTTGGAAGGACAGAGTAGGAGCTCCAGAGCATCAGTAAGTCTGCTCAGAAAGATTATGTCGTTTGCTTGTGTTTTCCCTTCCTGCCTGCTGTCTCTTTTTCACCATGTACCTGCCCACCATGCTCTCACCATGTCCCCTTCCTGCTGTCCACCATGCTCTCACCATGCCCCCTTCCTGCTGTCCACCATGCTCTCACCATGTCCCCTTCCTGCTGTCCACATGCTCTCACCATGCCCCCTTCCTGCTGTCCACCATGCTCTCACCATGCCCCCTTCCTGCTGTCCACCATGCTCTCACCATGCCCCCTTCCTGCTGTCCACCATGCTCTCACCATGCCCCCTTCCTGCTGTCCACCATGCTCTCACCATGCCCCCTTCTTGCTGTCCACATGCTCTCACCATGCCCCCTTCCTGCTGCCCACCGTGCTCTCACCATGCCCCCTTCCTGCTGTCCACCGTGCTCTCACCATGCCCCCTTCCTGCTGCCCACCATGCTCTCACCATGTCCCCTTACTGCTGCCCACCATGCTCTCACCATGCCCCCTTCCTGCTGCCCACCATGCTCTCACCATGCCCCCTTCCTGCTGTCCACATGCTCTCACCATGCCCCCTTCCTGCTGTCCACCATGCTCTCACCATGCCCCCTTCCTGCTGTCCATCATGCTCTCACCATGCCCCCTTCCTGCTGTCCACCATGCTCTCACCATGCCCCCTTCCTGCTGTCCACATGCTCTCACCATGCCCCCTTCCTGCTGCCCACCGTGCTCTCACCATGCCCCCTTCCTGCTGTCCACATGCTCTCACCATGCCCCCTTCTTGCTGCCCACCGTGCTCTCACCATGCCCCCTTCCTGCTGTCCACATGCTCTCACCATGCCCCCTTCCTGCTGCCCACCGTGCTCTCACCATGTCCCCTTCCTGCTGTCCACATGCTCTCACCATGCCCCCTTCCTGCTGTCCACCATGCTCTCACCATGCCCCCTTCCTGCTGTCCACCATGCTCTCACCATGCCCCCTTCCTGCTGTCCACCATGCTCTCACCATGTCCCCTTCCTGCTGTCCACCATGCTCTCACCATGCCCCCTTCTTGCTGTCCACCATGCTCTCACCATGCCCCCTTCCTGCTGTCCACCATGCTCTCACCATGTCCCCTTCCTGCTGTCCACCATGCTCTCACCATGCCCCCTTCCTGCTGTCCACCATGCTCCCACCATGCCCCCTTCTTGCTGTCCACATGCTCTCACCATGTCCCCTTCCTGCTGCCCACCGTGCTCTCACCATGCCCCCTTCCTGCTGTCCACCATGCTCTCACCATGTCCCCTTCCTGCTGTCCACATGCTCTCACCATGCCCCCTTCCTGCTGTCCACCATGCTCTCACCATGTCCCCTTCCTGCTGTCCACATGCTCTCACCATGCCCCCTTCCTGCTGTCCACATGCTTTCACCATGCCCCCTTCCTGCTGCCCACCGTGCTCTCACCATGTCCCCTTCCTGCTGTCCACATGCTCTCACCATGCCCCCTTCCTGCTGTCCACCATGCTCTCACCATGCCCCCTTCTTGCTGTCCACCATGCTCTCACCATGCCCCCTTCCTGCTGTCCATCATGCTCTCACCATGCCCCCTTCCTGCTGCCCACCATCCTTACACTTTGCCCCAGCTGATATGAGCTCTCCTTCCAGACTGCCAGAAGCCAAGGGCTTCTCTGATTGGCTGGGAAATTATCACATCAGAACGTTTGAAGTGGACCAAAACCCTGCTTTATCAGCCCGGGAATCTTATAGATCCCCTCCCCGCGGGGCATCCAAAATCGGGATGCCCCGCTGTGTGAAACCCCCAGGTCGCCCATAAACTCACCTTCTTTCCCAGTTCAACGGCGCATGCACGAGCTGCGGCCGCATGCCCGCTATCCCTCTAGCAGGGCGCGTGCCTGTGTCGGCCATTTGAGAATGGCCAGCGCGGGCGCGCTCCCTGTTAGAGGGAAGCTCAAGATGCAGCCGCCAGCGCACTCAGAGCCGCTGAGCTTAGACGTCGCTTAGACGCCCATAGCTCAGCGGCCCTCCACAATATTTTTAGTTTCTCATGTGGCCCCATGGAAAAAATAATTGCCCACCCCTGGTATAGAGGATGCAGGATAATGACAATGACCTGGATGTCTTGTTTCCCCAGAATAGAAATATCGGCTGTAATAATGAGCATGTGTATTTCATTTCCTTGTGTTATGTTGTGGGGCAGAGGTGAGCAATCTGCAGTTTCTCATTTCTTGAGTACTGTAGATACGTCCATGTATGGAACTGCAGGACTGTTAATAAAAAAACATTATTGCCATCTCCTGGGCTACGATGCAAGAATCATGCCTACATCAATAGGACTGACAGAGAGTCGGGCCCCGGGAATAAGACAAGACTGTATTTCCCTTTAGGCAACCTTGGCCTGTGCCTAGGGTGGCCACATGTAGGGGGTCTGTAGCGCCGAAGGTCATAGGCGCTTGTATCCTGGCATGGCCAGAAGCCAGCAGTTTGGCCTTCAACCCATTGGGCCCCCAGTCCCTGTGCCTGCGGATAGCCTTGGAAAGCCCCATGTCATTTTTTTTAAACAGAAATGCAAATGAAAAAAAAAAGCATGAAAAAATGTCAAATGCATTTATTTTTGGCAGCAAAACACAAACTCCAGCTGCAAGCCTTTAAAGCAGAACAAAACCCTTGAAATTTAAAAGATTCCAAGGCCGGTTGCTGGCTTTCCCCCGCAGCATCCCGAAATGGCATGCCCCACTGTGTGAAACCCAGGAGCCAACAGTGCATGCACAGCCTTTCATTCAATAACTACTCTCATCCAATGACTACGTCATTCGGCAGGTAGCTCTCATTGTTTTCTCTTTTGGCAAACGGCTCTCATTGACTTTAGTGGGGAGTGCGCGCAGCCATTCAGATAGGCTGGGGCTCCCCATTAAGTCAATGAGAGCCATTTTCCAAAAGAGGTAAAAAGAGCAAACGGCATCCTTGAAACACAGAAGAGGTGAGTTGTTTGGGGCTTTGCGGGTTTCACAAAGCGGGGCATCCATGGAGGAGGCAAGTCAGGACTTGACATGCCCCCTCTATTGCAATGAATATAATACCAATGACCAGTCACTCTACCTGAGGGCAGGATGCTAGGCAGATCAACCACTGGAGGCATGAGGCAGCCTGTTGTATCCTTGATCACCTTAAACACGACACGACGATTAAAGTCCCCAGTTTCCTCCCTGGAATTTAACCCAGAGCTGGGCACTCCTAACGCCCCCGTGGG
Organism: Gastrophryne carolinensis; assembly: GCA_027917425.1. NCBI lineage: Eukaryota > Metazoa > Chordata > Amphibia > Anura > Microhylidae > Gastrophryne > Gastrophryne carolinensis. The sequence goes on from CM051239.1 coordinate 369,440,143, forward strand.
AGACGGTTGTTCCTCCTCCCCTGTCAGCTCACAGCTTACAAAGTCCAGAAACTATTTTGGGGCATAACTTTTGATAGGAAGATCCTAGAATGCTGTTCCTAGTATTGAATGATTCCTCAGATGTGGTGCACCTGAAGAGTCCAAAGCCAGCCATGGATCTGAGTTCTCCATAACATGGTCCCAGTGCTAGCTACCTTGATGAAGGACCTATGTATGGATGTGTCTGGGCCTCTGGGTTTTGAATTTGTATTTGACTTATGGCTAGGGTGATTAGTGGCCCAGAAATTCCAGGTACTGCACTGGTGCCGGATTGACTGGTGATGCCTGTAAAGCTTCCCTGCCGGGTGTCCTTTTTAGTTCCCCTCTGTCTAGCGAAGGTGTGAGTGGGACCAGCCCCCTGCTTTGGAGTCAGGGCCTCTTGATGTGAGCCCTACCAATCTAAGATATACTGGCTTGTTCGTATATGGGCTTCTTCTTCCTGAAAGAGCTTTTGTTAAAGTCGTCTTTTTGAGACAGTAGTTAAGGTTGTTAACAAGGTTTCCTTTAATGAGAAGGGAGCCTGGGTGTATCTGAAATGAAATATAATATTTCTCATAGGCCTCAGTATCTTTTTGGCATCTCAGTATATGGGGCCCGCAGTGTTTCCTGCCACTTGTATTCTAGAAGTGAATTATGAGAAAAGCAGGCGCTCATATTGCCAGTGAATATTTTATAACAATATAAAATGACAAGAGAGTTGTTTACTTGATGTAAATAATTGAATTCCTAAAGCTGAGCATTTGGGAGAAGTGGAAGTAAGTAACTTGCAGGCACTTAGCATGAATCAAAAAAACATTTCTGGATCTTCTCAGAAAGGAAGGAATAATTTAATTATCCACTGTCTGTTTTCTGATAATTACAGCAACTGCAGCTGAGCAGAAACACATCACACTGCTGCACACCACTCAGAATCCGGGGATCCTGTTCCAGGTCGCTTGTGAGCCTGTGTGGCTGGCCTTGCTGAGGAGCTCTCAGGTCATGTGACAGACAAAGAAGGCAGCCCCAGCCATTCGGATAGGGAGGCCGGCATGGACTAATAATTCTATACCAATGTGGTGGTGAGAGGCGCTGTCCTAGGCACTTTTACCACTCACGCCCCCTTCTGGTGAGTCAGTGTGTGCACAGGCTACCTCTCCAGCCCCTAAGAAATGCAGCTTAAACCGGACCTTCACCATGATTTATTGAAAAGCCCAAACCCTTAAAAAATGATTCTCCAGCATCTAAAGTTAATATATTTTAAGTTTTTAGCAACTTACTTATTATTCTTTCCCCCACTGGGCTGCAACTCTGTTCAGGAATTTAGGATACAGGCGCCCCATCTTGACTCTGAAGCATCACACTTACTGAGGAGAGTGGGATAAAGTACAGGGGGGAGAGCAGAGCTGGGGTCAGGAAAAGGTCAGTAATCCCAGAATGCAGAGCAGCACAGTCATAAGGCACTTCCTGTTTGCAGGCTGCCTGATGTCCCATGAGCCGCCATCTTGGATGTTTAAAGGCTCATAACATGCAGTAGATGCAGGTAGGATGATTTTTAATGTGAGCAATCTGTATGTACAGGGTGTGGGAAACATATAAGATATGCTCTTATTCAGGGTGAAGGACCGCTTTAAAGAGGAACAACGCCCAATAAAAGTTGCTTGGGTGAAGTTTCTCCCTGGCGGGGCATCCCGATTAGTTACGTCCCACCAGGAAGTACAAATAACCTGATATGGGATCAGGATGTGAGATGCCCCTCTCTGTGTACCTCCACGGATCGCCTGAAAACTCACCTCTTTGCGGTGCCCAAATGGGTTGCTCAGCCAATCAGCAGTGCTCATTCCATTTAGGTTTTCGTTGCTGAACCGAGTTGGCCACATCCGTGCACCTGCCTCAAGCTGCGCATTCGTCAGCACCGCCCGTTCAGGAAAGCCTAGCGCATGAGGTCCTACAGATAGAGGTTGGCCAAGATTGCAGCCTCGGCTCCGAGATGCACAGCGGACACGGACTTGGGTGATCCCGTGTCAATTTGGGGTGCCCATAAAGAAGGTATAGCAACCCCTACAAGAGTCTTAAAAACTCAAGGGGTGTTGCTCCTCTTTAAAAAAAAGTGTATGGGGGGTGCAAGGGGATAAATGCAGACAGTGTAGTGTGCTTGTGTGTATGCAAGGGTGGGATGGCCATAGGGAGTATTTTTGCTGGGTTGCACTGCTTTGGGAGCAGCTGGGATGGCACCTGATCCAGACTATTTGCCTGAATTTACACAGTTTTCTATCCATGTTCTTGCCTTCCAGGTCTCCCCCCTTTACCTGGCCCCATTGTACTGCCCAGCCCATGTTCTGCCCCTTCAAGGCTTATTGTCCCAGTATCATGGCTGTGGGGGTCATACCCACTCCTGACATGGTTTCTGCCCCTACAATACTAAAGGTTCATTTCCATGTCTTTAAAGTTGACGAAAACCCAGAATTTTGACTATCCTGGGATTTGGTCCTTGCTCCCAGGGCACCCCGATCGGGAGTGCCTTGCTGTGCGAAACCCCCCAGGTCGCCAAAACAAACTCACCTCTTCCCAGTCCTACGGTGCATGTGCGGCCACTTGTTTAATCAGCGCACTCGGATCCGCTGACGTCCCTTTGTCTATGCCTTCGTCTAGGGCGGCTCTGAGCGCACTGACGGCTGCATCCCCTGCTACCCTCTAACAGGGAGCGTGCCCGCACCGGCCATTTGCAGATGCCTGGTACAGGCATGCGTCCTGCTAGAGGGATAGTGGGGATGCAGCCGTGGCTCACGTATGAACCGTAGGACTGGAAAAAAAGGTAAGTGTACGGGTGACCTGGGGGGTTTCACAAAGCGGGGCATCTTGATTTTGGATGCCCCTGAGGGAGGGAACCGTTATAAGATTCCCGGGCCGACCCCCGTGGGTTTTGGTCCATTTTAGGATAGGCCATTTCCCTCCCTGTCCATAATCTGCCCCTGCAGTGCTGTAGTCATTGAAGCGCCCTAGGGATGAGGCTCATCATAGGCTTAGCATGGGCTAGCAGTGGCCAGTAAATAGCTGGGCTAATTTTGGCCCCAGTCCACTCGTGCGTGTAGAGTGTGCAGCGTCGCATATAAGCAGACAGGAGTCACATGAACACAGCATTGGAGGCACAGAAATTAGGTCCTGTTGACAGTCATGAGAGGCTCCAGTTGTGATCTGTGTTTTACTCCTTGCGTCCTCTCTGCACTACACTGTCTGCATCTTTCTGAGGCTGGGAGGGTAAATTATGAGGGTGTATTAACCCGCCATCTTCAAGACTTTTTTAAATTTAATATAGCAGTAACGAGGCACTCTACAGCTCACCCTGCAGGTGACCACACTAGACCTAAGCCCTAATTCTGGCCCTAGTGGCAAAACCAGTCTAACAGCCCAATTTTGATAAATCTGGTGTGATAGGTTCCCGATGATGGGGTGAAAGCATGTTAGGGTATTTAATCATTAGAATTAATTTTAAATGGATCATTATTCTATTATTCTATTATTCTAATAGTCTAGTATTCTTTAACCAGTGAACCTACACCCTAAAGGCTACTGTATCCCCTCCCCCATCCTTCCCATTAGTGATGCTGGTCTGCTCAAAAACCCTGGAAATAACAATATCAGGCAGTTTTACTTGTTTTACTAGTACATCTTACCTGTTGCCATTCTGACGTAAGTGTGTCATATTAAAGCGGACCTTCACTCTGAACAAGAGTCTATCTTATATGTTTCCCACACCCTGTACATACAGATTGGCCACATTAAAAATCATCCTACCTGCATCTGCTGCATGTTATGAGCCTTTAAACATCCAAGATGGTGGCTTATGGAAGCCGCCATCTTATCAGGCAGCCTGCAAACAGGAAGTGCCTCCTGACTGTGTTGCTCTGCATTCTGGGACTGCTGACCTTTACCTGACCCCAGCTCTGCTCTGTCTGGGCAAAGCACAGCTATAACCCACCCCCCTGTACCTTATCCCACTTTCCTCTCCTCAGTAAGTGTGATGCTTCTGAGTCAAGATGGCGGCGCCCGTATCCTAAATTCCTGTTGCAGCCCAGTGGGGGAAAGAATAATAAGTTAGTGACTAAAAACGTAAAATATATTCATTTTAGATGCTGGGGAACCGTTTTTTAAGAGTTTGGGCTTTTCATTAAATCACGCTGAAGGTCCGGTTTAAAGATAAATCATACCTCCCAAATGTCCTTGATTTTAAGGGACTGTCCCTCTTTTGAGTCCATGTCCCCTTGTCCCTCATTGTTCTTCTCTGTCCTTCTTTAAAGTTTAATATGCAGATCTGTATCAATAAATGATTCATTTGCCTATTCAAAGTGCTTATATTGTTGTAACTGTTGCACCTGATTCCCTATCCATCAATCACTGAGGAGGTGTGGCTTAATTTAACAACTTTCCCACTCAAAACAAAATGGGGCCACAAAATAGAGATTTGTTACACTTCAAATCACTCCCCTAGTAAAACTAAGACCTAAGATTGGCTGTCGCAGTCATGTGGTTGCCAGTGGCCAGATGCCTAGGGGAACCACGCGGACCACGTGGCCACTGTGGCCAATGGCTGGGCTCAGTTTCGCCAGGAAAGTGATTTGAAAGGTAAGCAGTCTTCATTTAGTGGGCATTACTGAGCAGGGGGGCATCGGTGATCGGGGTGCCCCCATGTGCAGGGTCTCCTGGCAAAAGTATTGTATGCCCCTAGCTGTGTTACAGAGAAGCCCAGCAGCAGCTTCCAGTGCTGCATCCTCCCCACACCCAACACGCCACCGCTGTGCTTGTAAGGAGTTGTGGTGACGGCCACAGGACAACAGAGAGCCGGAAGGCAGCACTTTCCCTGCACATTCCCGGCTGCATCTGTAACAGGGGAAAGGGATTGAAGCCAAGGGTTTACTTCAGCGAGTTTATACCATTTAGGGGCGCTCAGAGCTTACTGTGGGCAATGCTGAGATATGAATCCAGTGCCCCCTGTCTGCCCCTGCACTCAGGGCGAAGGCATGGCTCGTCTGGAGCAAGAAATGCACACACCTGTATGCAACAACTGGGTCATCAGTGGGAGTCCGCTGCCCTGGCCTCCCATTGGCTCATTGTAGGATTGCTCCCTAATGGGGCAGGACAATGGGACAGCCTAACCAATCCGAGACGGTCCTGCCTAAATCGGGCAGTTATTAGATAGGTGAAAGAGGAACATCGGAGACCCTGGAGTCTAAAAGACCCGAGTTACAGTCCCTGGGGCATCCCGAATTGGGATGCCCCGCGGTATGAAACCCTCCCAAACCCCCCGGAACACTCAGCCTCTCCTGGAGCACCTCTAGCCCAGCCATTCTATTTTCTGCATGTTAAGGCCACTGTTAGTGGTACAGCAGGCCCTGCATCACCCCATATTGGGCTCAATCATGCGGAGGGGGCACTGCCCGCTGCTAAAGTAGAGGTACAGTATGGCAATTACCAGTATGGGGAAGCAGGATGCGTGAGGAGGAGGTAACATTTTTCCCTTCCCAACGCCGATAGCTTTGTTGCCAGCCCCGCAGCCCATCAGGTCAAAGACTGAAAAACGTCCTGGACCAAACCATAACCCAAAGCTTGGTGGAGGCATACTTTGCAGGGAAAGTGGTGGAGGCCCCGGGGCATATGCCTCTTTTGCTCCCTCATAATCCGGACCTGTGTACGTTAATACAGTTAATACAGCTTTGCTTTGTGGAAGTTACAGACCTGTTTTGTAAATGTGCCACCTGTGGTGCTATACTGCCAAGTCAATAAAACTGCCTTGTTTAAACTGCAACTGGACTGTATGTGGATTTATTGGTATATAGATTTTGGATTACCATTACATTTAACAGTGATTACTGCTGTTTTGGATTACTTATGTTACTTCTGTGTACTTTGCTGTCACCTGCTGGACAGTTTAGATTCACAGCTTCTTCCTGCATTGTTTGCTATGTATTACATGCCCAGGGATGTCATTTTTAAGCTGTTCCTATGTAGGAGTGGATTAGTAAGGCTGAATGTAACTAAGTCGCTGGCTGCGCCCCTCTGGCTGTGCATGCCCATGCCAGCCATTCTGATGCTGCTGATGTGGTTGCACGCAGCAGTGGGAGGGGTACAGGGGATGCCACCGGCAGCTTCATGGGATCAGAGGCTTATATTGCTGATGGGAATTTCCTTCTGACGTCAGGGGGTTTTGCTGTTTTCGGGTATAAGGATAAACACCTATGCTTTTATATTGCATCATTCTTGGACTGCATCACATGGAGTAGAAATAGGAAATTATTAGTGAAACCACATAACTTTATACCTATTACGCTCTATTACAGACCAAGGCTGGTAGGTCTCATTCTCACACATTAGATCTGTGTTGCCAGAATCTATGCCCCTGCTGAACCTTCTGTGTAACTGGGTATAAAGGAGGGTTCTGGTCCATAGGGGCACGAAATGACCTAAACTATCCCTATGCCATTGGTGAGCCCTGCATTAGAGAGAGATTCAACATTTCATAGCAGAGTTTCATATGAAGGGAGGCAGAGTGTACATAGCTCCATGCCTGATTTTTGGCTTCCTGTAGATCCGTAAAGTGGACCAAAAATCAGCAGGCCCTGGAGTCCACTATGTGAAATCCCCCAGGATGGCCATAAAACGTACCTTTCCATCGATCCCCAGGTGCGTTCACGAAATGCAGTGGCATTACTCCAGCTGTTGCACACTTAGATCATATAGTTTTGGCGCATGTACAACCAGAAGGGAGCGCCCAGCGGGAGGCACTCAGGACGTTATTTATTAATGGAGTGCCGGGTGATGCAATCTTTTCTAATTAGAGAAGAGACAGCATATGCTGCATGAGAGTTATCCCAGGCCCAGAGCTTAAAATACCCTGCAGTGTGAACCCTCCATAAACTTACCTCAACCTGCGATGCCAAGGCACATGTATGGTCTGCATCCGGCATCCCTGCATTGCTTGCCGCACCTGGCAGATTTAAAGTGGACCAAAACCCAGGATTTTGATTGCACCGCAGTATGAAACCCCCAGATCACCGAAGTTAACTCACCTCTAACCAGTCCCATGGCGCACGCGCGGCCACTCGTCCAATCAGCGTGCTGGCGCTGATATCACGCCTTCTAAGACGGCGTCTAAGACCAGCGGCTCCGAGCGTGCTGGCGGCCGCACCCCCCACTTCCCTCTAAAATGGAACATGCCTGCGCCGGCCATTCACAAATGGCTGGTGCGGGCACGTGCCCTGCTAGAGGGATCACGGGGATGTGCCCGCGGCCCGTGCATGCGCTGTTGGAGCGGGTACTCCAGAGAGTTTCACACAGCCGGAGCAATTGATGCTCCGTGGGGGGGGGGGGGTTTGGATGCTCCGGGGGGAAGGGAATCGATTGGTCTGGAAATCTTATAGATTCCCAGGCCAATCAAGCTGGGTTTTGGTCCACTTTAAAAGGCTTAGCCATCCTGATTTGGGATACCTTGCACTGTTAACCCCCCATAGACTTACCCCAACCTGTGATGCCATGGCACATATATGGTCTGCACCCGGCATCCCTGCGGTGCTGGCAGAATTAAACTAATGCTAGCACGAGCAGGAGGGAGCAGGTAATGACACAGGGTGTGTTCCTAAGCCATATTCAGCTTATCTGAGCTTATCTGTGACTTTCTTGCTCCCTACACCATGATCGCTCATGCCTGCAAACATTCTGGGAGATCCCAGATCGAGGTTATAATCTGGCAAATTGCATCGGTGGAGAAGGGGGGCATGTCAAATAGGCTGAGCATTTGGGATGCCCCTGTGTGTGAACCCCCGTGGACAGTGGCGGATTGGGGTAAAAAATCATCCCTGAAATTTACCAGCCCATGGCCGGCCCGAGACATCCTTAGTGAGGCCCCCCAATCATGATGCCGGGGCTATAGCAGGGGCTGGGGTATTTTGGTTTATGGGTACAGTGGGGCTGAGTACAGGGTGCTTAGAGGGAGACTTATGGGGCAGGGATTGAATGAGGGTGTTAAAAGCAGCAACCCAACTAATCCCTATGGCCAGTCTGCCCCTGCCCGTGGATCACCGGTATTCTGCCCATACTCCATGCTCCCATGGCACATGTGGAGGTTTCCAGTCAATTAGAATACATTGAATAAATAGAATACAGCCGCCTCTGCCGGGTACGCTCTCCAGCTGTGTGAGCCCACGCCAGGCATTCAGATAGAATACATCGGGGTAACGCGATAGAGGGTTACCGGGCATCCCACAATGCAAGGGTACCGAGTCGGTAAGTAAACCAGGCAGTTTCACAGTGCGGGGCATCTTTTAGTCGCCAGGGCTTGAGGGTTTTGGTTCCCTTTAACTGAAGGGGGTGGGGGAATTCCAAATTGCCAGTCATTTTTTACTATAAGTCTGAGTGAGAATATTTAATCGAATTAGAAGAAGTGCTTGAATGGAGAAAGCTTCACAACCTAGAATACATTAAGTGCTTTGATTTTTGCCAATGTAAAGCGATCTTGCTCACAATTAGCAGAGTGTAGAAGGCTCTGAGGTCAATTCAATGACACTTCTCCAAACAGAGGAGATCAGACTTTTACTTTTAATTAGAGTCTTATTTATATTATAATCAACAAGACAGTGACCTGTAGCTCATGAGATGTGCTCAGCAGTCTCCATGAACGAGACGAATGTCTGATATTTTATAGGAGAATAAAACAGGAGCCTGCAGTTGCTCAGCACGTCTTTGTTCTGGCTGCATCATTTCTCTGGGTGACATATTGTGATTTATTTATTTACTTTCACCATATTGATCTATTGTTCATCTTATGTGCTCTGGGCCTGCAGTTCATTTATTGCACACATCAAACTGAATGCACAAGCACCAGTCACTGCCCCTCTCCTAAATGCATGAGATGCTCAGGATTTATTGAAGGGTGTGAGCAAATCCCATTTTAAACCCTAAACTGATTAAAATAATATGTGGAGCAGTTTATGTGTGATTGGATTCTTAAAGTGGACCAACACCCAGGATTTTCACTATTCTGGGTGTTGGTCCACTTCCGCGGGGCACCCCGATCACTGTGTGAAACCCCCCAGAAAGCCCAAAAAAACTCACCTCACCCTGCTCCTACGGCGCATGCGCGAGCGCTCCGATAATCAGCGCGGACGGACAAGCTGGAATATGGACCAAGAAGAGCACGCCTGCCGCCACCTCTCGTGCTTCCCTCTAAATGGGAGCGCACCCGCGCCGGCCATTCACAAACAGCCGGCGCGGGTGCACACCATGCTAGAGGGAAGCGCGAGAGGCGGTGGCGGCCGGCGCATGCGCCGTTGGAACGAGAATCAGGTAGGATTTTTGGGGGTCCTGGGGGGTTTCACACAGCGGGGCACCCCCGATCGGGGTGCCCCGAGGGCAGGGAGCTGATCGGCCCGGGAATCTTATAGATTCCCTGGCCGATCAGCAGTGGGTGTTGGTCCACTTTAAAGGAGCCTTGTTGGGGCTTATTTTTATACCCTGCAGGTGAACATATTTTGCTAGAAATAGTAAAAAAAAAAAACACGGCAATGGGCTTTTTAATGTTATATTTTTGCTGAGGAGAAATACTCATTTTAAAGTCCTGGCGCAAAAAAAAAATACATACCCAGGGGTGCACTTTTAATGAGGCTGTGAGGAATATCAGTAATAATCCTATATTTATGGCCTGCTCATGTTGGGGACAATAAGCCTTACTAAGGTTCAACAAGTGCCTCAGCAGGATGCCTCAGTTACCAAGACCCACATTGATAGTGTTCATTAGCAAACGGTGATGTCTTCTGGCTTCAAAGCCTTTGTGCAGACATAGCGGTGCAATCATTTCATAAGGAATTATGGCATTGCTCTGAGTCCTAGCCAGTTATCAGTTACATTTTCATGATCTGGCGACCAAGATGAGTGACTAAGTGGGACTCTCTCCATCCTGTAATCCCCAGATAGGAGTTTACTTTTAACTCCTGTTGGAAGACAGGTAGGAAATCCGTGTTCAGACTCTCTATGACCTTCCATCAGAAAGTTAGAACCCGTATTAGGTTTGAAAGGTCTTATATATAAGCTCCAAGGGGAGAAGACCTAGGTCTATCCCAGACATGGGAGGGTAAGTGACCAACCAGGAATTTAAATGTTCAAGCAAGGCAGAGGCCAGCTGTCCACATCTGGGGGTAAGTCACGCCAGATATCATGCTGAAAGGAGCCAAGAACCAGGAACATGCAGAACACCTCATATGTCCCTGTGGTTGCTCTGCATCGAACAGTGACTGACATTGACTTCATTCTGTTTGTAACTATCACCAGTATTTACCTATCTGCCCGTTATATATATCAATTCATTATATACTGTATAAATCTATATATATATTTGTCTAGTGTGCCATTAATGCTGTAAAATATGCAACTTAAAGTGGACCAAACTCATGATTTTGACTATCCTGGGTTTTGGTTCTTGCCCTTGGGGCACCTAGATGCAGGATGCCCCACTGTGTGAAACCCCCAGGTCATCCACCAAAATTCACATTTCCCTGGCTATGACGCATGCGTGGCCTCCTGTCCAATTTGCGCGCCTTAACTGCGCTGACATAGACAAGCCGGGGATTGCGAGCCTGAGCAAGGCCGGCGTCCAAAGCCAGAGTGTCAATGCCAGAGCAGGGTCGATATCTAAGCCAGAAGGTCAGTCAGAGCCATGGGTACACACAGGTAAAAGAGGCAAGCGTCACTTCAGGATGATCTGCAAGCAAACTTCCCAGCAGCACAGGCTTCTATTTAAAGGCTGCATGGCACTAGGAAATGCCCGTTGCACGTATGTAGCAGCACAGGAACTTGCGCAAGCACACTCAGCTGATAACGGCACTCATGAACGGAAACCCACACACACAAGAGTCCAGGGGCGATCCGGGCATGCACAGACCAGAGTGAAAATCACCTTTATGACAGTGCACGCACCCAGCCATGAACTGTCCGGATAAAAACACCCAAGGGGCACGACCGTGAGTGCACATACTCACGTGGACAAGCGCTCTACACCGACTCCTGGAAGTAAGACCAGGGCCCTTATTCATCAAGCGATAGCGCCAGGTAGTGTCTGACGAGCGCCAGGTACCGCCAGCTAACGGCGGCTACCGACTCAAGTACGCCCGGCGGCGGTCACAATGACGCATTTATCACGCTAAATGAGGCTAGCGCCGGCGAGAGCATCAGCTAGCGCGGGATTCATCATGTAGCCGACTGCAACGAACTGCGCCGCTACTAATCCCATCACAGCGCCAGGTATGACCTGTCGCTCCCTGGCGCTCTCCAATGCATTTCAATGGAGCAATCTTTAAATATTCATAATTAATTGAGTTTATGTTTTTTTTTGTTTTTTTTTTAACTGTCAAAAATTCTGTGACCACTACGGCAATGTTAGATATTTTTTTGTAAGGTAAAAAAAAAAATAAAAAAAATATGTGCAGAATTGATATTACAGGTCTGATATTAATGTATTCATATTACAAAATGTTTAGAAAAACTTGTATAATTTTTACATTTAAAAAAAATGGTTGTTTGGGGGTTAAAAACTACTTTACACACATCGCCGCCAGCGCTCTGGGATTTAAACAAGGAATTCACAGCGCGAGAAATTTTTGAGCGTGATTTGTTAATGAATCTGCAGCAAGCCGTTCGCTCTGGCCATTCGCTGTCAGGCGCACCCATACAACGCGGAACCTGTGAAACAGCGACCCCTAACCCCGTATTCAACATTACCGCACACCGACTGAGTCGCTGTCAACAAGCAAACCCCGGCCAAGCACAGCGAATACTAGCTGGCGCTGTGAAAATCACGCTACTGGCGCTCATCTGTCGCTACCTGGCGCTATTAATGAATCGGCCTCCCGGTCTTCTACTGTGACAGTTCTTTGCCATGGCATCCTAACCCTATACCAGTTTAATGGGTTAAGGGGCCAGGGTCCCACCTGCCAACACCAGTGGGTGGAATGTTGATACCGCTGCCCGATATCCCGCACTCTCTCTTGGGCGCCCGATGTGCAGAAGAACCCAGTGCTCAATGGCATGGGCCAAAGGCACACCTAAAGATCACAGGACCTGTCCCGAAGGGCATAGAGGCTATCAGGGCCAGGGGCTCCTGAGTCCTGGGCTACCAGCCTCTATGGTCTCTCATGCGAGTCTAAAAATCTCACTTGATTTCTTGCACAGGCCACAAATATGCAGGTGTTCCTTTGAACCACCCCGGCACCCAAACATTTCTGCATGCGATTAGAGGTGAGATTTTTGGATGGGCTTTTTTGCCAAGTGCTGAATCAACCCTATAAACTGTAAACCATTGGTCACTCACATGTCAGAGAGGGTCTCCTGATGGTGGCATTAAAAGTACATTTACTTGTAGCAGAACTAATATGTATTTTATATACTGTACTATGTAAAACTGTGCACTTCTTATCCATATGACATACAATATTTAAAGTGAACCAATGCCCTCCAAACCTAAACCTTCCATCCATGGTGACATTGTTGCATGGAGCCCCCTGGAAACAGGTGCTGTATTATTTTATGCATAATGGCAGGGATTAAAAGTGTAATGTTAGCCAAACTGATCTTTCACAACTGTAAAAATCTCATCTCATGAAAGAAAGAAAGCTTTTTTCTTCTTGCCCTCCTTGGAACAATCCCTTGGAGTAATCATGCAGATTGGGGATTTTCCTGGCTGCCGAGTTGAAAGCAACAAAAGAAAATGAAAGAATTTAGGCTTAAGCTCACCAAGGGAGAGCGAGAGGTCAGCCAGAATGAAAATAAATCTGTTTGTTGGAAACCGAGCTGTGAGAATGTTTCAACATGCAACCACTGATGTTTAAACAGCTTTTTTTATTTCTTGCTAGTATTAGTAATATTTGATGCATTTATAGTGCATGTGGCGAGTCCTTGTATGGAATGGACTTGCTAACTGTTACTTGAGAGGCTGCCGTCTAACCGCTCAGTTATTGACTCTTTCCAACAAAGATAGTTAGCAGATCATATAGGTCTGAAAATGTATTTTCACTGGTCATTAGTAGTAGCATTCTATCCAGCGCACAGCATAGTATCTTCACAGGGGGTATACAGATACACAGGGGGCTGCCATCAGTGGCAGACCAGGGCGAAAAATAAACCTGGGATTTTACCAGCACCTGGCCTGCCCATGACCAGCCAGTGGCACCTCTGCTGCTTCCTGGCCAACCAGTGTGCTCCATAACAGGCTATACCATTAGCATGGGGACATGGGCTGGGGCTGCTTGGGTGAGTGGATAAGGGGTGAAGCAAATGGGAGGTTGGGATTGGATAGGAGTGTTAGTAAAGGTAGCAGCCCAGACTGTGCCAAAGCAGTGTGGCCCACCAGGCATTTGCTCGGGTCTCCCTATGGCCAGTCCGCCCCTGGCTGTCTTCATAGGGTGCCACTGTTCTTGGCTACCCCGGTCACCCTCTTTGGCAGCTGGTGGCACACTTCTCCTGTGTGTGGTGCACCACACAGCAGAGAGTCAGCTTTAAAGTGGACCGTCACCCAAGGGTGATCGGCCCGGGAATCTATAACCTCACCGCGGGACATCCGAGATTGGGATGTCCCGCGGGGTGAAATCCCCCCCAAAACAACTTACCTCATTGGCGGCCGCCTCCCGCGCGCCCCTCTAGACGGGCGCACGCCCGCGCCGGCCGTTTGTGAATGGCCGGTGCGGGCGCACGCCCTGTCAGAGTGACGTGCGGGAGGCGGCGGTGGACGCGCTGTCTTGTCCGTCGCTGTCACCCGCTTGTCCGTCGGCGGGGATTGGACAGCGCGGCCACGTGGGAGCGTGGTGAGGTGAGTTTTGGGGGCTTTCTGGGGGGTTTCACACAGCGGGGCACCCCCAATCGGGGTGCCCCCCTGAAGTGGACCAAAACCCAGGATAGTCAAAATCCTTGGTGTTGTTCCACTTTAACATGAAATGTCTTGTTTGTACTTGTGCTTTCTCAATATTCTCAATATGTGACAAAAAATAAAAAAAAATCTATTTTTGCTATTCTGTAGCTTTTTTGTAACAGAAAACCATATTGCTTGTAAAAGCTCCATTCCTCCTGATTACACCGCTACCACATATGATACACATATGATACACATATGATACATACCGATACGGTAGACACCCAGGAGACCCACAAACTGAAAAGAGCGATTTCAAATAACATACAACTACTATGTGCACCTTGCAAAAAAGTGCCAAACCCTTATACAATAAAAAGTCTCCCCTCCCAGCAAAACCAGCCAAGGCACAAGCTATGTGGGCTGGTAGCCCAGGCCTTAATGCCCACATAACCCCAGGGTGCCACTGTTTCTGGCCACCCCGCTCACCCTCTTTGGCAGATGGTGGTACCCTTCCGCCACACAGCAGAGAGTCAGCTTTAACATGAAATGTCTTGTTTGTAAGTGCTTTCTCAATATTTTGGGTAAAATTTCTGACAAAAAAAAAAAAAAAATGCTATTTTTGCTATTCTGTAGATTTTTTGTAATAGAAAATGTAATATGTAATAACCTCTGTACTGAGGAGAGGAGAGTGGGATCAAGTACAGAGGGCGGGTTATAGCTGTGCTTTGCTCAGACAGAGCAGAGCTGGGGTCAGGAAAGGGTCAGCAATCCCAGAATGCAGAGCAGCACAGTCAGAAGGCACTTCCTGTTTGCAGGCTGCCTAAAGTTCCATGAGCCGCCATCTTGGATGTTTAAAGGCTCATAACATGCAGTAGATGCAGGTAGGATGATTTTTAATGTGAGCAATCTGTATTTAGACAATCCTGGGCTTTGGTGCTTGCCCCCGGGGCACATCCGATTGGGTGTAAAACCCCCCAGGTTGCCGAAACAAACTCACCTCTCCCTGGTCCTACAGCGCATGCTGGCTGCTCATCCAAGCAGCGCGTTTGGATCGGCTGGCGTCCCTTTGTCTAAGACGAGCGGCTCCGAGCACACTGACAGACATGGGTGCGGTTCGCACATGCCCTGTAGGACCAGAACAGAAGTGTAAGGGCGACCTGAGGGAGTTTCACATAGTGGGGCATCCCGATTTTGGAATCTTATAGAGGTGAGGTCAGTTAGCTTGGTGTTCTGATAAACCCAGGGGGAAGGACCAAAACCCGGGTCACAGCAGGAAAGAGAGATAAGGCATCCCAAGGTTTGTAAGTTCACATTTCAAGTCCACATTTTTCAAAATATAAACGTATCTACAGCTGCAAGTAATATGGAATGTGCTCTGCTGCAGCCATGCTGCTGGGTGATTTCTCCCCCTTTCCCCCCTACAAGCCCTGAAAGAGTTGAAGCGGAACAAAACCGAAGAGGGCCGCCCCTGGAGTCTAAAAGAATGGGATGACCTGCTCTGTGAAACCCCCAGGGATGCCGCAAAACTCACCGCCTTCCTGGCTCCCTCTGCACTGGTCGGCAGCATCCAATTCAATTCAATTCAATTTATTGTTCACCAAGTACATGGTGAGATGAACAATGAATTCTTTTCGGCATATACACAGTGCAAAAAGAAAACAGTAGACAGATAACTACAGTTACTGTTTCAAAGGAAGGGGAACACGAAAGACAGAGATACAGAAGCAGATAATCTCTTATAAAGTCAAGGTATAATATCTTATAAAAACAGATAATCTCTTATAAAGTCAGAGTATGAAGACCAATCGGTTCCGGCTTGATCCTGGTCCTATGGTGCCTGGATATTGTTGAGGATGCGGACTGCCAAAGGAAAGAAACCCTTCCTAGATCTAGAAGTCCTGCAGGCTGGGATTGCAAGACGCCGCCCAGATGGTAAGTAATGGAATAGGGCGTGCCCAGGGTGCGACGGATCGCGGAGTATCTTTCCAGCCCTCGTCTTGATTCTGTGGTTGTGCAGTTCCTGTAGGAATGGTATGGGGGCTCCAATTATTCTTTCTGCTGTCTTTATTGTTCTTTGTAGTCTACACTTGTCCCTTTTTGTAGCTCCTTCGAACCAGACAGAGAAAGAAAAACACAGAACAGAACTAATGACGGCATTGAAGAAGAGTACAATCAACCTTTTAGACAGGCCAGCCTTCTTCAGTTGCCTCAGGAAGAAAAGTCTCTGGTGTGCTTTCCTCAGTAGAGCCATGGTGTTCCTTTCCCAGCTGAGGTTGTTGGAGATTGTCACACCCAGGTATTTCGTCTCCTTTTCTCTCTTGATTTCCACCCCCTTGATGGTCAGGGGTGACAAGGGTGCCGGGTTCTTCCTAAAGTCCACTACCATCTCTAGGGTTTTAGAAGGGTTGTGTTTAGTGCACCAACTGACAAGTTCCTCCACTGATCTTCGATAGATTTCCTCCTTGCCGTTCTTGATCAAGCCTATGATGGTTGTGTCATCGGCAAACTTCACAATCTTCACGGAATTGGTCAAGGAGGTGCAGTCGTTGGTGTAAATGGAGAACAGGAGAGGTGACAGAACGCAGCCTTGAGGGGCACCGGTGTTAGTTTGCATGACACTGGACCGTACTGGACCAAGTCTCACTGTTTGGGATCGCTCTGTTAAAAAACTCCCTGTCCACGCACAGATGTTCTGAGGAATGTTGAGCTCAGACATCTTCTCTACCAGCAGGTTCGGACTTATGGTGTTAAATGCCGAACTAAAATCAACAAAGAGAACTCTGACGTAGGTGTCCGGTTTATCCAAATGCTCATACATATAGTGGAGGGCCATATTCACAGCATCGTCTGAGGATCTGTTTGCCTTGTAGGCAAATTGCATGGGGTCCATAAGGCTGCTGGTGGTTGTTTTTAGATATTCCAGCACAATCCTCTCAAATGACTTCATGACCACGGATGTGAGTGCAACTGGCCTGAAGTCATTCATCTCAGTGGCACTGGTACAATAATGGATCTTTTGAGGCAGTGTGGGACTACGCCCATTTCCAGGGAGGCCTTGAAGATCCTTGAAAACACTGGCGATAGCTGGTCCGCACATGACTTGAGGCAGATTGTGGATATTCCATCTGGTCCTGGTGCCTTCCTTATGTTGAGGCCTTTGAGAACTCGGGCAATTTTATTCTCTGAGACCGAAAGAGTGTTTGCTGTTTGAGAGCCGTTGTAATGAATATTTTGGTCGATTGACAAGAGTGATTGGTCTAGGGACTGGGGGGAGCCTTGCATCTTTGGGCTGTGCGCATGCTCCTGCCTCCAACCATTCAGATAGGCAGCGTGCCTGCTGCTGGGGATGAGCCCACTCGCGCTGGGTATCAATCACAGCATTTGATTTTGCTAGGGGACCAAGGAGAAAGGTAATATTTCCCAGGTTTCATGGAGTAAATACGCTGGGGGGGGGGGGGGGGGGGGAAACAACTGGGTGTGATCCTGGTTTAACTTAGTGACTGTGGATCAAAGGACCCCCCTTTGCTCACAGAATTTGAAAGTGGACCAAAACCCAGGATTTTGAATATTCTGGGTTTTGGTCCTTGCCCCCGGGGCACCCCGATCGGGGGTGCCCTGCTGTGTGAAACCCCCCAGATCACCGAACGCAACTCACCTATTCCCGGTCCTACAACACATGCACGGCCGCTCATCCAATCACCGCTCTCGGAGCCGCTGACATCACGCCGTCTAAGCCTTCATCTAAGGCCAGCGTCTCAGAGCGCATTGGTGGCCGCATCCCCCGCTACCCTCTAACAGGGAGCATGCCATTCACAAATGCCTGGTGCGGGTATGCGCCCTGCTAGAGGGATAGCGGAGATGCGGCCACGGCACGCGCAAGCGGGAAGCAAGGTAAGTGTAAGGGGCATCCTGGGGGGGTTTCGCACAGCGGGTCATCCCAATTTTGGATGCCCCAGGGGGGAGGGAATTGATTGATTCCCAAGCTGATCTTGGTAGGTTTTGGTCCACTTTAATCAGTCTTATGGACTCCAGGGCCGCTTTAGGTTTACTTTAATGTTTGCACCAGGGCCCCATAACATTTAGTTACACCACTGGTTTCAATGCATACCTCCCAAGTGTCCCTGATTTGGAGGGACTGTCCCTCTTTTGAGTCCATGTCCCCGTCCCTTGTTCTCCTTTGTCCCTCTTTGAGGTGTAACATGCAGATCTGCGGCAATTAATGATTAATTTGCCTATTTTTAGAGTAATTGTTACACCCGATCTCACATCTATCCCTCAACGAGGGGGCGTGGCTTCATCTAACTGTCCCTTTTCCCCTCCCTGAAAAGTTTGTGTAACTGATGACACAAAGAAAAAGTTGCATTCATTTTGATTGTGCTGACACCTTAGATTGTAGCGTGACGTCATGCTGCTTCTTTTATTCATTAGCATACAGCGTGTTACGGAGAGCTCTTCATTCACGCACACGCCGCTAGGGGACGCAGCCTCTGCACTGCGCTCTGTGTGTGAGCGCCACCTAGCGGCGCTTGGTGTACTTAGCATGCAGCGCTCTACGTCCATCATGCGCGCCTGGGGGCGGGGTGTTAGGCTCTCTGTGAGCTCTATGATTGGCTGCTGGGTTGACAGCGCGAGAGGAAGATGGCGGCGGCCAAGGGCACCGGGCTGGTGCTGAAGTCGGTAAAGTCTATCGCTGTCCGCATGTGTCCTTTCGAGCCCAGCGTGCGGGCCACCAGGTGAGGGCGAGGCGGACATACCCTGCTGTGCGGGAGAGCTTTGCTTCTGCCCCATTGCATGCTGGGAGGACACCCTTATAGTGCTCACCGGTGTCACCCTGAGGACACATGGATGTGATGGCGATCATATCGCTATAGGATCTGTGTAAGAGGCAGCACTCTGATTGGTCCCCTATTCCATGTGTTGTTATTGCAGGGTGTGACCCCTATCCTGTGTTACACTACAATCACACATCATATTACCCTAACTGGTACATAGGAGAGGACGGTGTAGGTGTGCTTTAAAGTGGACCAACACCCTGCCGGATCAGCCCCCACGGGGGCCCCGCTGTGTGAACCCCCCAGGACGCCTTGGACCTTACCTTGTTGTTCCCCATCCAACGGCGCATGCGCAGGTCACAGCCGCATCTCGTGCTTCTCTTTAGCAGGGCGCGCTTCCTGTTAGAGGGAGGCGCGAGACGCGTCCGCCAGCGTGCTCGGAGCCTCTGTGGTAAGACGCACATACCACAGTGGCTCCGAGCGGCCGCGCATGCGCCGTAGGAGCGGGGTGAGGTGAGTTTTTACGAGCGATCTGGGTGGTTTCACATAGCCCCCGATCGGGGTGCCCGGGGGAAGTGGACCAAGACTCAGAATAGTCAAAATCCTGGGTGTTCACTTTAAAGTGGACCAAAGTGGAGCTGCTCTAGTAAGGCACGTACCCATGGCAGGCATTTGTGAATGGTGGACACGCTCTCTGTTAGAGGGAAGTGGGGGATGTGGCCGCCAATGCGCTCAGCTCGCCTTAGACAAAGGCTTGGATGATCCGAGCATGCTGATTGGACGAGTGGCAACGCATGCACTGTAGGACTGGGAAGAGGTGAGTTTGTTCGGCAACTGGGGTTCACACAGCGGGGCACTCCTGGTTGGGGTGCCCGGGGGCAAGGACCAAGACCCGGGATAGTCAAAATCCTGAGTTTTGGTCCACTTTAATCCCTGTAGCCCCCCCAATGACTATATATATATATATATATATATATTAGCTCGGCTTCTCCCATGCCACCCCTGGAAACTTTGGAAACTTCCTTCCTGTCCAGACATAAACCAAAAATAGGCCATACTTACTCCCCCACCCCCCAGCCGGTCTCTCCTGCTCAATAAAAGGTACCAACTTCAGAGTTCTCTCTGACTCAAGTACATTCACTCTAGCCTGAGGCCGGGCCCGAGCCCTCCATTGCAGTGAATGGCTTAGGCGTGCTTGAGGCCTTCTGAATGATGCTCGGAAGCAGCCATTGGTTCCTCACTGCAGGTGAGTGGTGGATGACCATGGATGCTGCTGGACTGGATGTTTTACTGAAACTGGAGTAAGACAGATCAGTTGTATGAGAGTATGGATTTTTTTTTTCTTTATGACTGGACAGTCCTTTTAAAGTGGACCTATCACCGGCAAGTCTAAAAGACTCTAGGGCTGACCGACTAGGTGCACATGGGATGCCCCACTGTGTGAACCAGCCCTCAGACATACCCACAATCGCTTACCTTTCCAGAAGTCACGGTCTGCAGGCTTATCACCAGCTTTCCCACCCCAAGCGTGGGTGGCCCGCTGTGTGAAACCACCCAGGTTGCCAAAACAAAGTCACCTTTTCCCGGTCCTATGATGCAAGCACTCGTCCAATCAGTGCGCTGACACCCCTTCGTCTAAGGCGCGCAGCTCCGAGCGCACCGACGGCCGCATCCCCTTGCTACTCTCTAACAGGGAGCATGCCCAAGCCGGCCATTCACTAATGCCTGTTGTGGGCACATGGCCTGCTAGAGGGATAGCAGGGATGCGGACGTGGCTCACGCATGCGCCGTTGGATCAGAAAAGAAGGTAAGTGTATGGGTGCCCTGGGGGGGTTTCACACAGCGGGGCATCCCGATTTTGGATGCCCCAGAGGGCGGGAAGTGATCAGCCCGGGAATCTTATAGATTGCTGTGGTTCTTGGTCCACTTTAAGTCACTTCAGCGTGTGGCTCGCATTGGATGAAGCCCGAGCAGGCGCTGTTGGACCGGGAAAAGGTGAGTGATATCCGGCACCCTAGGGGAGGGTGGGGTTCACACAGGCTTGGACCCAGTGGGTTTTGCTCCTGCTTTAACAACCCTTATTTGTGTGGCTAAAGAAACTGAATGGGGGCTTAACCCCACTCGCGTTCCTCTGCATCCCTCTATGGCTGTGCACGGCCACACCAGCCACTAAGTAATGACAGGCACACACCTAACAAGCTGCTTGATATACCGCACATGCGCCCTGGGATCACCAGCAAGGTGAGAATATTGGGTGGGGTCATCCCAAATCAGGATGATCCAGGGGTGGCTATTTCACCAGACCTACAGTACTTACAGACTTGAAAGCGATACAGCTAGACAGATCTGTGCACACATGAAACCTCCCCCCTCCTTACACAAACCTTCACGGGACCATTCCAGCTTTACACACGAGACATGAAATCATCCCAACAATTCTGCTCTGAGGCATCAAACTGGCAGAAATGATCTTCCAGAGACGTAAGACGCTTTCACTGTGGCTGTGTGAGCAATTCATATTCTTATATTGTTTTCACCCATATTGTTTCTTACCTGCAGAGAATTTTTGGAAGCTGTGAATGGCAAAAAGATCCGCAACACGAACAGTAACTGTGAGATAAAGGTGGATGTGAGGCATGACGGGACGGAGCCATTGGTGGACATACTCTTTGGTAGGTGGATGTTTCATTTTGATTGGTGGTCAGAAGCAGGGTAGTTGGAGGAGCAGTATAACAGAAAGGGGGTCAGAAATTGCAGCTTCTATAGGATCCTTTCTGGGTGTAAATATCCCCCTGCTGGCTGGTGTTATAGCTGGACAATATTTTCTTTAATCTAATAAGCTGGCTACTGCCCCCCCCCCCCCCCTTTCCCGGGGCATACTCAATTGGGAAATAAATTAAATAAACACCGCGCTCTTAAATATTGAAAGAAAATTATGATAGAATGCTACAACGTACCAGACCATTTATTCCTAACCGGCCTCAGAAAAAAATATTTGTATATTAAGGTACAGAGCAAAAATTAAATAAAGCAAACACCTAAAGTGAACAGCTTACACCTACAATGATTAAGTGTGATTAATTCAATATAAATCCAGACATAAAAAACAATTAAAAAAGTCCATAGTAAATGTCCCAAAGTGCATCCATAGTAAATGTCACTCGTGTGCACACGAGTGAAGGGTGTTTACTGTTAATTGGTGCATGTGCTCGGGACACTCACTGGAATCACCAATATTCCAAAATTCTTTGTTTTGCATCACTTCAAGAAATTTGTGCATGCACTTTGGGACATTTACTATGGACTTTTTTTTATTGTTTTTTATGTCTGAATTAATCACACTTAATCATTGTAGGTGTAAGCTGTTCACTTTAGGTGTTTGCTTTATTTAATTTTTGCTCTATACTCAATTGGGACCTCAGCCAACGAGAGGCATTTTCCAACATTATGTCATTCGTTTTGCAGTCAATAGAGGCGTTCGCTGAATGACATTGTCACAGAAACCACCCTAGGTATTCTGGGTGAAAAGCGGTAAAGGGACAGTCGTGGCCTGCAGGTAAGGACCGGAGGGTTGCTGGTTCAATTCCTGGCCATGGGACATGACTGAAGTGCTCTTGAGCAGGGCACCTAACCCCCCCCAACTGCTCCGTAATTAGGGCAGCCCACTGCTCCGGGCATGTGTATACTCGCTGCACGGATGGGTTAAACGTAGAGGGAAAATTCCTACATGTGCACAAGCATACAATGGCGATGTGGCCAGCTTGGCGATGACCCGGTTTGCAACCTCAGGCCATGTGCTGGCCTGTATATTCACACTAGCTCTTCTCATTAGTGCTGCTGCATGAATGAGGACATGTGAAATGGGTTCAGTTGGTGAATCTAGGTGCACATTGACCTCTCCCATCAGAAAAGCTCCTCCGGGTGCAGAGGCTGACTAAAACAAGCACAAGAACCGTGAGGTTTAATGATCTGACTTAAAGCGGAACAAAACTTGGGATGCCGCGCTGTGTGAAACCCCCAGAACACCCTTACAAGCTCACGTTTTCCCAGTCCTACAGCTCATGCCCAGGCTCTAGGCCAACCAGAGCCATTTACTGTGCATATGTAATACTGTGCAAACAGCTCTGTTTACATGGATAGTGAGAAGAGGAGTTACATCCCAACTGAAGAAAATGCCGCCAAGCCTTGTGTTTTTTTCCTGGGATTAATAAAACAAGTGGTGAGAGATTTTGAACGTAGCGTTCCACTTTTATAGGGGTGATTTGCCAAAACAACAGCCCCATTTCTTTGTAAGTCACTGCACTACTTGCTTATAATAAAACAATAATTCTTAGTGAAAAACCACATACTTAGAAAAAAACAATTTAAGACCAACCAGTAGAGGGCAGTGTGTGTGTGTGTGTGTGTGTGTGTGTGTGTGTGTGTGTGTGTGTGTGTGTGTGTGTGTGTGTGTGTGTGTGTGTGTGACACACTATGATGAGCTATCTCGTACAAATATGTATAAACTGATGGGAACTAATAATCTATAATAAATATTAAGCACTGCGTGGTGTATCATGACAATCATACATCTGTTTGTGCTAATACAAGAAAGTATCCATTATAATAAATATTCTAAATAAATAAATACATACCAAAGCTAGTAACCTAATTGTTCTAATTTTACAGTGTCTAAAAGTTAATTCAACAATTCTAAAGTGCTGTAAAGTCCCCAATCCAAGGGCCAATTGATTGTTAGTCCTTTTATTCTAACGCCTCCCTGAATTGGGTTCAGCGCTTCGGCGGATGCACAGCAAGGTCACCCTATGAACCTTATTGACCACTGGTGGGGCAGCGAACCGCTGAGAGAATTAAAGTGGACCAACACCCAGGGGTGATCGGCCCGGGAATCTATCACCGATGGTAGAAGAAAAGTAGGATCCGCACTCCCTTAAAAATGAGTACTTTATTTCAAAAATATGCTAAAATCATTGGTGTCTCCAAAGCAGGTCAAAGCATCCATGCAGGATAAAATCAAAATCGATATGGGCAAGGAAAGAGAGTGGGCCCCATCTATCACCGATCACCTCACTCACCGCAGGACATCCGAGATCGGGATGTCCCGCAGGGTGAAACCCCCCAAAGAACCCCCAAACTCCTTACCTGATCCGCCGCCGCCGCCTCCCGCGCGTCCCTCTAGACGTGCGCGGGAGGCGGCGGCGGACGCGCTGTCTTGGACGCCGCTGTCACCCACTTGGACGTCGGCGGGAATTGGGCGGCGCGGTCACGTGGGAGCGGGGAGAGGTGAGTTTTTTGGGGTTTCTGGGGTGTTTCAGAGAGCGGGACACCCCCGATCAGGGTACACCGCCGAAGTGGACCGAAACCCAGGATAGTTGGTCCACTTTAAGAAGTAAGTAAGTCCCCCCTGTCTGGTATTTGATTTCCAGTGGGAGTATGGCAGGCAGGGATGCCCCCTTGCTGCCTATTTGATTAGTCTTTCAATGCAGTAGTGCTCTGCTGTATTTCTCCATATTGAGCAGAAGGTGGCGCTCTCTACATGCTTAAAGTGGACCAGGACCTATAGAGATCGTCCTGAGAATCTGTAAGATTCCCGGGCCGCTTGATTCCCTTCCCCCTGTGTGAAACACACCAGGTCGCCCGGTATACTCACCGGTATACTCCCCTTCAGCCCTGGTCCAACGGCGCATGTGTTAGCAATTCCACATCTCTGTTATACTTTTTGCATGCTTTCTGTTAGCGTGTGGCTGGGATGCGGCACCGGCGCCCACGGCTGCACCTGGCTCCTTAGATCAGCTAAGCCGAAAATGCATCAGCGCAATCAAGTACGCTGATTGGACGGGAGATTTGCTCTTATTGATTTTCCTCTGTATTTAGTATTTGTCTTTTATTTTCAGTTGATGGAGAGCGGCTGCTGTTTAAATCTGCCCATCTGACCTCTCGGGAGATGCTCCAGAAACTGGGCTCCTTCTGTGCTGCTAAGGACTCGCAAGCCAAGGACACGGCCAAGAAATAGCTCTTCACTCCAGTTATTCATTGAATTTTTTTTTTTTTTGTACATCCAAGAGGGATGTAGAGAAGAGAGCGTCATGTGACCCAGTGCCGTTATACAGACTGCTTTGCTTATTAGAACAGTTGCACTTCTATG
This sequence comes from Gastrophryne carolinensis, assembly GCA_027917425.1. NCBI lineage: Eukaryota > Metazoa > Chordata > Amphibia > Anura > Microhylidae > Gastrophryne > Gastrophryne carolinensis. The sequence continues at coordinate 369,464,963 of CM051239.1, forward strand.
AGCCATGTTGTTTTTTTTCTTTTTTTATTGTCTAGGACAACTAGCATGAAGCGTAAGGGGCCAACTCCTGTTTAATAAAAAGTTTTGTTTTTTATTATTAGAGTGGGGGTATTTCTCACTATGATAGAAGGCAGGGAAGATCCTCCCAAGCTTAGACACCTACACCACATAAGGGCTGATTCAGCACAGTGAGAGCACTTTTTTTTCTCTCACTTTTTTGTGACAGAAAAATATTTATTCTTTTTCTTTTTAAATAATTTGCACAGCTAAAATGGTGCTGAATTGCATCATTATACATTTTTTTTTTCCTCACAATAACACAAGAAAAAATTCTCACAGTGCTAAATCATGATAAAGCGGAGGATGTGGAGCTCTATATGTTCTCATAGACAGGACAATGATACACACAAATGATTGGGGGGTCTCTTAAATTAATGCCACAATAAACTACTAAAGGAGGCATATTTTGAAAATGTGTTAAATGTTAAAAATCCATATAAACACGTCAGCTTATAAGAGGAGGGGGGTCACTTATACACCCGAACTGAATACAACTCCCACCAAGCTTGTGCTTCTCTTCTGGTAGAAATAAAATCCAGAGGTGACATGTTTCTGAGGGGACACAACCTGCCCCCCCCCCCCCCCCCCCCCCCCCCCCTTGGTTTCCTCTTCCTTCCATTAAAAGAAAGAACAAGCCTGGCTGGATATTTCTTGATGTCGTGTGTATAAGTGTCTCCTGCTCTCGCTATCCAGCATATTTATATTGGGCATTTTTTGACACTAGTGCTCCTTTTAAATATTTTTGAACATTTATTAAAGCAGGACAAAACCCAGCAGTTGTTGGCCTGGAAAGATTCCAGGGCCAGCCACTGGCTTTTCCACGCGGCATTCTGAATTGGGATGCCCCGCTGTGTGAATCCCCCTAGTTCATCCACAAACACTCCCTTTTCCAATTATGACTACAGTTATTATGATAATCCATTCAATTACGCTGGGGCCGGAGTGTGCGCACAGCCTCAACTCAACTCAATGAGAGCCACCTGCCAAATAACGTAGTCGTTGGACGAGAGCCCACACATGCACCGTTGGAGCCTGGACAGGTGAGTTTTATGGTGTGAACAGGGGTGTTTCACACAGCGTGACATCCTGATTTCATATGCCCTGAGGGCACAAAAAAACCTGTGAAAGTCAAATTTTCAGGTTTTGTTCCGCTTTAAGTACTGGAATCCAAAAATACTATATCAAGTGCTGGTGTAGCGTAGTGCGGGTGCGACCCACACATGCGTTGTTGGATTGGGGATCAGGTTTTCCTGGGCATTAGGGGCGTTTTATACAGCTGGCCACCCCATATCGGGGGAGATGGAATTGATTGCCCTGGAGTCTTACAGACTTTCTGGCCATGATGTTATCTGTTGCCTCCTGAACACTAGTAAGTGAACCACATTTTCTTATTTTGTGACCTACTGGTTCAAACTGGAGTGACCTGAGAGTCTGCTGCCGTACTTAGACCACCAGCTGGAATCTATGTACCCATTTTGTGCTGATTCTTTGGGATAGAGAGAAAACAATTCTAAAGTGGGCCTACACTCTCCCTGGTTGGGGCGTATGACACGCTAAAAGACACATGCATTGGCAAACCCTGCAATTAGGAGCTAATCATGCAATGTCCAACAGGGGCCCCAGAGACGCATCTGGATCCCAGTCCCTCTTTGGATGGAAGAAAAAAATCTCTCAATTTCAAGGCTTACCAGTGTCTGGAAGGGGGTCTTTTAGACCAGTGGCTTTCAACCTTTCGACAACAAGTTCCAACTAATTATCCCCAAAGGGGTGATCAACAATAAATAGTACCAAAAACAGTACAGGGTCCTCGTAGTACTGTTAAAGCAAGAAGGGATAATGTTTCACTCTTAAAATAATAAACCAGGGGGGCGTGGCTTGCTATGGCGGCGTGAGGAGGTGTTTGAGGGAGCTCCGCACGCCACATTCTTAAATAAAGTACCCAGGCGCAATTTAGCAACCCCCTTACCTGATGCCCAGGAGGGGGAAAGTCAGCAGACAACGCCAGAGGGGCCAGGAGCGCCCCATCCCCGCATACTTCACAGCGCGGAGAGGAGGTGGCGGCTCCTCGCAAGATGGCGGCGCCCGCGGTCCCGACGGGGGGGGGGGGGCGGAGGAGGAGGCGCTGACACACGCCGCAGCTCGTCCCGGCTGCTGAGCCCCTGAGTATCGGCGGGGGCTGAAGAGGAGATCCGGCGGCCAGGCGGAGGTGAGGAGACAGTGGAGCCGCAGCGCTCTGACCGGCACCTCCGCACTGTCATAGCGGAGGTACACTGGGTGGCGGTCGGGACGGGCGGAACACCTTTTGGGCAGCGGACTGCCCTTGACCCTTATCCCCCCCAAGCAATGCCCTCAATACTGTGCCTGGATGGGGGGGCACCCCCTACACGCTGTCAGCTGCCGCTGGAGAGGGCCCAGGTGGAGAGGGAGGGGCAGGGAGCGCAGCGGCTGGAGAGCCGCCAAGGGAGTGAACAGGAGCCGGCCCAGCGGGGGATACCACGCAGGATGGTTGGCTGCGCCCGGGGGGCCTCCCGAGTCCAGACTCCCCACGCCGCTCCCCAGCACCCGGAATTATTCCCCCGCAGCGGAGCCCCCCCGGCCGGAACCCCAGATGGAACTTTGCAGCGCTCTCCGTCTCCCAGCAGTTTGTTGTGCACCCCACCGCCCCCGGTGAGCCCTGAGCCGGACTGGGGTAGCCAGGAAGTTTCCCCCCCTGGTTGCTCGCTGGAGAGATCACCGTCTTTCTGTGCGGATTATGGCCGGTCGGTTGGGGGGGCCGCGGCCTGGCCGCTGCCCAAGTGGAGCCCTTCAGAGGGGCGGATGAGCTCTGAATCACTTCGGGGGATCGGGCATCCCATACAGGACGCCGGCAGACCTGCTACTACCACGGACACAGCTCCTACTGTTCCAATCGATTTTCTGTCCCGCACTATAGCTGAGGCAGTGAGAATCAATATCAATGAGGCCCTGCGGGGCCTGCCAACACGTGGTGACTTTGATGGATACGTCTCGAGAATGGAGGGCACAATAAAGAGAGAGTTGGCGACCCTACAGGGAGCAGTAACAGAGGTCACACAGAGAATAGATGTTGCGGAAGCCTCCCACAGATCACTAGAAACGCGAGTGGCGGAGCTTGAGCAACAACGGGAAGGGGACAATCGCCTCATGTCCGAGCTGTTCCTGGCCCAGGATGATGTGGAGAACCGGAGCCGCAGGAATAATCTTCGCCTTCGAGGTGTCCCGGAGTCGGTGGAACCGAGGGACCTCCAGGTAGCGGTCGCCTCCATCTTTAACGAGCTCCTGGGCCTACCGGAGTCGATCCACATTGAGCTGGACCGTGTACATAGAGCTCTTGGTCCCCGTCCGCCTGATGCAGGAAGACCGAGAGACATAATCTGTAGAGTCCACTTCTTTAAAATTAAGGAGGATGTCCTTCGTAAGGCATGGGAGAGGCCCAATACAGTTCAGAGGAGCGCAGGTCATTATCCTTCAGGATCTCTCGCGGAGAACATTACATATGCGGAGACTCCTGAAGCCACTGCTTGAGACCGTCCAGAGGCAAGGCGCTTTGTATCGCTGGGGCCACCCCTTCCAGCTTTTGGTCCGAAGAAATGGGGAGCTCTTTGTCCTCAGATCCCCGAGCCAGCTCCCGGACTTGTTCCGTTTCCTGGATGCCGCGGCAGTGGACATCCCGGATTGGACGGCGCCCGATCTAGCAGTATTCAACAGACAGCTCCCACAGCGCTTTGGGGGTGCGCTCCGTGGCGTCGGGAGAGGATTGAGAGGGCGCCGTCGGTAGTCATGTGGGGCTTTGGTCGCGCCGGCTCTCCCTGCCGCCCTCTTCGGGCCGGGGTCCCCTGTGCGCCCCTGGTTGTTGGGGCGGGGGGGGGGGCGTGGCGCCCCCTGGGATTTGAATGGTCTTGGATGGGAGGCGGGTTCCGTGGGCGCTGGCTGTCCGGGCCGCAGTTGCGGGGACGGAGGGCGGGCGTTCTGGGACACTGTCTCATTTTCTTTTTCATGGTTTTCAAGTTAAGGTTGGGCTCGGGGGTTTCGAGAATGGAGGGCACCATAAAGAGAGAGTTGGCGACCCTACAGGGAGCAGTAACAGAGGTCACGCAGAGAATAGATGTTGCGGAAGCCTCCCACAGATCACTAGAAACGCGAGTGGCGGAGCTTGAGCAACAACGGGAAGGGGACAATCGCCTCATGTCCGAGCTGTTCCTGGCCCAGGATGATGTGGAGAACCGGAGCTGCAGGAATAATCTTCGCCATCGAGGTGTCCCGGAGTCGGTGGAAACGAGGGACCTCCAGGTAGCGGTCGCCTCCATCTTTAACGAGCTCCTGGGCCTACCGGAGTCGATCCACATTGAGCTGGACCGTGTACATAGAGCTCTTGGTCCCCGTCCGCCTGTCAGCCTCAGACAGCTCCCACAGTGCTTTGGGGGTGCGCTCCGTGGCGTCGGGAGAGGATTGAGAGGGCGCCGTCGGTAGTCATGTGGGGCTTTGGTCGCGCCGCGCCGGCTCTCCCTGCCGCCCTCTTCGGGCCGGGGTCCCCTGTGCGCCCCTGGTTGTTGGGGCGGTGGGGGAGGGCGTGGCGCCCCCTGGGATTTGAATGGTCTTGGATGGGAGGCGGGTTCCGTGGGCGCTGGCTGTCCGGGCCGCAGTTGCGGGGACGGAGGGCGGGCGTTCTGGGACACTGTCTCATTTTCTTTTTCATGGTTTTCAAGTTAAGGTTGGGCTCGGGGGTTTCGGGGGGGGGCACACCCCGGTTAGTTGCCCTTACTGACCCGTGCTCTGGGGATGCATTGTGTCTCCTGCTGCGGGGCATCCGTTCCTGCACCCTCGCCCCTGGCTTGGGGGGAGCGTTGGTGGCTGGGCGGGTGGGTCCTCCTGACCCGCCGAGTCTCGTGAGTTGCAAATGTACAAGTTGGTTGGGTCCGGTTGAGGTGGTGGTGGCGGGCCTGTGGCCCCCGCTGCCGGCCCCCTCAGAGTTATTGCGGTTCATCTCTTCCAGGCGCGGGTTGGGCTGTGTCATGAAGCGCTTCTACTGCGCTCCCCCTTACTAACCACGCCTTGGGTTGCAACATTAGATATTAGTAGAAATAGTGCGGCTCCCTCATTGCTGCTCCGTGTTCTGATCCTCCACCCCCCCCCCCACGAATACTTGGTGCCCCCCTCTGTGTAGGACGGGCTCCGATTAGAGGAGGAGGAGGAGTGGAGGAGAATAAAAAGTAGCACCAGTTACGGCGGCTCTCTGTGAGCTATCCTCCGGTTGACTACTCCGGTAGTCTTGTTGTCGATTAGTTTTTACCTACCTGTTTTTTCCCACCCCCTTTGTATCCCCATACATACAAGTCTCCCCTCTTTCCCACCCCTTGGTCCGCCCCCCTCTTCCCCCCCCCCCCCAGTCCCTACCCGTTGTCCTGTACAGTTACCCCGGGGGAAGCGACGTGCTGAGATCTCAGCGTGGCATTTTGGACTGGTAGAATTGCAGTGGCTGCAGGGATATGTTCGCAATTAAGTTAATTTCTATGAACGTGAAGGGCCTCAACTCCCCGGAGAAGAGGACGATTCTAGGACAGGAGCTGCGGAGGCTCAAAGCAAAAATCGCCTTTATTCAGGAGACACATTTTAAGAGGTCGGGGGCCCCCCGGCTGTGTAGCCGGCTGTTCCCACACGTGTTCACCAGCTGCGCCGCAGACGCCAAAAGGAAGGGTGTAGCGATCATGATAGCGAGCGGGGTTCCGTTCACTCTGCGGGATTCCTGGGGGGATGAGTCTGGGCGGCTCCTGATGGTGAAATGTTTCCTCAGCCAAAAAATCTACACCCTGGTGTCCTTATACGCCCCCAATCAGGGTCAGGTTCAGTTCCTTAGACACACACTGAATAAGATCGAGGAATTTGCTGAGGGAGAAATAGTCCTGGCGGGCGATTTTTAACCTGGCCATGGAGCCACTATTAGATTCTTCAGCGGGCAGATCGGCGGTATCCCACCTAGCGTTGAGAACTCTAAGGAAAAAGCTTCATAGCATGCAGCTGGTGGACGCGTGGCGGGTGCGGAATCCTGCGGTGAGGGACTACTCCTTCTACTCGAGGGTGCACGGGACATACACCAGGATAGACTACTTCTGGGTCTCGCACAGCCTGCTGGGCCTGATGACAGATAGTGGGATCCTTCCGACCTCCTTTTCGGACCATGCCCCGGTCTCCCTCGAGCTAAACCTCACTGACAGACCCCCTCCCCCATTGACATGGCGACTCAATGAGTCCCTACTGCAGGACGAAGTAGTAGTCCAAGCAGTCAAGGAAGGAATAGAAGCATATTTTAGCAGTAATGACAATGGAGAGGTGTCGCCATTGCTGTTATGGGAGGCGCACAAAAGCGTTATTAGAGGGGTCCTGATCAGCCATGCGTCTAGGTTAAAGAGGGAAAGAATGAGGCAGCTAGAGCAGCTCACGGAGAGAGTTAAGCGCCTGGAGCTGACTCACAAACAGACAGAGGCGGCGAGGGTACTCGGGCAGCTGACACAGGCCCGGGAGGCCCTCAATGCACTGCTTAGACAGAAGGCTAAGTTCATGATCAAGAAATGCAGGCGTAGGTATTACGAGCATGGGAACAAAAGTGGCACGCTACTAGCGAGAGCCCTTAAGCAGCAATACACCCAAAATTATATATCTGAAATCATGGACAGCTCTTGACAGAAGCAGCACACTTCCAAAAAAATTGCAGAAACATTCCAGGCATATTATGCTGGGCTGTATGACCTGTCTGGTGGGCGGGGTGCGCGGACGCTCCCGGGGAGGATCAGGGCATATATAGAGGGCTCGGGGATGCCGGTGATACCACGGGAGGTGGCTGAGACGCTGGAGGATCCAATTAGCATGGAGGAGCTGGCTGAGGCGATTAGACTCTTGCCGACGGGAAAGGCTCCGGGGCCGGATGGATACACCGTCAAATACTATAAGTCCTTTGTTGCGCTTTTGGGTCCCCGATTGGTGAGAGCCTGGAACACGATAACGGAGCGAGAGACCCCCGGCATGTTTTCGGGGAGGGATCTGGAGGCCCATATCTCAGTAATACATAAACCAGGTAAAGATCCACTGTCCTGCAAGAGCTACCGCCCCATTTCCCTGCTCAGCACGGACCTCAAACTATATGCAAAAATCCTGGCCATTAGATTGGCCCCTGTAGTGGCACAGTTAGTGCATCTTGATCAAACGGGGTTCGTGTTGGGCAGGGAAGCCAGGGATAATGTGGTACGAGCCGTTAATGTGATACACGGGGCCAAGGCCACCGATACCCCTGCCATGCTTTTATCCACGGATGTGGAGAAGGCCTTCGATAGGGTGAGCTGGCCTTTCCTCCGGGAAACCCTTCGGCATATAGGCCTGGGGGATAGGATGAGGCTGCTGATTGAGGCCCTATATACCATCCCGTCGGCCAGGGTCAGGATAAATGGCTTACATTCTGAGCCGGTGCTCATCCGGAATGGGACCCGACAGGGGTGTCCGCTATCCCCCTTGCTCTTTGCCCTGTCGCTAGAGCCGTTCCTTTGCAAGGTTAGAGGCAACAGTGACATTCGTGGGGTAGACCTGGTAGATGGCACACACAAGGTCGCTGCTTATGCAGACGACATGCTTTTTTCTGTCACAAACCCTGCAGTGTCGGTCCCAGTCCTGATGAGAGAATTCAAGATGTACGGGAGGCTGTCCTACCTCAAAATAAATTTAGATAAATCAGTGGCCCTGAATGTCTCACTTCCTTTGTTGCGCTTTTGGGTCCCCGATTGGTGAGAGCCTGGAACACGATAACGGAGCGGGAGACCCCCGGCATGTTTTCGGGGAGGGATCTGGAGGCCCATATCTCAGTAATACATAAACCAGGTAAAGATCCACTGTCCTGCAAGAGCTACCGCCCCATTTCCCTGCTCAGCACGGACCTCAAACTATATGCAAAAATCCTGGCCATTAGATTGGCCCCTGTAGTGGCACAGTTAGTGCATCTTGATCAAACGGGGTTCGTGTTGGGCAGGGAAGCCAGGGATAATGTGGTACGAGCCGTTAATGTGATACACGGGGCCAAGGCCACCGATACCCCTGCCATGCTTTTATCCACGGATGTGGAGAAGGCCTTCGATAGGGTGAGCTGGCCTTTCCTCCGGGAAACCCTTCGGCATATAGGCCTGGGGGATAGGATGAGGCTGCTGATTGAGGCCCTATATACCATCCCGTCGGCCAGGGTCAGGATAAATGGCTTACATTCTGAGCCGGTGCTCATCCGGAATGGGACCCGACAGGGGTGTCCGCTATCCCCCTTGCTCTTTGCCCTGTCGCTAGAGCCGTTCCTTTGCAAGGTTAGAGGCAACAGTGACATTCGTGGGGTAGACCTGGTAGATGGCACACACAAGGTCGCTGCTTATGCAGACGACATGCTTTTTTCTGTCACAAACCCTGCAGTGTCGGTCCCAGTCCTGATGAGAGAATTCAAGATGTACGGGAGGCTGTCCTACCTCAAAATAAATTTAGATAAATCAGTGGCCCTGAATGTCTCACTTCCTGGTGAAACGGTAAGAAACATACAACAGTCATTTCCATTTAAGTGGGCAAAGTCCTCTATTCCATACCTCGGCACACACCTGCCTAGCCAGTTGTCAAACGTCCTGGCCCTGAACTTTTGGCCTTTGGCACAGAGAATCAAGGCAGATTTAGAGACCTGGGATCGCCCTGCGTTCTCCTGGATGGGTAGGGTTAACATTATTAAAATGTCTATTCTCCCGAGGCTGTTGTTCCTGTTTCAGGCTCTCCCGATCCGCATCCCGTTACGCTTCTTCCGGGAAATAAATAGCGCACTACTGGGGTTTGTTTGGGGCGGGAGGAGGGCGAGATTGAAGTCGCAGTTACTGTGTAGACCCAAGCATGCAGGGGGAATGGCGCTACCGGACGTGAGGATGTACTGGGCAGCCACACATCTGCAAAGAATATGTGAGTGGCAGAATTGCCGAGCATCTAAAAGATGGGTCCAGTTAGAGTTAGCTATGATCCCCGCCCAGCTGGAGATTTTGGTGTGGAACAGGTCACCCTCCACTCCGGAGACGGGGGCTCATCCGACCATTGGGGCGACCCTTGGAGTCTTCAGGGAGTTCAGAGAGCGTCCGAATTTCTCCCCCTGGCCCTCCCCGGTGGTGCCAGTCGTTGGTAACCCCCTGTTACGGTCAGGCCCCTTCAGAGCAGACCTGCGAGAGTGGGGGAACCTGCCTCAGTTGAGAAGTGGTGATCTGATAGGCAGAGAGGGTTGGGTCTCTCTGGCGCATCTGAAAACTAGGTGGGAGAATGATAAGCTAGACCCCTGGACTCTCCTGCGCTTCCAATCCTTCCTGTCCCAATTAGGGTTTAGAAGAGATTTGTGTAGAGGACCGACGGAATTCGAGAGGATTTGCCTAGCGGGGCAGCCGTACCCACACTTAATCTTCAGGCTGTACTCCCTGTTAATAAACGTGCTGACAGTCCCCCCGGCCTTTTGGGGAAAAGGACCTGGGCAGACCCTTAAGAGAGAAAGAGAGGGAAAAAATTTCTACGTTAGCGCATAAGTCCTCAGTAGCTTCGAAGGTGCAGGAGACGAACTATAAAATTCTTGCTCGCTGGTATTACACTCCTGACAAGCTTGGTAAGATGTACCCAGCGGGAGACCCAAAGTGCTGGAGATGTGGCATTGAGCGTGGCACGATGTTCCACATATTCTGGACATGCCCCAAGATCAGAGAATTCTGGGGAGAGATCTTGCCCATCATCACGCAGGTTACTGGGGTGGATATGCAGGAGGACCCGGCCCAGGTCCTACTCCATTTGACAAAACATCCGGTTGGGAAATACCAAAAAACTTTGCGGGTCCATTTACTTAACGCAGCTAAACAAGTGATCCCCAGATGTTGGAAGCGGGGTAGCGCTCCATCTGTGAGGGACTGGTTAGGTGAAGTGCTTAATATCTGTGAGATGGAGGATCTTACGCTGTCGCTCCACGACAGAGAGGAACAGTTCAGGACCACATGGAGGTCCTGGTTAGTGTTCCGGGAGTCGGAGGGGTTTAGAGCGCTGTATGGCTGACCGAGCCCCGGGCTGCGTTCATGCTGCCTGGATCGAGTGGGATGTAGTAGAGAGTCGTACTCGTGCCTCGGGTGCGCTGCCCGTGACCGGGGGTTCGCTGCATAGCTTTAGTCTGCCTCCTCCCCCCCTTGTCTTCCTCACCCCTCCTCCCCAGTCTCCCCCCTAGTGTGTCCCCCTCCCCTGACTCGGCACGCGGAAGTGGGTGAGACAGACCTCCAGGCTCCCCAGCACCAAGGAGAGTGGCAATCACCTGGAGTCTTAACGATATAGGCAGTAGCCAACACATCGAGAGAATGCCTACCGCCCTCGGTGGTAGCCACGAAGTGCCGATTGTTTAGAGTAAGAATTGCTGTTCTGTGTTGTTTCTGCAGGGCGTGCGGCCTGGCTTCCCCTGTCCCCTCCCCCCTATCTTTTCCGCCGTGTCCTGTATTGTATTTGTTTGTTGCAATGTACTTATAAAAATGCTTAAATAAATAAAGAATATTAAAAAAAAAATAATAAACCAGATCAGTTGGTCGGGTCCCCTGACCTGCCTTTTTTTTTAGGTGGCCCCACCTGAGCACATTTTTTTTTTTTTCTTAAAATGCACGATCCATTTAGTTCAGGAGCAGGGCCCCAGGCGTGTTGGCAGAAAAATTAATTGGGGATGGGTGGGAAGCCTACTTCAGAATGCCTAGTATTTTAGCTTTTTAAAGTAGTTTAAGTAAAGCTTGTCACCTAGCTAATCCTATCTAGACACGCACATGGCGGAAGCTGTCAGCTCTTGTGTAACCACCCTGTTACATGTATGTTATTACTATGCTGATCGCTTCATTCATATGCACTGCTTTGTGCTGGAAGGTGCGGTTACGTTGTAATGTTCTGCATATGTGAATGGTCACCCGGTCTGTATGCATTACCTGACCTAACCTGACAGCAACAGGTTCTTTCAGTGTGCCTGTGATTCACCTATTACTAATTACTGAACTGAAACACATAAAACATTGAACTGTGACTATAAGCAGCGGGAAGGGCCAAAGCCATGCAAGAAGGGGGCTGCTCACTAGTGTTGTTATCCTTAAGGGGTATAAAATAAAAAGAAACTCGCCTGGAGTGCGCATGCGTGCGGGGAGCGGATGACACCACTGATCCGCGCTCCGTAAGTACCTGGCTCCCCGGCCCCTTACAGCCCCCTGCGACCAGCGGTTTTGGCCTCCGCCAGCTGGGGCACCCCCCAGGACCCCACACACCAACTTTGGACCGGATCCGAGGTGACTGACAGGTGCTGTGGAGCGATCGCCGCCATTTTAGATACGGCTGCCACCTGGCGCCCTGGTCCCCTCAGCCGTCAAACATTGGCGATTTCAGGCTTCTCCAACTGGGGCAGCCCCCAGGACCCCATCCCGGACTTCTACAGGACGGCAGGCAAGGAGGAACGGCCGCCGCCATCTTGATTCTTGTAGCTGCTAGGATCCAGGGCTCCTCACAGTTCACAGCTCCCAGGGACAGGAGGTTCTGCACCCTGCTGATTGGGGCAGACCCCAGGACCCCACACATTTGATTCCCATTTACTTTAGAGGAGACCCCCAAATCGTGCTGGGCAGCAAACTGAATTGAGCAACCCCTGCCATCCTGGACTCTGCCCCTATCCACACCCCCAAAGTCGTTCCTGGAGCGAATACCAAATTAAGCGGGCAGGCACCTTTTAACTGGGGGCTCATGTGAGTGATCCTGCGAAGTCCCCCGGCAATATGTTCCATAAGACACCTCACTGCTTCCAAGGGATGCCACATTAGTCATATGATTGATTTCATACCTCTGGACAGGTGCACATGGTGAGCGCACTGGCTTAATGACAACCCGTCAATCCTGGTATACATCTGAGCTTTTATGCCTGGCTAAATTTACTACTCACATCAGCTTTGAAGGGGAGGCGTTTCTTTGCAGTCTGTAACACAGCCTTCAGTAAGCGCAGCAAGTACCACCAGTTTCTCCCCTGCGTGTCTTTCCTATCGCTCACTATAGAAGTGGCTTTTAACTAGTCTTTGAAGGAGAAAAGTTCTCATTTACATCCTGATGAATGCTGGTCTCCCTTTGGCTCTCTATTAAGGTCCGCCTCATTTCTTCAATTTGCTCACCTGTTTAAGCTATTCACAAATTCTGACGACACAGCTGGTCCTATCTTCCGTGACCTGGCTACGTGGCCCTCAACATTCTTGGCATCAAATTTGTCCAAGCCCTTTCTCTAGGATGGAAGCTTCTACGCCTTCCCAGGACGACCCTCAAGTCCCATCTGATCTTTTGCCAGAAAATGAGTCCTGGATGGACGACTCCTTGCAAGGATCGCCTTCTAAACCGCAACCGCCACCACTAGATAGCTATGAGGCCATGCTTGAGAAAGCCCTTGAACGTTGGGCCCTGAACATTACAACTCAGATCTCTGCCAACCTCTCAGCGGAAATCAAAGAACTGGGCCAAAGAGTTGACGATCTTGAACAACAACAGTCAGCACATAACTCTGAGCTGTCTTCCTTTGGAACAGAATTAGATGCCCTGAAAAACGAAAACCTCACTCTTCATCATAAGATCGAGGACATGGAGAATCGCTCCTGCAGAGCTAATATTAGAATCAGGGGTATCCCAGAATCTGTTCTTGATTTGCAATCCACAGCAACGGCCCTTTTCCAGGAGCTTGCCCCGTCCATCCCAATTGAGAGATTGGAATTTGACAGGATACATCGGGCCTTGCAAAAGAAAAGAGCAGACGGTCTCCCGCGGGACGTTCTGGTTAAATTCCATTTTTTCCGCACAAAAGAATTGATTATGTCGACTGCGAGGGATCAAGCCTCACTTAAATTTCAGAACTTTGACTACCAATTATTTGCCGACATCTCTCCACAAACTATTAGTAGGAGGCGGGCTATGAAACCATCCCTGGAAATCTTGCAGGCCAAAGGAATCCGATACAAATGGGGGTTTCCTTTCAAAATCTCATTTCCCTATTCCGACCAGAGGTATGAGGCATCCACGCCACAAGAGCTGGAGAACATTTTAACATCATTGGGTCTGAAAGCCCATGCTGCAGTACCAACCCCCCCTCCACAGAAGAAGAGAGCGCTTTCCTTCTCGCCAGCGCCTAAGGACAAACGCGGTCCAAGGAGAAGTACTCCCTCGACGAGCAAGTCAGTGACTGGACTGTCCCATAAGTTCACTAAGCCGGCCCTTGGTGAGGGGTGATGAGTGAGATTCCTGGGGCTTTTTGCAGAGGCTCTTACTTTCACCTTGATCCTTGGGTGAGCGCGCCACGTGTTCATCTTATTGTTCCTGTGTAGTGTTGATTGCATTTTGTTCTAGTTATGGTTTTAAGATCGGAAACTGTCTTTACAAATGCACCCTAGCCTTAAGTTTTTTAATTCAGTTTTTTGGATAAAGGAGCTTCTTAAAGTTTAAATGCTATTTTCAAACGAGTATCACTACCCTTATCCTATAGATTGTTGATAGTACAAATTGACGCAGTTTAACGTTATGATAATTGTTTTGCGGGCCGGGGGCCCAGATTCTAGGCCTTGCGCACTCCAAGCTCCCCAACCCGTCGGTTTCCGCCGAGTTGGGAAGCTACTGATACTGACCCCCTGTTGTGGGTCAGCGAATCCGCTAGTTTTGATTGTAACCTCTTCGGAGGTCCCTTATTGCGATAGCATTCCCCATTGGGGCTGAAGCTTACTAGCCCCAGTGGGAAATCCTGTTTTCAAGTTGGGAGACATTTCTCCCTCTCTTAGGTGTTTTATAATATGTCTACACTATGCTTTAACCCTCTCTCCTCTTTTTCAGCTTTCCCTCTTTTTCGTCCTTGGGTGTCCATTCGCTACATAGTAACAGTTCTTAAATCGCTTCAAAATGGCAGTTAAATTGGTTTCGCTTAATGTACAAGGTTTAAACGTCCCCCAGAAAAGAGTTAAGGCCTTTCGACAGATGAGAGCCCTCCACGCGGATATTGTGTGTTTTCAGGAGACCCACTTCACCAAAAACAATACCCCCAAATTCCTTAGTGCTGATTACCCCCTCTTCTTTACGGCCTCTGCCGACGCCAAAAAAAGAGGAGTTAAGGGGGGGTGGCAGCCGCTCAGACCATTTTATAACTAACCTGGGAGGTGCACGTTAGCAGGGCAATTAGTACACACAAGTCTTAAAGGAGCCACAGCACTCAACCCTGTTAGCTTGCAGACCAGCCTATAATCTGTCTCTAAACTTGGTTAAAAACGGAGGACTCGGTCACACACATCTGCAGAAGTATGCTTAAGCTGCACCACTACGCCAAAGTGCCTCTGTGGGGTGCAGTCCTAACTCTAATCTCTGAGAGCCCATCTGGGACATACAGTGCAATAGATAAATTGGGAGCAGGCTTACCTGAGGTTGCCCTAAACCTCTCAAGTGCAAGCCATGGGGTGGAAGGGTCAAAGACCTTGCAATACAGCCTAGACCCCACACACCATGTGCTTGCACAAATTCAAAAGAAACAAAGGGGGGGTGGCAGCCGCTCAGACCATTTTATAACTAACCTGGGAGGTGCACGTTAGCAGGGCAATTAGTACACACAAGTCTTAAAAGAGGAGTTCTCATCGCCTTTAAGCGCTCACTCCCCTTCTCATCGGAGCAGACAATACGTGACCCACAGGGTCGTTTTCTTATAATTGTGGGTACAATTCAAGATCAACCAATTACGATAGCTACGTACTATGCTCCGAATCACAGTCAGAACGCTTTTTTCGAGGAGTTTCTGAAGATCCTGGACCCCCTAGTAAAGGGGTTCTTGATTGTTGCGGGGGATTCTAACCAAATTCTGCATCCAACCCTAGATCGTTATGCGGTCGATCGTCCGGTGGTTGCGGGCAATTATGGCTCCTTGGGAAAGGCGTTTTGCTCCCTCCTAAATTATTATCATTTAGCTGATGCGTGGCGGGAACTTCACCCCACTAAGAGAGACTATACTCACTATTCTAGCCCGCATAAGGTGTTCACTAGAATTGACCACATTTTACTACAACTTCCCTCCTTGCCTCTCTTGACCCACTCCTCTATAGTACCAATTGTCTGGTCTGATCACGATTTAGTCTTGGTCGAATTAAACTCCCTTACGCAGAGATCCCCACAAAAAGCATGGAAGCTGTACGATCCTATGCTATCAGATGAGATCCTGCTTGAACGCACACGAAAAGTGATTGAGGATTTCTATTCGGATAACATAGGGTCTGTAAACTCAGATGCACTGCTCTGGGAAGCCCATAAGGCTGTTCTTCGGGGTCATTTCATTCAAGAATCAGCTAGAAGAAAAGCTATGTATAAGAAGCAGCTCAATACATTACTAGATGCATACTACTTAGCCTCTTCTGACTATAAGACCCGTCCATCTAGGCGAAATAGGGTTGCCCTTAACCAGGCCAGCGATCGGCTCAATATGTACCTCTCAAGTGAAGCCGAACGTCAAATTATTAGATCAAGGTTCAAGTGGTATCGTCTGAGTAATAAACCCAATACCCCCCTGGCTAGAAGACTCAGAGGAGTTACACAGAGGATTAAACCTCTCCGTATCAAAACCCTCGATGGCTCAATTTCAAGCAACCCTGCCAAGGTAGTAGCGACATTTAGTAAGCATCTTGAGGACCTTTACAAGCCTAAGGCAGCACTCGGTGAGCGCCTTGCTGAGAAATTGTTAGGCCAACTACAGCTACCCTCCCTTTCTGAAGCGGACAGAGCATCATTAGAGATGCCGGTTCAGCTCTCTGAGGTCCAGGAGGCAATTAGTTCATTAAAAATGGGGAAGCAACCGGGACCAGATGGTTTCACCGCCCTCTATTATAAAAAATTCTCCCAAATACTTTCCCTACGCTTGGTTCGCACTTTTAACTCCCTTAGGGAAGGGGACTCGTGGAGTACGGATGCGCTTACTGCAGCTGTCTGTATGATACCCAAACCTAGCGCTGACCCTTTGGTCCAATCATAGGCCCATTTCTCTATTAAATATTGATGTTAAACTTCTCGCCAAAGTTCTGGCGACAAGACTCAACAAGTTCATAGGGACTCTAATCTCTAAAGAGCAGGCAGGATTTATTCCCCAACGTCAGGTGGGGATAATATCCGCAAGGCTATTAATCTAATTCATCACGCCAGAAGGGAAAGCAGTAGGGCCATGTTACTAACGTTGGATGTCCGGAAAGCATTCGATACTGTGGCATGGGACTACTTACACTTTATACTAAAGAAGTGGGGTATCGGTTCCTCTTTTACGACATGGATTGCCTCGTTATATTCCAATCCGGGAGCTTATATCAAATATTCGGGTTATTCCTCCAACAGGTTTACCCTTGGCAGAGGCACGAGACAAGGTTGCCCCCTTTCCCCCATACTATTCGCCCTCGCCATTGAGCCTCTCTCCAAATTGCTGCAGAACAATACCAACATTAAGGGGATAAAGATAGGAGGGTATGACCATAAAATTTCCTTGTTTGCAGACATTTTAATGTTGGTATCTGACCCTATAACGTCCCTTCCGAACCTTCTCCACACCTTAGATGAATTTTCCAGAATATCTGGATTACAAATTAATGCCTCAAAATCTCAAGCGCTTAACTTATCTCTTCCTGAGGGTACAGTGGCCACGCTTAAATCTTCCTTTAGCTTCTCTTGGCAAGACCACCACATCAAATACTTAGGGGTCCGCCTTACAGCAAATTATGATTCCCTTTTTGCCGCCAACTACCCTGCCATGGCCAAGGAACTTCGTGATCTTCTGGCCACATGGACCAGACTCAACCTGTCTTGGTTGGGAAGGATAACGGCGGTCAAAATGACCTGGCTCCCTAAATTGCTCTACTTCTTTCGGGTTCTCCCAATTTCAGTCCCGGCTTCCTTTATTAGGGGTCTCCAGGCATCTATGAACTTCTTTATCTGGGGGAAGCAGAAACCGCGGGTTAATCGGGGGACACTATACAAATCAAAGCATCAGGGGGGCCTTGGGGTTCCCAATTTAATACGATATTACTCTGCTTGTCAGATCGCCCAATTGTCTGCCCTCCATGCTGGTAAAGATAGACCATTATGGGTGGACATCGAACAGACCAGCTGCTCTCCGATAGGGATAGTGAATTTGTTATGGCTACCACCATTTACCTACAAGGATATTGACAACCCCGTCCTGAATCACTCCCTCAAAATATGGAAGACAAATAGAGTGAAAGCTAACCTTTCCTCCCCTCAGACCCCCCTGCTCTCTATATTTGGTAACCCTGAATTTCTCCCAGCCTTCCAAGAGCCGTCGGCTTTCGCCTGGTGGAGGGCACACGACTTAACGAAAGTTAAAGATTTTTTTCCGCATAGGGCTATGATAACCTTTTCTGACCTCCAATTGCTTAGGGATATTTCGAGTAAAGAGTTTCTACGCTTTCTGCAGATTACTCACTATATCGGGACTAAAACAATGTTGGGGTCAGCACCAAAACCCTCCTCGCCATTTGAAGCTATATGCGAGAAGCAGCCCCTCGGCAAAGGGGCGGTATCAACGCTATACCAGGTATTGGGTGAGACTGATGGAAAATCCCCCCCGGCCTATACCACTAGATGGACTGAGGACCTTGGTATAACTCTTTCGGATGAGGACTGGAAGGTAATATGGAGGAACTCTTTTTCCAAATTTCTCCACACAGGCGCCCAGGAGACTAATACCAAGGTTCTACTTCGTTGGTACTTGGTTCCAGAGCGAATTCATAAGTTTTGCCCTATGTACTCTGCAGAATGCTTTAGAAACTGTCGTGAGCAAGGAACCTACATTCATGTCTGGTGGGAATGTAGGCTGGTGAAACAGTTTTGGGCTAAGGTATTTTATCTCATATTTAAGGCGACGGGCTTGCGTTTGACCCCCACACCCCAATTAGCTCTTCTAAACCTAAGACCTTCCGACTGCCCCAGAACACAGTTTGAGCTAGTGAGGCATATCCTAACAGCTGCTAAAATGACTATCGCGCGGTCATGGAAGAGTAAGACTATTTCCAGGGGTAGCCTCATACCTCGCATCAACGAGGTAATGCTATTTGAAAAGATGGCTGCCTCAATACAGGGGGACCTTACTTCCTTCCTAGTCACCTGGGAAGGCTGGATCACCCATTTCCAGCCCAAAAACTTCGATCGTCACCTATTTGTACCTTAGCTCCCACCTTCCGTAACCTAATGTTACCTCTTCGACTTGCTAGTAGAATGGACACCCACCCTGTTTCTTCTTTCCCTTCTACTTATCTCCCAACTATCTTCTTTATTTTCTCACTATGTTATGTATTCAAATTTTCAACCGTTGTTATTTCCTAGATGTGTTTAATGCTCTGTATATTATCCTGGTTGGCTTCTAATTTCCGTGATAATGTTGTCAACTAGATGCGGTTTTTAAAAATTGAAATATAAGCTGTTTTTGTTTGTAACAACTGCCTATCTTCAATAAAAATATTGTGGAAAAAAAAAAAAAAAAGAAACTCGCCTGCTAGGCATCGCTTAGTGACTGTTGCGGTCCCTACCGTGAGTAACTACAGCCAATTATAGCACATCAGCGAATCTGAATGGCAATCACAGTCACACCAGCAGCCCAGAAGGTGGAAGATCTTTTTTTTTTTGGTGCTTAGAGTGGACCAACACCCACCGCTGATCAGCCCGGGAATCTATAAGATTCCCGAGCCGATCAGCTCCCTCCCCGTGGGGCATCCGAAATCGGGATGCCCCGCTGTGTGAAACCCCCCGGACGCCCACAAACCTTATCTTCTTCCCGTTTGTGAATGGCCGGCGCGGGCGCGCTCCCTGTACTAGGCGGCCTCAGCTTGTCCGTCGGCGGTGAGGTGAGTTTTTTGGGGGCTTTCTGGGGGGTTTCACACAGCGGGGTGCCCCGTGGAAGTGGACCAACACCCAGGATAGTGAAAATCCTGGGTGTTGGTCCACTTTAAAGCGGACTGAAGCCCACTAAACTTGTGAAATACATTTGGCCAAAGCCCCTGCCAATATTCCTTTATTAGGGTGTAGAACTAAAAATTGATATTTTCACTTCTCAAATTGTCCTGGAACACTGATTTTTTTTTTTGATGTCCCTGCAGTGTGAGATGGCAGGTGATCAGTCATTGCATAAGTGTGGCAATTACATTACTGGCACACACAACAGGGGCAATGAATGGAGGAGGCGGAGCTTTACAGCTAAAATTGATGCCATTATCTGCAACTAGACTGAAGCAGGAGCAGTGAAAATTGGCAAAAGGTGATCTTCATAGGGGGAGCAATTTAGGGGTTGTTGGTTAAAAATGTGGGTTTTGGTCCGCTTTAACACCAGGGGAGCAGACTGGAGTGACTGCTGTTTTAAAGCTGGACTGGACTCTTAAAGATCGGGATGCCCCACTGTGATGCCGCATTTTCACCCATTTCCAGGCTCCCTCGCTTATTTAAACACTGGCAGCCGCATCCCCATATCTCTGGACTGTGTGCAGGCTCCTGCCTCCAGGCACTCAGATAGGCTTGGGGTGGGAGTGCGTGGGCTGCAGGGGATGTGCACACACTTGTTCTGTTTGCTATATCTGCCGTTTGCTGAATATTTAATATGCATGGCAAATGGCTCTGATTGTATGAGAGCCTGCACATGTGCTGTAGGACCGGGAAGAGGTGAGTTGCTCTGGGGGGTTAACACAGTGGGGAATGGCAATTTGGCAATCTACCAGTCATAAAATAACTGGGGAATTGATGTAAAAGTCAGTGGGGAGAGATGCTCCACATACTGCCCCTGGAAGCCCGAGGCCAAGCACCGAGACCTACTTTCCTGATCCCCCATTCTGGGAGATTGCAGCCTCCTGTTTGCATAGCACGGTAACCTCACTTGGGGGATCCCTTCTATTGTGGGATGGGAACACTGCGCTTTGAGGCTCATCGCGGGGTCAATTAAGGCCGCACATTTGCAATGACATACGGAGGTTGGTGCCAGTACCCACTAAGTGATGTATGTCTCATCGGTTTCCCTTTTGCCAATTTTTGACTGGAGGATAGTCTAAAGGTTTATGTCAGAGAATTTGGCTCATGCTTAAATCATGCTGCTTCCCCAAACCCTTCAGCAGTTTTTCTTCTAGGGGAGCCTAGCGTCCGTCCTAAGCACACCGGCTTTCGGCTGCCATGAATGACGTTTATACCCTAAAGGCATGGCTTTCCTGGAATACTCATCACTATGATACTAGGGGAATCCATGTGGATGACGTATGGGCTGCAGGGGATGTGCACACACTTGTTCTGTTTGCTATATCTGCCGTTTGCTGAATATTTAATATGCATGGCAAATGGCTCTGATTGTATGAGAGCCTGCACATGTGCTGTAGGACCGGGAAGAGGTGAGTTGCTCTGGGGGGTTAACACAGTGGGGAATGGCAATTTGGCAATCTACCAGTCATAAAATAACTGGGGAATTGATGTAAAAGTCAGTGGGGAGAGATGCTCCACATACTGCCCCTGGAAGCCCGAGGCCAAGCACCGAGACCTACTTTCCTGATCCCCCATTCTGGGAGATTGCAGCCTCCTGTTTGCATAGCACGGTAACCTCACTTGGGGGATCCCTTCTATTGTGGGATGGGAACACTGCGCTTTGAGGCTCATCGCGGGGTCAATTAAGGCCGCACATTTGCAATGACATACGGAGGTTGGTGCCAGTACCCACTAAGTGATGTATGTCTCATCGGTTTCCCTTTTGCCAATTTTTGACTGGAGGATAGTCTAAAGGTTTATGTCAGAGAATTTGGCTCATGCTTAAATCATGCTGCTTCCCCAAACCCTTCAGCAGTTTTTCTTCTAGGGGAGCCTAGCGTCCGTCCTAAGCACACCGGCTTTCGGCTGCCATGAATGACGTTTATACCCTAAAGGCATGGCTTTCCTGGAATACTCATCACTATGATACTAGGGGAATCCATGTGGATGACGTATGGAAAGTTATCTGTGTAGAGCAGCGGTTCTCAACCTGTGGGTCGGGACCCCAGCGGGGGTCGAACAACCAAAACACAGGGGTCGCCTAAAGCCATCGGAAAATACATATTTCCGATGGCTTTGGCCGCTGAGAAGTCGCGATACTGTCTGCAGCAGCGCTATTCAGCTGGAACGCACGGCGTTATGGATGCGCATTCCAAACTGAATGCCTGCGCGCATGCGCAGACGTGATTGCATCATCCGTCCGGGGCCTAAGGGGTGGGGGAAGCGGGGGGAACGCTCCACAGTCCATAGCAGCGCATTACGTGTGTCCGGCGCTTGCTGACGTCATCAGTGGGCAGAGGCAGCAAGCGCCGGAGGACAGAAGCCTAGGAGGCAGAGAGGCAAGAGAGCCTGCGAGACAGCCTGCTGGTGTCAAAAAGGTTAATAATGTAAAAACATGCACACACCATAAACATAATACAGTGTAAGGGTAAGGTGCTTTGTGTGTAATCATTACACAGTACACAAAGCAGCTTACACTTACACAAAGCACCATACATTTACACAGTGTGAACTACAATCGGTCTTATACTATAAGAGACCACTATAAGATGTAGTTCACACTGTTCCCTCCCCAATGTATAATTATTTCCCATATCTCCCACTATTTTCCCATATTCTGAATGAGGAAACTGCTGAAATCAGCGGTTTCTGGCACTGAATCCGCCTCCTATTGATTTCATTGTGAGTGCGGCGGATTTTGTGGAAGAGAGCTCCCGAGAATCTCGAGTCACCACACAATCTGTCGCAGCCTCTTATTAATTTCAATAAGAGGCGGAGAAATGACAGTTTCCGACACATGCTATGCCATGGTGAAATGCTATTTATTGGAATTAGTAATAAATATTTCTCAACATATAATTAAATGTTGTTTTTGTGATTAATCACTATGTTTAAATTATGTTTGATTTGTAGCAATGAGAATACATAATGCATATCAGGTATTTACATTACGAATCATAACTGTAGCACAGTTTTGAAGTAGCCACCAAAATTATTTTTTGGTTTGGGGTCACCGCAACATGAGGAACTGTATTGCGGGGTCACAGCATTAGAAAGGTTGAGAACCACTGGTGTAGAGCAGGAGTATCTAATACCTGATCAGCCTCTGGGAGGAGAGCAGAACTCCAGTGTTATTCCCCCCGATATGAGCCACGACATAGACATCATTGTCAAGCTCATGTTACCCACTAGTTTAAAAAAAAACCCTGGATTCTAAAATTTTGCGTACGCTGCTGGGGATGCGAACACTTTCGCTCCTGATTGCTGTTTGCTGAGCATTAAATATGCACAGTAAACTGCTCTGATTGGTCGAGAACAGCGCATGTGCCATAGGACCAGGGAAAAGTGAGTTTGTATGGGCGACACAGTGTAGTGCATCCCAATCTGGGGGGGAGGGGACAGAAATAATGAAAGATCATATAATAGAAAGGAAAAAGATGAATAATCATATGAAAGAAATATGGAAAGGGAAGAAAAAAGATAATGCCAAATATAGAGAGAGTGAGTGAGAAAGAAGGATGAAGGCAAATGAGAGATAGATAAAGAAAATGGGCAAAACGGAGACCTGCAGAGCCATCTGAGAGCTTTCTCCCTACAGCAGTTCTGCAATAGTCTCTCCTGGTGTCTCCTTACACAAAGATTCCTGCACCTTACATACCCCATAAGGCTGGACATGAAGATCTGTCAGGGTGTATTTACCTTTGTAACTGGATGGATCAGCACCTACAATGCTGCGAACTCGTGTGTATATATATATATATATATATATATATATATATATATATGTGTTTTTATATAATGACTTACATGAATATGTTCAAGGTCACACAGCAATAATAGACAAAACAGCTACAGTGAAGCAAATGCTGGCGGCAGAAAGCTGAACAAGTTTTATCACGCAGAATTGCTTAATTATAGTAGCTACAAGGAAAAACGTGTCTAATTAGTCAGGCTAAAATGTGTGTGTTTCATTTAGCCATACAATATTAAAGTGGACCTACACTCTTATTACACCTGATTCTATTGGAGGGTGTTCCTCTCTTCCTCACCTGTCAGATGATCACAGGAGGGGAAAGGTTAATATCATTTAATGGGGAAGGGAGGTATTAAGAATCATGGCTGATCTACACCATTCCTGGGACAAGGGATTCTTAAAATCTTAAAAAACCCAGCGCGATCGGCCTGGCAATCTATACGATTTTTGGGCCGATCGATTCCCTCCCCCCGGGGCATCCAAAATCTGGATGCCCCACTGTGTGAAATCCCCCAGGTCGCCCCATTCTCTTACCTTGTTTGCCGGTCCAACGGCACATGTGCGAGCCGCGGCCACATCCCTCTAGCAGGGCGCGTGCCAGCGCCAGACATTCATGAATGGCCGGCGCGGCCACGCTCCCTGTTAGAGGGAAGCGGGAGATGCGGCCGCCAGCGCGCTCGAAGCCTCTTGGCCTTAAACGAAGGCTTAGACAGCGTGACATCAGCTCCGAGTGCGCTGATTGGATGAGCGGCCGCATATGCGAAATAGGACCAGGTGCCCCGGGATAAAGGACCAGAACCCAGAAATCCTGGGTTTTGGTCCACTTTAAGGTTAGCAGGCTGTATCCTCTCTTAGCTGGACCATCTAGAGACAGGCAACAGGACCATCTGGAAGCTCACAGACTTTCTGGAGCCAAAATGAAGATACCCAAGGCAGGGGAATGGCAGGAATCTTAGGCAACCACATGGCAGGCCAGGCAGGTAAAAGTTGTGGTTGGTACTAGTAAAAACTGTTTAAATTCATCTTAAAGTGGATCAAAACCCACCTTTCCTGGTCTTTCAAATTCAAGGGCCAGCCCCTGACCTTCCCCCGGGGCACCCCGAATCGGAATTCACTTCAGCAGGCCTGTACATGCACAGTTGGACCGCTAGAGGGTGCTATTGTAAATTGGCTCTGTGTGTCCATTACTTTCTAAGGGCCTTATTCATGAAGGGACAGTGTCAGGTAGTGCCTTGTAAATGACAGGTAGCGGCAGGTGAACGCCGGACACGGCACACAATTACACATTTATCAAGCAGAATCTGTTGAGCGACTGGGATAACGCCATGTAGCGTCCGAATCATCATTATCCCAGCCTCAGCATACAGCGCCGGCGTTCAGCCTTGCAGAGCGCCACGTATTACCTCTCGCTACCTGGCGCTCTCCCATACATTTCAATGGACGTTCTTTTATTTCTTTTCAAACATGGTTTTTTTTACTAATTTTTTTTTTTTTTTTTACTCAAATAATGTTGTGACATCTGCTGGCATAGAAAAAGCCATTTTTTTTTATATTTTTCATGTTTTATATATTTATGCAGAATTGACATTAGGTCTGGCATTAATGTGTTCATGTTACAATGTTATTACAATGTAATTCCATATGTTTTCGCTTTGTTACTGGTGGATATATGTTAAAAAATAGCCTTTATTTACACAGGCTCTGGGCTACAGCGAAGCATTTTTTAGCGACGGAGGTGTGTGAGGCTGTTTTTTTGACGAATATGTTGTGAGTCGGTCGCACTGACCGGTCGCTAACATTCACTCCCATACAGCGCTGTACTGGTCATATAGCGACTCCCCACGATGTATTCATCATTGCTGCATAGCGGCTGAGTCGCTCTGAACTAGCGACCTCTGAAATGCCTGCTACAGACGCTCACCTGCCGCTAATAATAAATCAGCCTGCCCGTCTTCTCAGTGCACAACAGATTGGAAAGCTGTAAATATGGCCCTCTCCTCATCCCTGATTAGTTCTCATCAGAATGGCAATTTTGGAATAAGTTATTTTGTGCTGTAACAAATAAATCACATATTCAATAATAAATAACAGTATTTACAAAGCACTGTAGATTGGGGTAATTTAATATTTTTTATAATAGCTTTTTTCGTTATAATATAATAGCTTTATAAAACTTTGTATTATCATTTACAACTTTAGCATTCTCAATTATATTATAAGACTGTAAGGTTTCCACTTACTTTCCAAGACTGTAGGATGATGATGATCAGATGGAAAATGGTTGTATCCAAAATTTTGCATTCTTTGTACAACATCCCATCTCTAGCATGGGGGCTGCTAAAAAAATTGTACAGTGACAATTCAAATTAGGGTATTTATTTTTAATGCAAATTAAAAAATCTGATTGTACAGCATACTGTATTTCCAGCCAGTAGAGGACCTGAGAGTATTCCTGGTGGATCTGGCACCTGGGGAAAAGATTCGAAATGATGCCCCTACCTGTGCTCAGGCCCTCCTTAGTTGCCCCCCTGACCTGAAAGCTTTAGTACCATCTACTTAAGAGAGGCCATATCCATCCCTGCCAATGATCTACCCTGCAATGCTATAGCCCCACACGTGTTCACCAACTGGGAAGCTCATCGGGGGGGGGGGGGGGGGGGTTCAACAAGGATGTCAAGCACTGCTTATGAGTTGACTGGGGTGGTTATAATCCTGGGCTGAAATCTGGCCTCCATTTATGTACTTAAGGCGGACCTTCACTCTGAATAAGAGTTTATCTTATATGTTTCCCACACCCTGTACATACAGATTGTCCACATTAAAAATCATCCTACCTGCATCTACTGCATGTTATGAGCCTTTAAACATCCAAGATGGTGGCTTATGGAAGCCGCCATCTTATCAGGCAGCCTGCAAACAGGAAATGCCTCCTGACTGTGCTGCTCTGCATTCTGGGACTGCTGACCGTTACCTGACCCCAGCTCTGCTCTGTCTGAGCAAAGCACAGCTATAACCCTCCCCCCCTGTACCTTATCCCACTCTCCTCTCCTCAGTAAGTGTGATGCTTCTGAGTCAAGATGGCCGCGCCCGTATCCTAAATTCCTGAACAGAGTTGCAGCCCAGTGGGGGAAAGAATAATAAGTTACTGACTAAAAACGTAAAATATATTAATTTTAGATGCTGGGGAACCGTTTTTTAAGAGTTTGGGCTTTTCATTAAATCACGCTGAAGGTCCGGTTTAAGCTGGGTACTTTATGTACTAAGCTGAGCTGAAGTATCGGTGCAGATTCTCCATATTTACTACTTTCATAGCTTTACTTTCAGTTGCAATGTGTCCTAAAGCCTAACTACCTAAGTCAGAAAATGTAAGAATTGTATTGCTCCAATGCTAGATACTCTGATCTTAATCTGTGTATGAATAATATTCACCATATTACAGCTCCCAGTGCCACCCAAACCAGTTTACCAGTGAAAGTTGAGAATTAATTGCTCTTGTTCTTGCTGGAAGGAAAGGCTGGGTGTGGGTGTGGAGTGAAAGCCACGCCGGAAATATTGGGTTAAAACTCGTCATATCTTGTTTAATTGGCCAAGGAGAAATATCTAAATGCTCTTTCAAAACAGTGCTGAATCAGCTTTGGAGGGTGGAAGAGGGGGTGACAGCTTGGAAGGGAGCTCAGCCCAGCTTGGGTTTAAAAGGGAGAACTTTGTTACTGTTCTGTCATTTACTACAAACGCATTTAAAGCCTTACTGCCATGGGTTCGAAACTTCAAGGAAAGTGGACGCTGGAGGACCCAGACTCAGACAATTTTGATAAATATATGAAATGTCTCAGTAAGTGAAAAATTTGACAGAATTTTTTCAAGAGTAACTGGATGGTGTGTAGACCTACAGTATATACTGTTATTTTATAGATTATTTGATGATTAAGGAAAACATTTAGAATGGAGAAAAGTATAACATTAAAATGGACATTTAGCCTGCAGAGGCCCCAGAAAGGCCCCCAATCAGATCATTTATTCAGAAAAAAGTGTGTCTGTGCTTTTCTGGGTTCTTGGATGTTGAACTTGGTTGTGGGTCTGTGTTAAGAGTCCAGCTCACTGAATGAATAAGTGAAGCCTGTCCAGGATAAGACATAGGAAGCACAGTGCATGGAGAGAGGCTGAAAAGTCCCATATGTAGCAATGTAGAGGGACGTGCAGTAGTATAAAAAGTAACTTTTACGGGCAGGCTGATTCATCATTAGCGGCAGGTAGCGACAGATGAGCGTCTGTAGCAGGCATTTTTAGAGCGCACGCTAGTAGTCACTGTGCTCAGCCGTGTGTCGCTAGTTTACAGTGACTCAGCCGCTGTGCAGTAATGTTGAATAAATTGTGAGG
The DNA here is from genome assembly GCA_027917425.1 of Gastrophryne carolinensis. Classification (NCBI taxonomy): domain Eukaryota; kingdom Metazoa; phylum Chordata; class Amphibia; order Anura; family Microhylidae; genus Gastrophryne; species Gastrophryne carolinensis. Next base: position 369,492,255 of record CM051239.1, read on the forward strand.
AGTCGCTATTTGACCAGTACAGCGCTGTATGGGAGCGTATGTTAGCGACTGGTCATTGTGACCGACTCGCACCATATTCAGCAAAAAAACAGCCTCACAAAACTCTGGCGCTGAAAAATACTTGCTTACAGCCCAGAGCGCCGGAGGCTGTGTGTTTAAAGTGTGTTTTTCAACATCTATTCACTAATAACAAAGCCAAAACATATGGAATTACATTGTAACAACATTGTAACATGAACACTTTAATGCCAGACCTGTAATGTCATTTCTGCAGAAGTATCTGAAAAATGAAAAATTTGTCTAAAAACTGCATTTTCAATGCCAGAAGAGGTCACAGCATTATTTGGGATTTTTCGGAAAAAATAAAATTAAAAACCCCGTTTAAGGAGAAGAAAAGGATAGCGAGAGGTCATACCTGGCGCTGTACAAGGCTGAACGCCAGCGCTGTTCGCTGAGGCTGTGAAAATGAAGAATCAGACGCTACATGGCGCTATCCCAGTCGCTAAACAGATTCTGCTTGATAAATGTGTAATTGCGTGCCGTGTCCTGCTTTCACCAGTTGCTACCTGTCACTACCTCTCATTAACCAGCCATTACCAGACGCTATCCCTTCTTAAATAAGGGCCTAAATAAATCTAAAATCACATTCCATATAGATGAAATGTAAAGTTAAACAGCAACACATTTCGAGTGATTAACCCCCTTATGCTTGCCAACAATAGCCAACAGGGAGTCAGCACCAGGTTTCCTGGGAATCTCTTGATCATTTCTTTTTAGACTTTAGCCATCTAAACAGGACGCAGCACTCACATACTTTTCATTCATCGAGTGCTACCCTAATACTTACCTTTCTCAGCACCAGGTTTACCCATGGCCCCTGCACCTTGGGGGGGGGGGGGGCACCATGTGATTCGCCTCTCCCATCCCCCCATGCAGGACACAGTGCTGGACAGCAACTGGGGGTGAACTGGCCATCGAGAGAATTGCTGGTGAGACACCCGCCCTACTCTGTCTTTTTTCAGGTGAACAGCCACAAGACCTTACATTATGTAGGGCTGCTCTGTGCAGGAGCTAAGAAGATTATTTCTCTTTCTTTCCTCTGGCAGTGTAAATGTAACATGTAATTAGCTTACATTTGTTTACTGCAACAGTCACAGCCTTTTTTTTGGTGCTCACATGCTTTATATCTATCTATCTATCATCTATCTATCTATCTGTCTATCTATTTATCTATCTAATTATCTATCCTTACTTCCGTTATTGCTATAGACCGAATTTTTCGCCCTGTAAGACGCACTTATTTTCCCCCCAAAGTAGGGGGAAAAATGTCCATGCATCTTAACAGGCGAATGTAAAAAAAAAAAAAAACTTACATTCCGTTGATGCCCCCCCCCCCGCAGCCTTGGTAGTCGCCGCTGCCTGCCTCCTCCTACATCTGGTTCCGGCCCCTGGGTAGGGCATGGCCTGTGACGCTGACAGGCGTCACAGGCCACGCCCACCCAGAAGCTGGAATCGGCTCGCCGTGAACTTGCGGCTGACTGCTGCTCCTATGGCCGCAGCTCCCTGCTGCCTCCCACAGAGGAGGTGGTGAGCGGGAGTCAGCCGCAAGTTCACAGCGAGCACAGTGAGCCGATATCAGCCCGGGGTGGGCGTGGCCTGTGTATCCTACCAGCATGACACAGGTTACGCCTACCCCAGGCCGATATCGTCTCATTGTGAATTTGCGGCTGACTGCCGCTCCCCGTCGCCTCACCGCACCACCGCTTACACTCTTACAGAGGTGGTGGGGTGTGGCGGCGGGAAGTGGCAGTCAGCCGCAAATTCACAGTGAGCGTCATTGGACGCTGGCAGGAGTCACAGGCCACGCCCCCTGGCCGGGAATCGGCCCACTCTGAACCTGCGGCAGGAAGTGGCAAGAACGCTGGGGAGTACACGGTAATTTTATTTTTATTTTTTTTTTATTATGCTGCACAGTTTATATTGGGGATGCCTGCAAACTATATTGATGATGCCTGCACACTGTATTGGGGATGGCTGCACACTGTATTGGGGATGCCTGCACACTGTATTGATGATGCCTGCACACTGTATTGGGGATGCCTGCACACTGTATTGGGGATGCCTGCACACTGTATTGATGATGCCTGCACACTGTATTGATGATGCCTGCACACTGTATTGGTGATGCCTGCACACTGTATTGGGGATGCCTGCACACTGTATTGGGGATGCCTGCACACTGTATTGGGGATGCCTGCACACTGTATTGGGGATGCCTGCACACTGTATTGGGGATGCCTGCACACTGTATTGATGATGCCTGCACACTGTATTGGGGATGCCTGCACACTGTATTGATGATGCCTGCACACTGTATTGGGGATGCCTGCACACTGTATTGGGGATGCCTGCACACTGTATTGGGGATGCCTGCACACTGTATTGGGGATGCCCGCACACTGTATTGGGGATGCCTGCACACTGTATTGGGGATGCCTGCACTTTGTATTGATGATGCCTGCACACTGTTTTGGTGATGCCTGCACACTGTATTGGGGATGCCTGCACACTGTATTGATGATGCCTGCACACTGTATTGATGATGCCTGCACACTGTATTGATGATGCCTGCACACTGTATTGGTGATGCCTGCACACTGTATTGGGGATGCCTGCACACTGTATTGGGGATGCCTGCACACTGTATTGGGGATGCCTGCACACTGTATTGGGGATGCCTGCACACTGTATTGATGATGCCTGCACACTGTATTGATGATGCCTGCACACTGTATTGGGGATGCCTGCACACTGTATTGATGATGCCTGCACACTGTATTGGGGATGCCTGCACACTGTATTGGGGATGCCTGCACACTGTATTGATGATGCCTGCACACTGTATTGGGGATGCCCGCACACTGTATTGGGGATGCCTGCACACTGTATTGAGGATGCCTGCACTTTGTATTGATGATGCCTGCACACTGTATTGGGGATGCCTGCACACTGTATTGGGGATGCCTGCACACTGTATTGATGATGCCTGCACACTGTATTGGGGATGCCTGCACACTGTATTGGGGATGCCTGCACACTGTATTAATGATGCCTGCACAATGTTTTGGTGATGCCTGCACACTGTATTGGGGATGCCTGCACACTGTATTGAGGATGCCTGCACACTGTATTGGGGATGCCTGCACACTGTATTGATGATGCCTGCACACTGTATTGGGGATGCCTGCACACTGTATTGGGGATGCCTGCACACTGTATTGATGATGCCTGCACACTGTATTGATGATGCCTGCACACTGTATTGATGATGCCTGCACACTGTATTGGGGATGCCTGCACACTGTATTGATGATGCCTGCACACTGTATTGATGATGCCTGCACACTGTATTGGGGATGCCTGCACACTGTATTGGGGATGCCTGCACACTGTATTGATGATGCCTGCACACTGTATTGGGGATGCCTGCACACTGTATTGGGGATGCCTGCACACTGTATTGATGATGCCTGCACACTGTATTGGGGATGCCCGCACACTGTATTGGGGATGCCTGCACACTGTATTGGGGATGCCTGCACACTGTATTGGGGATGCCTGCACACTGTATTGATGATGCCTGCACACTGTATTGGGGATGCCTGCACACTGTATTGGGGATGCCTGCACACTGTATTGATGATGCCTGCACACTGTATTGGGGATGCCTGCACACTGTATTGGGGATGCCTGCACATTGTATTGATGATGCCTGCACACTGTATTGGGGATGCCTGCACACTGTATTGGGGATGCCTGCACACTGTATTGGGGATGCCTGCACACTGTATTGGGGATGCCTGCACACTGTATTGATGATGCCTGCACATTGTATTGCACACTGTATTGGGGATGCCTGCACACTGTATTGGGGATGCCTGCACATTGTATTGATGAAGCCTGCACACTGTATTGATGATGCCTGCACATTGTATTGCACACTGTATTGGGGATGCCTGCACACTGTATTGGGGATGCCCGCACACTGTATTGGGGATGCCTGCACATTGTATTGATGATGCCTGCACACTGTATTGGGGATGCCTGCACACTGTATTGGGGATGCCTGCACACTGTATTGATGATGCCTGCACACTGTATTGATGATGCCTGCACACTGTATTGATGATGCCTGCACACTGTATTGGGGATGCCTGCACACTGTATTGATGATGCCTGCACACTGTATTGATGATGCCTGCACACTGTATTGGGGATGCCTGCACACTGTATTGGGGATGCCTGCACACTGTATTGATGATGCCTGCACACTGTATTGGGGATGCCTGCACACTGTATTGGGGATGCCTGCACACTGTATTGATGATGCCTGCACACTGTATTGGGGATGCCCGCACACTGTATTGGGGATGCCTGCACACTGTATTGGGGATGCCTGCACACTGTATTGGGGATGCCTGCACACTGTATTGATGATGCCTGCACACTGTATTGGGGATGCCTGCACACTGTATTGGGGATGCCTGCACTTTGTATTGATGATGCCTGAACACTGTTTTGGTGATGCCTGCACACTGTATTGGGGATGCCCGCACACTCTATTGGGGATGCCTGCACACTGTATTGGGGATGCCTGCACACTGTATTGGGGATGCCTGCACACTGTATTGATGATGCCTGCACACTGTATTGGGGATGCCTGCACACTGTATTGGGGATGCCTGCACATTGTATTGATGATGCCTGCACACTGTATTGGGGATGCCTGCACACTGTATTGGGGATGCCTGCACACTGTATTGGGGATGCCTGCACACTGTATTGGGGATGCCTGCACACTGTATTGATGATGCCTGCACATTGTATTGCACACTGTATTGGGGATGACTGCACACTGTATTGGGGATGCCTGCACATTGTATTGATGAAGCCTGCACACTGTATTGATGATGCCTGCACATTGTATTGCACACTGTATTGGGGATGCCTGCACACTGTATTGGGGATGCCTGCACACTGTATTGGGGATGCCTGCACACTGTATTGGGGATGCCTGCACACTGTATTGGGGATGCCTGCACACTGTATTGATGATGCCTGCACATTGTATTGATGAAGCCTGCACACTGTATTGGGGATGACTGCACACTGTATTGATGAAGCCTGCACACTGTATTGGGGATGCCTGCACATTGTATTGGGGATGCCTGCACACTGTATTGGGGATGCCTGCACACTGTATTGGGGATGCCTGCACACTGTATTGGGGATGCCTGCACACTGTATTGATGATGCCTGCACACTGTATTGGGGATGCCTGCACACTGTATTGGGGATGCCTGCACACTGTATTGGGGATGTCTGCACACTGTATTGATGATGCCTGCACACTGTATTGGGGATGCCTGCACATTGTATTGGGGATGCCTGCACACTGTATTGGGGATGCCTGCACACTGTATTGGGGATGCCTGCACACTGTATTGGGGATGCCTGCACACTGTATTGATGATGCCTGCACACTGTATTGGGGATGGCTGCACACTGTATTGGGGATGCCTGCACACTGTATTGGGGATGCCTGCACACTGTATTGGGGATGCCTGCACACTGTATTGGGGATGGCTGCACACTGTATTGGGGATGCCTGCACACTGTATTGGGGATGCCTGCACACTGTATTGGGGATGCCTGCACACTGTATTGATGATGCCTGCACACGGTATTGATGATGCCTGAACACTGTATTGGGGATGCCTGCACACTGTATTGATGATGCCTGCACACGGTATTGATGATGCCTGCACACTGTATTGATTATGCCTGCACACTGTATTGATTATGCCTGCACACTGTATTGGTGTATTGAGGATGCCTGCACACTGTATTGGGGATGGCTGCACACTGTATTGGGGATGCCTGCACACTGTATTGGGGATGCCTGCACACTGTATTGGGGATGCCTGCACACTGTATTGGGGATGCCTGCACACTGTATTGATGATGCCTGCACACGGTATTGATGATGCCTGAACACTGTATTGGGGATGCCTGCACACTGTATTGATGATGCCTGCACACGGTATTGATGATGCCTGCACACTGTATTGATTATGCCTGCACACTGTATTGATTATGCCTGCACACTGTATTGGTGTATTGAGGATGCCTGCACACTGTATTGAGGATACCTGCACACTGTATTGATGATGCCTGCACACTGTATTGATGATGCCTGCACACTGTATTGATGATGCCTGCACACTGTATTGGTGTATTGGGGATGCCTGCACACTGTATTGGTGTATTGAGGATGCCTGCACACTGTATTGGTGTATTGGGGATGCCTGCACACTGTATTGATGATGCCTGCGCACTGTATTGGGGATGCCTGCACACTGTATTGGGGATGGCTGCACACTGTATTGGGGATGCCTGCACACTGTATTGATGATGCCTGCACACTGTATTAATGAAGCCTGCACACTGTATTGATGAAGCCTGCACACTGTATTGATGAAGCCTGCACACTGTATTGGGGATGCCTGCACACTGTATTGGGGATGCCTGCACACTGTATTGGGGATGCCTGCACACTGTATTGATGATGCCTGCACACTGTATTGAGGATACCTGCACACTGTATTGATGATGCCTGCACACTGTATTGGTGTATTGGGGATGCCTGCACACTGTATTGGTATATTGAGGATGCCTGCACACTGTATTGGTGTATTGGGGATGCCTGCACACTGTATTGATGATGCCTGCGCACTGTATTGGGGATGCCTGCACACTGTATTGGGGATGGCTGCACACTGTATTGGGGATGCCTGCACACTGTATTGATGAAGCCTACACACTGTATTGATGAAGCCTGCACACTGTATTGGGGATGCCTGCACACTGTATTGGGGATGCCTGCACATTGTATTGATGATGCCTGTACACTGTATTGGGGATGCCTGCACACTGTATTGATGAAGCCTGCACACTGTATTGGGGATGCCTGCACACTGTATTGGGGATGCCTGCACACTGTATTGGGGATGCCTACACACTGTATTGGGGATGCCTGCACACTGTATCGGGGATGTCTGCACTTTGTATTGATGATGCCTACACAATGTATTGGGGATGCCTGCACACTGTATTGGGGATGCCTGCACACTGTATTGGGGATGCCTGCACATTGGTGATGCCTGCACATTGGGGTGGCCTGCACTCTATCGTGAAAAAATGGCTCAATGATAAGCATCAAGAAATATCCAGCCAGGCTTGTTTTTCTTTCTTTTAATGGGATGAAAAGGACATCAGGGGTGACAGACTCTATCACCCCTGATAGACTACACCTGTCACCCCTGGATATTATTCCTACCATGAGATAATAAACCACACGCTTGTTTGGAGTTTTATTCAGTTTGGGTGTATAAGTGACCCCTCCACTAACTGACGTGTTTATATGGATTTTTAATATTACACAATTTTGTGATAGTGCTCCTTTAAACCGGACCTTCAGCATGATTTAATGAAATGCCCAAACCCTTAAAAAACTATTCCCCAGCATCTAAAAAGACAATTCTGTGAGTACTCTCCTGTAGAATTGTTTTTGTTCTTGCATGGCACAGCCTGTTTCAGTATTCAAAACAGTTGGGTTATTCCGCCACAAAGTGGCGCAGTGGTACTGCAGAAGAGCTGTGGCATCTCCCGGCCCCCTATAAAAACAGGATTAACCATAGAGTTCCCAGCGTAGACAAGCAGTGAGACAAGAAGCCGGGAGAGAATAAAGGTAAAAAATGTAAAAAGGTAAAAAAAAACAAACTAACTTGGAACAATCACCATAAAGAGGCAACCAAGCATAACGATAACAAGGATGGGGTGAAGCAGGCCGTGCCATGCAAGAACAAAAGCAATTCTACAGGTGAGTACTCACAGAATTGTCTTTTTCTTTTTGCATGGCACGGCCTGCTTCAGTATTCATAACAGTTGGGACATCCAAAAGCAGTGTCCAAAGGTAGGGTGGGATCCCCAATGAGTAACGGCCAGCAGTTCAAGTCACTACTGCCTGAAGTACTTTGCGGCCAAAAGCAGCATCCGCTGAGGCCTTAACATCAACCTTGTAAAACTTGGAAAAGGTATGAACAGAAGCCCAAGTAGCGGCCTTGCAAGCTTGTTCAACAGAAGCTTGGTGCTGAAAAGCCCAAGAAGCACCGATAGCACAAGTGGAATGAGCAGTAATCCTAAAGGGAGGTTTCTTTCCCTTAGCAGAATAGGCTTGTACCACCGCCTGACGGATCCACTTACTGATAGTGGATTTAGCTGGAGGCAAACCCTTCCTAGGTCCAGAAGTGAGAACAAAAAGAGCATCAGATATCCTGAAAGGCTCAGTAGTGACCAAATAAAACTTCAGGGCCCTGACCAGAATGCAGGGTCCGCTCCTTGGAATTAGCAGGATTAGGACACAAAGAAGGCAAAACAATGTCCTGATTGAGATGAAAGGCAGAAACAACCTTAGGCAAGAAATCTGGCTTAAGCCGGAACACCACCTAGTCCTGATGCCGCTCAAAATAAGGAGGTTTGATGGAAAGCGCCACCAGCTCAGAAACTCGCCTGACAGAAGTGATAGCCACCAAAAAGGCTACCTTAAGAGGCAGAATGGACAAAACAGCCTCACGGATAGGCTCAAAGGGAAGACACTGCAGAGCAGACAACACCAGATTCAAGTCCCAAACTGTTAGCATAAGCTTACGAGGTGGACGCACATGGGTAACACCCTGGAAAAAAGTTTTAACCAACCGGTGATTGGCAAAGGATCTTTGGGAAAAAATTGCCAGAGCTGAAACGTGGCCCTTGAGGGTACTAAGCTGAAGGCCTGAATCCAAACCATGTTGCAAAAATTCCAGAATCCTGGGGATGGAAAACACCCGACAAGGAAGAGACTTGGACTCACACCAGGCAATGTAAGCATGCCAGACCCTGTAATAGATAAAGGACGAGGACTTCTTCCTAGCCCGAATCATGGTATCAACAACAGAGGCAGGCAGCCCCTTTTCCCTCAAGATGGAGGTTTCAGCAGCCAAGCCGTTAAAGCCAGCGTTTGTAAATTGGGATGGCGTAGCTGCCTCTGAGTGAGAAGAGCTGGATCCTTGGGCAAGACATACCGATCTACTGCCAACGGCACGACGTCTGCAAACCACACCCTCCTTGGCCAACAGGGGGCAGAAGGTTCCGTGAGTCCAGCTACCACGAGAGGGACTGTCTGGTCAGAGGAGACAGAGCAAATTCCTGATCCAGGGACACAGGGTCTCGATCCCAAACTGACAAGAGGTGCAATTGAAGAGGTCTCATGTGAAACTGAGCAAAGGGGACCGCCTCGAAGCAGGACATCATCAGGCCCACCAACTGCATCCCCTGACGGATGGAGGGATGAGGACACAAGAGCAGAGCCCGTGCCTGCTTCTGAAGGCCCTCCACCTTCTGCTGAGGAAGGAACACCTTGACCTGAGAGGTATCCAGTGTCATGCCCAGAAAGGACCTCACCAAGGATGGGGACAGTGAAGACTTGGGAAAATTGACCACCCAGCCAAAGGACTCTAGAGTGGAGATCACCACCTGGGTGTCCTGCTCGGCCTGATGAAAGGACTGAGCCACAATCAGGATGTCGTCCAGGTAAGGAAGAATGTGAATGCCCTGGTTCCGTAGCAGAGCCATCACTCCCGCCAGCACCTTGGTGAACACCCGAGGCGCCGAGCTGATACCGAAGGGTAAGGCCACAAACTGGTAATGCTAATCCTCCAGTGCGAACCTCAGAAATCTCTGATGACCTGGGAAGATAGGCACATGAAGATAAGCATCCTTGATGTCCACGGTGATCATGAAGTCGCCCGGGCGAAGGGTACTGACAGCAGAGCGTAGCGTCTCCATGCGAAAATGTTTAAATCTTACAAACTTGTTGAGGCCCTTCAAGTCCAAAATGGGCCTCAGAGAGACGTCCTTTTTGGGGACCGTGAAAAGATTGGAATAGTACCCCTGACCCTGTTCTTGATGGGGCACCGGACAAATGACCCCTGACTCCAGCAGGCATTGGACCGCCAGAAGCAACCCTTGAGCTGACAGGGGGTTTAAAGACATCTGGGATCTGATGAATCTTGGGGGCGGCCAGGCTGCAAACTCTATCTTGTAACCGGAGGACACCACCTCCTGAATCCACTGGTCTGAGACGTGGAGCCTCCAGACGTGAGCAAGGACCCGAAGCCGCCCCCGCCTGGATGAGTGAGGGCGCCCCCTCATGCCTGAGGGGCCTTGGAATGGGGTTTGGGCTTGGAATCTCAGGAGAGACCGGGACGACCCCAGGATCTGCCACTGCCCCAAAAATCTCTGCGGCCACTTGAGAAGAGGGAGCCACAAGTGGGAGGGAGGGAGGGAGGGAAGGGAAGGTCCCCCGAAAGGGCCGGGACTACCTCCTACGCTGAGGCAGCCTGCTATCCTTGGCTAAAACATCAAGACGCTCCCCAAAGAGCCGCAGCCCCGCAAAGGGGAGTCCAGTGAGAGCTTTCTTAGCAGCGGCGTCAGCTGCCTACTGACGCAGCCAAACAGAGCGGCGCATAGATACCAAAAGTGCAGAGGCCCTACCGCCCAGCCTCACAGCATCATCCATGGCAGTAAGGGTAAATGCAAAATCAGAGCAAAGCAATAGAGTCCTATACTCCTCCCCTCTTCTACCAGCCGAAGTGCCATCACATAGACTCTTGAGCAGTTTCTTAAGGGCAATAGCTGTAATGGCAGCAGCACAGGCCGGGTGCAGTCCAGCCCCCACACAAGTAAAAGCATGGCAGGCCAGCTGATCCATGCGCTGGTCCTCGCTGTCCCGCAGAGTGGTAGTGTCAGGGGAAGGCATGACCGAGGTATTGGACAGACCTAGCATGGGAGCATCCACCTCAGGGGGACATGACCACCGCTTTACTAGATCAGCAGGAAAGGGATACCTCTTATGCAATCCCTTGGGCACAGCGGGCAGCCTGTTAGGACGTTCCCACTCCTTAAGCACCATAGTAGTGAAATGTCCCTGCTCAGGGAACTTCAGACGCTGTTTACCAGGATGAAAAAGCTCACCCTGCTTTCTCTTAGCCACCGCAGGGGGAGCAATGTGCAAAATTTCAAAAATGTGTGACAGCAGATTATCAGTGTCCACAGGGTCCCATGATTCCTCCACGGACGCAGACCCAGGGTCACTATCACAACCCTCCTGCTGGTTCCCAGAGGAGTCAGAGTCCTGGAACAGTTCCCCTTCCTCTAGGGAATAACGTCCCCCAGTGGCATCAATTCCTCATACTCCCCTGTGGAGCGGGAGGGTGTGGAAGTCAGGTGCCGCTTCTTGCCAGAGGCCTTCCTAGGAACAGGCCCAGCAAGCTGCCTCTCAATGTTGGCCACACGAAGTGCCAGATCAGACTTTGACCCCCTGCTATTATCCCCCTCACTGGGGGCCAATTGCAGGAGTGGGGGGGTAGGTGACTCCGAAGGGGGCGCAGAGCTGGGAAGCGATGCAGGCAAACCAGCTTGGAGCGCAGGGACACTTTGGGCGCATACCGTGACACTGTTACTCACAGGGGATACCCCACACATGGAACACAGCCGGGATTGCCCCGAAGGACCCCCAAGCACGCTATCCCCAGAAGCCTCCATATGGTGATTAACACAGGCGCAATAGGCCAGCACTGGGCAAAGGATAATACAAAAGCCACCCGGGAAGCCCTCCCAGGGCATGCCCCCAGAAGTCAGTAAAGGGGGGGATGAGGGGGAGGGAGGAGTAGAGCCGGGAGAAACCACAAGCCACTGGTATCCCGCCTGAAAGACATAAGTAAAAAAGACACATGAGCATCCCGCAGAACATGCCCCACGAGACCAATAAAAAAACCCCAAGGGGGACTCAAGGAGCAAGTAAACCGCAGGATCACCAAGCCTCAGACCGCTGGATGAAGCGATGCCCAGGAGGATACACCGCCGCAGCCAGGAAGGGAGAAACCCAGACGCGCAGAAAATCCAAAATGGCGCCGGCAGAGGTATCTCGAGGGGCGGGCCGCGGGGGGGAGGGGGGAGGCAACGCGATACGCGTCATCCCCCGGCCCTGCCACCCGAAGAGCGTGAAAAACGACGCTCACGTGACCCCACTGGCGCCATTACTCAGCAAAAAAACGCCACAGGTTATAGCGCTGCGGCAGCTAAAAAACACCAGTAAACAGCAAAATACACCACAACTAACACCACTCGCCGCTACCAACTGTCCTCCCCCCGAACACAAGTCAGGGAGAGGGGGAGGGGAAGAGAGGCGAGCAGGCAGCGGCAAGGCAAGAGGCAATACTGGGAACTATACTGGTTAATCCCATTTTTATAGGGAGCCGGGAGATGCCACAGCTCTTCTGCAGTACCACTGCGCCACCTTGTGGCGGAAAAACCCAACTGAAGCAGGCCGTGCCATGCAATAAGAAAATTAATATAGTTCAAGTTTTTTGTCACTTTTAGTGGCAATTATTATTCTTTCCCCCACTGAGCTGCAACTCTGTTCAGGACTCGAGAATATGGGCGCCGCCATCTTGACTCAGAAGCATCACATACTGAGGAGAGGAGAGCGGGATAAAGTACAGGGGGTGGGGTTATAGCTGTGCTTTGCATAGACAGAGCAGAACCGGGGTTCAGGAAAAGGACAGCAATCCCAGAATGCAGAGCAGCACAGTCAGAAGGCACTTCCTGTTTGCAGACAGCCTGAAACTTCATTAGATGAATTAGATCAGTAGATGCAGGTAGGATGATTTTTAATGTGGGCAATCTGTATGTAGAGGGTGGGGGAAACATATAAGATGGGCTCTTATTCAAGGTGAAGATCCAGCTTAAGGAACATGATAACGACGGCAAAATATCAGTGTGCATAAATATTCACCTAAAGTGAGTCTTCTCTAGAACCACCTTTAGAGGCGATTACAGCTGCAATTGACTTTAGATAAGTCTCTATGAGTTCAATGTGTTGACACCCCAGTGCTTGTCTGCAGCACTTCATGTTATCCTCATCACCCCCCCCCCCACCCCAATGACCATAGGTTCCATCAACATTAGTTGCACAGTTACACAGTTCTACTACTGTGCTCTCTATACCTGCGTGTGAGAGCTATAGCTATAGTAATAGTTTGTTTGAGCCTCCAGGGCCCGGAAGGTCAGGGAGGCCCCATCATTGTTGCTCCTCTACATTATTTATCATATTTGTGCTCACTTGCCATCATCTAGTGAAAGGCACGAGGGCCACGTCACATTTAGTTACGCCACTGCATTGCAGCATAAAATGCTTACCTAGCTTATGGGAAATGACCACTCCAAACTGAATATGGGACTAAATATGAAAGTACCCTAAGTGCAAGTGCATTTCGTATTAAACCGGACCAACAGCCTCGCACAGTTGGAAAACAAAACTCGCCGAAACTCCCTTGCCCCATCTGCATGCATGATACTGAATCATTGTCAGCACTTACATTTGCTCCTGCATTCACTCAAAGCTGAAACACCGCCTCACTGACTTTCTAGTGGTAGCGGCCATTTTGGAGCTTCCTCTTCCAGCATCTCAGCCATGCTGCTGCCTTGATTCAGAGGCGGGCTGGCCATAGGTAGGCCGGCGCCAGGAAAGGTCGCAACCCTGTGGACAACAGATGCAGGAGGGTGGGGGCCCTGCCATTCCTGCTGCCGCCGCCGCCGCCACTTTGACTCACACAAACACACACACATACATGCTTACTGGCACTTCCTGGCTGTTGCGTGCTGGTCGGTGGGCGTCAATGGGTGGGTGGCATCCATTGTTTTCATTGGCCGGACGCATGTATATGTGTGTTTGTGTGTGTGAGAGAGCAGCGTCATGAACAGGCAGGCTAGCCCTCCGACCATCAGGAACCAGTGGTAAGCATGAGTGTGGATGTGGTGGGGTGAGAAGTCAGTGGGGGTTGCTGCTCACTGGCTGTACTGAGGGATGCCCCCACTGGCTGTACTGAGGGATGCCCCACTGGTTGTACTGAGGGATGCCCCACTGGCTGTACTGAGGGATGCCCCACTGGCTGTACTGAGGGATGCCCCCACTGACTGTACTGAGGGATGGCCCACTGGCTGTACTGAGGGATGCCCCCACTGACTGTACTGAGGGATGCCCCACTGACTGTACTGAGGGATGCCCCCACTGACTGTACTGAGGGATGCCCCACTGACTGTACTGAGGGATGCCCCCACTGACTGTACTGAGGGATGCCCCACTGGCTGTACTGAGGGATGCCCCACTGGCTGTACTGAGGGATGCCCCCACTGACTGTACTGAGGGATGCCCCACTGGTTGTACTGAGGGATGCCCCCACTGACTGTACTGAGGGATGCCCCCACTGACTGTACTGAGGGATGCCCCCACTGACTGTACTGAGGGATGCCCCACTGACTGTACTGAGGGATGCCCCCACTGACTGTACTGAGGGATGCCCCACTGACTGTACTGAGGGATGCCCCCACTGACTGTACTGAGGGATGCCCCCACTGACTGTACTGAGGGATGCCCCACTGGCTGTACTGAGGGATGCCCCACTGGCTGTACTGAGGGATGCCCCCACTGACTGTACTGAGGGATGCCCCCACTGACTGTACTGAGAGATGCCCCCACTGACTGTACTGAGGTTGCCCCCACTGACTGTACTGAGGGATGCCCCACTGGCTGTACTGAGGGATGCCCCCACTGACTGTACTGAGGGATGCCCCACTGGCTGTACTGAGGGATGCCCCCACTGACTGTACTGAGGGATGCCCCCACTGGCTGTACTGAGGGATGCCCCCACTGACTGTACTGAGGGATGCCCCACTGGCTGTACTGAGGGATGCCCCCACTGGCTGTACTGAGGGATGCCCCCACTGACTGTACTGAGGGATGCCCCACTGGCTGTACTGAGGAATGCCCCTCAATAACTGTAATGTAGGGATGCCACTCAATTGCTTTAATGAGGGATGCCCCTCACTGCCTGTAACAGTAGATGCCCCAACATGCCTCTGTGGGATGCCCCTCAGTCGCTGTAATAAGGGGTACCGATCACTGCCTGTAATGGGGGATTAAAGCACACCATTTGGTTCAGAATATTTCCTTTAAATGCTGGGTGCATCTTATGGAACAAAATAGGGTGTAGATATAGTGACATTAAGATACTATACAGGGCCAGGAACAGTGCAGCAGGGCCGGTGTGCCCAAGTCCGCCTTTGTCTGGATTCAGCTGACAATGAACAGTAACAGGAAACCCAGCAGCACTTCCTGTTTACAGGTGGTCTACAGATACATGAGCCACCATTTTGTATTTAAAATTTTTTCCACAGCAGGATTTAGAAAAAGGTAAATACATTTTTATTCATATGAGCACTGTTGTGTTGGTCTGGTTTAAGTCATTTTTGACTGTTGGTCCACTTCACTTTGGCAGTGGCTACACCCAGGATAGGGCCTCTGAACAGCTTTTACCCTATAGAGCATGCGAACCTTGGCACCAGATTTCTGGACCCCTGCCCTGACAGCCCTGCACTCAGTTGCTTCTGTGTTGCCATGCAAAGCGTTGCCCACTTGTAGTGCTTAGTCTCCCTGCCAGTCTCATGACTCTACTGCCTGGCACTTAGCATTGCATTATTAAGTACTGCACGAGCAGGCATTGCATGGTAAACACAAACTTTGTTTCAGCCCCATCCATCCATTGCTGTCCCCCCTAGCTCTGCCCCATCCATCCCTGTACCCTCAGCTCTGCCCCATCCAACCCTATACCCCCAGTTCTGTGCCCTCCATCCCAGCCTTTTTTAGTTTTGCCTGTGGAGTATATACCACCCCCCCAGTGCGCTGATTTCTATCTACCCACCACCCGTGACAGCCCCCACCCGGACCTTCTCCTCTCACCAGATGCCTATCTATGGACCTTTACAAGAAGTGGTTGAGTGCCCCTGCTATAGAGGGTCCAAGGAAAGGAATAGGCAGATGTTAACCAATAGCCTGCTTTAAAAAAGAAAAACTGTATTGTGTTTTATAGTGTGTACAATACAAAACCTAAAGTGGAACAAAACCAGGGAATTTGACTTTCCTGGGTTTTGTTCTGTGCCCCCCGGGCATCCACCTGTGTGTTAACTCACCTCGCCACTCTCCAACAACGACACCATCATTTGGCAAAGGGCCCTTATTCAAATCAATGGGGAGCTGGTGCGCATCCCTGGCCGCGTGCACGTGCTGAGTGGATCTGCATGCATCTGCACGCATTACGCTGGGGATGCAGGGGATGCGGCAGCGCGCGCTCACCATTGTAAACAATGAGGGCCTCCTGCCAAATGACATCATAGCAGGTGGCTCTTATTGGATGAGAGCTCTCACATGCACCGTTGGAGGGTGGCAAGATTAGTTTTCTGGGGATTCCTGGGGGGTTTCACACGGCAGAACATGCCCCGGAGAAAATCAATCATCCGGCCCTGGAATTTTTTAGATTCCAGGACAGCCCCTGGTGGGTTTTAAACCGCTCTGACGCAGACTAAAACCCTTGCAGCACAACTTCAGGGCCCTAACCTGACCCTAAGGGCACCCGGAATCAGGATCCGCCACTCCTTTGTGTACCAACACCGCCTATTTAGAAATGCCTTGCATGAGTACGTGCCTCGGCTAGAGGATAGCGGGGGTGTGGCTACAGGCCATGCTTGCATCATGGAATCAATGGAAGGTACGTTTTTTACAAAGTAGAGCATCCCAAATTCACCCCCAGTAATGAGTCTAAAAGCTCAGGGAGGCCATTGTTCCGCTATTAAATAAAAGTATATTTTTCATTGGTATTTTTGAATGTGTATATTATTGTGTGCCAAAAGGATGTCTTCAAGGCACTGAGCTGATAAAACTAGGATTTTTCTTACTGTATCTTAGCAATTTCCACTACATGCAATCTGTTGCTAATAGGAACCATACACCAAGTCTGTACACCAAGATCTGCAAGAAAATAGAAGTGCCACAACCTTACACATTTGCTAACATAGCAAAACATAAACAGCAATGATAGATAAGCTCAGAACAAAATACACTTTCAAAAATGCCTTCAAAAGCAGACGTTCCCATTAAAGCAGAACACAAACCAATGCGGATGGCCTTGGAATGTAAAAGACTTCAGGGCCGGCCGCTGGCCTTCCCCTGGGGCATCCCAAATCAGGGATTGCCCCCGACTGGTGAAACACAGTCCTGTGCTGAGCATTAATATACACATCTAACTCTGATTGGAGCCTGCGCATGCGCAGTAGGACCAGGGAAAAGTGAATGTTTCTGGGAATCTGGGGGGGGGTCACAGAGACGGGGGCAAGGAACAAAACCAGGGATAGTCAAAATGCCAGGTTTTGTTCTGCTTTAAAGTCTTTTGAACTGTCTATAAAGAACCCCATTTGGACAATCCGGAGGCACAGCACTGCTTGCAGCGATTGTGTGTGGTTCTGACTGTGTCTTTTCTTTTACCATTTATTGCAGATGTGTCTATGTTACTCAGGAAAGCTGCTGTCCTTGCTAAACCCGAAGTGGAAATTATCATGAATGGAGATGTTCTGACTATTTGTACAAGAAGCTTAGTGAAGAGTACAGAGTTGAATTGTAGACTAAACAAGGAGTTTGAAGAAATCACAGGGGACGGCAGGAAATGTATGGTAAGAATCCCGGCAGCATGTGACACACAATCGCACAAGGGTGATAGCTGTGGGGCTGTAGTAGGGGCCCTGTGTCTAGGGCCCCTGTAGGAGGGGAAAAAGCAAAAATTACTTTTTCCATAAACCACCATTTTATTGCAAATAAAGTCCAAGCAGCAGAGGTAGCATTAACGCCTAATTTAGCGTATAATAAGTGTACATTTTCTGAAGTCTTCACTGTGTATAAATACTCCTACAATGAATGACAGTAGTAACAATTTCTCCTGGCCGGGCACAGCTGGCATTTGTTGCAATGTGTTACATGTTCTGCTGAGCTAATGTAACCAAACTCATACATTGTATCTTTTACTGCTACAAATTGTTACATGAGAATGTCGGTTGGGGCAGAGAAGATGAACTTTGCCTGTAGACACGGAGTCTGCTTCTTTTTGTAGACCATTTATATCTAGATGCAAGGTGTAACTGGAAAGCTCTAACATGATGTCTGCAGGGCTGTATTAGGTGTTCATGGTGCCATAGGCACTTTAAGTGCTTGCGCCCCCCTTTTTTTAAGTTAGGCCACCGTCCATATAAAAAAGGTGTGTAGGGGGAAAGAGTGCAATGGGCTAGATGCAGAGAATGTGTGTGGATGAGGGCACAAAGGGGGAAACCTAGAGAAGCAGACAAGCGTGTTCCATCTTTTACTGCATTCTGACATACAGGAGTCACATGATCACACCAGTGGAGGGGAGATGCTCTGGCCTGTGTTCAACCCATTGCCCCCCCTTCACACAAATACACTCTGCATCCTTCTGTGGCTGGGGGGTGTGCTTGTTAGGAGGCATTAATGTTCTGGCTATGGGATTTTTAATTTCTTTTCCTAGTAGTAAGGGCAGTATCCTCCCCCCCTTCCAGGTTTCCACCCTAGGCATGTGCCTAGGGTTGCCTAATGGAAAATACAGGCCTGGATGTCTGACAATAAAGAGATAGACTTATTCAGTATAAGACTATATATAGTCATACATCACCCCTCTTCTGCATATACAAACGATGATCCTTTATTTTATAGGCTGTAAAAGTCATATATATCTTGGGCATAAGATACAAAGCTTTCCAGTGACAACCCTCTTCTACACATACAAACCATCAACACAGCCTTTATTTTGCTCCAAGATCAAGTGGATATAGGGTAAACTGAGGATTTCACAAAAATGGGCATCCCAAAAAAGCACACCAAAACCAAGGGGTGAGAAATCCCAGGTTTAGGGCTGGGATTTTTGAGCCATTGACATGGCTAATAGTTTGATTGCTTGTTTGAGGGTCTGATACCTGGCAGTGACAGATCATACTAACCACTTACTCTTCCCTTGCCATCCCTGCCTTCCCATTTGCCAGGCAGGCTTTCAAATGAAGGTGTACCCGTTGTCCCGCTGGCAGTCTGCGAGGGAATGAGAATGGGGTGAGCATAGGCTGTGTGGCTTACTTGGGTGGGGGTGTGGAGTGGGGCATCTCAAATCAGGATGTCCACATTATACTGCAGAGATCAGAAGAAGTAAAGTATTTGGGCTTTACTTCCTCAAAGTCTATTTCAAAGCAGGCCAAAACGTGTTTTGGCAAGCCCTAGAGAATAGAAGACTCCAGGGCTGGTCGATTCCCTCTCAAAATTGCAATACCAGATTCTGATTTGGGATGTCTCTGCAGTGTGAGTTTGCCTAGGATCATTGCAAAATCAAGCATTTACCATCCAGTGACCCCATGGCACATGTGCAGGTGACGGAGTGCTTTCTGATTGGCTGGAAACCCACACATGTACCGACCAATTGCAGTCGAGATGAGTATATCTGGGGTTCCTCAGGGTTTCACACACAGGGACATCCCAAATCAGAATGTTCTGTTAATTGGAGCAAAACCTAAGTGAGTGAAAAACATGGGTTTTGTTCAGCTTAAAAGTTCCATCCACCACCCCCTCCTTCTGTGCTTAGGCAAGGCGGTGGGTTAAATAACAAACTGTCCGCAGTGAGGTTACACAAAGTGGCATCCCCTGGTCTGTGTACACTCCCAGCTCCTATTGAAATGAGTAGACCGACAGGCACACACACAGAGTGAGTGATGCCTCTCTTTCAAGCTGTCAGCAGTAGTGCCAGAGAAAAGCATTCTGGGACCAGGTGAGAGCTTTTTTGTTGTGCCTCTGCGCTGGGGGAGTGACTGCTCCTCCAAACTCAATGGCTTTCTATAATGAAGACCAAAACTCTAATTGGGGAGCCTTGTTGTGTAAAACCCTTTGGAGTGTGGATCAAGGTAAGACATTTGGCAATCTTAGAGGTTTTACTCAAAGGGCCAAATTGCGATGCTCCTATTAAAGAGGAACTTCAGAGGCCCTGGACCATCCAAGTTCCACTCTTTGTAAAACCCCCAGAAGCCCCATTTCACTCACCTTGTCCAGGAGCCCTCGCCGCATCTCTGCGCCATGGCCCCGTTCTGGCTCACCTCTAGCTCACCGCTGACTCTCGACCAATCACTGCTTTATGCCATGCATGTACGGCCTAAAGCACCATAACTGAGCGCCGGCAAAAGGAGCGTCTGCATCCCCAGGTTCCCTGCAAAATGCAGCGTGCTCTCGTACCACACCTAACTGAATGGTTGGGCTTGGGAGTGTGTCTCAGCTGCAGGGATGCCAGGGATGCCACCACTGGCTGCAATCGCAGCACGGGACCACTGAAAGGGCGAGCCTGTGCGTCTGTCTGGGGGGAGGGGGCTCACACAACGGAGCATCCCAAAATCAAGAAGCACCAGGGGCAATTAGTCGGCAGAAGTGATAGGTGTACTTTTTTTGACTTGCCTATCCAGTCAAATCATGCTCTGGCATCCCTCGGTCCCATGCCATCTCCGTCACGCAGCGCCATCTTCTCATCCAGTCATGCACTACGCCACCCCTCAGATCTCGCAAGCATGCAAAGTGTCACTACACAGACTGCAGTGACACTCAGCGCAGAAGAGCGCGAGATCTGAGGAGTGGCATGGGACATTTGAATAGAGGATAGCTAAAGGTAAGGACAGCTAAGCCCGCTGCCATCACTCACTTTTAGTGATGGCTAAAAGGGGGGTGGGGTGGAAAGAGGCTAGGAATACTGTCGGATGTCAGTGTTTTAGATAATGCTGACATCCAAAAGGCAGTGGGGGAGGGATGTTTAGAGAGAAACATCAGAAAAGGTCTTTAACCTTTAGTTTAATGATCAAGATCCCTGGTACAATATCACGCAGGTCCCAGGAATTGGCGTTGCATTGCTTTATGGGGTGTGCTACTGGTCAACTCTTGCTTCCTTCTCCACATGATGGCTCGAGGGGCCCTGTGCTCTCGTCTGCCCTGTAAAGTGAATGGGAGGTGAATGCATATAAGAACTACAAAAGAGGAATCTGACAAAGGATCTGACAGTATTCCCTTGTCCAGTTACTGTTGCATCAAATTCAAAGCCACAAGAGCAACACTTCCTAAAGTAAGTCAGAATAGAGCTTCAAGACCACTTGACCTAGTTCACAGCGATGTATGTGATCCCCTAAACCCACCTACATCTGGAGGAAATAGGTACATAGTGACTTTCATAGATGACTAATGCAACACAAGAGCGAAGTTCTTGATAAATTGCAGGACTATGTAGTAAAGGTAAGTAGCAAATTTCAGAGTGACAGAAGTGACAATGGAGGTGAATTCACAAAGTACAAAGTACAAGGATACTTAAAGCTGAATGGAACAGAGCACCAAAAGACAAGAAAAGTCCCATACACACCAAAGCAAAATGGGGTAGCTGAAAGAAAGAACTCTGACTGAAATGATCAGATGGATGCTGACAGACTCTGGACTACCACAAAAATAATGGGGTGAGGCAGCCACATATTTGCAAAACAGACTCTTTTCTAGAACAGTGGAGAAAACTCCATATGAATTGTGGCACAATGAGAAACCACGTGTAAAACACATACGAGTTTTGGATGCAAAGTGTTCATCTACATTCCAGAAGAAAAACACACCAAACTCCAAAACAGAGCATCTTGAATAAGTCTTTGTTGGATACAATGACAATGTTAAGGACTACAGAATCCTAAATCCCAAAACAGATATGGTTATTATAAGCAACAGCATAACTTTTGCTGAAGATCTGAGAGACAATGGGGTCGATTCAAAGAAACATGTAACAGCTTTGATTTTGGTGCCGATCATCCTATTTTTCCCGTACGCTTGTGCGTTCGTATGAACTTGCGAGTAATTCTATAAGCAAATACGTTTCTATCCTAAAATGTACGTCCGTTCGTATGGCAGTTCGGGAATCAGACCTATGTCAGTTTCCATCCTGAATTTTCCGTTTCATTTCTCAGGTTGCAACATTGGTTTTGCCCTTTTTCCTTTTTTCTCTGGACGTAAATCCTTCTGATCTTGCGGCTGCGCACTACAAACTTACCTCATTAAAGTGCATTCTAAATATTTGGTCTTTTATTTTTCTTTATTTCATTCATTTTGTAGTAACCAACCATTAATGAATGCATTTGCATAAGTAAATCTTACTTTGTTTAATTTTTAGTTAACTTGCATTTTTTACTTGTGGATTTAATTTTTATATTTTGGCTTCAAATGGTACAACTTAAAATTTTGGGTGTGGTTACCCACACCCTCTACATACAGATTTGCTCTCAAAAATTAAAAAACACCCAGCAACTTTAGCATGTTATGAGCCTAGAAACAGCCAAGATGGCGGGTCAGGTATTCTCGGGCAGCCTGCAAACAGAAAGGGCCTTGTGACTGTGTTGCTCTGCATTCTTTGATTTCTGACCTTTCCGTGCCCCCAGCTCTGCTGTGTCTGTGCAAAATACAGCAGTAACCCACATCCTGCACTTTATCCCGCTCTCCTCTCCTCAGTAAGTGTGATGCATCTGACCAAAGATGTGCTTAAATAATTAAACAAAGCAAAGGTAAACAACTACACCAATAAATGCAATCTAAAAATATTATTCTAGTACATCAATTTAAAAATAAATAACAAAGGACATAAGTTTCTTTAATTAACGCAAATATATTGCAAAATAAAGGTTTACATGCAAAGGACTAATTAAGGTCCACATTAAAATGCTTTTATAAGGCATACATGAATCAGGTATGCATTGCCATACAATTTATGTCCTCGGCCATGCTGATACATGCAGTTCATTGGAGCTCAAGACGCGCAGACTCCTCCACATAGCCAAAAAACCTGTTCAAGAACAGCAATCCGACTGCTAAAAGGTGTCGGCAGTGGCTTTCTTTTAAAACGTATTTAGAGGTTTGAAAACTGTTCTCTGAATCACACCTAAACACATCTGATTGTCCTAAGTTTTACGTTTTGATCCTAAGTTTTAGGATTTGATCCTAAGTTTTACGTTTTGATCCTAAAATTTAGAAACGAACTTCCGATGATCGTAAGAGCATATACGCATTCGTACGTAGGCTCGTGCGAGTCGGAAATGGCCAAAAAAACAGGAAAAAATGACTAACACCCACCCAAACTTACGATTCTCGATCCGAAATCAATTAACTTTTGCTCTTTGAATCGAGGGGAATGTGATGACAACTGAGAAAGTAAGAACAGAAGAGAAAACTGATGCTGATCAGCCATCATCTGTAACGTCTAAACAAACAGTTGAAGTGAGTGCAGAACATACCAGTACTGAAGAACGGACACAAGCAAGTTTAGGCACAAAACCAAGAAGCTCAATGAGAGAAAACAGAGGTAAATCACCTGCATGTCTTTCATAGAAGGCAAGCCCTGTCACATGAACCTGCAACCTGGGAACTTGGGAAGGCATATCTCAGCTTTCAGAAGGGAAAGCCAGTAAATGGATAAAGGCTGCAAAGGAAAAGATAAAATCCATGCATGACATTACAACATGGACACTTACAAAACTACCATCTGGAAGGAAAGCCAAAGGTTGTAAATGGACTTTTAAAGTGAAGTACAATGCAGACGGCACAGTTGTGTGATACAAGGCAAAACTCATAGCCAAGGGATATTCTCAAAAATATTGAGATGACTATGATGAGACTTTTGCTCTAGTAGTTAAACATGCTACAATACGGACTTTGCTTACTGCAGCCCCCACAAGGAAAATGCAAGAAAAACACTTTGATGTGAAAATAGCAAGTCAATAAAAGACATCTACATGGAACAACAACCAGGTTTCAAAGATGAACAAAGGCCAGACCTAGCATGCAAACTTCAGAGGAATATATGTGGTCTAAAGCAGGCTGCCAGAGCATGGAATAAATGAAGTGCTTACACTTGAGGACCTTCAGAGGAGTAAAGAAGACCCCTGGTTATACACCAAGAAATTGGCAAACAGACTGATCTATTTGCTCATATGCGTGGATTTGTTTTGAGCAAGAAGGGGATGAAGCAGATATACTTCAAACCCTGAATCAGCACTTTGAGACCAAAGATCTTGGTAATATAAATAATTACCTCTTCTGAACCAAAAGCACAAAATACAGAAATAATTGACACATTTGGAATGGAAGATGCCAAACCAGTAAAATCTCCTATGGAAACTAACTACCTGAAGGAGATAAACAGCAAAGATATGGCACTACCAACTAACACTCAGTACAGGAAAGCAATAGGGAAATTGCTGTACACTACACTACAAGACCTGATCTTGCAGCAGCTATTGGAATCGTATGCAGAAAGTTTTCAATGCCAAGTCAGATGGACTGGAATGTTGTAAAGTGAGTGGGACTTTACATTACAAGCTAAAGTTACCAGCAAGTGATGTAAGCATCCTGACAGAATATGTGGATGCCAACTGGGTCGGAGACACCAGTGACAGAAAATCTACCAGTGGTTACTTGTTTCTTCTATCAGAAAGTGCTATTAGTTGGACTAACAGAAAGCAGCTCGTTGTTACACTTTCATCTACCAAAGCAGAGTACACTGCAGCAGTGCAGGCAAGCCAAGAAGTTAAAGTGGTCCTTCACCCTGAATAAGAGTCTATCTTACCGTATATGTTTCCCACACCCTGTACATACAGATTCCTCACATTAAAAATCATCCTACCTGCATCTACTGCATGTTATGAGCCTTTAAACATTTAAGATGGCGGCTCATGGAACATCAGGCAGCCTACAAACAGGAAGTGCCTCCTGACTGTGCTGCTCTGCATTCTGGGATTGCTGGCCTTTTCCTGACCCCAGCTCTGCTCTGTCTGAGCAAAGCACGGCTATAACCCGCCCCCCTGTGTTTCATC
The DNA here is from genome assembly GCA_027917425.1 of Gastrophryne carolinensis. NCBI lineage: Eukaryota > Metazoa > Chordata > Amphibia > Anura > Microhylidae > Gastrophryne > Gastrophryne carolinensis. Next base: position 369,517,221 of record CM051239.1, read on the forward strand.
CCACTCTCCTCTTATAAAGTAAGTGTGATGCTTCTGAGTCAAGATGGCGGCGCCCGTATCTTAAAATCCTTAACAGGGTTGCGGCCCAGTGGGGGAAAGAATAATAAGTAAGTGACTAAAAACTTAAAATATATTGATTTTAGATGCTGGGGTTTGGGATTTTTGATAAATCATGGTGAAGGTCCGGTTTAAATGGCTGAGACAACTGTTAACAGACTTGGGTCAACAAGAATCTTGTTGAGGACAAGAAAAGGATGCCTTGTACTTGTGCAGGTGGAAAGAGTTAGCTCAAGAACCAAGCACATTGATGTGAAGTTCCAAGAAGAGGGATCTTCAAGAACCGGGACTTCTTGAGTTACTTTATAGCCCTACTGAGCATATGACAACAGAAATCCTAACTAGGCCCCTGACCGCTGAAAGACACTCGAGGCTTACAAAGAAGATAGGACTAAGCCTCACCTGTTGTGAAGGGGTGTTGGAGATACAACAGACTTCCAGCTTAGTCTATGATGGAGTAACTTTTGCTAGATTTACTGCAGTTTACAGCTATGACAAGTTATGACACTAGATGGCACTGTGACCAATGCTTAACTGTAGTTTCTCTGCATTTCTCTGATTTGTTGCATTTCCTGTGTGTTTAGTTGCTCTATGGTGGTAACTTCTTTTCCTTGTCTGAGTTATGCACCATGTAAGGTGACATTCTCTTACTGCATTCATGTTCCAGTAAAGCCAGTTCCTGTTGTGTATGCACTTAGGCAAGTGGCACACCCTGCTCTCCCTTCCACTAGTACTGTCGGATTGTGCTCACTGACCCAGCTCTGCAACATGGCACACCAATCTCCCCCCCTCCGCCTTTACTGGCGGATTGTAAGGCCTCAGGGCTCTCTCCTGTCTGAGGCTGAGGTTTTACCTTGCCCTATACCTACACAGGTGTAGACAGTTAGGGCCATGTTGTTCTTTGTCGTCTGCTCGTCTGCGTAACGTGCCCCAACCCCGGAAGTGTGCTTGCAATGTGCATATGCCCATGTAGCCTATAGGTTGCACCCACCTGTGCTGCCCTATTAAGGAGGAACATTGGAGGCCCTGGAGTCTAAAACACTAGAGGGCCTCCCGAGTTCCAGTCCTTGGGGCATCCCGAATTGGTATGCCCCACTGTGTGAAACCCCCCAAACCCTAGCCGTGCGTGCGCCTGACCTTCCTGAATGGGTGGGGGACGAGGCTGGAGGCACCGCTCTGTTCCCTTCGGTGCCACTCAGCTGCTCAGCCTCCCAGTCGGCTTAGCTGCCCTCGGCGCCGAAGGGTATATAAAACAAGTGTATAAAAGAGCACACCTGACCTCAGGCCTTTGTTGGCAGTGCCTACAGGTGCAAATATGCCCAAGCACCAAAGATACCGCAGCCCCCAGCGTCCCCTGTAAGGCCTAGACACTGGAAGAGTGATTTTAATTAGGCCGAAGGCATGCTCAATGGCTGTACGGGTGTGGTGGTGGGCCCGATTATATGTCTCCTGGCCAGTTTACTGGGGGTCTTAAAAAGGGTGTGAGGAGCCAGTCAGGGGAGCAGAGGGTAATCAGAATCAAACACAAAACATCAAACCAAAAAGCCAAAAATCCTAGCGATACTAGTTAAGGGAAGCACAAGCGCAAATTAGACACCCACCCCAACAAAGGGAAACCTGAGGAGATAGGGGCCCACAGTTGTAAGGAGGAACAAATTTACGGCAATGCTAGGACTAAGTAGTTAAACTAGCAACAGGGAGAATGAAATTAGGCAAATGACCATACAGACAAATAAGTAATAATAGTTTACAGCGGCAGAAGAAGGAGCCCAACGTTTCTAGCCCAGCAATAGGGCTTTTCCTCAGGTGCAGAAGATGGTTGATTTCTTATTTCTCTGTACGGTCATTTGCTTTGTCATTCTTATTCTGTATTTAACATTAGATGGATACTGGTGGCCCATTACTGCCACCTTGTGGCTTGCTGTAATTACTTTTGCTGTTAATGTGGACCAACACCCAGGATTTTCACTATCCTGGGTTTTGTTCCACTTCGGTGGGGCACCCCGATCGGGGGAGGGGGGGGGGGCGCTGTGTGAAACTCCCCCAGAACGCCCGGAAACACTCACCTCACCACGCTCCTACGCGCTCGTCCAATCAGAGTGCTCAGAGCCGCTGCGGTATGCACGTACAAGCGGTGTCCAACCACAGCGGCTCTGAGCGCTGGAGGCCGCGTCTCGCGCTTTCCTCTAACAGGGAGCGCGCCCCTGAAACATGTAAGCTCTGCTCTTATTTAGGGTGAAGCTCTGGTTTAATGGTCTGCTGTTCATGGCTATTCATATTGTCTTTTTCTATGATTGATTGCTGGCACTATTCAGTGACTTCTGTGTTTATTGCACAGCCTGGTGCAATAAACCAATATCACTTGCAAACGTTTTATTGTTGATGTGCACTTTCTGAACCAGTATTTTTACATGGTTAACGCCCCCGCTGCTGCAGACGCTCATATGCTTCACAGAACTCATCAAGGGGCTCCATTGTAAGCGTGAATGCGGGTTCCCGCTAGCATAAAAAGGGCGTAATTTCGAACCGCAAACCTACATTTTATATGGGCCAGATAATGGCCAAATCAGGGCTCGGAATCACGCACAAGTGCAGGCTAAACCCGTAAAATTACATAGAAGAGAAGGCCTAAACTCGACCAGTATTGATACAGTGGTGGGTATCCATGTGTCCAGAGGACAAGACATTGTTCGACGCATGGAAGGGGTCACGGTAAGCAGGGTTTAGGGTTTCCTAATGACTTCCTGATTGTACAGAGCTGCAAGATGTTGCAAAAATAAAATACAGCAGCCTCTCCACTGTATTCCAAGTGTGACATACACTCCGCTTCAATAAGTCTTGACAGTCGGGTTATTCTCCAGTAGAGGGCGAACTTCTGCAGAGATGAATGCAAATAAAGAAGCCCCTCCCGGTCCATAACTACCTGGGACCTCCCACCAATTCCCCAGTTGTCTTCTCTGCAGGGAGCGAGCAAGACAGAAGATGAAGCTTCTCTTACTTGCAGGTAAGCCGGGCCCCTTTTTGTCCCTATTGCTGCCAGGACTCACTCTAAATTTACCCTGTTGAGCCTCCCAGCTTAGGCTTCGGGCCCTGGCAAGGGTAGGCCTTATTATTGGCCGGGTTTTCCCTCCAGGTTCCTTACTCCCTTGGGAAGGGGGGGGGGGCTGGCGCGTCTTAACTGGACTCTCCTTGCATTTATTTATGATTATTATTTATGGATTTTTATGGTGTGTGTGTGTCTGTTGGGTGCTTCACACTGGGTATATATGCTTGTGTGGTCCGCCTGGCAGTAATCCCTGATGAATCAGTTGCAAGATGGCTCCCTGTCAGCCTGAGTGAAATTCACTCAGGCTGTGTGTGTGTGAAAGGGGGCAGGGCTGGGCACTCGGCGCGGCCGCGGTAGCCCCGCCCACTCGTCGGCGCGTTTTTTGCAGGGCCTTCCTCTGGCCAGATCCGCGCTGCAAGGAGGGGGGCGTGGCCTGGAAATCGCGCCTTCGCCGCTGGCACGCCCCCCTTCTTCTTCCTGGGTCCTGTTACCTCAAGGCCAGGGGCCATCTTGGTGCTTCCTGCGTGGCTGTGTCTGCTCTTAGGGGTCAAGTAGGGGCCTGATGGCCGTTTTTTCCTTGTATTGGGGGTCACTCTCAGGTGGGGTGGGCCCCTGGTGTGTGCGTTTTTGTCAATTTTTTGCTGTATATTTCTGTATATATGTTCAGATGCTATTATTAGTAACTGATATGCCTATTGTGTGTTGCAGATTGCTTCATATTGTGCATATTAAGGGGTTCCTCCTGGTCCTGGGGTCCCTAGTTTAAAATTGATCTCCTCCAAATCCTCCCACCGGGACAATTAAGGGGCATCCCGGGTTGCTTAAGCATAATTCCCTGCGGTCTTGCGACTGACCACTATAAAATTACCACATGGAGGCTCCGCAGGATTCTGGGCTCGGGCTCACCTTGGGGCAAGCCCGCCCATGTGTGGGGTGTGGGGCATCCCTTACGGGAGAGGATGTACCGATCTGTACTCCATGCCCTCATAAGGCCATAACGCGGAAGTCTGGGCTCCCGCTTCATCGCCTTCCCCTCCCCGCTTGATCCATACCCCGAGTGTCATTGGTGCCAGCGGGGAGTCGCAGTCGGATGTTGGTGCCAGGTTGGCCAGCATTGAAAAGTTTATTGGTAGCATGGTGGGCAAGAAGGCCCAAGCTAAAAAGAGACATTTGTCGTTGGTACAGCCCGTGTGGGACACGGACGACGACTCTATGGATTTGTCTGATTATTCCCCTTTAGAGGAGGGGGAAGTGTTTGTCTGATTTTGTACAGTCTGGTGATGCTTTTGTTGGGCAGGCGCCTGGGGATGCCGTAGATACGGCTGCTGTTTTGTCACATATGTTGAAGGTGTTGGATATTGATCCCCCGGAGGCGCCTCCCCTAAAGAAGGGGGAATTTTTTGGGGTCCGCAAGCCCTGTCTAGAATTCCCTACGCAGGATCATTTTGACGCACTGATCCAGAAAGAATGGGAGAGGCCCTGTCGGCTTCCTGGTGCTCCCCAGGGATGGGACAAGAAGTATCCTTTCCCCGTGGAGGCGGTCAAGCGATGGTCCTCTCCTCCTGAGGTCGATGCCCCAGTTTTGGACTTGACCAATTCTTCTGTGCTTAACACCCCTGACGATACCTCCCTTAAGGATGGAGAGGATAAGCGCCTTGATCAGATGGCTTGTCATGCGTTTGCCAGTGTGGGATTGGCCCTGCGGCCGGCTTGTTCATCTGCTCTAGTGTTGCTTGCTACCAGGTCCCTGATCAGGGACTGGCTGAATAATGGTCAGTTTGATCCGGATAGCGCTGAGTTCGCTACTCTTAAGAGGTGTGAATTGTTCATGGATTTTGTTTTGTCTGCTATGGAAGATTCTATCGTCATGTGTAGCAGGACTTCGGCCTTATTGGTGGCCATGCGCAGATTGGTCTGGCTGCGTCAGTGGACGGCGGATTTTGGGGCCAAGAAGTCCCTTACGGCTCTTCCCTTCATGGATACGCGGCTGTTTGGAGATAAATTGGATGCTGTTGCTAAGGGAGGTAGGTTACCTCAGCGGAAGAAGCAGCGTCATCCCTTTCGGGGGGCTGGTTCCTTCGCCCCTTCCTTTCGTGGAGCCAGAGCGGCTAGGGGTCTGCCCGTCTCTGGTGTCAGGGGCTCGTCCTGGAATAGGGGCAGAGGTCGGGCACGCCCGACGGCTGCCTGGGGTTCCAAGCCTAAGCCCGCCGGTAAGCCGGCTCAGCAATGAAGGGGCGCCCTCACCCGAACGGGTGGGGGGACGGCTGCGGCTCTTCTTCCAGGTCTGGGCCCGGGAGGTCACAGACAATTGGATCCTGAAAGTGGTCTTGTCCGGGGACAAACTGGAGTGCGAATACTGGCCGCCTCCAAGGTTCTTAAGGTCTCGGGTGCCCTCGGACCCTCAGGCTGCACAGGGGCTCCTGTTAGCAGTAAGAAAACTTCTGGACATGGGAGTTATTTGCCCGGTGCCTCAGTCGGAGAGAGGCAGGGGTTACTACTCCAACCTTTTCACGGTACCCAAAAAGGAGGGTTCGGTGAGACCCATTCTAGATCTCAAAGTTCTAAACAGGTTTATCACAGCCAAAAGGTTCCGCATGGAGACTCTGCGCTCCGCTATCATTTCCCTTCACCAGGGGGATTTCATGACATCCATAGACATCAAGGATGCGTATCTGCATGTTCCGATCTTTCAGGCGCATCAGAGATTCCTCCGGTTTGCGATAGAGGATCAACATTATCAATTCATAGCTCTTCCCTTCGGTCTGACCTCGGCACCGAAGGTCTTCACCAAGGTTTTGGCGGGCGTAATGGCTCTGCTCAGATCGCAGGGCATTCGCATTGTGCCTTATCTGGACGATCTGTTGATTTCAGCTTCTTCCCTTCAGCAGGCAGAACTGGACACCCATCTGGTGGTGTCGACACTGGAGAGGTTCGGGTGGGTGATCAACCGCACCAAGTCTTCTCTCTCCCTGTCTCGAGTGATTTCATTTCTGGGCATGAATCTGGATACCAGTCTGGCCAGAGTGTTTCTGCCCCAGGCCAAGGTGCAGGGGATTCAGGACCTGATCTTATTCTGGACAGTCCTTGTCCCTCTATCCGACAGGGGATGAAACTGGTGGGTCTGATGGTGTCCTCCTTCGAGGCGGTGCCGTTTGCAGTTTCACATGAGATCTCTTCAACTTCTCCTATTGACGTATTGGGACAGGAGCCCACTGTCATTGGATCAACCTTTCAAGGTGTCTCCCAGGGTTCGGCAGTCATTTCGGTGGTGGCTGGACTCGAGCAATCTGGTGAAGGGCAGATCTTTTTTGGCCCCTTGTTGGGAGACGGTTACCACGGATGCCAGCCTGTCGGGCTGGGGAGGTTATTGGAAGAGTCATCAGTTCAGCGGGGTATGGGGTACCCAGGAGGCTCACACCCCCATCAATGTATTGGAGCTCAGAGCCATTCGTCTGGTTCTGGCTCGGTTGACCCCACAGTTACGGGTCTTCCGGTTCATAAATCACCAAGGAGGGACTCGCAGCCGGAGTGCCCTCAGGGAAGTCTCTCTGATCCTGCCCTGGGCGGAGAGAAATGTTCCTTGCCTTTCGGCAGTCTACATTCCGGGAGTGGAGAACACGGAGGTGGATTCCCTGAGCAGGGGATCCTCTCGCCACGGAGAGTGGTCTCTCAACCCCGAGGTCTTTCTGGATCTTTGCTGCAAGTGGGGGACTCCCGAGGTGGATCTCTTTTCCTTCGAGGCACAATCACAAACTTCCGGCATTTGTGTCTCTTTCTCAGGATCCCCTGGCTTTGGCAGTGGATGCCTTGTCACTGGCTTGGAAGGACCTGGGGTTTTCTGTACCTGTTTCCACCTGTCTCCATGCTGGGCAAGGTAGTTCGCAAACTGGTTCTCCAATTTACAAACGCTGGCTTTGACGGCTTGGCTGCTGAAACCTTCATCTTGAAAGAGGAAGGTTTGTCTGAGGCTGTCGTTCAGACCCTGATTAGGGCTAGGAAGCGGTCCTCTTCTGGCATTTACTATAGGACTTGGAGGTCCTATATTGATTGGTGTGAGGCTAGGGCCTTACCTTGCAGGATTTTTTCTGTACCCAGGATTTTGGAGTTTCTTCAGCATAATCTGGATCTTGGGTTCCAGCTTAGTACTTTGAAAGGACAGGTTTCTGCTCTGTCGGTTTTCTTCCAGAGGTCTTTTGCTTTACACCCGCTGGTTAAGACCTTTTTCCAAGGGGTGGCGCATGTGCGGCCTCCTCAGAAGGCTGTAGTTCCTGTTTGGGATTTGAATTTGGTGCTTTCGGCTCTGCAGGGTCCTCCTTTTGAGCTGCTACAGGATATTGCTCTTTCGGTTCTCACTCAGAAGGTTGCCTTTTTGGTGGCTATTACCTCTGTGCGGCGTGTCTCTGAGTTGGCGGCCCTGTCGATTCAGGCCCCTTATTTTGAGAGACACCAGGATAAAGTGTTTTTTTGTTTTAAGCCGGATTTCCTTCCTAAGGTGGTGTCTGCTTTCCACCTCAATCAGGATATTGTTCTTCCTTCCTTGTGTCCTAAGCCTAACAATGACAAGGAGAGGGTTCTGCACAATTTGGACGTTGTTCGCTGTGTGAAGCACTATTTGGTGACTACTTCTTCCTTCCGTAGGACGGATGCTTTTTCCATGGTGCCCTTCGGGGCCAGGAAAGGTTTGGCACCTGCTAAGTCTACGATTAGCAAATGGATTCGTCAGGCCATTGTTGGGGCCTATTCTGCTAAGGGGAGGACTCCCCCTTTTAGGGTCACTGCGCACTCTACTCATGCTGTTGGTGCATCCTGGGCTTTTCAGCACCAGGCTTCTGTTGAACAAATTTGTAAGGCTGCTACTTGGTCTTCTGTTCATACTTTTTCCAAGTTTTACAAGGTTGATGTGCGGGCTTCAGCGGATGCTGTTTTTGGCCGCAAGGTTCTGCAAGCTGCAGTGGTTTGAGTTGGTGCATTCTTTACTGTTTATGGTTCCCACCCTTGACGGACACTGCTTTTGGATGTCCCGACTGTCAAGCCTTATTGAAGCGGGGTGTATGTCACACTTGGAATAATACCGATTTGTGATTACTCACCTTTAAAACGGATATTATAAGTGTGACATACACTCCGCTTCACCCACCCTGTTTGGTATTCTGGATCCTTTATATGGTGAACCATTGGTTTTTTGTTAAAGTGGACCAACACCCAGGATTTTGACTATCCTGGGTTTTGGTCCACTTCGGTGGGGCACCCCGATCGGGGGTGCCCCGCTGTCTGAAACCCCCCAGAAAGCCCCAAAAAACTCACCTCTCCCCGCTCCCACGTGACCGCTGCAGCCAATCACAGCGCTCAGAGCCGCTGTGGTATGCGCGTCCAAGGCCACTTGGACGCGCATACCAGCTCAGCTGGCTCTGAGCGCTGGAGGCCGCGTCCATTCACAAACGGCCGGCGCGGGTGCGCGCCCTGCTAGAGGGAAGCGCGAGTCACCGCCGTGGCTCGCGCATGCGCAGATGTAACGGGGCTGAGGTAAGGTTTGTGGGCCTCCTGGGGGGTTCCTCCCCACGGGACATCCCGATTTCGGATGCCCCGCGGGGAGGGATCTGATCGGTCCGGGAATCTTATAGATTTCCGGGCCGATCCCCCCTGGGTGTTGGTCCACTTTAATATTGTTATATTTGGTTCTTCCTGGTCCCTTTACTGCTATCTTACACTGGGGAATGTGTGGGAGGTCCCAGGTAGTTATGGACCGGGAGGTGCTTCTTTTTTTGCATTCATCTCTGCAGAAGTTCGCCCTCTACTGCAGAATATCCCGACTGTCAAGACTTATTGAAGCGGAGTGTATGTCACACTTATAATATCCGTTTTAAAGGTGAGTAATCACAAAACAGTATTTTTTCTACTTTGCCTAAAAAAACCTTTTGCTTGGTAAGACTGTATAGAGGTCAGACAATCAAATTGTATGGTGTGTGGCTTGTATTATGCTGCAGGGGGGAAATCATATCTGCTTGGGTTTATCTCAATTATATATATATAACTATAGAGCTGATTCTGCCCCATGAGAATTTTTTTTCTCACATTTTTTGCATTTTTTTTCCTTGGTGCAGGTCAGTATCTTATTTATCATTAGCTGTGTGAATTATTGTAGCCCTCACACACCGGGTGTTCAGTGAGGACGGCAAGGTTGCCGCTTGGACAGATAAACACTAGTCCTGGAGATGAGAGCAGAGTTCCTATTTACAGCAAACACTGCACAGATACAATACATCCATCCAGTTACAGTTCTGTCCAGTTGCAATCAGAAAGTATGCTTCCCAAGGAGAACTGTCCTTGTTGGATCTCTCCCTCCTCTCTCTGTCAGAGTCAGGATTCCTGCTCCTTTACAATTCAAGATGGTGAATCACATGGCTTTAGGACTGGGGCTTTCCTATGTCCCTTCTACCTACCTTCCAGAGCATTCCATCACATGTTCGACTTCTGGTCCGACATCTGATAGGTTGCTCTCTATACCCTCTAACCAATCACTATCCTTCTAGTTATAACTCAACATCGACTCAACTCTACTCTACTCAACATCCTGTTATGACTAACCACCATTCTTACTTTTACCCTCTAGAACAATCAACATTATAGCCTATGGCCTAATGTTAGTCTATGGCCAAAACCCACTACTGCCATCTTGAGTCTAGTTTAGGGTAATGCACTGCCTATGAACTTTCATGGGTAGAAACCACAAAAGTGCTTAATGTCTTATTACTCTGTGTTCATGTGGTTCTAATTAGTTACCTGACCTGTTCCTAGTTATACCCAGGCCCCTTACATTATTAAAAGTTTGCACAGATAATAATGGTGCTGAATTGCACTAAGAAAAAAGTGAGAAAAAAATCTCACAGTGCTAAATCAGCCCTAATATGTGGAAAATGCAATTTTTGCTTATTTCCCTCTGAAGGGGGCCTAAGCATAGGGCCTTCTATTTGAACTCCTCAGGTTAGCGCACTCACCTTGATCTAGCGATCCCATGGCACATGCGCGGGCCCCACCCTTCCATCAGAAATACCTGAATGGCTGGTGGCAGGTGTGCGCATATGGAGGGAGTGGCTCAGGAGAGTCACCCGGAAACTTATGATGTGTCTGGGCGAACCAGGAAGCTTCACCTGCAGAGACATCCCAAATTGGCAGGCCCCTGTCAAGTAGACCAGAAGAATGAAAATCATGGTTTCTGGCTGCTTTAAATGTAGACAAGAATGTCATTCCTGATAAACTGTGGTGCACTGACTGGTAAAAATACTTCCTCTGACAAGGACTATCTCCTACCCTATTTGAATTTCACTCTGTGAAAATCTACCGAAAATAATTTCCAGTGTAACCACTTATTGCACCAATTATAAAAGGACATTTTACATAACAAAATGCCTATGCCCCCCCCCCCCAGCAGCTGACTCAGGGACCAGTTCTTCAGTACTAACACATTTTGAAGATCTGCCCCCCCATTCCATGGCAGCTAGCTTTCCATTTCTGGGTGTGGTTGAGATAGAAAGGACGTGTCATACTGCAGCTTTATCAGTTTATCATGCTCTTTTGTGGTCAGAAATAGTGCCAGGACAACTGTGTTTTGTCGTTCGTTTGTGCTGAGAGCACCAAGGCACAAAGTTGCTGTTAGAGTGGAGGTGGAGGAGAGGTGGATTTGTGGATCTGTAGCTGGAAGGGGGGATAGGTAATTTAAGAAAAGTGGATCTGGGAAAAAGATGGATGGCAGGCCCCCTCTCAGATGCTCAAGAATCCACCAGGGAATTTCCCTTCTTACCAGTGGCTCAGCAATTCCTCACTGTGCTGTACAACACACAATTAAGGGATGATCACATGTCAACCTATTGCAACAACAGGGTGGCAGATTAGCCACCCCCTTGTTAAAATAGTGGGATTAAATTTAGGCCAGTTTAGTTTGGGGCATGCAGTGTCAACAACACTAGGTATTGCCCTCACTGCATTGCTGGGGAGCCAGGCACAGAATAGGGAATGGCCCCGTCTGTGCCTGCTGATTGTTTCCTAAGTCTATAAATAAACTGCAGCAGTTTGTAAGGCTGGTGGCCAGAGCTGGGAGTGTGACTGGTAGATGCTGTCATGAGGTGCTGGAGTGTGGCACCTAGGGGTGTACATAGCCCTGATGGGGCTCCATAGAAGGACCTCTGGGTTGGACTTTCACTGGACAGGTCCCGTGCGCATCTGCTGGAGGTGCAGAGATGGAGGAGTGTGTGAATGCGTGGGAGGCATGTGCACAGAGGGGAGGGAGGCGTGCGGTGGGGCAGGGCAAAGTGCTGCTGCACACAAGAAGCAAGAAAAGAGTAAGGAGACAGCATGGCTGGGTAGGTATGTATGATGTTCCACTGGTGCCGGGCGTACATTCTAAAAAGGCTTGTGCCACAGGCCCAGGTATACCTGCCTTCACTGCCCTTTATGGCATGTACGGTTGCACCCCAGACTGCTCACCTCGAGGACTTTGGAGGTGGGGTTGGAGGATTCCCCCCCCCGTAAGGGGCAGAGACTGTCGTGCACTCTACAGCCCTTTGGGGGAAGAAAACTCTGCAGCCACTGACTACTGGAGTGTGTACTAGGTGAGGACCGGCGGAGAGACGGTGGGGGGGGGGGGGGGGGGTCCTAAGAATTGCTACCTTATTGGAGAATAAAATACAATTCTGTGAAACTCACCTGTAGAATTGTTTTTGAATATATCCAGTCCAGGTCGTCCCAGAAGTGATGACAGTTGGGTTGACCGCCACCAGGTGGCGCAGTTACTGCAAGATGCAGGGCTGCAACTCCTCCCGGCCCCCTATAAAATGAGCTGTCTCAATTGAATTCCCAGAGGTCAAAAAGTAGTAAAAGGAGACAGGCCGGGAGGTCAAGAAACCATGTTAACTCACATAGCTTCAGCATGTACTCTCTCCAACCAACACCAATGTAAAATATAATCAAAATAACAGGCAAACAAGAGATAATGAAACCAAGGGCGTGGTGGGACGACCTGGACTGGATATATTCAAAAACAATTCTACAAGTGAGTTTCACAGAATTGTATTTTTCACTATATCCAGTCCAGGTCGTCCCAGAAGTGATGACAGTTGGGACATCCAAAAGCAGTGTCCATTAGGGCGGGATCCCCAGTGCGGAACAGCATGTAGTTCATTTCACTACCGCCTGAAGCACCTTTTGGCCAAAAGCAGCGTCAGCTGAGGCTCTAACATCAACCTTGTAAAACTTTGTAAAAGTATGAACAGAAGACCAAGTAGCGGCCTTACAGACTTGTTCAACAGAGTCCTGGTGCTGAAAAGCCCAGGAAGCACCAATAGCTCTAGTAGAATGAGCTGTAACACGAAAAGGGGGATCCTTCCCCTTGGCAGAATATGCTTGCACCACCGCCTGTCTGATCCACTTACTGAGAGTGGACTTGGCCGGAGGCAAACCCTTTCTGGAACCTTCCGTGAAAACAAAGAGTGAATCCGACTTCCTGAAAGATTCAGTCGCAACCAGATAGTACTTAATGGCTCTGACCACATCCAAGTCCTTTCCTTAGAATTACAAGGTTCTGGACACAGGGAAGGCAAAACAACTTCCTCATTAAGATGAAAAGGAGAAATGACCTTAGGCAAAAAATCAGGTTTAAAGCGAAAAACCACCTTATCCTTATGTCGCTCAAAGTAAGGAGGCTTCATACAAAGAGCAGCCAGTTCTGACACCCGGTGCACCGAGGTGATAGCTACCAAAAAGACCGCCTTTAGGGTCAAGATAGAAAATGCAGCGTCGCACAAAGGCTCAAAGGGAGGACCCTGGAGAGCAGAAAGCACCAAATTCAAATCCCACACCGGTAATACAGGCTTACGCGGTGGATGTACATGGGTAACTCCTTGGAAAAAAGTCCTGATCAGTCTATGATTGGCAAAGGATCTTTGGAAAAAGATGGCCAAGGCCGAGACCTGGCCCTTGAGGGTGCCCAGCTGTAGACCCAAGTCTAAGCCGTGTTGTAAAAATTCTAAAATCCTAGAGATAGAAAAAGTGCGACAAGGAAAACTCTTGGATTCACACCAAGAAATGTAGGCATGCCAAACTCTGTAGTAAATCATGGAAGAAGACTTCTTCTGCGCCTGAATCATGGTCTGAACAACCGTGGCCACAGCCCCTTTTCCGTTAGGATTGAGGTTTCAATACCTAGGCCGTCAAAGCCAGCGTCTGTAAATTGGGGTGCCGCAGCGATCCCTGCGTGAGAAGCCCTGGGTCGTCGGGCATGATGTAACGATCGACTGACATCTGAACTATGTCCACGAACCAACTCCGCCTCGGCCAGCGAGGAGCCACCAGGATGGTAGGTACCCCCTCTTGGGCTATCTTGCGCAGCATTCGGCCCAGGAGTGGAAACGGAGGAAATGCATAAAGGAGCCTGAACTCCGTCCACGGAATTGCCAGAGCGTCTGTGGCGAAGGTCAGAGGAACTCTTGACAGGGAGATGAACCTTGGAAGCTTGTGATTGTGTCTGGATGCAAACAGGTCCACATCTGGCTGACCCCAACGGAGACATAGAGCATGAAAGATCTTGTTGCTGAAGGACCATTCCCCCAGATGAGAAGTCCCCCTGCTCAGGGAGTCCGCCTCCTGGTTTTCTACTCCGGGGATGTAAACCGCCGAGATGCAGGGAACATTCTCCTCCTCCCAAGTCAGGATCTGGGACACCTCCTGAAATACTTGCTTGCTCCGAATCCCACCATGGTGATTGATGTAGGCGACAGCTGTCTGATTGTCCGAGCGGACCTGAATCGCATGACCCCTTAGATGGGGAGTCAATTAAAGATGAACCAACCGAATCACTCTCAGCTCCAGGAGATTGATGAGTAAGTGGGCCTCCTGTGGCCCCCACTGACCCTGGAACTTCAGCGTTTGACAAAAACCTCCCCAGCCGGTCAGACTGGCATCCGTGGTAACTATCTACCACAGGGGAGTCAGAAAGGACTTACCAACCACCACAAGAGGGACCGTCTGACCATGGGGGGCAGTGAAAATTCCTGATCCAGGGACCCCTGCGTCCGGTCCCAACCGGCCAACAGATTAAATTGAAGAGGTCTCATGTGAAACTGGGCGAAGGGGACTGCCTCAAAGCAGGACACCATGAGGCCCACCAGTTTCATCCCCAGACGGATCGATGGCCGCTGACAAGCCAGTAGGGCTTGCACCTGCGTCTGGAGGCCCTCCACCTTCTGCTGGGGCAGGAATACCTTGACCTGAGAGGTGTCCAATGTCATGCCCAGCAAGGACCTCACCATTGAGGGAGTGATAGAAGACTTGGGGTAATTGATTACCCATCCAAACTCCTCGAGATTGGATAACACCATCCGGGTGTCGCTCTCGGCCTGTTGGAGGGACTGAGCCGCAATCAGCAAATCGTCCAGATAAGGAAGAACATGAATGCCCCGGTTCCTCAGAATGGCCATGATGCCTGCCAGCACCTTGGTGAACACACGGGGAGCCGAGGCTATCCCGAACGGCAGTGCCACAAACTGGTAATGCTGATCCTCCAGCGCGAACCTCAGGAATTCTGATGCCCCTGAAAAATCGGGATGTGCAGATAAGCATCCTTGATGTCCACTGTGGTCATGAAGTCGCCGGGCCGAAGTGAGCTCACCGCGGGCCGTAAAGTCTCCATGCGGAAATGCCTGACTCTGACAAACTGTCCAGGATAGGTCACAGTGTTCCATCCTTCTTGGGCACCGTGAACAGATTGGAGTAAAACCCTCTACCCCGTTCCTGGCAAGGCACGGGACAAATCACATCTGATAACAGAAGGCTCTGAACGGCCATCCTTAGGCCCTGCGCCATCAATGCATTCTGGGAAATCCGCGACCGAAGAAATCTTGAGGGCGGCCAAACTGCCAGCTCTATTTTGTACCCGGAGGAAACCACCTCCTGAATCCACCGATCCGAGACGTGCTGTCTCCAGATGTGAGCAAATAGCAGAAGCCGTCCCCCCACCCGGATGGGTGAGGGCGCCCCCTCATGCCTGAGAGGGCTTGGCAGGGGGTTTGGACTTAGCTCCCCAGGAGGGATTGGGTCGGCCGCGAGACCTACCTCTGCACCACCTGAAAATAAAGAGCCCCTTCTTCCTCGAAAGGAGCGATAGGCAGAAGAACCCCGAAAGGGCCGCGCTGAGGGAGACTTCCATCCTTGACCAGAAGGTCCAGACGCTCCCCGAATAACCTGAGCCCCAGGAAGGGGATACTAGTGAGCGACTTCTCGGCCACAGCGTCAGCCGACCACTGCCACAGCCAGAGCGAGCAATGAAGCGCAACAAGCAGAGCCGAAGCCCTAGCGCCAAGCCGGACACTATCGTCCATGGCCGAGACTACAAAAGCAATAAAATCCACACAGGCTTTGAGGTCTTTATACTCCTCCGCCCGCTTGCGAGATTTGGCAAAATCAACAAGGTGCCTCACCTTCTTCCTGATGGCCAAAGAGACAATGGCCGTGGCACAGACAGGGCGAAGCCCAGCACTCACAAGGGTAAACGCATGACAAGCCAGCTGATCCATGCGCCTGTCAGCAGGGTCGCGCAAGGAAGCCGTATCGGGTGACGGCATAACCATAGCATTAGATAACCCTGACACAGGGGCATCCACATCAGGGGGACGGGACCAGAGGCGGACCAGCTCCTCAGGGAAGGGATACCACCTGTCCAGGACCTTAGGCACCGATGGCAATTTATTAGGTCTTTCCCATTCCTTAAACACCATATTGGAAAAGTGGGCCTGCTCCGGGAAGACAAGCCTCTGTCTCTCAGGCCGGAATAAATCACCCTGCTTCCTCTTAGCCGCTATAGGAGGGACAATATGCAAAGTCTCAAACACAGAAGACAGCAACTTCTCTGTGTCGTCAGGGAGCCACATATTCTCGTCCGAGGAGGAACCAGGCTCGCTATCATAGCCAACCGACCAATCCCCTGAGGAGGCGGAGTCCTTAAACAACTCTCCCTCCTCCTTGGAGTCTCGACCTCCAAAAAGATCATCATCATCAGCAAAATCTGAGTAACCCAGCTCGATGTGCCACTTCTTTCCCGTGGCCTTCCCAGTAGCCGTGCGAGATAACTGTCTCTCCAGGCTGGCCACCCGGTGTGCCAAATCGGCTTGGGACCCCCTGCTGGCTTCCCCCTCGCTGGATGCAGAAGTGGGGGGGTTGGCGAGGCCGCCGGCAAAAGAGGGCTAGGGGCAGGGACGCCCGCCCTATCATGCTCCAAAAATACGCTCCTGGCACAGGTGACAAAAAAACGTGCTGAGTCCGTCCAGGGGGCAGGTACCACACATGGGGCAGAGCTTCACCCGCCCAGATGGGGCCCCTAGCTCATTATCCCCTGAAGCCTCCATTTTGGTGATTATAGAGAAAAAATGCAGGTTACAAGGCACTAACGGCTCAAACCTGAGCAATCCCCAATTTAGTCCCTCTTTTGAGATCCCTCTTAAGGGAGGAGGGTGCGGAGAGAGAGGGGGGGGTAGTAGGAGACCGGGAGGAACCACAGCCCTCAGCTGGCAAAGGGGAGCCCACCTAGAAGACACAAGCGGAAGGATTCATGAGCATCCCACAGCACATGCACCACAACAAACCAAGATATAAAAAAAAGGGACTCACAGAACCACACCGGCGAGGTAGCGGGGGGGGGGGGGGGTCCGGAAGGCAGGCAAGAGAAGCTGCAGCAGTAGATGGCGACCCGAAGTCCGCCTGCACGATGGGGACCCTCGCAGGGTCCACAGCTGACCCCAGAGCAAAGAGCCTCTTCCAGCAGAACAAGGCGCCCGAGTGCAGCCACCACAGACGAACCTCGAGGGGCGTGCCGTGCATCGTGGCGCAAAACGTGTCATCGCGCGGCCCCGCCCCCCCCCCCCCACTGCGGGTGTGCCAGAAGGCGCCCACAGCGTCTAAAATGGCTCCAGAAGAGCAGGAAGAAGGGAGGCCCACAAAGGGACCCCCCTCCGATGCGGAGCGCGGCGCGCCCGGCAGCTACACACCGAGGCAGCGGCAGGAGAGAGCGCAGCATGCCGAAGAAGGCCCGAAACGCACCGCTCCCGCCCCCCCTCACAGCGCCGTCAAGATGGAGGGGAAGGAGAAGAGGCGAGGAAACAAGGGAAGGTGAGTATCCAACACAGCCGCAGTAAAACATGAAGTAAAAACATGAGGTAAAAAACATGAAGCCAAGCATGAACACAAAGATGACAATAAAGCTTGTGGGCACAGACGAGGGAGACCCGGGTATTTTAGGTGGTTCCTCCCCCCCCATAGGCTCACCATCGCCTATGGCCGGCTACCCTTTAAAGGAGGGTCTGTGGCCCAGAGCCTAGCTCTGTCAACGCCTGACCCCAGAGTTCTCCCTACTTTCACCTGTCCCGTCAGCCAAGGCTGGGAGGCATAAGTGGGTCCACGGGGACAGTGGCAATAGGGGTGCAGCGGCCAACAGGCTTAGAATGCTCCGCTCAGCTGCCGTATCCAGAGAGAGTTCCAGATGATCCTCGCAGCAATACTGCAAGACGAAATCTGGGAATTCTATTGAGACAGCTCATTTTATAGGGGCCGGGAGGAGTTACAGCTCTGGATCTTGCAGTAACTGTGCCACCTGGTGGCGGTCAACCCAACTGTCATCACTTCTGGGACGACCTGGACTGGATATAGTGAAAAGAAAGGTTTTGTCTGAACATTGGCCTGTGCATACTCCCTGCCTTTAAGGGGACCTGGAGTCACCAGGAGAACTGTGAGAAACAACCTCCTTCCCTTTTTTCAGCAATAACCATGTGGGGTGTCCCTGTTACAATGCCTATATCTACCTGATACATAGGATGAGGACGGGGGATGAGGATGCTGAAATTGATGTGATCCGGATGCAGCCACAACATTTTGGTGAGTGAGATTCAGTTCCGATCGAACATCGGCAAATTGTGTTTTGTTTGTTGAAATCAAAACGGACCTAAAACTTCACTGGCAACTGTGTTCCAGATAGGGACCGGGTCCTGAGGGACCTTAACCCACCAACTCCTGCTGTCTATGAACCCTAACTTTAGGAGATACTCCTCTTATGGTGCTCTTCATGATGGTGCACAGGAAACAAATGCACACTGCAGTGAAGCATGCCCCTGAATAAGGGAAGTGCGTCACTTTCCTTTCCCCCTTTGGATGGAGTTCAGGCTAGTTTAGTGCCTCTGTGAACCAAGGAGGGTTTAGGTCTGCTTTAACTTTAGTCCAAATATTTTTTTTTCAAAATCACTCTTCTATTTCCTTTGAAACTTTGAACACTTACTTGAACACTTACGTGTATTGTGTTATTGTGTGTTGCAGACGATCATTACACTGAAAGGGGACAAACTGACTCAGGAGCAGAAGTGGGATGGCAACAAATCAACCATAACAAGAGAAATGTCCGGGGACAAAATGATAACGGTATGTTCTGAGCTCCTATTATTCTGATATAAACCTAGGATTTTCACTCTGCTTTCATTTTGGTCCGCTTTACATGGGCATCTCGATTTAGAATCTGCTTTGAGTGTGAAACACCCTGGTTTGCTGAGCAACTCACCGTAATACATAATCTAATGGCGCATGCCCGGGCTCTCCCCTAATCAGCTTCAACATACCCGGCAATGAATTCTGAATGAATAGATTGTGCGGCTGGCCATTCCCACTGGCTGTGGGCGTCCTTCCCCAGCCATTCAGATATGCCTGTGCATGTGTTCAGCTGCTTCCTTTTTTTTTTCCTTTTTTCCCATTCAGTATTAATCTTGGATACTTAGCTTGATAATCATTTATCATATGTTTCCAAGTTTGGGTAAATATAACACCATTATGGAAAATATATCTCTGCAGTTACATGCGGAGTAGCAAATAGGAAGAATGCAAGAGATAAAGAGAAAGAAAGAAGACAAAGGAGAAGAAGGAAAAAAAGAAAAAGGAGAAAAGAAAGGAAAGGAAGGAAGCAAGAGAGATAAAAAGAGGAAAGGGAAAAGAGGAGAAAAAGAAAGCAAAAGAAGGATAAAGAAAAGAAAAGGAAAAAAAGAGTGGGGTCAGCAGCCTAGTGCCACTTAACACCTTACCTACCCTCTAAACCTCCCTCCCGTATAGAGCCTAATATAAGCAGAGAACCTCCTCTATGCCTCTCTCCCGTATAGAGCCTTATATAAGCAGAGAAGAGAGGGTCTGCAGACTATTACGGTTCAGACGGCGGAGTAAGAGTATTTTTTGGGGGGCTCCGGGCCTCTAGAAAGGCTCGAAGTTGACTTTTGGTTCTACCGGATTTAAGTGCAGATAGTTCGTTTTCCAGTTTTCATCTTGATTATCCAGGGTCTAAAACTAGGAGGGGTGGTTTTCCCCCAGTAGTGGCTAATGAATTGCTTAGTGCCTATTATTATAAGATGTGTTAGGTAGTCTTTAGCCTGCTCTTGGTCTGTCTCTTGTGGAATTAATAATATTTTGTCGGTGTTTAAAGAAATGGTGATCCTGTCAGAGTTTGAAAATGTTATTACTTCTTCCCAGAGCTTCCTAACGTGTACACAGTTCCTCCATAGGTGGCTTACGGTTGCTAGTTGATCCGTGCACCACCAACAGTGGAAGGAAGGCATCTTTTTGTTGTAGTCGGATGTTAAAGTGGACCAACAACCAGGGGGGATCTATAAGATTCCCGGGCCGATCAGATCCCTCCCTGCGGGGCATCCGAAATCGGGATGTCCCGCGGGGTGAAACCCCCCCAGGAAGGCCACAAATCCTAGCTTCTCCCCGTTCCAGCGCGGGCCACCGCCGCCGCCTCCCGTGCGTCCCTCTAGCAGGGCGCGCACCCGCGCCGGCCGTTTGTGAATGGCCGGCGCGGGCGCGCTCCCTGTAAGAGTGACGTGCAGGAGGCGGCGGCGGGCGCGCTCGCTTGTCCGTCGACGGGCCTCGCTTGTCCGTCGGCGGTGATTCGTGGGAGCGGGGTCAGGTGAGTTTTCGGGGCTTTCTGGGGGGTTTCACACAGCGGGGCACCCCCGATCGGGGTGCCCCACCGAAGTGGACCAAAACCCAGGATAGTGAAAATCCTGGGTGTTGGTCCACTTTAAATGGAATCTTGTTGTGTATTTAAAATTAAAAATCCTTAGTGGTGTAGATCTTATGCCTCTATTGGATTTATATATCTTTGCTCAGTCTATTTTCTGTTTGGCCAAGGTCTTGTTCCCATTTCTTTTTATAAGAGTCGGGTTGGTTATTTCTATTCTTGTTCTATTCTTGGAGAATATTATAGTATGAGGATAGTTTTTTAGCTTTTTGAAAGCTTGTCAGAGGGTCAAGTGGAGCTGGCTTGGTGGAGAAGTTAATGATGCTTCTAGCCTTACTATAGTTAAGGAGGATATTCAGGTCCTTTTCTATCTTTTCTTTGGGGTACATCTGTGATAGCTCAACTTCTCCTGTCCAAATGTCTTGTACTCGGATTTAATTCCTATTGAAAACCTGTGGACTGTTCACCTTTAGTCTCTTTTATCCAGGATTTTAAAGCGTTGTGGGTGAGGGGATATTTCGGGGTTGGTTATCAGTTTTATTAGTGTGTTGATTATTGAACGAGTAATTGGGTGTGATGTACATCTAGATATTCTTCTTAATTTATCTGCCTCTAGGGAGAAAACCTCATCCACATTTATAGGTCCTGATTCCATGCATATCCAGTTTCTATTGTTTATTTGGTGCTTCCATTTAAAAATTCTTTGTATGTGTATCGCATGATAGTATGATCTATAGTCTGGTGCATTCAGGCCCCCATGGTCAAATGGACGGTTTACATAGCTATACTTAGATCTATGTTTCCTGCCTCTCCAGATGAACTCGGATGTTAGCCTGAAAGAAGTTTTCAGGTATTGTAATTGGCAAGGCTTGTAGTAGAAACATTAATTTGGGAAGGACATTTTGATTAGTGTAATTCTGCCTAAGATATTTAAGGGAACCTTATTCCATTTTTTGTTGCCTTCCTGAGCCATGGAAGTAGAGGGTTGTAATTGAGAGAGCTCCGGAATTTTCCGTTATTTTTAAGTATTTAATGTGATCTTTTTCAATCTTGAAGTTTATCAGCTGATTAAGTTATTTACATTCAGTTGGGGTTAGATTGAAGGGTAGTATCACTTATCTTTTCCGATTCCTTTAATCTGCAGGTTGTTGTTAATCATCCTTATTAGAGCTTCTAGTTGGAGATTGAATAACATAGGCGAAAGAGGGCAGCCTTGTCTAGTGCCGTTCTTTAGAAGTATTGTATTTGTTAATGTTCTGTTAATGTTTAGACGGGCATTTTGTTTTTTATACAGGCTCATAATCTTTTCTATTATTACTGGTCCCAGGCCAATCCTTTTTAGGACGGTGTCAATTAGGCCCCAAGAGACTCTGTCAAAAGCCTTTTCGGTGTCTAAGGCTAGAATAATCGCCTTGCTTTTCCTTGCCCTTATTCTGTCGATTAGTGAAATTGTCATTGAAGTGTTTTCGTGGATACCTCTGTTTTTAGATTTTTAGATCTACATTAATTACGGATATTGGTCTGTAATGAGTGCAGTCACTCAGATGTTTGTCTTGTTTGGGGATCAGTTTTATGATGGCGGTATTCATGTGAGAGCTTAAGGGGTGGGTATTGTCGATTGAGTTAAATAGGTCAGCTAGGTGTGGGGCCAGTTCCGAAGCGAAGGCTTTGTAATATTCCACAGGGAATCGCAACAGGCTGATTTCCCTGGTTTTAGTTTTTCTATTTGCTACCTTAATTTCATCGAAGGGTTTTTCGAGAGGTCTTTTGGTATCTTGGAAGTATCCATGTTTTCTAAAATCGGGTCATAGCTCTCTATGCTTGGTTCGGGGATAGAGTATAAATCTTTGTAGAACTTTGTAGAACTAGGAAAAAAGGGTTTTTAATATCATCCAGATTAAATTTGTCAGCCCCTTTTTCATCTTTAATTTTTTCAACGAAGTTTGCAGCTCGTCTGTTGGATATTATAGTAGCAATATGTTTGCCGCTGTTGTTAAGCTCGTTCCTTTTTTTTATTGTTTCTTGTCTACTTTCCACAGGGGTTAGGGTCTCTTTCACAGCCCTCCTGGCCTCACATAATTAGGCATATGTCCTTTCATTTTTTTTTGTGGCTCTTTTCCAGGCTTTCTAATGTTTCCATTAGAGTTTTAATCTTTTGTTGGGACTCCTTCTTATTTTTTTGCTGTTATTGCTATGAATGAGCCTCTAATATTTGTGAGTTTCCCAAATAGATCCCGCTGTTACCTCAGCCGTATTGTTTATATGAAAGAATTCTTCTAGGTCTTTACTTATTTTTGTTTTTCTAATAATGCTCTATTTAGTTGCCAGGCATGGGGGGTTATAGGAGCATTTCCCCATTCTAGGGTCATAGTAATTGGGGCATGGGCAGAGATGGTTATATTTCCTATTGAGCATTCCGTTATCATCTGTAAGTTTTGCTGTCCAATAAAAAAGTAGTCTTGTCTCGAATATGAGTTTTGGGCCCTATTATAGCATGTAAAAACCTTTTCATTTAGGTGTAAGATACGCCATGTATCGACCAAGTTCATTTTCTTGAAATGTTCCCACGTGAGGTGGTTGGAAATTAGTTCAGAAGGCCTTCTTTTTGTACCGGTTGTGTCTTTCTCGAGGTCGTTAATCATATTAGTCGGCTGCCCATATTATGGTGCCCATCTTTTGACATATTTTCTTCACTGTGGTCGCAACATATTTTGACTGGCCTTGGTTAGGTGCATAAGAGTTTATCAGAGTGCAGACTTGGCCCCAAATTTTAGCATTAATTATAATCGTTTGTGCTTGTTTATCTAGATACTGGTTAATAATTTCAAATTGACATCTCTTATTAATAGGTATGGCCACCCCTCTTGCCTTCTTTTCCTTATATGGGTTTGATATCATCTGTCCAAATTCTCTAAATGCATTATATGGTTCCTTGTTTGTCTTAAAATGTGTTTCTTGTATCATGGCTATATCTACCCGTAGTCTATCTAGCTCTTTTATTATACATTTCCCTTTTTCCAGACAGTTCGCTCCTCTCACATTGAAGGAGCACATTTTTATTCTTCTATTCTGCATAGTTATTTTTGATTGGTGGTTTGCACATTTTTATTCTTCTATTCTGCAAAATTATTTGTAATTTAATAATTTAATAATTAGTGGTTTGCCCACTTTAGGCTTATTAGTTGATGCCCTTTTTCCCTCCTCATTGTAAGGGTTTAGAGCGATTTTTCCCTTTATTCCTGCTTGTATATGTGTACCCATTTTTCTTTCCCTTGTGTTTTTCCCTCTATATCCCCCCCCCCTTCTCTCTATAGCCCCAGCTGCTTCCTCTCCACTTCAGATGGATCTAGAAAAAGGTGAGCAACTCTGATGGCAGGGTAAGGGTGGATAAGGTTAGTTTAGTGGACCAGGACTCTTCCTGGCACAGAGTTGCAAGAGAGGGTCAAGGGCCACTTGAACTATATGTCTCCCAGTCCATTCTGTGAAAGCGGACCTTCACCCTGAATAAGAGCCTATCTTATATGTTTCCCTCACCCTGTACATACAGATTGCTCACATTTAATCTCATCCTACCTATATCTACTGCATGTTATGAGCCTTTAAACATCCAAGATGGCGGCTCATGGAGCATCAGGCCGCCTGCAAACAGGAAGTGTCTTCTGACTGTGCCGCTCTGCATTCTGGGATTGCTGTCTTTTCCCTGACCTCAACTCTGCTCTGTCTGTGCAAAGCACAGCTATAACCCCACCCCCTGTACTTTATCCCCCTCTCCTCAGTATGTGATGCTGGCGGCACCCATATCCTAGATTCCTGAACAGAGTTGCAGCCCAGTGGGGGAAAGAATAATAAGTAAGTGACTAAAAACTTCAAATATATTAATTTTAGATGCTGGGGAATAGTTTTTTAAGGGTTTGGGCTTATATATATATCGTATTTTTCGCCCTATAAGGCGCACTTATTTTTCCCCAAAAGTGGGGGGAAAATTGAAAAAAAAAAAACTTACCTGTTCCCGGCGCTTCCGTGTTGCCTGCCACACTGACAGAGCCCAGAAGAAGACAGAGGAGCGGCGCGCTCTGTCCTGGCCCCGCCGCTGCTATCGCTGTCTTTTCAGGCAGCAATAGCAGCGGCGGGGCCACAGACAGCGCCCAGCACACCCGTCGCTGCTTCTTACGGCCAGCTCCGTGCATCTGGTGGGCGTGGCCTGCGCCTCAGCGGAGCGGTGTCAGCGGAGAGGGGAGTTTTACTTTTTTTTTTTTACTTAAGCCGACTGCCTATGGAAATGGGGGGAGGGGGGATGCCACACAGCCAATGGGAATGCGGGGAGAGGGATGCCACACAGCCAATGGGAATGGGGGGAGAGGGATGCCACACAGCCAATGGGAATTGGGGGAGGGGGATGCCACATAGCCAATGATAATGGGGGAGTTGGATGCAACACTGGGAATGGGGGGAGGGGGGATGCCACACAGCCTATGATAATGGGGGAAGGGGGATGCCACACAGTCAATGGGAATGGGGGGAGAGGGATACCTCACAGCCAATGGGAATGGGGGGGGAGGGATGACACACAGCCAATGGGAATTGGGGGAGGGGGATGCCACATTGCCAATGATAATGGGGGAGGGGGATGCCACACTGGGAATGGGGGGAGGGGGGATGCCACACAGCCTATGATAATGGGGGGAGGGGGATGCCACACAGCCAATGGGAATGGGGGGAGAGGGATACCACACTGCCAATGGGAATGGGGGGAGGGGGATGCCACACTGCCATTGATAATGGGGGGAGGGGGATGCCACACTGGGAATGGGGGGATGCCACACAGCCTATGATAATGGGGGGAGGGGGATGCCACACAGCCAATGGGAATGGGGGGAGAGGGATGCCACACAGCCAATGGGAATGGGGGGAGAGGGATGCCACACAGCCAATGGGAATTGGGGGAGGGGGATGCCACATTGCCAATGATAATGGGGGAGTTGGATGCAACACTGGGAATGGGGGAGGGGGGATGCCACACAGCCTATGATAATGGAGGAAGGGGGATGCCACACAGTCAATGGGAATGGGGGGAGAGGGATACCTCACAGCCAATGGGAATGGGGGGAGAGGGATGCCACACAGCCAATGGGAATTGGGGGAGGGGGATGCCACATTTCCAATGATAATGGGGGAGGGGGATGCCACACTGGGAATGGGGGGAGGGGGGATGCCACACAGCCTATGATAATGGGGGGAGGGGGATACCTCACAGCCAATGGGAATGGGGGGAGAGGGATGCCACACAGCCAATGGGAATTGGGGGAGGGGGATGCCACATTGCCAATGATAATGGGGGAGGGGGATGCCACACTGGGGATGGGGGGAGGGGGGATGCCACACAGCCTATGATAATGGGGGGAGGGGGATGCCACACAGCCAATGGGAATGGGGGGAGAGAGATACCACACTGCCAATGGGAATGGGGGGAGGGGGATGCCACACTGCCAATGATAATGGGGGGAGGGGGATGCCACACTGGGAATGGGGGGATGCCACACAGCCTATGATAATGGGGGGAGGGGGATGCCACACAGCCAATGGGAATGGGGGGAGGGTGATGCCACACAGCCAATGGGAATGGAGGGAGAGGGATACCACACTGCCAATGGGAATGGGGGGAGGGGGATGCCACACTGCCAATGGTAATGGGGGGAGGGGGATGCCACACTGGGAATGGGGGGATGCCACACAGCCTATGATAATGGGGGGAGGGGGATGCCACACAGCCAATGGGAATGGGGGGAGGGTGATGCCACACAGCCAATGGGAATGGGGGGAGAGGGATGCCATACTGCCAATGGGAATGGGGGGAGAGGGATGCCATACTGCCAATGGGAATGGGGGAAGGGGGATGCCACACAGCCTATGATAATGAGGGGAGGGGGATGCCACACAGCCAATGGGAATGGGGATGCCACACAGCCAATGGGAATGGGGGGAGGGGGATGCCACACAGCCAATGGGAATGGGGGGAGGGGGATGCCACACAGCCAATGGGAATGGGGGGAGAGGGATGCCACACTGCCAATGGGAATGGGGGGAGGGGGATGCCACACTGGGAATGGGGGGAGAGGGATGCCACACAGCCTATGATAATGGGGAGAGGGGGATGCCACACAGCCTATGGGAATGGGGGGAGAGGGATGCCACACAGCCTATGATAATCGGGGGAGGGGGATGCCACACAGCCAATGGGAATGGGGATGCCACACAGCCAATGGGAATGGGGATGCCACACAGCCAATGGGAATGGGGATGCCACACAGCCAATGGGAATGGGGGGAGGGGGATGCCACACAGCCTATGGGAATGGGGGGAGAGGGATGCCACACAGCCTATGATAATCGGGGGAGGGGGATGCCACACAGCCAATGGGAATGGGGATGCCACACAGCCAATGGGAATGGGGGGAGGGGGAGGCCACACAGCCTATGGGGATGGGGGGAGAGGGATGCCACACAGCCTATGATAATGGGGGGAGGGGGATGCCACACAGCCAATGGGAATGGGGATGCCACACAGCCAATGGGAATGGGGGGAGAGGGATGTCACACAGCCTATGATAATGGGGGGAGGGGGATGCCACACTGTCAATGGGAATGGGGATGCCACACAGCCAATGGGAATGGGGGGAGGGGGATGCCACACAGCCAATGGGAATGGGGATGCCACACAGCCAATGGGAATGGGGGGAGGGGGAGGCCACACAGCCTATGGGAATGGGGGGAGAGGGATGCCACACAGCCTATGATAATGGGGGGAGGGGGATGCCACACAGCCAATGGGAATGGGGATGCCACACAGCCAATGGGAATGGGGGAGGGGGATGCCACACAGCCTATGATAATGGGGGGAGGGGGATGCCACACTGCCTATGATATTGGGTTGCACACTGCCTATATGGGAATGGGATGGGGGGATGCCACGCTGGGTATATGGGGAATGGGAGGGGGGATGCCACACTGCCTATATGGGGAATGGGAGGGGGGGATGCCACACTGGGTATAAGGGGAATGGGAGTGGGGATGCCACACTGCCTATATGGGGAATGGGAGGGGGGAATGCCACACTGGGTATATGGGGAATGGGATGGGGGCATGCTACACTGTCTATGGAATGGGGGCATCCCACACGGCCTATGGGAATGGGAAAGGGGAATACCACACTGTCTGTAATGGTGCGTTTTTGGTTTAAAATATTTTTTCCTTATTTTCCTCCCCCAAATCCTAGGTGCGTCTTATGGGCAGGTGCGTCCTATAGGGCAAAAAATACGGTATATTAAGCTGTGCATACTAATGTTGTTTTGGCCTGAGCTACGGCACAGAGAGCAGCAGCAGCTGTATCCCCGGTTTCCCTGCATGAGCTACTGTGCCAGCCTATCTGAATGGCTGGGCGTGGGAGTGCGCTTCCTGCAGGGACCCTGGAGATGTAGTGGGGCCCATGCGGTATGGGGGGCAAACGTATGCAATCCTATCAAATAAATACATTAACATAATTTAAATAGCAGCCAACCAATAAAGTGCTGCAGTGCTAAGCTACCCAATCCCCTTCCTTTCAGAGACCATGAATAAGCAATGGTCTTTCCTGCATATTCGCAGCCCTGGCGTGTCATCTGGAAAGGCAAAGGGGAACCCTGTCTAGGATGACATAAAAAAACTATCCTATTCCTTCCTCTTAGTCAGTCTGGATCTCCAATACTCTACTACTGAAGATTCCACCATCGAGAAATTGCAAGTGCTAACCAGTGGTTGTTACTCTGTTTTACTGGAGGTCTCTGGTCTGCCCGTCAATTCTACCAATCCAAGGCTTCTGGATTATTTAAATATTTAATTTTTAGGTCCCAAAGATACTCACTGCCCTGCCAGCCCAAGTTGATTCCGTGCCTTCACACCTATAGTACCCATTCTAAAAAACTTTAGGAATGGGTGATTCCCTATTTCTGGGCCCACCTACGTTAAACTGAGTAAACTCACCTTGCCAGCGATTCCTTGGCGCATATGTGGGCAGTGGCCGCATCCCACCTGTAGCTCTAATTGAGGTGCATACTTGCATTTCTGAATGGCTAACGCGGGTACATGGAGGAGCAGGGGTGCGGCCAGTGGTGCAAGCTCCATTCAGAAATCCTAGCCTATCCGATATAAGTATGTATATAAGTATGAATTGAGCATGAGTACTGATTGGTCATCGAGCTGCATATGCACTGTGGTATTGCCGAAATATTTTCCTGGTGATCTCGAGGACACACAGTGGAGAATCCCAAATTGGGATGCACCCATGTACAACACCTAGGAGAGTGAAAATCACAGGTTTTGTTCCTCTTCAAATATATAACACTTACCTAGTAATTGCGGGGTTACACTTTACTCACTTTACTATTATGGTAACCAATGCTACAATGAAACACAGCACAAGCCCCCCCACCATAAGTGGAATAACTGTGCTCCTCTGCTGTAGAGCTGCATCACCTAATATTACCGCTGCTCCTGTCCCCCCACTATACAGAAATGACAGTAGTCAGGTGTGGTAGCCGATGGTAAGAATTAATTGGATCACAGCCTGGGGTGATAGTAAGGCCGAAGGTAGAATGTTTCAGCATAGGGGCTAGGCAGTATTGGATCTTCCAATCAACAGTAGGCCTTTCTCCAGAGGGGTGATTTGGGCAGCCACCGCTACATTTTGATCTCCGCACCCACACTTTTCAACATTCAGAGTGGACACCGTCTAGGGGGTATACCAGGCGGAGATGCAGAGTTGACAGAGGGATACCAGCAGGGAAAGGCACAGGGAACCACTCCACGTCAGCATATGGGCCCATACCATATGGGGATATGAGGACAGTCACTGTCACCTCACACAACAGTCACTGCAGGGCAGGGGGCTTGAACAGGAGCAGCTGCACCTTACCCCAGTCTAAGTACTGCTTCACAACCAATACCAGAAGTTTCCTGTTGTTCTTCAAATGTGTCTTCTGCCCCCTGACTCACACTAAAGGGCAACTCCCAGTTAGAATTCTGAGTCTGAATTTAATTCTACTCCCCCATTTGCTGTCTCATAATTCCATCTAGTGTCTAAAGTTAGAACGGCAACCGCACTTTCATTTTAATGGACAATTCACAATGTATTCCTCACCCACTGTTTTTAATCAACCACAGGAATGTATGTTGGATTAATGTGATATGTTTTTTTACTGTCATTGTCCCATCACTGCAAAAGGGTAGAATTGAGATGGAAACATTGAAAAAAAAAAGGTGAAATGAGGGAATAAGGAGGAGGAAACACGGAAAAGGGAAGAAATGGGATTGCAATAAAAAGAAGGGAATGTGGAACAGAGAGAAAAGAAGGAGGGAAAGATGAAGAAAGAATGCAACAGAGGGAACAACATGAAAGGAAAAGTGGAAAATTATAGCAGTGATGATAGGAAGAAAAAATAAATACGTATAGTATCAGCTCAATCGCCATACTTAACTTCTGGACAGGGAGGACAAAGCCTGCTCTCCCAGAAAACAGCACTAGCTGTGTTCTGCTCCGTTTTTTTTATTAGGTGAGAGAGGTAAAAACTAACAGGAAAACAGGGTGATTACTGAGACACAGAGATAATGTGGAACGTGTCCCTTGCTACAGTAGCGTCAGTGTTGTCACTGCTCCCTCATTGGCCAATTCATGTAAAGCAAGCCTTGTTTCTGATCTATGCTACTTCTTCACTCTGTCATGTCTCCCGACAAACAGGGGCTTATTTTTAGGTGAACCAATGGTATTAGATAAAGGGTTGGTACCCAGACAAAGGCGACAAGCTGAGGAGGTCATACGATTGCTTCGGAAAGCTTGGGTTTTAAAATATACACTATTTTTATATGATTTAATATTGTGTTACTTTTGTTGCAGACCCTTGTATGCGAAGATGTGACGTGCAAACGAGTCTATTGCAGACAGTCTTAACTCAAGGCTTTTCATACTTTCTAACATGAGCTCAGTTCAATCAGTGGCTCTTATTGACTTCTCCCATTTTGCTTTGGTGTCAATAATAATGATTAAAAATACAAATGAACCTGTCAGTCTTTCTTTTCTTTCATTTACTGGTTTATGTATGTAATGTGTGTATATTTATGTGTCTGTCTCAAAATCTGAAAATCAAGAGATTGTGATTAATGGCTTAAATTAGGACATTGGGAAACATGGCAGCAATAAATGACACAGGGAATTAAAAGTTGGTTACCGATAGAAGATGTTGTGGGTATAACGTTGGCTGATTAGGCTTAGGTCTTTTTATTGTAGCTATGCACCTCAACTATTACATCATCACTCGAGCCACACAATTTACTTGCCCACACTCTTTTCATATCTACAAAGCGAAAATCTCGGAGTAACCCCCTGGCTGCCCTGCCCCCCTCTTTTGGAGCTGAGGCAGTATGAGGGGGTCGCAAAAAAAAAAACCGGTTTATCTTGCCTGGTGTGATGCCTAACAGATCTCTGGTGGCATGGTAACCCCCAATATCTGTTGCTGCTTCTGCTTATAGCTAAGCCCCCATTCGCCTAGGACGCCGTGGAAGCCAACATATTGCCAAGGCTACTAAGGAGCTGGTCACTCATGCTCTTGGGGGTGACTGAAGGTTGGGTGACAGCGGAGGTGGTCAGGTGAAAGCGAGTTCCAAGTTCAGGCCGAGGCCATTACCAGGACATGGATCGTGGTACAAAAAGGTAAGGCTCGTGGTCAGAAAAAGGTTAGTGCTGCCAGCAAGCAAAAATCATCAACAATTAATCTGAACTATAACATCTCTAACGCATCCTAGCAAATGGCTATAATGGGCATTAGGGACTGGGACAAGGCTTCTTTTATTGGGGCAGTTACCAATGGGATACAGGGGCAAAAACACTTGGCCATTGGCCACCTAAAACTAACCTAGTAGCCCACTCCACCTAGAGCCCAATGATGCAGGAAGATGTCCTGGGCTCACTGGCTCGCCATGGAGAAGGTAAGTTCCTAACACCAGGAATCCAGAGGCGTTTCCCCTGTCTGTTGGGCCCTGGACTCCACTATAGAGCAGCTTCCCGTGTTAATCGCCTGTGGTTAACTGCACCAGTCAAGGAATAGTGCACAAACGGCAAGAGAGTAGGAATGGCTTGTGACCATATACTGGGCCATATACTGGTCACTGGTGATAGTGAACAGGTCACGTATAGAAAAATCCACACATATCATGACGCTGACTGACACATTGCTTGTTTTTTGTCTCTTAAAGGAGGAGTGTATCTTGTGTCCACTTGTTGTGTTCTTTGTTTTAAAATGAGGGTAGGCATCCAGTACTGTGATGTATTTCATTCAAGAGAATGGAATATGTGGGAGGTGTGGCTCCATATTACTATACCATTTGGTCTGCGTAACTCTTTTACCACTGTATACAATTAGGATGATTCAGCAAAAATTTGAGGATTCACGTTTGACCATATCGGTAAACACAAAGATTTTGGAAGATGATTAACTTGGGAACAGTGTAGCTAAGCCACATACCAAAGTTTATGTTGACCATTCCTATTTATGTATAGAAACTACTGCAAAAAGGGTGTTTACTTTACCCTGTTTGATTTAGGATAAGGAATCTACCCGTGTTTATCTCATCATTGTATCTCAAAGGTACTTGGTTCACCATGAACTTCAGCACAAAGTCACCCCGGTGTTTGAACTCAAAAGGCTTTCTTCAACAGTGAAGCATAAGAGGTTTTTATGCATTAGAAATTAAAGTAGACTATGTCAGTGACACACAATTCCCATACTGTTGATGTACAGGTGATATACTATCTCTCTGCAAGCCAACGCACAACACAACATCTCTACTCTAATGGTCTATAGGGTATTGGTGTTGTTTGTTTACTTGATTTTCGGGCATCCTGATTTGTGATTACCTGCTGCCTGAAAACCTTCCCAGAGTCAGTTCCGCTACTGGGCCCCACAACACAGTTTAACACTGGCTATGACGATATCTAAAGCAGCGTTTCCCAATCAGTAGTAACAGATTGACAACCAATATGTAAAACCCATATGCTAGATGATACTTGATAAACAGTACAGGGACTCCTGGTCTAGAGCATGAGCGTGGATACAATTGTTTAATAAAATTTAATAATATACATAATATAGCTAAATGCATGTGGATGCCTAAACTCCAGGATCAATAATACAATTCTGTGAAATACTCACTTGTAGAATTGATATTATAAGTATACAGTACATACTGCTCCAAATGTTATACTTACACTAGGGTTATCCTCCGCCATATGGCGCTGCACTGCAGACATGCAAAACAGGCTCCTCCCGGCCCCTCAAATACCCGGGGACCTCCCACAAATCCCCAGCATTGAAAAGCAGTGAACGAGAAGCCGGGAGAAATTAACCACCCAAACTGGTAACTATAAAAATGATAACAATCACCATACAGGGGATCCAGAATAATGTAAAACCAAGGGTGGGGTGGAGCAGGACGTACTGTATACTTATAATATCAATTCTACAGGTGAGTATTTCACAAAATTGTATTATTCTTAGTATACAGTACGTCCTGCTCCAGATATAGTACTTACACTCGGGACATCCAATAGCAGTGTCCAAACAGTAGGGTGGGATCCCCAACAAAAAGGTAACAGCAGACAGTTTAAACCACTGCCACCTGCAAAACCTTGCGGCCAAAGACAGCATCAGCTGAGGCCCTAACATCAACCTTGTAAAACTTTGAAAAGGTATGAACAGAAGACCAAGTAGCGGTCTTGCAAACTTGTTCAACAGAAGCCTGGTGCTGGAAGGCCCAAGAGGCACCAATAGCACGAGTAGAATGAGCAGTAAGGCGAAAGGAAGGACTCTTCCCCTTAGCAGAATAGGCCTGAATCACGGCCTGACGGGTCCATTTGCTAATAGTTGACTTGGCAGGAGCCAAACCCTTCCTGGGCCCAGAAGGGACCACAAAAAGAGCATCAGTTTTCCTGAAGGACGCAGTGACTACCAGGTAATACTTCAGACACCTGACCACATCCAAGGAATGCAAAACCCTCTCCTTAGCATTGCTAGGATTAGGGCACAATGAAGGAAGAACAATATCTTGATTCAAATGAAAAGCAGACACCACCTTAGGCAGAAAGTCTGGCTTAAAGCGGAACACCACCTTGTCCTGGTGTCTCTTATAGTAGGAGGGCTGAATGGAAAGCACCGCCAACTCAGACACACGCCTGACCGAAGTAATGGCCACCAGAAAGACAACCTTGAGGGTAAGTACAGCCAAAGCAGCATCCTGTATAGGTTCAAAGGGAGCACCCTGCAAGGCAGACAAAACCAAGTTTAAATCCCAAACAGGAACCATAGGTTTACGTGGGGGACGCACATGAGTGACCCCCTGGAAAAAGGTCTTAATCAAAGAATGCTGAGCAAAAGACTTCTGAAAGAAAACAGACAGGGCAGAAAACCTGACCCTTCAGAGTACTGAGTTGGAGTCCGGACTCCAACCCATGCTGTAAGAACTCCAGAACCCTGCGGACTGAAAACACCCGACAGGGAAGAGACCTAGACTCACACCAGTCAATGTAGGTACGCCATACCCTGTAATAGATGGAAGAAGAAGTTTTCTTCCTAGCCTTCACCATGGTATCAACCACCGAGGCGGACAAGCCTTTCTCCATCAAGATGGAGGTTTCAGCAGCCAGGCCGTCAAAGCCAGAGTTTGTAAATTGGGATAGCGTAATGGGCCCTGAGTGAGCAGATCTGGTGCCCCTGGCAGAACATACTGGTCAACTGCCATCTGCACCACGTCTGGGAACCACACTCTTCTTGGCCACCTGGGTGCCACCAGAATCGCCGGCACCCCTTCCAGAGCAATCTTGCGCAGAACCCTGCCCAGCAGGGGGAATGAAGGAAAGACATACAGGAGCCGAAATTCCTGCCATGGACAGAGCATCCGTGGTCAAGGCCAGAGGATCCTGAGACAGGGAGACAATGGCCGGGAGCTTGTGATTGTGACGGGATGCAAAGAGATCCACATTTGGTAGACCCCAACGGTGACACAGGGAGTGGAATACCCTGTTGCAGAGGGACCACTCTCCCTGACGAGAGGTCCCCCTGCTCAGAGAGTCTGCCAGTAGATTCTCTGCTCCCGGGATGTACACAGCCGAAATGCATTGAACATTGGCCTCCGCCCATGTCAAAATCCGCGACACCTCCTGGAGGGCCCCCCTGCTCCGGGTCCCTCCCTGATGGTTGATGTAGGCAACCGCCGTCCTGTTGTCTGAGTGCACCTGCACAGACAGACCCCGCAGGTGATTGGTCAACTGATCCAGTACCAACCTGATCGCCCGTAGTTCCAAAATGTTGATAGGTATGTGGGCCTCCTGAGGGCCCCACCTCTCCTGACATCCGTGGTGACCGTCTCCCAGGAGGGAGCCAGAAAGGATCTGCCCCCCGCAAGTTCCTGGAGTCTAGCCACCACGAAAGGGACCGCCTGACCAGGGGGGGAGCACACAGACCCTGTCCAGGGACATTGGGTCCTTGTCCCAAACTGACAGAAGGTGAAGTTGTAGAGGCCTCAAATGGAACTGAGCAAAAGGCACCGCCTCGAAGCATGCCACCATCAGGCCCACCAACTGCATTCCCTGCCTGAGGGAGGGATGGTGACACGACAGCAGGATCCTCACCTGCGCAATTAGAGCTTCCACCTTCTGTTGAGGAAGGAATATCCTTGACTGAACCGTATCCAGAATCATTCCCAGGAACGGGGTCACCGAGGAAGGGGACAGAGAGGACTTGGGGTGATTGATCACCCAGCCGAAGGACTCCAGGGTGGACACCACCAGCTGAGTGTCCAACTCTGCCTGCCGTAGAGACTGAGAGGTGATGAGTATGTCTTTCAGGTAGGGCAGCACGCGGATGCCCCTTGACCTGATCAGAGACATCACCCCGGCCAGCACCTTGGTGAACACTCTGGGAGCTGAAGTGAGCCCAAATGGCAAGGCCACAAATTGGTAATGTTGATCTTCCAACGCAAATCTGAGGAACCTTTGGTGTCCTGAAAACACAGGTATGTGAAGGTAAGCGTCTTTGATGTCCACAGACATCATGAAGCTGATGGCCGAGCGCAGAGTTTCCATGCGAAAACGCCTGTTCTTGACAAATTTGTTGAGGATCTTTAAATCCAGAATGGGCCTGACTGACCCTTCTTTTTTGGGAACTGTGAAGAGGTTGGAATAGAACCCCTTGCCTCTTTCTCTTAAAGGGACCCTGCAAATGACCCCCAGACCCAGAAGCCTTACACGGCCTGCGCCAATACCTGAGCTGAGACAGGGTCCTAGGGGATCCGGGACCTGATGAATCTTGGGGGGGGGGGGGGGGCGAACAGCAAACTCTATCTTGTAACCGGAGGACACTACCTCCTGAATCCACCGGTCTGAGACGTGATGCCTCCAGACGTGTGCAAAGTGCTGTAGCCGTCCCCCCACCCTGATGGGCGAGGGCGCCCCATCATGCCTGAGGGGGCTTGGGAGAGGATTTGGGCTTAGACCCCCAGGAGGAGCCAGGACGTCGTCCTCTGCTCCTATGCCAGGAATCTGCACAAGCCCCCGCGAAGGACACCCCTCTTCCTTGTTTAGCACCACGGTAGGGTGGAGAAAAGTAGACCTGGTCCCGAAAGGGCCGAGACTGCCGCCTGCGCTGGGGTAACTTACCTCCTTTAGCAAAAAGGTCTAGGCGGACCCCAAACAGGCGTAGCCCCTTAAATGGATGTCCAGTGAGGGCCTTCTTTTCAGCATTGTCGGCAGCCCACTGGCGCAGCCAAACCGAGCGGCGTATAGCCACCACCAAGGCAGAAGTTCTAGCACACATCCTAATGGCATCATCCAAGGCAGATAGGATAAAGTTTACAAACACATCACAGTTAGACAGTGCATTAAACACATCAGGTAGCAAATCATCAGGAGCACCATCAAGTACACTTCTGATCAGGGACCTGAGCGCCACAGATGTAATGGCCGAGGCACCAATTGGTCAATGCGCCGGTCCTCGGCATCCGGCAGAGTAGTAGAGTCAGGGGAGTGCATGACAGAGGTGTTAGACAGCCCTAGAATAGGGCATCCACCTCGGGAGGGGATGACCAGCACTTGACCATATCAGCAGGAAAGGGATACTTTCTGTCCCAACTCTTAGGTACGCCGGGAAGTCTACTGGGACGTTCCCACTCCTTAAGCAGTCTGTCAGTATCATCCGGGGCCCAGGAGTCAGAGCCACAATCGTCATGACCCCTGGGTCTCTCAACAGATGACCCTGAATCGGAGAACAGCTCCCCTTCGTCCGAGGGGGTATAGTCACATAAATGCAAATACTCATCAGATTCCATAGGAAAAAGAGTGACATCAGGGGTTAAGTGACGCTTTTTAGCAGTGGCCTTACGCGCTAAAGTATTAGCAATCAATTTTTCAACACTGGCCAGTCTAGCAGACACATCAGGCTGAGAATCCCCGCTTGTATGCAAGTCAATGGGAGTGAGACTCAAGCTTGGGGGAGTAGGTGAAGTGAGACAAGGTGCAGGCCCAGCCACAGGAGGGGCGGATTGCAACGTTAGCACCTGCTGTGCGCAAGGAACACAGACCCGTGCATTGTCACCACTAATAGGTGAGACCCCACAAGCTACACACAGCCGGGCTTGTCCCGTAGGAGCCCCATTATCCTGAGATGTCTCCATATGGTGATTACTAGGCACAATATGCCAGTAGGGATTGACGCTATAAAGCAACCCTGGATGCCTCAGTAACCGGCTAGGGAAGTGGGAGTAATTATACTAGGCCCAACTATCAATTACACTGGGCCGGGAGAAGCCAATGGATTAACCTGTCTGAAAGACACAATGAAAAGAAGGGGTGTCAGAACCATACACACTAAAAAATGAGTATAAAGCCGCCCGCGAGGGCACTTACGGACCGCGGTAAGTAGAACTGTCACACACGCGCGCACGACCAGACAAAATGGCGGCGAGAGTACCTTTGAAGGGCGGGCCAGAGCGAGCCGTGACGCAGAGCATGCCAAGTCAGGCCCCGCCCCCCCGAAGAGCGCGAAGCCCACAGCCAAGCAGCCAATGAGAACGCAGAAGCGTCTGAGGTAACGCCGCCGCCCGGCGCGGAACATCCAAATGAAGGAAAAGACGCGCACGGCGGCGGCATTTGCAAATAGTAAAAAGACAAGTCAGCGCGGCGGCTGAAACCACATATACAAGTAAAAAACAGACAATACGCCGTATGCACGAATCACGATACACACTCACCCCCACCCCCCCCACCCCTTCTTTTCCCCCCTGAAGGCTACAGGGAGAATGAGGGAGGATGGCGGCCCTCTGTACAGGACCCACCGCTACACGGGGCATGGGGGCAATAATGCGGGAGGAGCATCCCATAAGGCTCACCATCAGCCTATACCGCCTACCCTTTGGTGGGGGATTGCGGTGGAGCAGCGCTCCGTAAGCACACATGGTGCCGCCTACCTTCACCCGACCAGCGCAGCCCAGGCTGGGAGGCACATCACATGAGGAACGGGTGGAAATAGTCCAACAGGGCCGCAGGCTAATAGTCCCGCTCACCTGCGAGAGAGTGAAAATTTCATGTCTTCGCAGTAAGCACTGCAGAGAAATCTGGGGATTTGTGGGAGGTCCCCGGGTATTTGAGGGGCCGGGAGGAGCCTGTTTTGCATGTCTCTGCAGTGCAGCGCCATCTGGCGGAGGATAACCCTAGTGTAAGCATTACATTTGGAGCAGGACGTACTGTATACTAAGAATAAAAGTCCTAATCATTAAATATTCTTACAATAAACCCTCATACCCATTGCTGCTTTCACAACATTTACCATTGTTCTATGCTTCAATGATCCTGAGCAGTTATGGTGGGGCCAGCCAGAAATTTGGCAATGCCCATCCATCATGACGTCAGACACGAATTAGGAGGGTTGTACAGCCTGTGGTTGGCTTGTTGGCCACTTATTAAATGTTGGCATCCCTCTCCTCTTGTTGATACTGCTTGGTCTTGAGGAAGGGGGCCTGCTGGTCCCCAAAATGTTGACCTATATGCAAATTTAAACTTTATTGGATATTTGGATTTCTTTAATATTAATGTGAAAGAACCAATGCCCCCTTGCTTTATTATTTGGATTACGGATAAGAATGCAGCAGTCACTATTTTCTTCCTCTTCTCCTTTTTCGTGGTATGTTGCCTGGGTTGTAGTTGGCATCTCTAATCAACATTAAACGTATGGGATGGAATCCGGGTCTGATATCTGTACAGGCCAGTCGATTTCTTTGGCACTAGTTACAGTAAATCATTCCTTTATGGCATCAATGTGTAAACAGGTGTCAGGGCCACCACTGGGAAGTAGTATGTATGACTAAGAGCTTTTTGGGCTCGAAACGCGTCACACGTGCCAGCTAGCCCTCTTCCCCGGGATGCTGCCTGTGATCTTTATACTATAGATGCTGCTATTTTGGTGTGATTTTTTTTAATAAGGAACAATTAAAAGTTAAATTTTAACCGTTGATCGGCTGGACGCAACATTAAATGTTATCTGGTTTGATGGAGAGCTGCCTGGGAGCTTCATGTCTGTGCTGATTTGGATGGTCGGTGAGCTGGCTTTCTTTTTTCCTTTTTGACCACCACTGGGAAGTGACATGTAGTGGGAAGAGCTCTGGAAAGCCGGAAGCTGATCTTGGTCTAGCTGGGGTACACAAACACCAACCCACAGGACTAAAATTCTAATAAGAGTCCTGGTCTTCACCTTTGCACAGTGAATAGGAAAGATCAAAGTGCAAAAACAGAGAAATTACCACACAGTCTAATGGCCAGCACAATCCATCTAGTACAAAGGGGGAGAGAGCAGCAGGGAACACCTGCGCATGCGGCTACCCGTACCGCTTCCCTCACCCAGCAGAAGCGGTACAGTAGCCGCGTGCACAGGTGTTCTCTGCTGGTCTCTCCCCCTTTGTACTGGATGGATTGTGCTGGCCATTAGACTGTATGGTCATTTCTCTGTTTTTGGACTTTGTTCTTTCCTATTCATTTGCACGGTCGCACTTTGTGTCTATGACCAGGAGACTGTTCTAAGGGGTTCTCTTGTTGATTATTTGTAAATAGATTGTTATATAACTTATTGTTGATTTTTATGTATTGGATCACGTGTGTATATGGTTCACTTATTTGTTTGTTAGCAGTAGTCACTTTATTGGGTTATATTGCCCCCTCTTCACATTATGTGTGAGAATCATTGTCCCATAGGGACTATAGAATATCATTAAACATTTTTTTCTTTTTTAACTTTTTGTGCCAGCACAAAAATATTATTAGGGCCTTATTAATCTTTTGGGGGCCCTCCATTCAATATTATACTTATTATATTGATTATGGATTCAGATTTGTATATTATATTTATAAGGGGAAGGCCCAGCTGTTTTTAATCTGTTTAATAAGTCCGATGTGTTGTGTTTAGTGGTTTTGTGTATGTCTTGGTGTTATCTTTTTGAATAAATATTTAGATTTATTTTTACATTGTTGTGGTGCTCCTTGTGTGAGGCAGGTGTGGCAATTGGTCCACACACCCTTCTTTTGTTGATCTATCACATTACCAGTTGGGTTACCAGTTGGCATTGAAATTCTTAGCATGGTAGCATTGCTGATTGCCGAGGAAAGTGCTCCAAGCATGAACCAGGTGAGAATTTTATATTCTTTTAATTAATCAGGGTAATAGGGATTTTCTAGCTTTAAAGTGGAAGGAAACCCAATTTTGGGTCCACTGCTCAGTGTCTGCCACCCCGCTCATGCAGCTGGGTGCTGCTGTTGCCTTGGCAGTCTTAAAAAATACAACTCTGTGAAGTACTCACCTGTAGAGTTGATATTATATGCATACAGCACATCCTGCTCCAGACATAGTAATAACGTGTGGGTAATCCTCCGCCTCCAGCGCCGTGCACTGCAGAACATGAAGAAAACAAGCTCCTCCCGGCCCTACATATACCGGAGGACCTCCCACAAATCCCCAGCATTGAAAAGCAGTGAGAATGAGAGGCCAGGAGAAAACAACCACCCACAAGTGGCAAAAATATCAAAAGGTAACAATCACCAAACAGGGGATCCTGAACAAAGTGAACCAGGGTGGGGTGGAGCAGGACGTGCTGTATGCATATAATATCAACTCTACAGGTGAGTACTTCACAGAGTTGTATTATTCTAAGCATGCAGCACGTCCTGCTCCAGACATAGTAATAACGTGTGGGACATCCAATAGCAGTGTCCGTAAAGAAGGGTGGGATCCCCAACAGAAGGCAACAGCAAGCAGTCTAAACTACTGCCGCCTGCAAAACCTTGCGGCCAAACACAGCGTCAGCTGAGGCCTTAACATCAACCTTGTAAAACTTTGTAAAGGTGTGAACAGAAGACCAAGTAGCGGCCTTACAAACTTGTTCCACAGAGGCCTGGTGCTGAAAAGCCCAAGAAGCCCCAACAGCTATAGTAGAATGAGCAGTAAGACGAAAGGGGGGAGTCTTCCCCTTAGTAGTATAGGCTTGAACCACAGCCTGACGAATCCATTTACTGATGGTAGACTTGGCGGGAGCCAAACCCTTCCTGGGCCCGTGAGGCACAACGAAGAGAGCATCCGTCCTCCTAAAGGCCTGAGTGGTAACCAGGTAAGATTTGACACACCTAACCACATCCAAGGAATGCAAAACCCTCTCCTTAGGGTTACTAGGATTAGGGCACAAGGAAGAAAGTACAATATCTTGATTCAAATGAAATGCAGACACAACCTTAGGCAGAAAGTCTGGCTTGAAGCGAAACACCACCTTATCCCGGTGTCTCTCAAAGTAGGGAGGCTGAATAGACAAGGCAGCCAACTCAGACACACGTCTAACCGAGGTGATAGCTACCAGGAAGACAACCTTGAGCGTGAGAACAGCAAGAGCTGCCTCATGAATAGGCTCAAAAGGAGCACCCTGCAGGGCCGACAAAACCAAGTTCAGATCCCAAACAGGAACCATAGGTTTCCGAGGAGGCCGCACATGAGTGACCCCCTGAAAGAAAGTCTTGATAAGAGGGTGCTGGGCAAAGGTCTTCTGAAAGAAGATAGACAGGGCCGAAACCTGGCCCTTCAGAGTACTAAGCTTAAGACCTAAGTCTAGACCATGTTGTAAGAACTCCAGCACCATGGAGACTAAGAATTCCCGGCAGGGAAGAGACCTGGATTCACACCAGTCAATGTAAGCACGCCATACTCTATAATAGATAGCAGAAGAAGTCTTCTTCCTGGCTTGCACCATGGTAGCCACTACAGAAGCGGACAAACCCTTTTCCATTAAGATGGAGGTTTCAATAGCCAAGCCGTCAAAACCAGAGTTAGTAAATTGGGATGGAGTAGAGACCCTTGAGTTAGAAGGTCTGGGAACCTTGGCAGATCGTACTGATCTACTGCCATTTGAACCACGTCTGCGAACCACACTCTTCTTGGCCACCTTGGGGCCACCAGAATCGCGCGTACCCCTTCCAGAGCTATCTTGCGCAGCACTCTGCCCAGAAGGGGAATTGGTGGAAACACATACAGGAGCCGAAACTCCCTCCAAGACATCGACAGAGCATCCGAGGCCAGAGCCAGAGGATCCTGAGACAGGGATACAAAGCTCGGGAGCTTGTGATTGTGACGGGACGCAAACAGATCCACGTCTGGGACACCCCAACGTTGACACAGGGACTGAAATACCCTGTTGCAGAGGGACCACTCCCCCTGACGGGACGACCCCCTGCTCAGAGCATCTGCTAGCAGGTTTTCCGCCCCTGGAATGTAAACAGCCGAGATGCATTGAACATTGGTCTCTGCCCATGTTAGAATCAGAGACACTTCCTGGAGAGCACCCTTGCTCCGGGTTCCTCCCTGATGATTGATGTAGGCCACCGCCGTCCTGTTGTCTGAGTGTACCTGAACCGCCAGACCCTTCAGGTGCTGGGTAAAATGTTCCAGCACCAATCTGACCGCCCTGAGTTCCAGGACATTGACAGGGAGATGGGCCTCCCGAGGGCCCCACCTCCCCTGGAAGCGCAGAGACTTCCAGAATCCCCCCCAGCCCAACAGACTGGCATCCGTTGTGACCGTCTCCCAGGAGGGAGCCAGGAAGGATCTGCCCCTTGTCAAGTTCCTGTGGTCCAGCCACCACGCAAGGGATTGTCTGACCGAGGAGGGAAGCACCCAGATCTCGTCCAAGGACGCTGGGTCCTTGTTCCAAACTGACAGAAGGTGAAGCTGCAGAGTTCTCAAATGGAATTGTGCAAAGGGCACCACCTCGAAGCTTGCCACCATCAAGCCCACCAACTGCATTCCCTGCCTGATGGAGGGATGAGGGCTCGAGAGCAGGGACCTCACCTGCGTTGTCAGAGCTTCCACCTTCTGTGGAAGAAGGAATATCTTTGACTGAACTGAATCCAGAATCATCCCCAGAAACGGGGTCACTGAGGGGGGGGACAGAGAGGACTTTGGGCAATTGATCACCCAGCCGAAGGATTCCAGGGTGGACACCACCAACCGCGTGTCCAATTCTGCCTGCCGCAGAGACCGAGAGGTGATGAGTATATCATCCAGGTAGGGCAACACGCGTATGCCTTTTAGTCTCAACAGAGACATTACTCCTGCCAGCACCTTGGTGAACACCCTGGGGGCTGACGTAAGGCCGAATGGCAGGGCCACAAACTGGTAATGCTGATCCAGCAGCGCAAATCTGAGAAACCTTTGATGCCCTGGGCACACCGGAACGTGCAGGTAAGCGTCCTTGATGTCCACAGACGTCATGAAGTCCCCTGGGCGCAGCGAGGCAATGGCCGAGCGCAGGGTTTCCATACGAAAATGTTTGTTTCTGACAAATCTGTTTAGGATTTTTAAATCCAGAATGGGTCTGGCTGACCCGTCCTTTTTGGGCACCATGAAAAGGATTAAAACCCCACGACCCTGTCTCTTAAGGGGACCTTGAAAATGACCCCGAGGTCCAGAAGGTCCTGCACCGCTAGCATCAAAACTTGAGCTGAGGCAGGATCCTGTGGGATTCGGGACCCGACGAACCTGGTAGGGGGCAGTACAGCAAACTCTATCTTGTAACCGGAGGACACTACCTCCTGAATCCACCGGTCTGGGACGTGGCGTCTCCAGACATGCTGGAAGTGCTGTAGACGTCCCCCCACCCTGACGGGCGAGGGCGCCCCTTCATACTTGGGGGGTCTTGGGAGGGGCTTTGGGCTTGGACCCCCAGGAAGAACTGGGACGGGGTCCTCTGTTCTTGTTCCAGGAATCTGCGCGAGACCCGGCGAAGGACACCCCTCTGCCCTGCTTAGCCCCACGGTAGGGGGTCGAATGGGAGCTTGGACCACGAAAGGGCCGAATCTGACGCTTGCGCTGGGGCAACTTGCCCCCTTTAGCAAAGATATCTAATCTTTCTCCAAACAGGCGCAGCCCTTTGAATGGAAGCCCCGTAAGGGCCTGCCGTAACCAGACCGCACGGCGTATGGCTACCACCAGAGCAGAGGATCTAGCACTCAGCTTAATAGCATCGTACGATGCAGATAGGATAGGATATAATTGATAAAAGTCTCACAGGTAACCAAAGCATTGGCGGCGTCAGATGGCAGATGGAAGTCATCCGCCCCTTCAAGAGCAGTCTTAACCACAGTCCTGAGCACCACCGCCGTGATGGCTAAGGCGCAAACCGGGCGGAGCGACGCTCCCCCAAATGCAAAGGCATGACATACCAGTTGGTCAACCCGCCGATCCTCCAAATCCCGCAGCGTAGTAGTGTCAGGGGAGTGCATAATAGAGGTATTGGACAGACCAAGGATCGGGGCATCGACTTCGGGCGGCGAAGTCCAACACTTGATCAGGTCGGCAGGAAATGGATACTTCTTGTCCACAGCTTTAGGGACCCCCTGGAGTTTGCTGGGATGTTCCCTTTCTTTTAGGACGAGATTATTGAAATTAGTTTGTTCAGGAAACTCCAACCGCACCCTAGCGGTATGAAACAGATCACCCCTTTGGTGTGGAGCCGCGGGAGGGGGAGAGAGGGATAACACATCAAAGATCTGGGTCAGCAGTCTATCAATGTCATCCTGGGACCAATGATCAGAACCAGACTCATCCTGACTCCTGGACTCATCGTCATAGGACCCTGAGTCAGAAAACAGTTCCCCTTCCTCTGAGGGGGAATGTGCATAGGACAGCTGTAAATCGTCAGATTCTACAGTTAGAATAGTAGCTTCAGGACTCAAATGACGCCTCTTGGCAGTAGCCTTGCACGCCAAGGAGCCAGCGATTAAGTTTTCCACACTAGCCAGTCTAGTGGCCAAATCAGCATGGGAATCCCCGCTAGTATTGGGGGTTAGGCTCA
Source organism: Gastrophryne carolinensis (assembly GCA_027917425.1). NCBI lineage: Eukaryota > Metazoa > Chordata > Amphibia > Anura > Microhylidae > Gastrophryne > Gastrophryne carolinensis. Next base: position 369,561,808 of record CM051239.1, read on the forward strand.
GGCTTGGGGGAGTAGGGGAAGCAAGGCGAGGTGCGGGCCCAGCCTCGGAAGAGGTGGGGAGGCCAGCTAGCGCCTGCTGGGCACAAGGGACGCAGACCCGTGCATTGTCACCACTGCTAGGTATGACCCCACAAGCTACACACAGACGGGCTTGTCCCGAGGGAACCCCGTTCACAATATCCTGAGATGCCTCCATATGGTGATTATTATATTCGATATGCCAGTAGGGATTGACCCAATAACCCGCTGGGATGCCCCAATAACCCGCTGTGGGAGTGATTTCTTAAAATGGTCTGGACCGGGCGCTACACCTGGCCGGGAGAAGCCGCCGAAGTCCGCGGTCTGAAAGACACAAGGGGAACAGGGATGTCAGAGCCAAGCGCGAGGAAGCCAAAGCTAGGAAAAAATCGCCCATGAGGGCACTTACAGAACAGCGAGGGGAGGACCGGCTTCAGCACGCGCATGTGAGAAGGAAATGGCGCCAAGCGAACCTCGAAGGGCGGGCCAGAGCGGGCGATCACGCGGAACGCACCAAACCGAACCACGCCCCCCCCCCGGAGAGCGCGAAGCTTGAAGGCGCGCAGCCAATCAGAAGCGACAGTTATTGTCAGAAAAAAATCACCTCAGAAAAATCTGACAGGGTGAATACTGTGATAGAAACGCCAAAGCATCTCCCGAACAGAGCCGCCGTACGCGCCGAGTGAATACAATAAAGGCGCTGCGGATAACTAAAAACTGAAATGTGAAGCGCGGCACTGACTCCGGTAATCATTAAAGGCAATAGGTGTCTAGTGTAATTAGGGCAAGGTTTATCCATCATACACACAACCCCCCCCCTCTTTTTTCCCCCACTAACGGGGGAATCTAGGGAGGAAGGTGACCCATATAGGGGTTCACCGCTGCACGGGGCGTGGGGCACAGGTGCGGGAGGGGCATCCAACTGAAGGCTCACCATTCGCCTTAAACCGGACCTTCACCCTTCCCCAGCATCTAAAATTAATATATTTTACGTTTTTAGTCACTAACTTATTATTCTTTCCCCCACTGGGCTGCAACTCTGTTCAGGAATTTAGGATACGGGCACCGCCATCTTGACTCAGAAGCATCAGACTTACTGAGGAGAGGAGAGTGGGATAAGGTACAGGGGGGCGGGTTATAGCTGTGCTTTGCTCAGACAGAGCAGAGCTGGGGTCAGGTAAAGGTCAGCAGTCCCAGAATGCAGAGCAGCACAGTCAGGAGGCACTTCCTGTTTGCAGGCTGCCTGATATGGAAGCCGCCATCTTGGATGTTTAAAGGCTCATAACATGCAGTTGATGCAGGTAGGATGATTTTTTAATGTGGGCAATCTGTATGTACAGGGTGTGGGAAACATATAAGACAGACTTTTATTCAGAGTGAAGGACCGCTTTAACCGCCTACCCTATGGTGGGGGATTGCGGTGGAGCCTAGCTCCGTAAGCACACTAGGTGCTGCCTACCTTCACCCGACCAACGCAGCCCAGGCTGGGAGGCATTAATTCACAGAGAGGACGGGTGTAAATAGCCCCGCAGGGCCTCGGGCTGTAAAGCCCCGCTCGCCTGCGAGAGCGTGATACTTCATGTCTTCGCAGTTCCAGCACTGCAGAGAAAACTGGGGATTTGTGGGAGTTCCTCCGGTATATGTAGGGCCGGGAGGAGCTTGTTTTCTTCATGTTCTGCAGTGCACGGCGCTGGAGGCGGAGGATTACCCGCACGTTATTACTATGTCTGGAGCAGGACATGCTGTATGCTTAGAATAACAGGCTTTTTCACAGCCGAAGCCATACCCCTGGCAATTTTGAGAGAGCATATTGGCTCTCTCAGAATTGCCGCTGTGACGAGGTGCATCCCTGGCATGCTGCTCGGGTGAGTATGCTCCCACACCCAGCCATCCAGAAAGACTAGGCACGAGCGCATGAGCACACATTGCCGCAGAGATGCTGGGAATGCAGCGCCGGCGAAGATAGCGTCGCAGGACCCAAATGTAAGATCACCGTCACCCCGGGGGGGGGTTCACACAGCAGGGCATCTGGTGTAGAATGCTCTGGGGGTAGGCTAGTGGCCAGGCCAGGAATCTTTTCGATTCCAGGGCCCGGATGCGCGGGTTTCCTTCCCCTTTAAGCGGACATTCTGTTTGCTAGCTGAATTAAAGAGGACTCATCTGACCATAATCCTCCTCTAATCCAAGTGGGGGACATGCACTCTACCACAGTAGTTTTAAGCTGGTCCTGACCTGTCATTCAAGGTTCAGTCACAGCCGTAGCCTTTTTTTTTAAATTATCAACTGATGTAATTATAAAGGACATACAGGCTTGTATCAGTAGTGTTCACACCTTTCACCTACTTAAAGTGGACCAACACCCAGGATTTTGACTATCCTGGGTATTGGTCCACTTCCGCGGGGCACCCCGATCGGGGGTGCCCCACTGTGTGAAACCCCCCAGAAAGCCCCAAAAACTCACCTGACCCCGCTCCCACATGACTCGCTCGTCCAGTCGGCGCCGACGGACAAGGAGAGGCAGCGACGGACAAATGGCCGGCGCGGGTGTGCGCCCTGCTAGAGGGACGCGCAGGAGGCGGCTGCCCGCGCATGCGCCGCTGGAGCGAGGATCAGGTAGGATTTTCGGGGATCTGGGGAGGTTTTACACAGTGGGGCACCCCCGATCAGGGGAGGGTGTTGGTCCACTTTAAGTCACAATACTTCTTTCATCAGGGAAGAGACCTGAAATAATAGCTAATGACTAACCACTGACATTCTCAAACTAGAGATGATCTCCAATGTCATTTACACAGGGTTGACATGTTAATCTCTTTTGTTCCTTAGCTGTTCCTGGCCCTTTATTTTTGACTGTTTCATGGTGAATTAAGACCAAAATTACTTTTTAGTGTAACACCAACTATTCCAGCTTTGTCATATGGTACAGAACGTGTGACGAAGCAGTGTGACGCATGCCAAGGTTATTGCTGGTAACGAAATAACTGGAGGAAAGGAGACAGAGCACCTGTGTTAAATGATGCAACGGTCGCTGCAAGGTGCAACTACAGCAACAGGGTCCCTCGGGACCCACTCAACTAAAAACTTTGCAGATGTGTCCAACAACTAACTTCTAAATTTAGGGGAACACATCCATATTTACATATTTCCAACTTCAGCTGGTGGAGGAAAAAAGACTGTGGACCTGTGTTGCATAATACAATTGTCATTGGTGTAATTACAGAAACTACAGTTGTTCCCATAAGGCCGATGCTTTAGATTTCACTGCTGTAGAACAACTGGGTCATTATCCACTAATTACCTGGCTGCCCAAGGACCTATATTGTGTTTCCATCCCTTATTATGTCATACGATGTTTCACGTATCTTTCACCAAGGGACCACATTGTTTTCTTTATTTCTATTTTTCTCTATGTTGTATTTTTTAACATATGTATATTATAAAGATAACAATTAAGATATTCCTTCCTAAAAAAGTGTGTCTAGCCAAAGAATATACATCTTGGTGTACTTGGAGTTGTTCTGTAGAAATAAGACTCCATAAGATGCCTTTTAATGCCGTTGACCCCACTTTATGCAGTCCCAACACACTGTTACCTTCTAGGATTTCTGTGCAACAGGGGTAACACAGGGTCTTATTTATGATGTGCATCATTTAGCATCTTTCTGGTGGCTACAGCACCAGTTTTCTGGCACTGTGCTGTGGACTAAAATGGCACTAGAAGTTGCAGCACTAGATGCTAATTTGCTTTGTTTGTTGCACTAGGTATTAGACGCCCTGTGTCAGTGCCTGTTGGACCTGACTGACGATCATCCCAGGGCCAGTGAGTGCCACTTTGTACCGCCATGTTTTTGATGCTGCACAGTGTATTTATGATTTTTTTTTCCTCCTTAAAGATTGGCACTGTATTTTTCCATCACTGGTCAGTGTATCTTCATCACAGTTACAAGACATCATTGCTGGGGACAAACTTTACAGTACATTTAGGCTGCGTTTTAGTTGTTGTCCAAATTACACTTTGTAACAAGAAGAAGCCACAAAAAATGATTTTTCTACAGAAAAAAAATACAATTCTGTGAAGTACTCACCTGTAGAATTGGTATTATACGTATACAGTACGTCCTGCTCCAGATATAATACTTACACTTGGGTATCCTCCGCCAGATGGCGCTATGCACTGCAGACATGCAAAAACAGGCTCCTCCCGGCCCTTCATATACCCGGGGACCTCCCACAAATCCCCAGCATTGAAAAGCAGTGAACAAGAAGCCGGGATAATTTAACCACCAAAACTGGTAACAACAACAATGGTAACAATCACCATACAGGGGATCCAGAATAATGCAAAAAAACAGGGTGGGGTGGAGCAGGACGTACTGTATACGTATAATACCAATTCTACAGGTGAGTACTTCACAGAATTGTATTATTCTAAGTATACAGTACGTCCTGCTCCAGATATAATACTTACACTTGGGACATCCAATAGCAGTGTCCATAAAAGTAGGGTGGGATCCCCAACAAAAAGGCAACAGCATGCAGCTTAAACTACTGCCGCCTGCAAAACCTTGTGGCCAAACACAGCATCAGCTGAGGCCCTAACATCAACCTTATAAAACTTTGAAAAGGTATGAACAGAAGACCAAGTAGCGGCCTTGCAAACTTGTTCAACAGAAGCCTGGTGCTGGAAGGCCCAGGAGGCCCCAATAGCACGAGTAGAATGAGCAGTAAGACGGAAAGGAGGACTCTTCCCCTTAGCAGAATAGGCCTGAATCACAGCCTGACGGATCCATTTGCTGATAGTAGACTTGGCAGGAGCCAAACCCTTCCTAGGCCCAGAAGGCACAACAAAGAGAGCATCAGTCTTCCTGAAAGCCGCAGTGACAACCAGGTAATACTTCAAACACCTAACCACGTCCAAGGAATGCAGAACCCTTTCCTTGTCGTTGCTAGGATTGGGACACAATGAAGGAAGAACAATGTCCTGATTCAAATGAAAGGCAGACACAACCTTAGGCAGAAAATCCGGCTTGAAGCGGAACACCACCTTGTCCTGGTGCCTCTCATAGTACGGAGGCTGAATGGATAGAGCAGCCAGTTCAGACACACGCCTAACCGAAGTTATGGCCACCAAAAAGACAACCTTGAGAGTAAGAACAGCCAGAGCAGCATCGTGAATAGGCTCAAAGGGAGCACCCTGCAAGGCAGATAAAACCAAGTTTAAATCCCAAACGGGGACCACAGGTTTACGAGGGGGACACGCATGAGTGACCCCCTGAAAGAAGGTCTTAACCAAATGATGTTGCGCAAAGGGCTTCTGAAAGAAGACGGACAGGGCAGAAACCTGACCCTTCAGAGTACTGAGTTTTAGACCTAACTCCAAACCATGCTGTAAGAACTCCAGAACCCTAGGGACAGAGAACTCCCTACAGGGAAGAGACCTAGACTCACACCAGTCAATGTAGGTACGCCATACTCTGTAATAGATAGCAGAAGAAGTCTTCTTCCTAGCCTGCACCATAGTACCTACCACATAGGCAGACAAACCCTTCTCCATCAAGATGGAGGTTTCAGCAGCCAGGCCGTCAAAGCCAGCGTTTGTAAATTGGGATGGCGTAAGGAGCCCTGAGTTAGCAGATCTGGCACCCCTGTCAGATCGTACTGGTCTACTGCCATTTGAACCACGTCTGTGAACCACACTCTTCTTGGCCACCTGGGGGCCACTAGAATCACAGGCACCCCTTCCAGAGCAATCTTGCGCAGAACCCTGCCCAGAAGGGGGAATGGTGGAAATACATACAGGAGCCGAAACTCCTTCCATGACATGGACAGGGCATCCGTGGCCAAGGCCAGTGGATCATGAGACAGGGATACGAAGGCCAGGAGCTTGTGGTTGTGACGGGATGCAAACAGGTCCACATCCGGCAGACCCCAACGGTGACACAGGAACTGGAATACCTTGTTGCAGAGGGACCACTCCCCCTGACGGGACGTCCCCCTGCTCAGAGCGTCTGCTAGCAGATTCTCCGCCCCCGGAATGTAAACAGCCGAAATGCATTGTACATTGGCCTCCGCCCATGTCAGAATCTGAGACACCTCCTGGAGGACACCCTTGCTCCGGGTCCCTCCCTGATGGTTGATGTAGGCAACTGCCGTCCTGTTGTCTGAGCGTACCTGGACCAACAGACCCCTCAGGTGTTGGGTCAACCGCTCCAGTACCAACCTGACTGCCCGCAATTCCAGAATGTTGATGGGTAAATGGGCCTCCTGAGGACCCCACTTCCCCTGGAAGCGCAGGGACTTCCAGAATCCCCCCCAACCTGACAGACTGGCATCCTTTGTGACTGTCTCCCAGGAGGGGGCCAGAAAAGACCTGCCCCCTATCAAGTTCCCGTGGTCCAGCCACCACGCAAGGGATCGTCTGACCGAGGGGGGAAGCACACAGACCCCGTCCAAGGACGCTGGGTTCTTGTCCCATACTGATAGAAGGTGAAGCTGCAGAGGTCTCAAATGGAACTGGGCAAAGGGCACTGCCTCGAAGCTCGCCACCATCAGGCCCACCAGCTGCATTCCTTGCCTGATGGAGGGCTGTGGGCACGAGAGCAGGAACCTCGCCTGCGCAGTCAGAGCTTCCACCTTCTGTTGAGGAAGGAATATCCTTGACTGAACCGTACCCAGAATCATTCCCAGGAATGGGGTCACCGCGGAGGGGGACAGAGACGACTTGGGGTAATTGATCACCCAGCCGAAGGACTCCAGGGTGGACACTACCAGCTGAGTGTCCAACTCTGCCTGCCGCAGAGACCGAGAGGTGATGAGTATATCATCCAGGTAGGGCAGCATGCGTATGCCCCTTAGCCTTATCAGGGACATCACCCCTGCCAGCACCTTGGTGAACACCCTGGGAGCCGACGTGAGGCCGAATGGCAAGGCCACAAATTGGTAATGCTGATCTTTCAGTGCAAATCTGAGAAACCTTTGGTGTCCTGGAAACACCGGGACATGAAGGTAAGCATCCTTGATGTCTACGGACGTCATAAAGTCCCCTGGGCGCAGAGAGCCGATGGCCGAGAGCAGAGTTTCCATGCGAAAGTGCCTGTTCTTGACAAATTTGTTGAGGATCTTTAAATCCAGGATGGGCCTGACTGACCCATCCTTCTTGGGTACTGTGAAAAGGTTGGAATAGAACCCCATTCCCCTGTCTCCTAAGGGGACCTTGCAAATGACCCCTAGATCCAGGAGACCCTGCATGGCCAGGAACAAGACCTGAGCTGAGGCAGGGTCCTGTGGAATCCGGGACCCAATGAATCTGGTGGGGGGCCGTACAGCAAATTCTATGTTGTAGCCGGAGGACACTACCTCCTGAATCCACCGGTCTGAGACGTGGCGCCTCCAGACAGGCTTGAAGTGCTGCAGACGTCCCCCCACCCTGACGGGCGAGGACGCCCCTTCATGCCTGAGGGGTCTTGGGAGGGGCTTTGGACTTGGACCCCCAGGAGGAACCAGGATGGCGTCCTCTATTCCTGTGCCAGGAATCTGCGCGGGACCCAGCGAAGGACACCCCTTTTCCCTGTTTAGGTAGGGGATAGAAAGGGTGCCCTGGCCTCGAAAGGGCCGAATCTGCTGCCTGCGCTGGGGTAACTTGCCTCCCTTGGCGAAGAAGTCTAGACGGTCCCCAAACAGGCGCAGCCCCTTAAATGGAAGCCCAGTAAGGGCTTTCTTAGCGGCATTGTCAGCAGCCCATTGGCGCAACCAAACCGCGCGGCGTATTGCTACCGCTAGGGCGGAAGACCTGGCACACATCCTAATAGCATTGTCCGATGCAGACAGAATAAAGTTTACAAACACATCACAGTTAGACAGTGCATTGACAGTATCAGGTGGCAACTCATCTGTGCCATCGAGTGCATTCCAGACCATGGCCCTGAGCGCTACTGCCGTAATGGCTAAGGCGCAAACCGGGCGCAGGGTCGCTCCCCCAAATGCAAAGGCATGGCATGCCAATTGATCAATACGCCGGTCCTCAGAGACCCGTAGTGTAGTAGTGTCAGGGGAGTGCATAATAGAGGTGTTGGACAACCCTAGAATAGGAGCATCGACCTCGGGGGGCGATGACCAGCACTTAACCAAGTCAGCGGGGAAGGGATACTTCCTATCCACACTCTTAGCGATCCCAGGAAGTCTACTGGGATGTTCCCATTCTTTAAGCACGAGGCTATTGAAATGGGTTTGCTCGGGAAATTCCAGATGAGCCTTAGCAGTATGAAAAAGCTCACCCTTTTGCCTGGGAGCTGCAACAGGGGGAGAGATGGACAAAACCTCAAAAATCATCCAGGGTCCAGTGCTCGGAACCAGACTCGTCATGACCCCTTGACTCCTCGTCATATGACCCTGAGTCAGAAAACAGCTTCCCTTCGTCCGAGGGGGTATGGCCGTAAGGATGCAACAACTCATCAGATTCCATAGGGAAAAGAGCAGAGTCAGGGGTTAAATGCCGCCTCTTAGCGGTGGCCTTACGCGCTAGTGAGCTAGCAAGCAATCTTTCAACACTGGCCAGTCTAGTAGCCACATCAGGATGAGAATCCCCGCTTGTATTGGAGGTTAGACTCAGGCTTGGGGGAGTAGGTGATGTGAGGCGAGGTGCAGGCCCAGCCACGGAAGAGGCGGGAAGAACCGATAGCGCCTGCTGTGCACAAAGAACACAGACCCGTGCATTGTCACCGCTGCTAGGTAAGACCCCACAAGCTACACACAGCCGGGCTTGTCCCGAAGGAACCCCGTTCACAATATCCTGGGACGCCTCCATATGGTAATTTAATCGGCACAATAGGCCAGTAGGGATTGACGCTGTAAGCTACCCTGGATGCCCCAATAACCCGCGGGGAAGTGGGAGTAAATTTAATAGTCTCAACCGGGAGCTACACCGGGCCGGGAGAAGCCACCGGAATCCACGGTCTGAAAGACATGTCAGAGCCATGCGCAAGGGAGTAATAAAGGTAATATAAAGTCGCACGCGAGGGCACTTACAGACAGAGGGGGGAGGATGGTCTTCACCACAGGCGCGAGAGTAAAAATGGCGCCAAGCGAACCTCGAAGGGCGGGCCAGAGCTGACAGTGACGCAGAGCGCGACAAGCCAGGACCCCGCCCCCCCCCGGAGAGCGCGAAGCTCCAAAAACGCGTAGCCAATAGAGAAAACAGGGCAGTGACGCCTGAAGGAAATTGATCGAGTGGATTACCGCAGAAGAGCCACTACAAGCTAAAAAAGAGACGCCGCAGCATCTGCAAAGCCACCGCCGCCCATGCAGTACAACCATGTAGGAAAGGCGCGGCGGCGACCAATACAAGTTAAAAGTAAACAGCGCGACTCTGACACCCATTCCCAGTCAAACGCGATACTAAGGCCATAAGTGTGTAATAGGGTACACTGAGGCCGCCATACTCACAAACCCCTCCCCCCCTTTCTTTCCCCCCGGGCTAAGGGGGGAACGAGGGAGGATGGCGACCCTTTACACAGGTTCCACCGCTACACGGGGCGTGGGGCAATGATGCGGGAGGGGCATCCCCTAAAGGCTCACCATCAGCCTAAACCGCCTACCCTTTGGTAGGGGACTGCGGTGGAGCATGGCTCCATAAGCACGCATGGTGCTGCCTACCTTCACCCGACCAGCGCAGCCCAGGCTGGGAGGCTCATCACAAGGAGGACGAGTGGGAGTAGTCCAACAGGGCCACAGGCTGTAATAGCCCCGCTCACCTGCGAGAGAGTGATACTTCATGTCTTCGCAGTCAGCACTGCAGAGAAACCTGGGGATTTGTGGGAGGTCCCCGGGTATATGAAGGGCCGGGAGGAGCCTGTTTTTGCATGTCTGCAGTGCACAGCGCCATCTGGCGGAGGATACCCAAGTGTAAGTATTATATCTGGAGCAGGACGTACTCTATACTTAGAATATATCTTTTGGTGGCATCTAGGTCCTGTGTTTTCACAACGCAAGTTCTGTACAAATAAATGTGTGTAATATTAATTATAAGCATAAAACACCTCCAGCTCTGCCCATTGTGCTCTATGGGATCTTAACCTACAGTGCCAGGTTTCAACGGATGCTGCTTCAACCAGAGCACTCAGCGCTGCATTCTTTTGGGGACTAGTGTTAAATGAGATGCTAGCTGGTGGTCCTATCAGCGCAGCCTGTTTTGTATCTTAAATCGCATGCTGAGTGTTGGTGAGGCAAAAAAAGTGGTGTTATGTGGGGCTGATGCTTCATAAAAATCGTCTGGCAGTTAAAGGGTTAAAAGAACTATGCATGTTGGGTATTGTTCTGTTCGGGGGACCTTGCACTTTCAGATTTAGGTTGTTTGTTCTTGTTTGCATATTGATATTTTGCTTTTTTGTACATTTTTAGGGAAACCTGTAAATTCCTCAAGGTTTTGCGTTCAGACACGACAAGCATGGTGCTCCTAGAAAGCTAGAGGCGAATACTTTCAGAGATTATATAGTTTCTGGGGGGTATTTCAAACGTAAAGGGAAAAATGCAAAGTGCACATAGTAGTTGTATTTTCTTTCAGTTTTAAGTTTCAGTTTGGGGAGGTCTCCTGGGCAGGAAAGGGTGTCTAGCAATACATATGTGCTACTGTTGTAACTGGGAGAAATGTGGCTTTTACACACAATAGGGTTTTCTTGAAAAACCTACGATTTTTATACAAAAAAAGCTAAAAAATAGTATTTTTAATTTGATTCCACATATTTCACCCAGAAATATTGAAAAATACTCTGCTGCAAAAAAAACAATCTATAATTTTCCTGGGACATTCCTTTTCGCAGTTAAACATGTTAAGCACAAAATTGTGAAAAATGGAAACAGAGGGTGACAAAATCTCTAGGTAGATTGGCAGAGAAGGGGTTAAATTGCGGCTCCCTCACCCCATCTCTGGTCTCCTCTTACCTGTTGCTGCTCTCAATTGTTACATATTAATTGCCGGCCCTTATTGCATACAGAAGCCATGAGGCAAATATAAGGCAGCTGCAGCAACACTTTGCTGCTCTGGGTCACCCCCTTGGGTGATCACCTTATGTCGATACACATAGTGGATTTTAGTATCCTTTTTATAGTCACTATGTTTATCATAGTTTGTTTTGAAACTACATTATTGTGTTGTGATTTTCTATATACATCCCAGTGCACCAGGCAGAGGGGTTGGTGGTAACCCAAAGACTGAACGGTTGTTTTTTGCCCCTTGACAGCTTACCTGCTCCTACGATGATTCTGATGGGCACTGTGATCTTCTGCACCCCTGTGCCCAGTGTACTGTGCTGGTATTCCTGAAAGTGATACAGACCAAAAAGGAGGGACACCGGCAGAACATGACAGTAATAAATTACATCTTTATTATAAATGAGCACTCAATTAATTAATTAATAACACAAGATATTAAAACCATCTAAAATACATATATGACAAACATAACACAGGACAAACAAAATGGGGCATGGGCAGAGGGGAGAGTCCCTCCAATAAGTAATTAATAAATACAAATAAATAAATAAATAAGTATATACCGTACATTTACAAATAGCTATCGCAAGTGAGTAAATTAATATTCAATGTGCCCTGAACGTTGATCAAAATCTCAAAAAAAAAAAAAAATCAATCAATATTAATGTCTACTACAGCCCTACCTATGATCCGGATCCTAACTATATAAAAAAGAGAAATTATAACCAGGCCACACTGATGCTCAATGCTGTTAAAAGAGGGACATCATATACTACCTATATAAAGATATACAATACCCGAATCTAAAGTGCATATGTGACCAAACAAAACAACACTATTGGGTCGATTCAAAGAAACATGTAACAGCTTTGATTTTGGTGCCGATCATCCTATTTTTCCCGAACGCTCGTGCGCTCGTATGAACTTGCGAGTGATTCTATAAGCTAATACGTTTCTATCCTAAAATTTACGTCCGTTCGTATGGCAGTTCGCGAATCAGACCTATGTCAGTTTCCATCCTGAATTTTCCGTTTCATTTCTCAGGTTGCAACATTGGTTTTGCCCTTTTTCCTTTTTTGTCTGGACGTAAATCCTTCTGATCTTTCGCCTGCGCACTACAAACTTACCTCATTAAAGTGCATTCTAAATATTTGGTTTTTTATTTTTCTTTATTTCATTCATTTTGTAGTAACCAACCATTAATGAATGCATTTGCATAAGTAAATCTTACTTTGTTTAATTTTTAGTTAACTTGCATTTTTTACTTGTGGATTTAATTTTAATATTTTGGCTTCAAATGGTACAACTTAAAATTTTTGGTGTGGTTACCCACACCCTCTACATACAGATTGCTCTCAAAAATTAAAAAACACCCAGCAACTTCGGCATGTTATGAGCCTAGAAACAGCCAAGATGGCGGGTCAGGTATTATCGGGCAGCCTGCAAACAGAAAGGGCCTTGTGACTGTGTTGCTCTGCATTCTTTGATTTCTGACCTTTCCGTGCCCCCAGCTCTGCTGTGTCTGTGCAAAATACAGCAGTAACCCACATCCTGCACTTTATCCCGCTCTCCTCTCCTCAGTAAGTGTGATGCATCTGACCAAAGATGAGCTAAAATAATTAAACAAAGCAAAGGTAAACAACTACACCAATAAATTCAAATTAAAAATATTATTCTAGTACATCAATTTAAAAATAAATAACAAAGGACATAAGTTTCTTTAATTAACGCAAATATATGGATGTATTGCAAAATAAAGGTTTACATGCAAAGGACTAATTAAGGTCCACATTAAAATGCTTTTACAAGGCATACATGAATCAGGTATGCATTGCAATACAATTTATGGCCTCGGCCATGCTGATACATGCAGTTCATTGGAGCTCAAGACGCGCAGACTCCTCCACATAGCCAAAAAACCTGTTCAAGAACAGCAATCCGACTGCTAAAAGGTGTCGGAAGTGGCTTTCTTTTAAAACGTATTTAGAGGTTGGAAAACTGTTCTCTGAATCACACGTAAACACATCCGATTATCCTAAGTTTTAGGTTTTGATCCTAAGTTTTAGGTTTTGATCCTAAGTTTTAGGTTTTGATCCTAAGTTTTAGGATTTGATCCTACAATTTAGGAACGAACTTCCGATGATCGTAAGAGCATATACGAAATCGTACGTAGGCTCGTGCGAGTCGGAAATGGCCAAAAAAACTGGAAAAAATGACAAACACCCACCCAAACTTAGGATTCTAGATCAGAAATCAATTAACTTTTGCTCTTTGAATCGAGGGGTATATATATGTGTGTAAAGCCTCTGAGAACAACCAGTTATCAAAAACGGAACTACATGAATGACCCAATATACAAAATAATGGTGCAAACAATCAATAAGAATTACCCATGGCCAATTTAATCTTACCCATACCAAATACATATGCTGCAAGCAATACCAAAGACATATGTAAACAATATATAAAGTGAAAAGGAGTCTCCCCGCCACTCAGCCCTCAAACCAGAGCCACGCGTTCGGTGGGTCTATATCCCCACTTCATCAGGCTGGTGATAATAACCACTGCCTGTCCTTAAGTGTACCAGACCTATGCCAATGAGTACATGCCTCTGGTCTTGTGGGTCTACACCTATTTCTTGTATCTTACCAAAAACAGGAGCATTAACTGGAGCACTGATACTGGTGTTACTATGTTGCAGAAATATTTTACATGCTGATATGCCGTCTTTCTAATAAGATTAGTGCATGTGGCTACTGCCATTTTGTTAAGGCAGCAATGCATCCATGGGTGATGTAGAATAACCAGCTTAATGAGGTAAAGCTACCTGGAACTCCACTAGGTTTAAAAAACCTACATCACATGTACCACTTGTTTTAACCATAAAAGAAACAGAACCCAAAACAAATAACTTTTTTACATACTGTATCTGTACAATGTCCGAGATACTTTCTAACACTACAATGCTCAAGGGAAATTGCTAAGGATATAGTCATACAATACTTCAAGGGGTAAATATTGCTAGAAAGGATATAAATAATCTTTCAAAGCATCCCATTGGGATTAATTACTGCATATGATGGCGTGTCTAGAGCCCCAGTGGCACTGCAATCTTTATGTAGTTCCAACAAAAACCTTCCACATTATGCTGCTGTATAACATGGTGCGTCTATTGTACACATGCAAGAAGGTATATCTGCAGAATATATATTGTAAATCCAGGGTGCGCAGCCTTCTGAGGAGTATGAGCCACATAAATGAATTAGAACCTGGTCATGGGCCACAATGAGTAGGTTCAGAATTTTTTCATTTCTATATCACTCTCTATTCAAATGCCCATCCTTACTGTCCCCCTATTTACCTATCTTTACAGGTCCATTCTATTTATCCCTCCCACTTCCCCCACAGCACATGCAATGTCGGATCAACCGAAAAGTGAGTTTTTACTGTAATAAATCAACTTTCTACACAGTAACAATTTTGAGGCTAGTCAGATTGCTCTTCCAGTTGGCTTTTCTAAATTCTTCACCATGTGTCCAACAAAGTAGAAGATCTGTAGCAGGGTTTTCAACCTTTTTTTCATGGAGTACCTCATCCTATTTTCCACTTACCTCACGTATAACACTACCACCTGTCAAACCCTGAGGACACCCGCCTTCCTAGTGAGTTTCCCCAATCTCCGCAGCTAGCTTCACCTATAGTCAAGCCCCCATTCGCCAGGACGCTTTAAACTCCTTACCGGACACGGTTGCCCCCAGGACTTGATAGCTCAAAGACTGTAAACTCACAGGCAAACTAAGTTGGCAACGGTAATCAAGCAGAAGTCTGAGGAATAATAGCACCCAGCAGTATGCTATAGTTGGCAGTGATAGGAGGGGAGTGTACGGGATTGGCTGGGGAAACACCAGTGCTCATTGGCCCAGCTACAAACTATGGGCTGATTGCCCAATTCATAATTAGGGTGTTTCAGTATTACTAGGGCTCATTGGCCCTTTAAACTAACCGAGAGTAAGCTAACTGTGCTCGCCCGCATGCAACCATGAACAGAGGAGCGGGGAATGCAGCGAGGAGAGGAGTAGGCAGAAGCGTTCGGCGCTGCTCGAGCCGACGTCAACGCCTGCTGTCAGTGCAGCTGCCGGGCAGAGGGGAACCCGGCCAATTGCCTGAGCCGGTGCTGCCCGAGGACGTCACAGGACAGGACCAAAGGTAAGTGTGACGTGACACCACCACAGTGCAAATTCCTAGAAGGGCGCAGCTAACTACTCTACCTAGCACATTGGCACAGGCTCTTTTGCCAGCAATGCCAATATCCCAAGATGTTCCATGCCTGCAGTTTTTTGACCTGGTCACCTGGTCTATCCTATTACTGTATCTTTTCTGCAGTCCTACAACTTTTCATCCCTGGAGGCCTTGGGTACCAATACCATTGGTTGAGAAACCCTGATCTCTAGGATTACATTTGGGATGTAGCTTTGTCTGAGTGATGGTGAAACTGGAGAAATTGGGCATTTTTAGGGGTAAAATGTTCTGTTCCTGAAAAAGGATTATTGAAATATCAATAATTGACATGAATATTAATATCACTGTTTCATAATCATAACCAGAGGTGTAATTCAGCAGGTCCCCCGGTTCTGCGGAACCAGTTGTTAAAGTTGTAGCAGTTCTCAGAACCGGGGAGAACTGGCACAAAGAAGTTATGCTATCCTTTAATATTACTTAGACACATTGTAATATTATTATATTAATATTATAGTTTTTCGAAAACATAGTTTTCTGTTCAATAGATTGTATGCGAACAATAATTATAAAAATCTAAATATGTGAAGCAGGTAGTTAAAATTGAATCCCACCTCATGACTGATAATATAATTATTATTTCTAATTATCAATCCCTGTCTATGGGCCTGATGCAGAGCCTCCTCTGAACTGCCCTTAAAACCTTCCGATTGTCCGGGTCTCCCGTTTGAATCGTGGCTCAAATGTGATGCAGAGCCTCCGTCGGAATGGCTCCCTAACTGATCCGTCAATTTCACTTTACTCGGAAAGCTTTTTTTGCTCTCTCGGGTGCCTTCAATTTGATCGGGGCTCCTGTTCACGTTCACACGGGCGGCCCTGTTTTTCCCTGATTTTTCCTGCCTTTTTGAACGTACCTGCTTGGTTTCCGTCGTATTTGACCTTCCATTTTGGTGGTTTTAGCAAGTATACTTACATCTCCATGGCTCTTCAGTTGCCAATCTGGCTACACGCAAGCGCACATCCCGCAAACTCCATTGGAATATGCATATGGCCACAAATGCAAATTTGAGACAATTTTTTTTTTTTGGTTGCTTTTTTTGGTGGGGGTTTCCTTGTCCATAATGCATACCTAAATCATCTAGTAGTTCCTTCTCCCTTGTCCTTAATGCATACCTTTATTTTTTTTTTTTTCTTTTTATTGTCCCATATCTAAACCTTTGGTGTGTAATGTAAATGTGTGCTGATGTTGTGTGATGGTACTTTTGCAGGAAACACAACTCTCGAAATCTTATTAATTATTTATTAGTATTTTTTTTTTTTTGTGTTTTTGTATTAATTTTTTTTTTTTTAAACTATAAACAACATATTTACAATTTTTTTCCAACAAAAAAAAATTAGGCCTCGGGGTCTGTAGCCTGTGTTCTTTGATCTGTGAATGAAAAACAACATTACTTTAGCATTTTTTTTTTGGTTTTGTTTTTTGATTGTTTGTGCATTTATTAAATGGGACCTTCTGTGTGTTTTAATGAAAAGGCCAAACTCTTCAGAAACGTTGCCCCAGCATCTTAAACTAATATATATTAATTTTGTAGTCAATAAATTATTATTCTTTCCCCCACTGGGCTGCAACTCAGTTCAGGAATTTAGGATACGTGCAACGCCATGTTGACTCTGAAGCATCACATTTACTGAGGAGAGGAGAGTGGGATAAGGTACAGGGGGTGGGTTATAGCTGTGCTTTGCTCACACAGAGCCGAGATGTGCTATGGAAAAGGTTGGTAACATGATTTGTAAGGTGGACAATCTGTATGTACAGGATGTGGGAACTATCTAAGCTAGCCTCTTATTCATAGTTAAGGTCTGCTTTAAGGGCTTTTTTGGATACATTTTGAGGGAACTGTTAAAGTTTTTTTATGTTTAAAATGGAAATGTTTGCTCATTTACTTTAGTTTAAATAAACACCACTTACAAGGTTTAGGCCGCACATTGCGTCGGGGGCGGAGTCTCCATTCATACTCCCTCTGTGGCAGTTGGGAATCTGTATGAATGACAAACACACTGATATTAGAGACTGTTGTTCTTTCATTAATATAATATTATGTTAGGCTTCTAGGTATCAATCTACTCACCTTCCCCAGAAACCTCTTCCTCCTCGCCCCCTTCCTCACTCATCCCTTGGGATGTTCCAGCGACGTCTGAATCTACAACAATAGTGCACATGAGTATCTGTATTTAATGCATGTATTTCCACATATCTAACTTTATTTCCCTTACCGGAGTCAGGTTGAGGCTCTGTTCTGCTCGACTCCCTGCCATCAGATTGCCCCCTCCCCTGCATGCTGAGGTCCAGCGGCTCCTCCGAGTCACTTACAGAGGAGGGGGTGGCCGTTGACCCTGGCGGTGGGCCACCTACACCTTCACCTGTTTCGCCGAACACTGGGCTGCGTGTTCTGGTCCGGGTGGGGCGGAACCGCAAATTCCATTCATGGGCTGAAATACAAACACAATCATTAAACCACGCCCAGGCGATGCCAGGGTTAGAGGTGCATTGACATTTTCTACACTTACATGGGAAATGTGTTGCGAAGTACCGCCTCACCCGGGGCTTATGTCTTCTTTTTAAATCAGACCAGTGTTGGGCGATCTGAGTGAAGGTATAGGTGGTTTGGGATCTTCTTTCAATCGCGTCCACCACCGCCAGGGCCAACGTCCGCTTGTCATAATCTGACGGCAGGAAGTCGTAGCGATTCCTCAGCATCATCTGTTAGAAAAAGAGACAAGGACACACCATTAATCCACAAAATACATTAACAAGTTTCCTGGCCTAAATCAAGTCACTTTATTAACCTATTGCTGCCTCACATTGCCCTAGTTCTGCTATCTGCATGTAGGCTAGTTTGTAGCTGCGTACATGGGTCAAACTAAGGTGGGCTGGTCTGTAACGTGACAAACTAAGTTGTTTCAGACTATTCTTGCGTTTTTTTCTTTTTTATTACAAGAAATGTGTGCGCGCACATAAACGCACGCTCGCTCGCTCGCATACTCACATCCATGATGAGCTCGTCCTGCTCCGCTGTAAAGACGGCGGGGGACATCTTGGCTTCTTTTTCAAATTCTAGCTCTGACGTTCCCCCGCGGTGACGTGCGTGCGTGCGCGCAGGCGCGCAACCGCAGTTGTAAAAATATTTAAAGTTCAAGGCACTCCGCTTGGTGTGGGATACCATATCAATATGGGCAGACCTAAAGGGAGCACAAAGAGCCAACCAAGGCCAAAGCCACATAGCAGCCGCACACATGCCTCATCCTAAATAAAACACAAAAGCAGGCACAAGACACATGTAGAACATGCACCAACTAAAACGGTGGGGACTCCACAGACACAGGCACATTCCCCAAAACGCAGGAGCAAGTAGACATTAACCCATTCTCAACCACCGGCCCAAAAACCACACACGACTCCCCAGATAGCCAACCATCTATTTCAAGTGATGCAGGGGACAACACACACCCATGTGGGCGATAACCACGCCGTGGGTCCCTAACAGGCCGTTTTTGATAAGCACAAAGCATGGCTGTTGCCAATGCTGTTTGGGTACATTATGGTGTTCTGTCCATCGAGATACTGAACAAATCAAGCGGACAGTTGTGGACCTGAAATCATATAGTTGCCCAAAAATGGACATGCGCCGGCAGCAGAGGTAAAGCCCAAATGCATTTAGAGTCGCTTTGTGACCAGCATGTAACACTTATTAGGTGTGATTTAATCTTCCCCAGCCTGCAGACAGGGGGTGGTTTCAAGAAAATACATTGGCCACAAGGTCAGCACGGATTGTGTGTGCTGGGCCACTTGGTGTACCAGTGTAAGGAGGGGTCTGCTCGTCAGAAATAGGGAAAGGTTCTGCACCCAGGTCAGTATATCGAGCAATCCTGCTTCTAATGGCAAGGTTGTGCAGGACCCCACAAGCAATAATTATTTTGATAACCTTGCCAGGCTGATACTGAAGAGAACCCCCACTGTGATCCAGACATCGGAAACGCATCTTCCACAACCCAAAGGCACGTTCCACCACAGAGCGAGACCTCCTATGGGCTGTGTTGTAGCGCTCCTGTGCCTGGGAAGATGGGTGCAGGATGGGTGTGAGCAGCCATGGTAACAAGGGATAGCCTGAGTCACCTGCAAAAATACAAAAGACAAACATAAGGTGGATGCCTAAAAAAAGGTTTAGGTGTGCATAGAAACATTAGTACACAGGGACAAATAGGTGAGCTAGGTATGGTGGGAGGAATTGACATTTTTACTGAGACTACAAACACATGCAACCTGTACACTCCTTAAAAATGTCTGCGTAATGCTACTGAGATAAGAGGGCCAGAACATAAGCCAATAGTGGAGAATACTTTCACCCATTAATTAAACCAAAAACCTTTTCAAGTTTCCAGGAAAGGTCTCACAGATTAGTGGGGTAGTGGCAAATCCACATTCAAACCTGGGGGCCAAGAAATACAACTTTAATACACATACCCAGTAACCATCCTCCAGAAATATCTCCAGATTGAAACCGTTGATAGAGGCTGGAGTTCCTCAAAATGTGCGCATCATGCGTGGACCCAGGAAAGCCAGCAAACAGACTGAAAAATTGAAGATCAGGGCCCGCCACTGCCTGAACATTGATGGAATGGCCCATCTTCCTGTTCCTGCACCAAGCAAAACACAAGTGTAATTAGTGTGAGCCATAAAAAATGTGTGATAACCAGAAAAAAAGCAGACCCAAACCACATACCTGAACAGATATTCCTGGTCCGCAGGGGGGATGAGCGAGACATGTGTGCAATCGATTGCACCAAGGATGTTGGGCATGTCGGCTATGTTATAAAAGCCCAACTTAACCGCATTCCAGGCTTCCCCTGTTTGAGGGAAAAAAATGTAATTCTGTGCCAGGGTAGCTATGCCATCCAAAAACTTGGTTAGGCTGCGGCTCAGCGTAGACTGGGACATCCCCAGGGAGAAGGCACCCAGTCTCTGGAACGAGCCGTTCGCCAAAAATTGCAGGCAGCCAACCAATTTGGTCATACCTGCAATTGCATGCCCCTTTCTTGTGGTGGGGGCTAACCATGGCTGCAGCTCGCTATGCAAGGCATGGAGAGAAACACGGTTAAGGCGGGTGAGCTCGAATAGGTCAACGTGACTCATGCCATCGATGTCCAAAGGCATGCGCTGCAGTCTGGTTTCTGCCATACTCAGAACTACCAGACGGCGTAGCTGGCGCCTTTGATGTTGGCCCACAGAGGAATGCATTCCCAAATAGCACGGAGCTCCAATACGGCTGGTCAGACTTGCCGTAAGTGAAGGCTCGGCGGCCCCGTTTTATTAGGCTGATTTCAATCGGAAACCAAGGCTCTGCATCACTGAAAAAAACGGGCCAATTAACGAGGCATCCGTTTTCCCGGAAAACAGAATCGTGCGAGCCGACAATCGGAAAGGCGGCTGAGCGCACACCTGAGCGCATAAACGCACACTAAAATCAACGTAGCACCCTTTCCTGACCCGATCAAAGCCCAAAACCAACGGGAAAACGCACGGGATAGCTGAACGGGGAGGCTCTGCATCAAGCCATATATCCTGTTGTATTACTTGGGCCCTTATTTAACAAGAGATAGCGTCATGCAGCGCCTGGTTAGCGGGAGGTAGCGCTAACTAGCGACTGATCAACGCTGTTCAACGCTGGACACGGCACACAATAGCACATTTATCAACCGAAATCTGTGTAGCGACTGGAATAGAGCCATGTAGCGGCGGATTCATCAAATTTTCATCCACAGCGAACAGCGCCAGTGTTGTGCCTTGCACAGAGCAAGGTATTACCTCTCGCTACCTGGCGCTCTTCCATACACTTCTATGGCAGACATTGTTTTTGTGTTATTTGGCTTTTTTTTCTTTTTTTTAAAGAAATTCTGACATGCATAAAACATAATTATTGATTTTTCTGTAATGATTTTTTTCTTTTTTTTTTTTTTTTTTAATTTAAATTGGGACTGTGTCACTTGGATGTCCAAATCACAGCACTCCCCCAATGTCATTTCAGTTATTGTTAGCGTTTTCAAAGGTGTCTAACCCCCCCAAACTATCTTTTTTGTTAAAGCGTTACAGGCGCTCTGTGCCGCAGTCAGCGAACAACAGCGCCCACGCTCTATGAGAGCAATGTCTTTGATGAATCCGTGGTATAGCGGCGCGGCCCAGTCGCTATGCCGAGTCACTGTGTGTAGCAGGCCGCGGCGCTATGCAGATCATAAATGTGTGTTTAGTTTTGGTTCGCTATTTCACTTGTGACGCCCCCAGTCGCTGTTGCTGAATACGCAGCCGACACGGCCGCAGCTGACTCGGCGCTATACGTTATTGTGATGTTGCGTACTCTAGCGAATTGCTAAGCGTATTCAATTGCTAAGCATATTCAATTGCTAAGCGCTAAGCGTAATGATGGCCATGTTGGCCGCCGTGAACCCAAATAAATGTTTTATATTTTTCAAATTACAGTGTGTTGTGCCTTGTAAAGCATAGTTTAAGTGTCTAGCAACCCATTCGTTCGTAAATTTTTGGGTACATTTTTAGCCATTTAATGTGTAAACCATAGTAATATATGGGCAACAATGTGTGTCATACATTTCTGGCTACATGTACATATCTAGATCTAGAGACTCATCCCTGACTGTGTTAGTAGCTATGTCTTTTCAAAAACACTATTTTGAGCTTGGGTACTAACATTTATTCACAAAAAATATTCAAACAAACAAAATAAATCAAAATTCTTCACTAGGTGGCCTTGGAGGTTGGGAGTCATTGCTAGGGGTGGTGTTGGGGGACAACAGTGCAGTAAAAAAAAATAGACTACTATTGTATCAGCTGATGGATCAACAACAAAGTTTGGTCCTGGCGCTGTACAGATTGCTCCATGGCATGTGACATTCGTTGGAGTGCAATTGTGTTTTCAGATTGCTGCCGATTTTGAAGTTCATGTAGCTGGCGCTGCAGGTGTTGCCGATACACCCGCCCCTGATTTTCCAACGCCGCAATACGCGCATTAGTTCCATCACGCGGCTGTTGGTGACTGTAGTCCTCCAGCATCCGGACCCCTAGCTCATAAAAATCAGCACTTGTGGGTTCAAGACCTCCTCTTCTTGGGTGTTCAGCCTAAAAAAACAAAAAGCAAGATTGTAGTGAAGCTGAAACAATGCAGGTATGCCCCTCCCAATCATTTACCCAAAGTGCAAAAGTCAAACTTACCGTTGCTTGAGCCTCTGTAGCTTGTCCACATGGCACTTGGGCAGACGGCACAGCTTGGGTTTCAGGTATGGCCTTCTGCCAAACCAAAACAAAAAAACATGTTACATGGTGGTTCCTGGACTACCCACGAACATGTCAATGTGGTTAGTGTTCCCCAAAATCAGCCATGTTACCTCAGTGTCGTCCGCCCTAAGTATTTCCGGGGTCTGGCTGCCAGAAAGGGGCAAATCCACATCTGAGACATGGGGCAAGCTG
Organism: Gastrophryne carolinensis; assembly: GCA_027917425.1. NCBI lineage: Eukaryota > Metazoa > Chordata > Amphibia > Anura > Microhylidae > Gastrophryne > Gastrophryne carolinensis. The sequence continues at coordinate 369,584,579 of CM051239.1, forward strand.
GCATATGCTAAACAGGAAAGTCATGTTAGTAGGTCAGTTGAGATTTTTCTAATTTTATATGGATAGACTATCGAGGCCATACCTCGACAAAGTGCCAGATTGCACAATAGCCAAAATGGATCTTGGAAACTCAGATTGCAAACATGTATGTAAGAGGAAGAGTAGGCAATCATTGGCCCAAACTCTAACAGACACATTGCTCAAATTACACATACCCGCCATCTCACAGATGTCCAGAGTTAGGCCCTCACTCGAGCTTTGCTGCTTAGTTGGACTAATAAATTCCCAAAAAAGGTTTGCCAACATCCTGACTGGATAATAAAGCAAACCCAACTTACCCTCATCTCTAGCAGCCTCACGGTGAAGGGCCCTTTCCGGACAGCCACTTCCTATATTCCGGCCAACTAAAATACACAATGAATGTCTATAAATATTCACAACACTACTCTGGTGAATGTTTGTCTTTTAATATACCACAAAAATGCATTGAAATCACTCAAAACAGTTTACTAATGAGCATGGGGATGGCAAATCCACTATAAATAGCCATCTTCAAGTTGACATTGAAAACATGTAGATTATTAGACTAACAAAATAGACCCAGTGTAACATAATCAGCATAAAGGATACAGTGTTTTTGGCAATACACACCAACAGGGTCCTGTTGACCTGCAGCATAGGAAGTGGTGTCCAAAGATGAAGCAGTGACTTGGCCTACAAAGAAAAAAGATGAATGAAAGACATGCACTTGTGTTAAAGCGGCTACAGCAAGGTTGACACATGCACTTACCAGCATCCAAAGAGTAGCTTGGCTCCTGAGGAGATGCTGGTGCCAATGGCGGTGCAGCTATCCGAAAGCAAAGTAAGGATTTAGGCATTGGTAATGTGCGGCACCAAATAAACCATGAATAAAGGTGTGTGTGAGCAGCTCAATCACTATTATTTAGACACCAAAATTCAGATTACGCAGGGCCTGAGAACTAGAGATTCCATTATTCAGCATTGCATGTCCCAACTTTGTGCAGTCAGATTTAAGAGTAGGGAAACCACAAAACACAGAGTGCCTTGGCGGGCCAAGGGGCTTCCACATGTATCTGCAGATATATGCAAACACATCTCTGGCTTCCCACATAGCTACACATGTTTGGGCCTTGTTATTTAGTTGATGAGAGGGTTAAACTGGGCATGAAATTAGTTCCCAGGCCCATATTACTAATCCTAAAATGTGGTAAAAACTATTGTTTGAGGTGCTCCCACACACATTTATTCAAAACAAACCATCCCATAAATTCGTGATAAATATCTTCAATGGCAGACTGGGTTAGGCTTGAGGTTGGTTGAAGGGCAGGAGTTAGGGTGTCCTCCTCCCCCGAATCATGGACATCACCATGTGCACCTATGCATAAAGCAACAGACAGGAAAGTAAAACATTTATGAGGTATAATGTACTACTTCACATGTCCTACTGTTAGTTGGCCAGAAATAGACAAAGCAAATCACATACATTAACATCAGCAGAAAAAAATTTCCCAAAAATATGTACCTTCTGCCCAACCTGTGGTGTCATCCCCAGCATCAACACCCTGCAGCCGAATGAGCGGAATTTTGGACTTCAGCATCAACTCATATGGCCTGTAGGTACTCTTTGGACCCTGGATGGTCCCACTCTCGACCTGAAGATCATGCTTCATCTTTTGCATAAGGGCCCTTTTCAAAGTGTAGAAGCGTTTCTTGCAGGATGGGCCACTACGTGGGTATTGAGCACTGCTAGTAAGCTCCTCACCAATGGCATCCCAAAATTTGCTCCTTTCTTGCTTGCCTATAGACTGGCTTTGGGAGCCAAAGATTAGCTCCCATTTTGCCAGGGTAAGACGCACAAGAGTATTGTTATCCGCCAAATTAAATTCTGGCTCCCTCTTGGCAAATGGGCGCCTGGCCTTGGGTGCAGGCTCACCTTCGGCCTGGGCCCTTTTCCTTAAGGGAGGTCTGCGCACAGCACCCAACACACTCCTACTTGGGCCAGCTGTGGCCGGCAGATGTCCAGAATTTGGCTCCATCCTGTAGCTGCACACACACACCACTAGACAACGCACAAGCACGCATACAGACTACAGAATAGCAAGAAGATCTTTTGGGGGGGGGGGGGTGGCAGGTTTTATGTGCTCTAACAACCAATCACAAACAGGTCCACTTAATTGCTTCACACATACTGGCCAGGTGCTTGTAGCAACAGCTCCACTGCAATGACTGATGTTTCTTTGAACCATGTGTGGAAGCCAATTAACTAATTAGAGAGCTCATTAAGCAAACAACACAACCAAAGACAACAATGTACTCAGGTATATTAAACACTTGTTAAATGTGGCTCTACAAACGGCTATTTAATTTGAGAGCAGCTTACCTTTCATTGGTCCAAAACGGAATGTTCAAACATGTCCGCTAAAGCACGCAAGTATCTGCTCACGTACGCTAGTATGTTTTAGCGTACGCATGCGCAATCCGTTTCTAGCACACCTGGGTCAGCTAATTGCAGACAGGAAATAGCAGAGCACCGCAAAAGGCGGCAAAGCGGACCAGTCCTTTCCCCAAGTTAAGTATAAATGGCTTTATTTGACAACCTTCTTGTATTGTTACACTGTGGCAAAGGCTGTGGTGTGGTGCTTTGTTCCCTTGGTTCATTTTACTGTCTGGCTGGGTTTGGGCCTTACTCTCTGTGGCTTGTTGGGTTATTTCTGACATCAGTGCTGTTTCTTTAGGAGATTTATTTTGTTGGCATATGCTAATATTGTGTAGCATACAGCAAGTGAGGATTGATTTTGGGGCCTTTTGTGGGTTGTGCAGCAAATCCCCTCTTGGTTGTGCCTAACTTAGAAAGCACACTTTCAGCAGTCTGGTGGTTCTGACCACTATACATCTGGTTTTGTGGTGAGCTGCATTGTTGTGATTGTGTGAGGAGTGTGCTTGTGTCTGTGGTGTGTTTGTGGATTTATTTTGGTTTGCCTTCATTTGGATATCTGGTCAGTGAGTGTGAGATGGATAAGAGGGTGATGTATGGTTTCTGGATGTATGGATGTGGTAGAATGCTGGAAGAACAGGAGGCCAGGGAGGAGGGTGCTGTGAGGCTTAGGGCACCCCGATCCTTTGGCATCCGTCTTTCAGTGTGGGATTTAAGTGACGAGCAGATCAGAAGCCGCTTTCGTCTGAATCATGCAGCACTACAGTCCCTATATGATCAGATTAAGACCAAAATTGAGCCATCCACCAAACGCACGCAATCCATTCCAGGCATAGTTCGCCTATGTGCCACGCTTAATATTGTGGCACGAGGGAATTTCCAGGCAACCTCTGCCCTCCTCAGCGGGATCAGTCAGGCTACAATGAGCCGCATATTTTTCCAGGTAGTACTGGCTATTTGTGACCTTATCCCTGTTTACATCAAATTTCCTGAGGATGAGGATGAGGTTGCCCAAATCAAGCATGCATTCTATCGCATGGGAGGGATTCCGAATGTGCTAGGGTGCGTGGCTGGTACACATATTCCTTTCCGCCCTCCCCGTGCACAGGAGCTGCATTATAGGAATAGGAAGCAATACCATTCCATGAATGTCATGGTGGTCTGTGACCATGATATGAAGCTGCGGGCCATGAGATCTGGCTTCCCCGGCTCATGCCACGACTCTTACGTGCTCCAGCAGTCAGTCCTGTGCCGGAAGTTTGAGAACAATGAAATGCCACCTGGCTGGCTACTGGGTAAATAAATAACCATGACAAAGTATTTTGTTAAAAATATGTGGCCTAGTAAGCTAAATTTAAAATATTGCAAAAAATAACATGTACTAGTACTAATTGCTGTCTCTCTCAATGTGTTTATTCCACAGCGGATAAGGGATATGGACAGAGAACGTGGGCCATGACTCCGGTCAGAAACCCACAGACCTCTGCCCAACGACGCTACAATGCAGCACATCGCAAAACCAGAAGCATTGTGGAAAGAACCATTGGACTGCTGAAAGCGCGCTTTCTGTGTTTGGCACGCCCAGGAGGAGAAATGTTGTACAGTCCACAAAAGGTCTCCAAAATTATCCTTGCATGCTGTGTCCTACACAATATTTGCATATGCCACAGAATACAACCCCCTGAAGAAACAGCACTGGTGCCAGAAATCCCCAACATGCCCGCAGAAATGAGTGAGGACACCCAGACTGGATTTGATCTAAGGGAAAGCATGATCACTTTGTTTTTCTCGGTAAGCTACCTCACCTTCACTATAATACAAGTACTGCACTACAGGGGAACTATTTGTTGTATCCAATCATAAGGGGGGGTGTGTAAGTTGACCCAAACCACTATAAGGGGGGGTGTGTAAGTTGACCCAAACCACTATAAGGGGGGTGTGAAAGTTGACCCAAAGCAGAATAAGGGGGGTGTGAAAGTTGACCCAAACCACTATAAGGGGGGTGTGTAAGTTGACCCAAACCACTATAAGGGGGGTGTGAAAGTTGACCCAAAGCAGAATAAGGGGTGTGTGAAAGTTGACCCAAACTACTATAAGGGGTGTGTGTGTAAGTTGACCCAAACCACTATAAGGGGGGGTGTGAAAGTTGACCCAAAGCAGAATAAGGGGGGGGGGTGTGAAAGTTGACCCAAAGCAGAATAAGGGGGGGGGGGGGTGAAAGTTGACCCAAACCACTATAAGGGGGTGTGTGTAAGTTGACCCAAACCACTATAAGGGGGGGGGGGGGTGAAAGTTGACCCAAACCACTATAAGGGGGGGGGTGTAAGTTGACCCAAACCACTATAGGGGGGGTGTGTGAAAGTTGACCCAAAGCAGAATAAGGGGGGGTGAAAGTTGACCCAAAGCAGAATAAGGGGGGGTGAAAGTTGACCCAAAGCAGAATAAGGGGGGGGTGAAAGTTGACCCAAAGCAGAATAAGGGGGAGTGTGAAAGTTGACCCAAACCACAATAAGGGGAGGTGTGTAAGTTGACCCAAAGAAGAATAAGGGGGGGTGTGAAAGTTGACCCAAAACACTATAAGGGGGGTGTGTAAGTTGACCCAAACCACTATAAGGGGGGGGGGGGTGTAAGTTGACCCAAAGCAGAATAAGGGGGGTGTGTAAGTTGACCCAAACCACTATAAGGGGGGGGGGGTGTAAGTTGACCCAAACCACTATAAGGGGGGGTGTGTAAGTTGACCCACATAACAATCAGGGGTGTTGTGCAAGTTGACAAAAATTGACCCTAAAAAAAAAGCTAGCAATGTCATTAAATGCTACAAACCAAAATTAGTAATAAAAACTAACTACACTTTTTCTTCTTTTTTAGGCACCATGAAGAGAAAGCCACACACAAAAAAAATAAAAAAAAAATTAAACAAAGAAACATGGTGCAATGTATTTACTACTGAAGGTCCTAACATTGATTTCATTCCAACAGCAAACCAACGCTCAGGCGCTGTCTTGAATAGCGTGTGAAAAAATGACAGCGCCTATAAAGCAGATCTGAAACATCATATTCACCAATGTATAGCGAATAACAGCCGTTCGTGGAGTACGCTAGCGGCTCTCATAGCGCCGCACTTCAGGCACTCATCTGTCGCTACCTGGCGCTATTACTGGATCGGCCTCCCCGTATTCGTCCTCTGTCTATGCCTACACTTTGACCTGTGATATACACACAGCTGTATGTAAAATCCTAACAAAATTACAATGCAAAACTGATACATTACCACAATAAGGTAGTATACAAAATGAATATACAAACAAACTTACCACAATAATTAGTGAGTTACACAACTAGTTATTAAAAAACTTCACAAAACACAAACATGAACAGCCATACACCCACCTTCTAATTTAAACTGTCCCTAAGTTATACAGAGAGAGAGAGAGAGAGTTGCACATGAATAGAGAGTAAGTGAGAGATTGCGAAAGAGGTTCAGAAAGGAAGGAGAAATAGAGGTAGAGAGAGGTATAGCAAGGAGGAGAGACCTGAAGATAGAAGGATACAGGGAGGGTAATTTCTTAAAAATGGTGCGGGTGGCACTTGATCCTGGTCTGAGATGCTCAGCACCGCTCACACCACAACGCTGGCTTCAGTCTGCTGCCGTTATCAGCTGTATCATTCCCGTAATGTTGTAAAAATGTATTAAAGGAATACGTGGAGGCCGAGTCATTACTAACACCAGGTATCGGCAGATGAGCGTCTATATAGCGGTGCTTAGAGCGACTGCTAGTAGATGCTGTAAGCGGGTATCAGGGGCTGTAACAGAGCGTCTCAGTCGCTGTAGTAACCTGGCCGGCATTGATGAATGTGATGTATGTTGGGCGCTCTACACCAGTACAGTGCTGCAGGGAGCGAAAGGTAGCACCAGCTCAGTGCGACCGACTCTCAGTGACCCACACCATACTTCAACAAAAACTACACACACACAGCGTCGGCGCTCTGGATCTGGTCGCTATACCATAGAGCGCTAGACGCTGCGTGATTAAAGTTTTTGAACACATGTCCACCAGTAACAAAGCAAAAAACCCATGGAATTACATAACACTGTGACATTAACACTTAAGTAATGACAATTCTGCATAATAAACCAAAAAATCAAAAAAGTTTTCAAAAATTACATTTTCTAGGCCAGGAGAGGTGACACAATTATTTGAGAAAAAAAAAACACTGTTTGAACAGAAGAAAAGGAACGTCCATTGCAATGTATGGGAGAGCAACAGGTAGCGAAAGGTAATACCTGCCACTCTGGAAGCTAGAGCGTGGGTGCTTTACGCTGAGCCACCTGTAATGATGAATCGGACGCTACATGGCGCTGTTAGAGTCGCTCATAAGAGTCGCTTTCATAAATGTGGTTTTGCCTACAGCGCCCGCGTTCACGAGACGCTGCCTGCCGCTATGAAGCTCTACCTGGAGCTATCTCTTGATGAATAACCGCCATAGTGCTTGCAGGGGCGCACAAAAAACGAGATTCCCGGCACACAGCGCCTGTTGTAATCCCCATTTTTTATTTTTTAGGGTCAGGTCAGTATTTTCTTTTTAAATGGGAATTACATTGAGGACACTTGAAACACAAGACAGCTTTTTCATGGGCTAAATCACAAATTTGCAGCGCAACACAAAAGTGCCTAAAATGCATCCAAAAATAATCCCAAACAGTCCAGGGATCCCGTTGCACATGCACCAGAAAAAAAAATTATTATTACCATTCCAGCCCATTTAGTTGGATGTCCCAGAAAAAAAGAATCGTCTGGTCCTGGAGTCTAAAAGGGTAACAAAAACAGGGTAACGGCCAGCTGAAAAGCTTATAGTTCCTCTTTAAACTGACTTTAGATCCCATTTAATAATCATCTGGGTGATCTTGGGCTGCTCCAGATAAAAACCCTTTAGGTATCTATAATCAGGCATGGAACTGTGCATAATGGGGAGCAGAAATGTAGTGCACTGCTATCAAGAGTGGACTGGCCATAGGGAGACCCGGGACAATGCCCGGTGGGCCACACTGCTTTCGGGCTAGTGGGGCTGCTTCTTTTAACACCCACATTCAATCCCTGCCCCCTTAGTCTCCCTCTCTGCCCCCTGTACCCAGCCTACTGTACCCACATGTCAAGGAACCCCAGCCCCCAATTACATAGCCTTGGCATCATGGTTAAGGGGGCTTCAGCAAGGATTTCTCGGGCCGGCCAGGGCTGATTTTTGGCCCCAGTCCGCCGCTGGATGCTATGAAGCAGGACTCGCTGCACTGATAGGTAAGGTTTGTTCAAAGTAGACTAAAGCCTCTGCAGGCCGGCCCAGGTCTAATAGTCGGACAGCTGACTTTCTCTCCCAATTTGGGATGCCCTTCTATGTGTAATCCCGCAGCATTACCAACACCCCTCCAAATAAGAGGTTTCTTTGATTGTATAGTGTTAAGGAGCAGATTAGTGCACTCCCTATTTTTTATTATAATAAGGGTGGTGCTGATCCCTCTTTATAAAACACTCCTCCAAATGATGCGGGCGCAAGCAATCTATTCTAATTGTCTGGAAGGACGCACATGTGCAGTAGGAACACGGAGCAAGGTAAGAGATTCCATGATTTCACACACAGGGGCATCCCAAATGGAGATATTAAGCGAACCAAACCCAGTGGGGGAGAAAAACTTTGTTTTGGTCGACTTAAGGGTGGACGAGAGCTGGGGAACCCCTATGTAAAGTCTATAGATGAAGAAATCCTAGAGCCTTGTTTCTATAGTTACATCCTGGTGCAGGCGATTGCTTCATGCAACACAGGTGCATTGTCCCCTTTCCTCCAGTTATCTCCGCCCCGTCACACTGCTTACTCACACATTCCCACAACACCAAACCTGCATTCTGCAAATGTGTGAATTCCCTTCCACCCACAGACAGACACAGACAAAGGGACAGAGGTCATTTCTGAACAGAAGAGATTAGTATGACATTACACCATGAATGCCGGCATCTCTGGGGGATCAGCTCCAGCTTAATGCGGACCTTCAGCACCATTTAATGAAAAGCGCAACCCCTTAATAAAACTATTCCCCAGCATCCCCCGCTGGCCTGCAACTCTGTTCAGAACTCTAGGATATGGGCGTTGCCATCTTGGCTCAGTAGCATCACATACTGAGGAGAGGAGAGGGGTCAGAAGTGCAGGGGGCGGTGTTATAGGTGTGCTTTGCACATACAAAGTAGAGCTGGGGTCAGGAAAAGGTCAGCAATCCCAGAATGCAGAAAGGCACAATCAGAAGACACTTCCTGTTTGCAGGCAGCCTGACACTCCATGGGCCGCCATCTTGGATGTATAAAGTCTCAGTAAATGCAGTAGATGCAGGTAATCTGTGTGTACAGGGTGGGGGAAACATATAAGATAGACTTTTATTCAGGGTGAAGGTCCAGTTTAAGGAGGTTAATGGGCAATCATTAGCTAATATTTTAGATCCAGTGGCGGAATGGTCAATCATTTGCGAATATTTAAGATCCAGTGACATAGCTATATGTGACGGGTCCTGGTGCAAATATTAAATGGGGCCCTGTCATGGCGCATACAGGGCCCATTTTCCTATTATTTTAACTGAATTGGATACAACTAAACAACTAAAGACTGAAAAGCAGATATAAATTATGCTTTTTCCCCACTATATCATACCTCCCAACTGTCCCTGATTTGGAGGGACTGTCCCTCTTTTGACTCCATGTCCCCCTGTCCCAGGTTTCTTCTATTTGCCCTTCTTTGGGGTTAAAAAGTAAACCTAAATCAATAAACGATTAAATTGCCTATTCAAAGTGTTTATATTGTTGTAAGTGTGACACCCTATCTCCTATCCATCCCTCAATGAGAAGTGTAACTTAATTTAACAACTGTCCTTCTTTCCCACCCTGAAAAGTTGGGAGGTATGACTAAATGGAGAAGCAACTATAATGGGGCCCCCTAACCTTCTGGGTCCTGCTGCATTTGCACCTCCTATAGGTACGCCCCTGTTTTGGCCCGCTTTAAAGCTGAAGTCCAGTCACAGCAGGGACAACGGTATCCAAGTGCCTTTGGACTTTAACCATTTTAGTGATGGCAATGAGGATGGGCAGATAAGGTGCTATAAGGTGCGGGTAAGAAAAAAGAAAAGAAAGAAAGAAACTGAATGGCAGAAAGAACAGATGAAAGAAAGTATAAATGGAAAGAAAAAATAAAAGAATAAAAGGAAAGAAACAAAGGAGGGTCCTACGAATGTGCAGCGGCCCCGGCAACTGCCTGGGTATGCCCAATGCTAATGCCTGCCCTGATGTCACAGTCTGTCAATATAAGAAATAGATACGTATATGGTGAAGAGGTTTCAAGTGGAGAAATGCAGAGGAGCATGCATTCTATAATATATTTCAGGCTTCCCAACACATGGCCACAGCAGTAGGAGAGGATGAAGCTGAAGACTGCCATTAAAGCGGACTAAAACCCACCGAGCTTGTGAAATACATTTAGCCAAAGCCACTACCAAAACTATCCTCTTAGGGTGAAGAACTAGAAATGGATATTTTCACTTTTTGAATCCCTTCCCTTTGTTGTTGTCCCTCTCTGTAAGAAAGCAGGAGATCAGTCATTGCACAGGTATGGCAATTACATCATTGCCACACCTAACAGTAGTAATAAATGGAGGAGGCGGAGCTTTACAGCTAAAACAGGCTCCGTTATCTAGGATAAGAGTGAAGTAGGGACACTGAAAATTATTAAAAGGTACTCCTCATTGGGAAAGCAGTTCGGGGGATGCTAGTTAAAAATGTGGATTTTGGGCCGCTTTAAGCCATTGCGCCCTCTCTCCCCTCTACACACACACAATGTGGTTCGGGAGTGTTTGAAAAGAGATATTAACATGTCAACAACATTTTTCTTCTTTTATATTTTCTACAATAGCAGTAATGTCTGCACCCCCCCCCCCTTGCAGGTGGCCACCCTAGGCACAGGCCTAGATTTGCCTAATGGTAAATACAGCCCTGGGCATATACAGACACTTTGCTTTTTGGGGTATGAGGAGGTATCTATGTACATTACATTTGCTTACCACGGCGGGAATACAGTGATGTCATTTATTTGCATGGTGGCTGTAAACCATTACAGTACAATCTGTGTTAAATGTGAATAGTGACCATCTATCACCACTGATAGTGGCTCTCAGTGTAAGAAAGATTGGGGACTAGCACTGCTGCCTTGGACAATATATGCCTGTGTGTCTATTTTCTCAAGCAGCTTTCCCCCCCCCGGATGCTCCAAGGGTCTTAGTTCAAGGAATCTGTGTCCTGATCTACACACAGGACTCTTACTGCCACTGCGCTGAGGCAGTATGGCACTGCACGCTCCCCTCCTAGGCACTGGCCATGGCTCTGATCCTAACAGTCCATGGTACTAGTAGGAAAGCTGACACAATGTGCTGCAGAAGAGATTACATATATAAGCATATAGATATCCTTTAAATCCCCATATTAGGGTGGATTCAGCACCATGAGTATTTTGGTTGATTCAGTACCGTGCGTATTTTTTTAACTCATTTTTTTTCAGAGTGCTTTTTCTCACTATATGTTTTCTCTACAATTCAGCGCCATATTTATCATTTATCAACAGCAGATGGCTAATTATGCTGAGGTACATGGACTATTGTGAAGGTTGTAAAGTGTTGAAATGTGAGTGATACATACCTCCCAACTTTTGAAAACAGGAAAGAGGGACTTTTTGCCATTAAACCATGCCCCCAGCCAAAAACTTAAAGGGATACACCACCTAAGTATTACATAATAATAATAATACAGGTAAGCCCCCCACACACATAGGCAAGCCCCCCCCCACACATAGGCAAGTCCCCCCCACACACAGGCAAGTCCCCCACACACACAGGCAAGTCCCCCCCACACATAGGCAAGTCCCCCACACACAGGCAAGTCCCCCACACACACAGGCAAGTCCCCCACATACACAGGCAAGCCCCCCTCCCATAGGCAAGCCCCCCACACACAGACAAGCCCCCCCCCATAATCAACTCCATCCACTGCCATGGCAACTCACCATCCGTGGATGAGGACTTTATACGGCACCTACTATGGTGCCGCAGCCACCCGGAAGTCCCTACCGCCACTGTAAGCGCCGGTGACCTCTTAACATTATGGTAGACACTTGTGCCCCACGGGACACGCTAGGGCCCAGCAGGACAATGGAACAAGGGTCCCAAAGCGGTATTGTCCCACAGAAATTGTATGTCCTGCATGAATTCAGCCGGCTAAAAAAATACAAACATTACTTATGTGTCAGGCAGCAGGCTCAATCACAAAAGAGTCTCCACACCTCAACCTTTAAACTAGGGGGTCCCAACCCTTCTTACCATGTGAGCTACATTTAGCATTAAGAGATGCATCGAGGCCTTTGGGGCGTGCGAGGTATGCGGTCGCAAAGGGCGCCATCCAAACCTCCCTCTAAGGGGGCACCAGGAGCTTTCAACTGGAACAACAGGCCTCTCTTTTTTCAAAATATCCCCCTTTTTTACCTTCCCTCTATTTCTCTTTTCCAATTTCCTTCTTTTTCTAGCTCTCTCTTTCTTTCATTCTCTCTTTATTTCACTCTCTCTATTTGTCCCTCTCTCTCCTTCTTTCATTATTTGCAATCCTATTCATCTTTCTCTCTTTTTTTCTTATTCTCTCTCTCTCTTTTTTTCTTATTCTCTCTCTCTCACACTCTCTTTCTTTCTTTATCCTCTTTCTCTATCTTCCTTTTTGTGTGTGTTTCCTCTGTTCTCTGTCTCTAGGGAGTGCCATACTGAAATCTTAAACAGGGTGACTCGTGGAGGCTGATTCACTGCTAACACCAGGTACTGGCAGATGAGTACAGCGGTGCTTAGAGCAACTGCTAGTAGATGCTGTAAGCGGGTATTGGGCGCTGAAACAGAGCACCTCTGTCGAATAACGAAGATGCAGAAAGAGCAGTGGAGAAAAAAGAAGACATTTGAATATGAATTCTGTGTGTTTTTAATGAAGCAGGTATTCAGAAGGGAAAATACTTTTTTATGAACACCTGCTGAGCTAGTCGGCCAAAGAGGAGGTAAAGTCTTATTGGGCATGCATGGGGGCATCGCAATTTAGGATGTCCCGCTGCATCTCTCCAGCTGCTAAGCCTGCAGCCCTTGTTACCAGTGACCAATCAGGGGTCACCAGGCAGGCTTGCATATCACTGTGCTCCCGCCAGCCCCACCAACCTGAATGGACACTGGCGCTCATGTGATTGGCTACCAGCCCTGGAATTCAGAAGTAGTGAGTACAGAGCAGCTGTGCAGTGGGCGTGCAGGGTGGGGAAACAAAGATGGGCACCCCAAATCAGGAGGCCTCCATGCTGCAGGCTGATGGGGTGTAAAGTTTATTTGACCAACATTCCTTTTTGAAAGCCCTATCTGGTCAAATAAAGAGGGAGATCCCTGAGCTAAGAAGCAAGGGGCAAACAGGGGAAGGGTGTCCCTCTTTGCATACAGGCAAGAGCAATCACAATGGATGATTAAAGTAGGTAAGTATCGGGACCTGGGGCTCGGGCTATGCAATATGCAGAGCAGGACATTTCTTCTTGGGATGCAGCCTAGTTCAAGGACCCTCCAATCTCACTTTATTGGAGGGTCCCTTTAAGGGGCACCAGATTGGTGTTCCATAGCACTCCTTTATACAGAGTTTGTGATGATGCGCTGTGTGGTCACACACCCCAAAGGCTGTGGGTGTTATATAAACATGGGACATGTAGAAGCCCATTGGGTGTAACACATTGCCATGGTCCACCTTTGGGGTGTGCCAGCTGTGCGGCATCCCAATCTCTCTATAAGGGGGGCAACAGGGGACACTTCAGACATCCCTTTAGATAGAAAGAGCTTAGCCAGCTCAGCATGTCTCTTTACCACATTTCGACCATCTCTCTCTTCCTTTGCACATTGCTTCTATCCATCTCCCTCATCTCTTTATACACATTCCCCCATTCTCTGTCTTTTCTGTGTAACCTATTTTTTTCTCTCTCATTTTCACATTCTTTCCTTCTTTCTCTATTCTACTTGCCCCTTTCTCACTCGCTCTCCTTTTTACATTCTCTCAATCTCTCTCTTCTTTCTATGTTCTATTTTGCTCACTCAGTATTTTCTACATGTTCTCCTCTCTTTTCTGCATTCTCTCCTTCTCTTTCACTCTCATTTCTACATTCCCTTATTCTCTCTCTTCTACATTCCCCCCTTGTCCTCTTTACTATTGTTCCTTGCCTTTGTCTTCCCCACATCCCTTTCTCTCTGTTTTACACATTTCAAACCTCACCCTCATTTGATTATTTTCGCTCTCATTCCCACATTCCATCCTTCTCTCTCTCATTCCCACATTCCATCCTTCTCTCTCTCATTCCCACATTCCATCCTTCTCTCTCTCATTCCCACATTCCATCCTTCTCTCTCTCATTCCCACATTCCATCCTTCTCTCTCTCATTCCCACATTCCATCCTTCTCTCTCTCATTCCCACATTCCATCCTTCTCTCTCTCATTCCCACATTCCATCCTGCTCTTGCATCCCCACATTCCCTCCTTCTCTCTCATTTCCACATTCCATCTTCCCTTCTCATTCATATATTCCTTCCTTCTCACTTCTACCTTCCCTCCTTCTCTCTCATTCCATTTTCTCTTTTATTAACACATTCCCTCCCTCTTTCTCATTCCCACATGCCCCCTTCTTTCTCTCATTTCCTGCTTCTCTCTCATTCCCTACATTTCATACTTTTCTCATTCCCTCCTACTCTCTCATTCCTATATTCCTTCCCTCTCTCTCATTTCCTGCTTCTCTCTCATTCCGTTCTTTCTCTCATTTCCTGCTTCTTTCTCATTTCCTGCTACTCTCTTATTCCCTTCTTTCTCTCATTTCCTGCTTCTCTCTCATTCCCCACATTTCATACTTTTCTCATTCCCTCCTTCTCTCTCATTCCTATATTCCTTCCCTCTCTCTCATTCCATTCTTTCTCTCATTTCCTGCTTCTCTCTCATTTCATACTTTTCTCATTACCTTCTCTCTCATTCCTATATTTCCTCCTTCTCTTTCATTCCCTTTTCCCCTCATTCCAGTTTATTTTCTTCTACCTTCCTGTTTTCCTTCTCCACCCCCTCTCTCTCTATTTCTCCTATTTTCCATTCCATCTTCCCCTCTTTCTTGCATTCCACTAACTCTTTTACCTATCTTTCCCTGTTTCCAGCATTCCCCCCATCTCTGAGTATGTGTGTTGGGGGGGGGGGGGGGGGGGGGGGATCCTGCCATCTTGCCCAGGGGGACATTACCTCATGCATGTTGCCCTTTATCTGTGGGTGTCCAGTATGAGGGTTATACAGCAGCCAGCACGCATGGGTGTCTTCACACAGCATTTCTCAGCTACCCTGGAAAAGCTAAACGTTAGCTAAACAGAAGAAAGCAGCCGGGTACAAGATGAGAGTGAGGCCATATTACACGGTGTTATGTGACACATAAATGGCGGGACACCCTCTTCCTGCTCCCTACAGCCGGGGCCGCACGATAGAGGAGCGGCGAGAAGGGGCGGGGCCAGGACGCTGACGTCACACGCAGCTCTTTTTAAATCAGCGGAGCGTCCAGCGCTGCACTCAGCTGATCTCTGTCTTCTCTCCATCCTCTGCAGGCGCTATTCACATCTCCCTCACCATGGTGGACCAGTTCATCGGCACCTGGAAGCTGACTGACAGCCAGGGCTTGGATGAGTACATGCAGTGTCTAGGTAAGGGCTCCAGGGATGAGACTAAATGCGCTCACATTTTCCTTTCTTTTTAAATTGCTTAGCACTATTATCATATATTGTATTTACTATATTCTTCAGCCTTTCTTTTACTTTTGATCTCTTGTTTTTAGGAAGATTTGTAAAAAAAAATGTGATGTCAATGTGTGATACTGAAAAGTAGGATCCGATTATTTGTCTTAAAGTGGACCAACACCCAGGGGGGATCGGCCCGGAAATCTATAAGATTCCCGGACCGATCAGATCCCTCCCCGCGGGGCATCCGAAATCGGGATGTCCCGCGGGGAGGAACCCCCCAGGAGGCCCACAATCCTCACCTTACCGGCGATCCAACGGCGCATGCGCGAGACGCGGCCGCGTCTGTCGCTTCCCTCTAGCAGGGCGCGCTCCCGCGCCGGCCGTTTTGTGAATGGCCGGCGCAGGCGCGCTCCCTGTTAGAGGGAAGCGAGAGACGCAGCCAATGACAGCGCTCTGGTATGCGCGTCCAAGCGGCTTTGGACGCGCATACCAGAGCTGCTCTGAGCGCTGTCATTGGCCGGACGAGGTCACGTGGGAGCGGGGAGAGGTGTGTTTTTGCGGCGATCGGGGGGGTTTCAGACAGCGGGGCACCCCCGATCGGGGTGCCCCACCTAAGTGGACCAACACCCAGGATAGTCAAAATCCTGGGTGTTGGTCCACTTTAAAGTCCACTTAAAATCTATAAGATTCCCGGACCGATCAGATCCCTCCCCGCGGGGAATCCGAAATCGGGATGTCCCGCGGGGAGGAACCCCCCAGGAGGCCCACAAACCTTACCTCAGCCCCGTTCCATCGTCGCATGCGCGCATGCTTCCCTCTAGCAGGGCGTGCACGCGTGCCGGCCGTTTGTGAATGGGCGGTGCAGGCGCGCTCCCTGTTAGAGGGAAGCGCGAGACGCGGCCTCCAGCGCTCAGAGCCAGCTGAGCTGGTATGCGCGTCCAGGCGGCCTTGGACGCGCATACCACAGCGGCTCTGAGCGCCGAAGTGGACCAAAACCTAGGATAGTCAAAATCCTGGGTGTTGGTCCACTTTAACCACGATTGTTTAAACCTCTCTAATTTTTGATTCTACACCAGATTGATTAATGTGGGTTCACCGTTTAAAATACAACCTCGCCTTAGTTTGGGAGGGTTGGAAAAAATGTACTCACCTCACCTGCTCAAAGCTAGATGCACCCAATGCCACAGCAGAGGTTGGGCACATAGAGCCATGCTTCTGCCATAGCCAGTCCCTAGGATGCCCCCAGTGCAACTCTAATCAAGATGCCCCGATGTGGGAAACCCCCTGGGGTCGCCAGTAAACTTACCTTTACTGGCGGCCCCCTCCCATGCCCAACCATCATTCAGATCGGGGCAGGAGCACTCCCCAATCTACAGAGAAACTTCAGGCTTTCTGGAGATGAAGGAGGCATAGGAGGACTTGGATGGCTAATGGTGATTGCCCTCGGCTGCATCACCTGTCACCAGAGGACATTACTGGGTGTCAAAACCATTGTGTATGGTGTGTGTGGGGGGGGGGGGGCGCTTTATTCCATCCAATTTGTTTTCCACATGTGGCTCACATTTACTGTTAGTGGTGCCGGCCATTAGCCCCTCAGCCCCCCCATATTGGGATCATGGGGATCATGCTAATGAGGAGGCCCAGAATGGCACACCCTGGTATGGAACAGCATCAGCACCATAGGACAGGTGAGAAGGGGACAGATTTTTTTCCTTTCTGCACTGATAGTTATTTCACCTAGAAACTGCCCTGCCTGTCGCCCACCTTCTGCCTCAATACCTCCCAGAGCAGCGATACTGCGATCCTAGGCAAGCCGGCCACTGACAGAGGAAACAGAAAATAGTTGGGCAGGGCAGCGACGTACACCTCTGATTAGTGGAGGTGCTTGTGTTAAGTCATGTGCATAACAGGTGTACTTTAAAGTATGTGTGTAAACAATTTAACTAGCATAAACAATTTAATAACTAGATATTAATTTATAACTATAAATCTCCTGCCTGGGTCGCCACTTATGTAAACAATACAACCTCTCCTGAATGGCACGTGCCAATTATGTAAATAAAATTAAATAATTAATAACCAAATATTAATAATATTATATGTATATATATCTATCCTGCCCGGCTCGACTAAAATAGGCAAACACATATACAAATATTATCAATATCTGGCCAATGATCACACAATGGATACACGCATAAGACTGTAAGACTGTAGGTTCTTTCGACTTCTGGTATATGCAGAGGACACTGAGACAAGTAGTAAATAAAGAGATATATTGTTGACAAAATAACACAATAATGCAATCAAATCTTTGTCAAAACATCTTGCTTCTGATATCTTCTCTCTTATGCAATACATGTTTCAGGGCCGGCCGCTGGCTTTCCCCCAGGGCATCCCGAATTGGGATACCCCACTGTGTGGAAAACCCTAGGGCATAGTAGTTATTGGACATATTTGCTGTACGAAACTACTGTATATATAATGCATCTCTCCCTACTGTCCCTGATTTGGAGGGACTGTCCCTCTTTTGAGTCCATGTCCCCCTGACCCTCGCTTCTATTTGTTCCTCTTTGAGGTAACATGCAGATTTGCATCAATAAATGATTAAAGTGGACCAAAACCTACGTCGACCTGGGAATCTATAAGATTCCAGGGACCTTGCTTTCCTCCCCCAGGGACATCCAAAATCGGGATGCCCCACTGTGTGAAACACCCCAGAAACTCACCTTTTTTCCTGGTCCAACGGTGCATGCGCGAGCAGCAGCCACATCTCCGCGATACCTTTAGCGTGTGCCTGCACTTGAAAATGATGACCGCTCTGAAATTCCCATCATAGGGCCCCTGGGAGCAAGGAAGGATGTTTGCAAATCCAAGGAGTATGCTGTGATTTTTGTCCAGCTCACCTGTGCCCCTAAAACATAACTTTTAATAAGTGGATTAAAACATACATGCCCAGTGGAAAAACCCTATACAGGTGACACGTATCGGTGTCGTAAACCCCTTAGCCTTGAGACTGGGAGGATGATTTATTAATAGCGACATGTAGCGACAGTTGAGCGACTGTAGCGGTATTTTCACAGCGCCTGCTAGTAGTCGCTGTGCTTGGCCGTTGTTTAGTTGTTGACAGCGACTCAGTCGGTGTGGCGTAATGTTGAATACAAGGTTCTGAGTCGCTATTTGACAGGTTCTGCGATGTATGGGTGCGCATGATAGCGACTGGTCAGAGCGACCGGCTTCCACCATATTCATCAAAAAATCACGCTCAAAAAATTCAAGCGCTGTGAAATGCATGTTTAAACCCCAGAGCGCTGGAGGCGATGTGTTAAAAGTAGTTTTTTAACCCCCAAATCACCATATTTTTGGAAACCAAAAAAAAATATATATTTTAAATAATTTAGTAATATGAATACATTAATATCAGACCTGTAATATCAATTCTGTACAATTTTTATTTATTTTTTTTTTTTCCCTTAAAAAAATTATCTAAAATGGCAGAAGTGGTCACAGAATTTTTCACATTAAAAAAAAAAAACATTAATAACAATTAATTATTAATATTTAAAGATTGTTCCATTGAAATGCATTGGAGAGCGCCAGGTAGCGAGAGGTCATACCTGTCGCTGTTCAAGGTCGGACGCTGGCGCTGTGGGCTGAGGCTGGAATAATGATGAATGAGTCGCTATATGGCGCTATCTCAGTCGCTAAGCAGGATTGGCTTGATAAATGTGTGATTGTGGTGGGGAGCCGGCGCTCTCGTGGCGGTGCCTGTTATTACCGGCCGCTCACCAGTCGCTACCTGTCGCTATTCCTTCATAAATAAGGGCCTAATTTGTAGATGGCTGGTGCAGGCACACACCCTGTTAGAGGGTAGCGGGGGACGCGGCCTCCAGCGCACTCAATTCTGCTTGCCTCAGACGAAGGGGTGGAAGCGTATCCGAGCACGCTGACTGGAAGAGCGGCCGCTCATGCGCTGTAGGAACTGGGAAGAGGTGAGTTCATTCGGGTGACCTGGGGAGGTTTCACACAGCGGGGCATCACCGATCAGGGTGCCCTGGGGGCAAGGACCGAATCCCACGATAGTCTAAATCCTGGGTTTTGGTCCACTTTAAATTGCCCATTCAAAGTCTTTATATTGTTATAACTGCTACAGCCTATCTCTTATCCATCCCTCAATAAGGGGGCGTGGCTTAATGTAAAAATTGTCCCTATTTCCCACACTGAAAAGTTGGGTGGTATGTATATGTAATACTTACATTTTTCAATTACTGCCTGTAAAGTGCCATGAATTAGGATGGACATAATCAATTTTAAGATTGAAAGAGAATAGAATTTCCCTCCTTAAAAATTCCCAGACAGTTGATTCCCTCCCCCTTCTCTCCCGGTCCAATGGCACATGTGCGAACAGCGGCCGCATCTCCACTATTCCTTTAGCAGGGTACATGCCTGCGCCAGGCATTTGTAAATGGCCAGTGCAGGCATGCTCCCTGTTAGAGGGTGGAGGGGGATGCAGCCATCAGCGTGCTTGGATCAGACGAGCTCCTGGATGAAGGGGCGCGAGAGGATCCGAGCATGCTAATTGGACGAGCGGCCGCGCATGCGTCGTAGAACCAGGAGGAGGCGAGTTTGTTCGGGCGACCTGGGGGGTTTTACAGAGGGGGGCATCCCCGATCAGGGTGCCACGGGGGCAAGGACCAAAATCCTGGGTTTTGGTCCACTTTAATCTGAAGGGTGCAGAAGGAACAGAATAGAGGGCAACATTTATTTGGTTTCCATTTTAGTTAAACCTTAATAGTAATTACATATTATACCTTTGTTTGGCAGGAGTCGGCTTTGCTGCAAGGAAAGCAGGTGCCATGGCAAAGCCAAATCTGGTCATTTCTAGAAATGGTGACGAGATTTGTGTGAGAACAGAGAGCGCTTTGAAAAGCGTTGAACTGAAGTTCAAGCTAGGAGAAGAGTTTGATGAGACGACGCCTGATAACAGGAAAACAAAGGTAAGCTCTGTCCACTGTTGTATAGGAGTTATAGAGCAACAACAATAACACATCTTTGTTACCTATTAGAAATCCCCTAATATTAAAAATCTATATAAAGATGCTGAATAGTGAGAGGAGGGTTACTTATAATCAGAGCTGTAGGGTTAGTGAGAGGAGGGTTACTTATAATCAGAGCTGTAGGGTCGGTAAGCCAAAGTCCTGACTTTATTTTATCAGGGTCTGACTATTTTATCATGCTATCAGGGTCTGACTTTGACGCCTTCAAAAATGGCCAGTAATTAGTAATAACACATTTAATGTAGTAAATAAGGTAACCATGTCCTTTTTCTCACCATTATATAATCAATCAGGCTACTTAGATTGAACATAAAGCATATTTATTAGAATGCAAATTCTAAACAAGTAACTTAAACTGGACCAACAGCCTGACACAGTTGGAAAAGAAAGGTAGTGGCCATATTGGAACTTCCTCTACCAGCATCTCAGCCATGCTGCTGTCTGGACACAACTGACAGTGAACAGTAACAGGCAGTCCAGTAGCACTTCCTTTTTGCAGATGGCCTGCAAATGCATGAGCCACCACTTTGTTTCAAAAATTCACTACAGCAGGAGTTAGAAAAAGGTAAATCATTTTTTTTTCTGGAAAAACTGCAAGGCGCGCGAAATGGCCAAATCCATGAAGAGGGGAGATAAAACCTTTTTCCGATATATTGGTGACAGAAAGAAGAAAAACAATGCAGTCTCAAAAATTAGAAATAGGGAAAATAAATATATTGACGGAGATAAGGCTGTGGCTGACCATCTGAATAGCTACTTTTGTTCGGTATTTTCAGATAGTAGCAGGCATGGTCATAGCACAACATCCAGCTGGGAGGGCACAGCTCCGGAGTTTCTGGAGGCTGATGTCTTAGCCGAGCTGGCACATCTAAAGGTAAGTAAGGCGATGGGTCCAGATGGAATCCACCCCAGAGTTCTAAGGGAACTTAGGTTTGTGATTGCAGCCCCTCTAACTGATTTACTTAACCATTCCCTTTCAACTGGTGAGGTTCCAGATGATTGGAGAATGGCCAATATCGTACCAATCCATAAAAAGGGGAGTAGAGAAGAAGCCAGTAATTACAGATCAGTTAGTTTAACATCTATAGTGGTCAAATTAATGGAAACACTCTTAAAAAAACAGATAATTTCCCATCTAAAAATTAATGACCTATTGGACCCAAAACAGCACGGCTTTACTGAGGGCAGATCATGTCAGACCAATCTTATTGATTTCTTTGACAATGTCACTAAAGTGTTAGATGAAGGTGGTGCTGTGGATATCGCCTATCTGGATTTTAGCAAAGCCTTTGACACTGTACCACATAAGGAGCTCATAGATAAGTTATTGAAGGTAGGGCTCAATCCCTGGATAGTTCAGTGGATTTCCAGTTGGCTGAGGGATCGGTATCAGAGCGTTGTTGTAAATGGCGTGCAATCTGAACAAAGGCGAGTTACAAGTGGTGTGCCCCAAGGCTCTGTCCTGGGCCCCATTCTTTTTAATATATTTGTAAGTGACATAGGAGAAGGCTTGGTAGGAAAAGTTTGTCTGTTTGCTGATGATACAAAGGTTAGTAATAGGGTGGATATGCCTGGAGGTGTCTGCAACATGGAAAATGATTTAGCTTTACTGGATAGATGGTCAAAACTGTGGAAACTAGAGTTTAATGTCTCTAAATGTAAAATCATGCACTTGGGTAGAAGGAATCCCTGCTCTGAGTACCGTATGGGCAGCACTGTGTTATCCAGGACCTCGGAGGAGAGAGATTTAGGGGTACTGATTACTGATAGCTGCAAGATGAGTGGACAGTGTAGCCAGGCAGTGGGAAAAGCAAGCAGGATGCTCGGCTGCATAGCTCGAGGCATCACCAGTAGGAAGAGGGAGGTTGTGATGCCGCTGTATAGAGCCCTGGTGAGGCCACAGCTAGAATACTGTGTGCAGTTCTGGAGACCTTACCTGCAAAAAGACATTATTCAAATAGAACGTGTCCAAAGGCGGGCAACGAAAATGGTGGAAGGACTTAAACTTAAAACTTATCAGGAGAG
Source organism: Gastrophryne carolinensis (assembly GCA_027917425.1). Lineage (NCBI taxonomy): Eukaryota > Metazoa > Chordata > Amphibia > Anura > Microhylidae > Gastrophryne > Gastrophryne carolinensis. The sequence continues at coordinate 369,606,952 of CM051239.1, forward strand.
ACTTAAATAACTTAATTTGTACAGTCTGGAGGAAAGAAGGGAGAGGGGGGACATGATTGAGACATTTAAATATGTGAAAGGATTGAATAAGGTTCAGGAGGGAAGAAGAAACTTAACGATAGAACAAGGGGGCACAACCTGAAGCTAGTCGGGGGGAAGAGCAATGTTAGAAAATATTATTTTACAGAAAGAGTAGTAGGTGCTTGGAACAAACTTCCAGCAGAGGTAGTTGAAACATCAACAGTCACTGAATTTAAACATGCCTGGGATAAGCACACATCTATCCTAAGATAAAGAGTACATACAGTATACACATAAGGGCAGACTAGATGGACCGTATGGTCTCCTTCTGCCGTCAACCTTCTATGTTTCTATGTTTATGTGCAGAAATCTAAATTGCCCTGGGGAGGGATACATATGAGCAGTGTTTGTTGTGTTGGTCTGGTTTAAATCATTGTTGACTGTTGGTCCACTTTAATACCAGATTACAATCTAGATACAGAAACAGTGGGTTTTGGATTGAATGGTAGTATTGGAATAGTGGCAAGTTATGGCGAACAGAGGGACTGATCCGTATATGTAACATGTGACCAGCCTTGGACTAGCTAGAAACGCAGTTATCTTACGTTTAGTGAGCTATAGTAGCTCCAGTCTCCTCTTACTTAGAAACTCACTTTAATTTCCAGACTCTTATAACGTGTGAAGATGGAGTGCTGATACAGGTCCAGAAATGGGACGGGAAAGAGACTACTATTAAGAGGGAGCTGAAGAATGGACAGCTGGTGGTGGTAAGCTGAACTTGTCATTTTTATCTTCTTTCTAAAGCAAAGCGCGGTTTACATCATTTTTCTTTTAGGGTTGCAGATGTCTTGAAGCGGAACAAAATTCGGGATTTTGACCTGCCCGCGTTTGGTTCTCTGCCCCGGGAGCATCCCGATATGGGATAACCGGTTGTTTGAAACCCCCACAGATCACCTTTCTCCGGTCCTATGGTTGCATGCTTGGACTCTCATCCAATCAAAGCCATTTGCTGTACATATGTAATGTGCAGCAAATGGCTTTGTTTATGGCAACCGTGACCGTGAGCGGCCATATCCCCCGCAGCATGTGGGGAATAAAACATAATGGGGATGTCTCCACCAGTATTTACATCAACGGGGGAGCCAGGAAGAAGGTGAGTTTTTCTGCACCCTGGGAGGGTTTCATACAGCAGGACATCCTGCATTTAGGATGCCCCAGGTGAAGGCCGACGGCCAGCCTTGGAATCTTTTAGATTCCAGCACTTGCCCTGTTGAGTTTTGTTCTGCCTAAAAAGGAGCAAAACCAGTGATTTTCACTCTCCTAGTTCTTTTTCCGGGTGGCATCCCGATTTTGCAGGCCCCACTTTGCGAATGCCAGTATCCTTACCTTGCTGGCGATCCCACGGCACATGTGTGGGCTCTCTAATTAGCTTTCTATGCATAGATGGAATGGAAGCAGCAGACATTCTCTCAGCTGCTTCCCTCTGGCTTTGCATGCCCTCCCTTGCCATTCAGATAGGCCTTTCACAGGAGCAACAAAAAGATACGTTTTGCAGCGATCCTAGGGATTTCACATATCGGGGCATCCCAAAACAGGAAGAAGTTATAGACCACTGGGTCTAGAGTCTTACAGACTTTAGGCCAGTGGTTGTTCCACTTTAAATTAAAACTACTGGGAAAATTAAAAGGTTTTGTAAAGCTTATCTGTGCATAAAAGGTAGATAAACCTTTATGCGTGGCAGGCAATGGCTTCCAGAGTTAGTAATCTGGTTGAAGCACACCAAATGTATTTAGGAGAAAGAATATAGTCTAATTTTTCCTCAGTGCGCCTGCTTAATGCGCACCCAATGCAATAGAAAACCCAATAGAATAGGAAAAATGGACACTCAACATAAAAGCTATGCATGCCAAAAAGGGCGATTTAATAACATGAAACCATAAAGTGTACAAAAGATATCCAAAAGAACAATGTTATATATATATATATATATATATATATATATATATATATATATATTGGCCACCAGATGGCGCAAGAGAGCTGGTCCCAATGTTTGTAATACATACTCAACGTTTCGGCAATAACTGCCTTCCCACTACTCCTGAGGAAGGCAGTTATTGCCGAAACGTTGAGAATGTATTAGTGGTTATCCACTGTGGTCCTGCCTGCATGCTATGTACTTCTTTTGACTGTTATTTGCTTGCTCTGCATTTGCCATTAGGCTGTGAAATTGCGATTCTCTAATCTATCAGGAATTTCTGGACTCTCTAAACATCTTATACTGCTTATAAGAAACGCAATACAAACATTGGGACCAGCTCTCTTGCGCCATCTGGTGGCCAATCTATGTATATATGTATATATATATAACATTGTTCTTTTGGATATCTTTTGTACACTTTATGGTTTCATGTTATTAAATCACCCGTTTTGGCATGCATAGCTTTTATGTTGAGTGTTCATTTTTCCTATTCTATTGGGTTTTCTAAGGCAATGGCTTCCAGTCCATAAAATCTGGCCCCCCGTGTCCATGTACCTGCCCTCTACCACCTTGTACAATGAGAGTGTGCCGAGGCATCACCTGGCCCGCGCTCTCTTTTATAGTGAATGTAGCTGGTTCCCCTTTCATTGTTATGTTGGTAAGTGAGTTGCCTCCACTTTTTGAGTTTGCAAAAAGTGGACAGTATTGAAGTTTCGGTCTGGGAATCAGGCGAATAAAAGGTGCGTATAGCTGCTTCAAGTAAAAATCACTTCCGCGTGGGGCTGAAGACAGTAATAGCAGCTATCTTTCCTTTGCCCTCTTGGCTGTATCATTCTGCAGAAAAGTAACAGTAAAGAGCAACTAGCAAAAAACACCTGTGAAAATGAAATGCTGTTATACTGAATGATATATCGGCTGCAAAAAAATATTTGACTAATACATTTATAAAAATAATTCATATCCTCTGTACTTTTTTTCTTATTAAAAGTTTGAAAATAGTACTAATGGATGTCAGTTATAAGTGATAGGGCTGAGCAGTCTGACAGTGTCTACTCACAAAACGTTTAAAGCAGAACAAAACCTGGGAATTTTACTTTCGGGAATTTTAGGGCCTTATTTATCAAGGGCTAGCGCCAGGTAGTGTCTGACGAGCGCCAGGTACCGCCAGCTAACGGCGGCTACCGACTCAAGTACGCCCGGCGGCGGTCACAATGACGCATTTATCATGCTAAATGAGGCTAGCGCCGGCGAGAGCGACAGCTAGCGCGGGATTCATCATGTAGCCGACTGCAACGAACAGCGCCGCTGCTAATCCCATCACAGCGCCAGGTATGACCTGTCGCTCCCTGGCGATGTCCAATGCATTTCAATGGAGCAATCTTTAATTAATCATAAATAATTGCTATTAATGTTTTTTTTTTTAATGTCAAAAATTCTGTGACCACTTCTGCAATGTTAGGATTTTTTTTTAAAGTAAAAAAAAAAAAAAAAAAAAAATTTGTGCAGAATTGATATTACAGGTCTGATATTAATGTATTACAAAATGTTTATAAAAACTTGTATAATTTTACAATCTAAAAATATGGTTGTTTGGGGCGCCGCCAGCGCTCTGGGGTTTAAACAAGGAATTCACAGCGCGAAAAAATTCGGAGCGTGATTTGTTAATGAATCTGCAGCAAGGCGTTCGCTCTGGCCATTCGCTGTCAGGCGCGCCCATACAACGCTGAACCTGTGAAACAGCGACCCATAATCCCGTATTCAACATTACCGCACACCGACTGAGTCGCTGTCAACAAGCAAACCCCAGCCAAGCACAGCGAATACTAGCTGGAGCTGTGAAAATCACGCTACTGGCGCTCATCTGTCGCTACCTGGCGCTATTAATGAATCGGCCTCTTAGTTTTTGCTGTATGAAACCCCACAGGAAGCCTGAAAAAACGTATCTATCCAGGCTCCAGCGATGCATGCACCAGCTGTCATCCAATAAGAGCCGCCCGCTATGACTAGGCCATTCAGCAGGCAGCTCTCATTTACTAGAATGGGGGGCACGCGCTGCCACATTCCCCGTATTCCCCTGATAGTCTGGCCTGCCCCAGCCTATCTGAACAGCTGCAACGGGAGCGCTCGCGCAGCGCCAAGAGCTGTGGGAGCGCACGCTCTCCATTGTAAACAAGAGCCGCCTGCGCTGTTGGAGGGGAAAAAAAGGTGAGATTTTATGGGTGCCTTGGGGGTGTTCCACACTTCAGGGTGAGGCCAGCAGCCAGCCTTGAAATGTCGGGGAGGCTGATTCATCATTAGCGGCAGGTAGCGACAGATGAGCGTCTGTAGCAGGCATTTTCAGAGCGCCCGCTAGTAGTCGCAGTGCTCGGCCGTGAGTCGCTAGTTTATAGCGACTCAGTCGCTGTTCAGTAATGTTGAATACATTGTGAGGAGTCGCTATTTGACCAGTACAGCGCTGTATGGGAGCGCATGTTAGCGACTGCTCATAGCGACCGACTCACACCATATTCAGCAAAAAACAGCCTCACAAATCTCTGGCGCTGAAAGATAGTTGTTTGAAGCCCAGAGCGCAGGAGGCAGTGTGTTTAAAGTGTGTTTTCAAGCATCTATCAACTAGTAACAAAGCGAAAACATATGGAATTACATTGTAACAACATTGTAACATGAACACTTTAATGCCAGACCTGTAATGTCATTTCTGAGGAAATATATAAAAAATGAAAAAAATATGAAAAAACAGCTATTTCAATGCCAGAAGAGGTCAAAGAATTATTTGTGATTTTTTTGGCAAAAAAAAAAACCCCGTTTAAAGAGAAGAAAAGGATCGTCCATTGAAATGTATGGGAGAGCGACAGGTAGCGAGAGGTCATACCTGGCGCTGTGCAAGGCTGAACGCTGGCGCTGTTCGCTGAGGCTGTGAAAATGATTAATTAGACGCTACATGGCGCTATTCCAGTCGCTAAACATATTCTGCTTGATAAATGTGTAATTGCGTGCCGTTGACCAGTCGCTATCTGTCGCTACCTCTCATTAACCAGGCGCTACCTGACGCTATCCCTTCTTAAAGTGGACCAACACCCACCGGTGATCGGCCCGGGAATCTATAAGATTCCCGGGCCGATCACCTCCCTCCCCGCGGGACATCCGAGATCGGGATGTCCCGAGGGGTGAAACCCCCCCAAACACCCCAAACTCCTTACCTTATCTTCGGCGGCGGCCGGCCGCCTCCCTCGCGCCCCTCTAGACGTGCGCGCGCCCGCGCCGGCCGTCTGTGAATGGCTGGCGCGGGCACGCGGGCGCGTCAAGAGGGACGCGCGGGAGGCGCCGGCGGCGGAGCCGCTTGTCCGCGGCTTGTCCGTCGGCGCGAGGAGAGGTGAGTTCGGGGGGTTCGGGGGGGTTTCACACAGCGGGGCACCCCGATCGGGGGTGCCCCACCGAAGTGGACCAAGACCCAGGATAGTAAAAATCCTGGGTGTTGGTCCAATTTAAATAAGGGCCTTAGATTCCAGGCTGGTCGCTGCTGGGTTTTGTTCCACTTTAAACACTTTGCTGTGTCTTAAAGCAGACCAACACCCTCCGCTGCAAAGGGATTTGATGTCCGCCGGCACTTCCACTAAAATGAAAGGCTGGGGGGCTGGGCATCTAGAATGCTGGAGGACCCCCCCCCCCACACATAACCCCCCTGAACACCTGTAATCTTTATCCTTGTTCCACCGCCACGAATTCAGCACCACAATTGGCTGCCCGGCGCAGCATTCTAGATGCCCAGCTCCCCAGCCTTTCATTTTAGTGGAAGTGCCGGCGGCGCTCATGTGGGAAGAAAATTCAGCCGGCGGAACATCACTGCTCACATGAGCACCAGGCAGCCAATCATGGCACTGGATTCCTGGCAGGTTTACAGGCGTCCTGGGGGGTTATGTCTCAGGGGGTATCAGCATTCTGGATGCTCCTCCCAGACTGTCATTTTACCAGTGGTGCCAGGGGCCACCAACACTGCAGAGGGTGGTCTGCTTAAAGAAATACACATCACAAGCCCTATCCCATCATAAGTTTCAGTTGTGTACTTGTCATTTCGTTAGCTGCGACAAGCAATTAGGAAGTGACAGGCACCCAGTTAAAACATATAATGGGCAGGGCTTATGATTTGTGTGTCTGGACACACAGCACTGTACTAGAAAGCTTTGTGAACAGATGCGAGCTGCCCCCTCCCTCACCTCAGGCTGCTCATTCCTCTCACTTTTTGCTGATTGTGCTTTTTTAGACTTTAAAGTGGACCAAAAAACAGGATTTTGACTACATGAAACCCCCCAGTTTTCCCACATCAACTCACCTCATCCCGGTCCTACGGCACATGCATGTCCAATCAGTGCACTCGGGGGCCGCTGAGCTATGGACGTCTAAGCCGACGTCTTAGCACAGCGGCTCCTCGCACCCTGGCAGCCGCATCCCCCGCTTCCCTCTAACAGGGAGCGCCGGGCATTCACAATGGCCCTGCTAGAGCGATAGCGGGGATGCGGCCCGCGCATGCGTCGTTGGACCGGGAAGTAAGGTAAGTGTAGCGGGTGTCCTTGGGGGTTTGACACAGTGGGGCCTCCCGATTTTGGATGCCCCGGGAGGGAGGGAATGGATCGGCCCGGGTTTCTTATAGATAGATCCCGATCAGTTTTGGATTTTTCTCAATAAATTATATTAGTTAGATATTTCTGTTACCATCCTATAACCTGTCATATAATAACATCATGGTTGGAAGGATATTGACTGCAGAGTGATGTACAGCACGCTTATATTCTAATGTTTTCATTTGGTTCCTTCCAGACCTGCAGCATTGGAGACGTGACATGCGTCCGTACGTTTGACAAGTTGAAGGCCTAAATTACGGTTTAATAAATAAACTGGAAAACTGCTCAGTTCAATGAGCCTCAGTTCACTTCACTAATGTGCCTTAAACTCTCATTATTAATATATAGATTTTGTAAAGTACACGCAAGCAGTAGTGTTCTCCATCTGAAGCTGCCGTGGAACTCCAATAAAACCCTTGTAGACCTGTTTTGTGTGATTATACTCAATACATCAAAGGCTCAGATGATTCTTTTTTGTTGGGTTTACAGTGGTAGATTTTATTTAAAGCTTTGACTTCTGCAGATTAACAGTGGTGCCTCCTGGTCAGTATGGACTCTTCAAAGACATCCTTAAAGCGGAACAAAACCCACTTGTGTCTAGGGCCAGCCACTGGCCTATCCCTGCTGTGTCAAACCGCCTGGGGTGCCCATAAATACTCACCTTTCCCCGCTCCAACTGCACATGCATGGGTTCTTGTCCACTAGGCCATGACGGGGCGGCTGATTCATCATTAGCAGCAGGTAGCGACGGATGAGCGTCCGTAGCAGGCATTTTCAGAGCGCCCGCTAGTAGTCGCAGTGCTCGACCGTGAGTCGCTACTTTATAGCGACTAAGTCGCTGTTCAGTAATGTTGAATACATTGTGAGGAGTCGCTATTTGACCAGTACAGCGCTGTATGGGAGCGTGTTACGTTCAAGTCACTAAGCGGACTTGGTCTGGCTTCTGTTGTCCGATTCCCAATTACTATATTCTAAGAGAAATCAATACACGCGACAAGGTGTGTAGCAAAACCTCAGAGAAACACTGAGCAGGGGGAGCTTCTGACCCCTGATTTTATTGAAAACTTTCATAGTTAGAGCATGCGCAGAACAGACAATTACCTAAGTTAAAAATAATGAGAACAGAAAATTTATGACCATGTACAAGGTTGAGTTCAGGGAGTATTTTATAGTTTTCTCAGTTCCCAGAGCCCCCCATGCGAAGCAGCACATTCCTTAGATAAGGAATAAGGGATAAGGAGAAGCCTTGCAAAAGCAATTACAGAAAAGTCCAGCGTTAAAGCGTTACTCTAACATACAGAAAATAAACCATAGTCTTTCAGAACTATGTTCCTTAAATCTGGATCTTCTCATTTCCCCCCTTTGACATCTACATCTGTCTTTCCTTTGACTGTGTCCACTTCGGAAGGTTTATAGCCAGTTCAGTCACTCAGGTACTATCCCAGGCCGGCGAGTTGCCTAGGGGAACACAGGTCTTCTCCAACTGGTTCCATCCCCCAAGTACTTGAACAGCATCCTTCCAAAGAAGAGTCTCGAATTTTGACAGATGATATGTCAATTCTAAAGGAAAGAAACATAGTTACTCACTTAGAAAGCGCATTATCTGCAATCAAGATAAGTTTATGTGTTACTTTAGGTGTCTTGATCTTGGCTACAAGGCAAAGAGCTAGTTTTACTAGAACATAAATCATTATGCCCAGAAGGCACAATGCCAAAATATTAATCAAGATATTCTTGATCCATTGTAGTGGACCACTCCAGTTTCCCCAATCTCCAAAAGGAGACCAGTCTTTTGCAAATGTCCTGATTTTACTCTGTATCTTTTGAACTTCTTCTCTATGACCTATTATTACTTCATAATAATCAGGTATCTCTAATGAGGTATTATGTATCCAAGTACAGCACTCGTAATCCTCTGTCATTTCACAAAGTTATTCAACAAACTCTCTTTACAAGTAGATGCTCCTATATGGGTGTGGTTTTTATTTCCTAATTAGAAGCACCAATCTGGTCTATATGCTCTTCCCGTTAAATGGTAATTTATCTCATTAGCAGAACTATTGACTCTCTCATACTGTAATTGAATAGGGATGGCTACGAGGGGTACCCGGGAAGACGAAGGATGTAACTTACTACATATGCAACATTTGTCAAAACCAGTTTGTCTAGCAAAAGAGTATTTATACTTTAGCAAAAGTAACTTTTGATGATGAGTGCCTATCTCCCTTCTATTTCTTATAGGTGCAGGGGATGAAATATTGAGGCAGAAAGCCATTATCATTGTTAAGAGGAAATATTTAATTTTCCCTCTGGACCTGTAACCTTTTTACAATGACTTGCGTGTATCCAACTGGATTTTCCTTCAAGTTTCACTGAAGTAGGCGTTGTCAAAAGAACTTGAAAGGGTCCTTCAAACCTTGATTCCAAAGATTTTCTAGAATGTTTCTTTACATAGACAAAGTCTCCTGGTTGGAGATTATGAGTTCCTGTTATCTGGTCGGGGTCTGGAAGAGAATCAAAAACACTTTTGTGCAGTTTAGTGAGATGTTTCTGCAACTGTATCACATAATCAGTCAATTCATCACATTTTAGGGCAAGATGTTGTGGAAAGTACAACCCAGTTCTGGGAGCACTTCCAAACAAAATTTCATAAGGTGACAACCCTGTTTTCTTTGTAGGGGGGCATCTTATTGAAAATAACACAATTGGTAAACAATCTATCCATGGTTTACCTAATTCCTTCATAGTTTTCTGTAACTTCAGTTTAATGGTGCCATTCAGTCTCTCCACACTCCCAGAACTCTGTGGGTGATAGGGTGTATGGAAGGACTGTTGGACACCTAGCATTTGCATCACATTTTGCATTATTTCACCTGTAAAGTGCGAGCCACGGTCACAAGAGACCAAAACATGGTATTAATTCTGTGATTAATTTCTTAGCCGTGGTTTTAGCTATTGCTGATTTTACTGGGTAAGCTTCTGGCCATCCCGAAAACAAGTCAATACACACAAGTACATACTCAAAGGGTCCACTCTTAGGGAGTTGGATGTAATCAATTTGAAGCCTTTGAAATGGATAGAGAGACCTAGGTTGATGTCTTACCGGTGTCTTAACAACCTGTCCTGGGTTCTCCGTCAAACTGATAGAGCATGCTGCACAGTATTGTCGTGCCATGCTACTAAAGCCTGGAGCATACCAAGTCTGATTGGTACTCCTTACCATAGAGTTTGCACTCTGATGTGTAGGCAGATGTGATACCTGTGCCTGTTCTGGCTATAGGAAGCTAGGCAAGCACAATCGGCTTCCTTTGACCCATAATCCATCATTTTGCTGGGCTCCTGCTCTGAGCCATTTTTCCTTTTCCTCAGGCATCACTTTGTCCTGAAGATTTTTCAGCAGTTCCATACTTACCGCCGATTCCTGGGTAAGATTTACACTTACACTCTCTATCTTCTTCAAAGCTGCTTGTTTAGCTGCTAAGTCAGCTTTTTCATTACCTTTAGCCTCTTTGGTTGTTTGTTTTGTGTGGGCTGCTACTCTTACAATAGCTACCTTTTTGACATTGTTCAGGTTGGTCAGAATTTCTTTAACTAAATCAGCATGTCTAATGGGGGTTCCTGCAGCTGTTAAGAAGCCCCTTGCTTTCCACAAGTGGGCGTAATCGTGGGCAATACCCCAAGAATAGGCGGAGTCTGTCCAGATCGTGCCTGTAGTGTCTTTTAGCAGCATTAATGCCCTACAGAGGGCTGTAAGTTCTGCTTCCTGAGCAGACATATGAGGTGGTAATGGTTCAGCTTCTACAACTTCATGTTCAGTTACTATTGCATAACCTGTATGAAACTGTCCTTTTTCATCAGCATATCTGCTGCCATCTACAAAAAATTAAAATTCTGGGTTTTCTAGAGGTGTATCATGCACATGTGGTAAACCCATTGTTTCTTGCTTCATAAGTTCAATGCAGTCATGTGTGTCTTCAGTATATTCAAATTCTAAAAAATTCTCAAAATCTTCACTATTACTCCCCCCTTCAGAATCTGAAGAAATTGGTAACAAAGTCGCCAGATTCAGAGAAGTACATCTTTGAAACTTAATTGTTGGGGGTAGTAAAAGGGTACACTGCAGCCTAAGCTGTCTAGCCATTGACAGGTGTTTGGGATTTACCTGTGATAATATCCCATGAATGTCGTGATTGGTAGACACAGCTAATTCATTATCAAGTACAATTTCAGAAGCTTTGTCTACCAATAGAGAAACTACTGCTACACGAATAATAAGCAATAGGTCTTTGTTTTGTGCCATGTGCCTGCCTTAAAACTCCTGTAGCGTGTCCTTGTATTTCAGTAGCCATGAGTGTAAATGGCTTAGAATAATCAGGAAGACCTAAAGCTGGTGCTTGTGTGACTGCAAGTTTAAGTTGGTCAAAAGCATCTCTTGCTTCTGGTGTTAGGCAAAAAAAAAGTGTGACTTTAACACAATCATACAGTGGTTGCATAAGTGAACTGGCATGCATAATCCACTGTCTACAGTAAGAGATGAGTCCTAGAAACGCTCCTAACTGTTTATGTGTCTTAGGAGGTGACATGTTCTTGACTATTTCCACTCTGTCTTTAGTAAGGTGTCTAGTGCCTTGTGAAATGCAGTGACCTAGAAAGGTAACTTGTGTTTGGCAGAATTGTAGCTTTTCTTTGCTAGCCTTGCAGCCATTCTCAGCCAAAAATGTAAGAAGAGACAAAGTACCCTCCTCACATGTGATTTTGTCTGGGCAGCAAAGAAGCAAAACGTCTACCTATTGTAGAAGTACACAATCTGTTGATGGTTTCCATCCTGCCAAGACTGAAAAGCGAAGAGGTGGTAACATTCAGGTGCTAAAGGAACCGAAAAGAAAGCTCCCATTAGATCCACGCAAGAAAAATACATGCTTGTACTCGGTATTTGAGAAAGCAATGTATGAGGGTTTGGAACCACTGGTGTTATTGGAGCCAAAATGTTATTAATGGCTCTAAGATCTTGTACCATCCTGTATTTCACAGGCTGTCCTGGTTCCAAAACCTTTTTCCTGACTGGATACAAAGGAGTATTAGCCCCTGATTGCATCTGAATCAAAGCACCCTTGGCCAAAAGCTCGTCAATTTGTTCTCCTATAGTTTGTTCTTGTGCAGCACTCAAAGGGTACTGCTTAAGCTGTGGTAGGGTAGATCCTGGTTTGATATGGACCTCTACTGGTGAGACAGGGAGAAGTCCTATATCAGACCCTGATTTAGACCATAAATGGTCAGGTACAGTTCTTAGTAAATCTTGATCATTCTCTGTAAGTACATTAGTGAGTTCAAAATCTTCAAGAGCTTGTACTTGCATACAATATTCTAAATCATCAGGATGGTCAGGCAAAGTTAGAACAACTTGACCATCTTCTTGAAAATCAATTTTTGCTTGTAACTTTGTTAAATTATCCACACCCAATAAGTTGTAAGGAGCTGACTCACAAACTAAAAATTTAGAGATAAACATGTGTGGACCAAGTCTGCCCTCTAGTGGTTTAGATATGGGCATAACTTTAGGCAGACCATCGAAACCTGAAGCTATAGTTTGGGCTTCTGACTGCTGTTTCTTACTTAAAACTTTATTACTAATGACAGATTTAGTCGCTCCTATAGCAATCAAAAATTCAACTGTTTTGCCATCAATTTCAATCGGTATTATGGGTGTTTTGGCTGGTACTGTGAATGTTACTGCCGATAGTCAGTCTTGTTCTTTACTTTTAGATTCTGACTTATTGGGGGCTGTTCCTTGATCGGCAGCAAACTTTCTACAATTCCTCTTAATGTGACCAGGTTTGTCACAGTAGTAACATTTTAAAATTTTACTCTGAAAATTACCTTGAGATTTAGGTCTCACATCAGTGTTAACCTGGGCAACCATACGCACCTTGGGCTTGTCATGCATATCCATTTCAATACCCTGTGCTTTAGCTAACAATTGTGCCATAGTATGGTTAGTTCTCCAATCTGGGATAGAAGCCTTTAACTTTTCCTTAATGGTTGGTTTTAAACCATCAATATAGGCTCTAACAAACAACCTTTGAACTCCAATATTTCCAACATCTAAGCCTTCATCAATATATGTTTGTTCAAAATAAAAAATCAGTTCTACTGTCCCCAAGTCTAACATTCTGTGGTACATGTGCTCTCATATAATCAGTAAATTGATGAAACATAGTAGGGGACATTTTCATCCTACAAAGATCTTCTCCATCCAACCAGGTGGCATTATGTGACTCCATCAGTTGTACTACATACCTGCCAAACCTAGAAGGGCTAGTACGGGGATCAGGTGCATTCTGCAACAAAGCCATACATTCAGCTGGAGTCCATGGCTTATAATAAGGGATTTCTTGGTTAATAAATTGACAAACTGTCCTGCATTTTGAGCATCTGGACTCTGCCTGGTATGGGTAAACACAGGCGCAACAAATTTATATGTGTTGTTCCTGGGAGGGGGTCCTGTGTACCTATAAGTTTTACACCTTGGACAATGTGTAACATTGATGGCAATGATGATAACAGTGATGGCAAGTCCATGATTTTTCAGTAACTAAATTTACTTTTTTCTTTCTTGTGCTAACACCATTTATTCTCTCATCTGGATCCCCTCCTTGCTGATCTGCTCCACAAACATTACATTCTTCTAAACCCATCCCCCTACAACCACAAACTTTACATTTCCATGTTCCTTCTTCATTTACTACTTTATCCTGCTCCCTTACCTTACACTGAGTACACATTCTGTCCCAACCCTTATTTATCATTCCAGCATTGCCATAAGCCGCTATCGCCATCATCTGGTCCTGGATCTGGACCATACGTACTGTTACTGGCCAATGGGGAGTCTAGGATACAACTTACTAGTTTCTTTCTTTTACTGTCTTTTCATATGGGGGTGGCGGTACTGGGTTTGTTGGAACATCAGGTATGGGGTCTACTTGGGGATGAAGCAATGGTGTAGTATTCCATTGTTTCCTATGTGGACTGTACGTCCAGCCTTCCTTTTCTGCTAAACTTGAAAGTTTCAGAGCACATTCCACTTGATGATCCCATCCTTTGTCAAAAATAATTCCATGTTTCCCTTTAGCTATCTGTTCCCATTTCCCTAAATCTAATTGTCATTTATGAACTAGCTTAAATTCCTTCCAAATCTTTTTCAAATTCCTAGCGGCATCTAAGCCACACCTTTCCCTGGTGATTTCTTCTAATGTCTGCCACTTCTCTTCCTGGGGTATCTCTTTGGACTGTTCTTTTCCCACCTTCCTAGCAACCTGCCTCAGGTACCTTATTGGGGTCTAACCTCTCTGTGGGCTAGCCTTCTTTGGCTTCCTCCTAAGGAACTAGGAACTGGAGTACCTCTCTGTGGGTCTCTCCTGGTAATGTCTAGTGATCCTACACGCTAACCAAATAGCAACACATAATCCAAGACAAACAATTAGGATCACAAACAACACATCACCTATCATATGGGTAAGTGACAGTCCTAGATACACTAATTGTATCTTATTCCCATCCCAGTAATATTGGCTTTAATTTTCTGAAATCACCACAAACAACACATCACCTATCATATGGGTAAGTGACAGTCCTAGATACACTAATTGTATCTTATTCCCATCCCAGTAATATTGGCTTTAATTTTCTGAAATCACCTATCGACTAGTCCTGGTCTTCTAACTAAGCCTGGGAACTGTGGTTCTTATAACTCAACGTAGTCAAGATCAGCTGGCATGCACCGTAAAGGCGCCGTCAAATCCGGTCAACTTGACAAACTGGCTCACGCCTAAATGAGTTATGGAACCGTACAGGGTAAAATTTTTATCTAAAACTTCTTCTGGTCACCACTTGCGTTCACCGTCACTGGGTTATAGCGGGTTTCCCCTCGCCAGTGGGATGGGGCGTCTAATGACCTTCCAAAGTTTTTAACTAGATGCCAGGCTCATAAAGTTTTTTATCACACTCTCAAAAATAACAAATTCTTAAGGGAACAGACAGACAAGACAAATACAAACAGACAAAACAAATGCAGACAACAGAAGCACCTTAGGATTCTTAAAATGACCCTCTTTCGCAGAGGCTGGCTATGCCTATCTTACCTTAGAACGGACCCGCTGATGCCTCACAGGGGAAGAGCAGAGTATAAGAGTACATAAAAGCTGTCTCTTACCTGGCCAGGTTTTGAAGTCTGCTGTTCCGAGGTGGCATCAGTTGATGTTCCGTTCGGCGGGTGCGATACCTCTTGCGACAAAATAGAGAGTCCCTGTTCGGGCGCCACGTAATGTTACGTTCAAGTCACTAAGCGGACTTGGTCTGGCTTCTGTTGTCCGATTCCCAATTACTATATTCTAAGAGAAATCAATACACGCGACAAGGTGTGTAGCAAAACCTCAGAGAAACACTGAGCAGGGGGAGCTTCTGACCCCTGATTCTATTGAAAACTTTCATAGTTAGAGCATGCGCAGAACAGACAATTACCTAAGTTAAAAATAATGAGAACAGAAAATTTATGACCATGTACAAGGTTGAGTTCAGGGAGTATTTTATAGTTTTCTCAGTTCCCAGAGCCCCCCATGCGAAGCAGCACATTCCTTAGATAAGGAATAAGGGATAAGGAGAAGCCTTGCAAAAGCAATTACAGAAAAGTCCAGCGTTAAAGCGTTACTCTAACATACAGAAAATAAACCATAGTCTTTCAGAACTATGTTTCTTAAATCTGGATCTTCTCAAGCGCATGTTAGCGACTGCTCCTAGCGACCGACTCACACCATATTCAGCAAAAAAACAGCCTCACAAATCTCTGGCGCTGAAAAATATTTGTTTGAAGCCCAGAGCGCAGGAGGCGGTGTGTTTAAAGTCTGTTTTCAAGCATATATCCACTAGTAACAAAGCAAAAACATATGGAATTACATTGTAACATGAACACTTTAATGCCAGACCTGTAATGTCATTTCTGAGGAAATATATAAAAAATGAAAAATTTATGAAAAAACTGCTATTTCAATGCCAGAAGAGGTCACAGAATTATTTGTGATTCTAAAAAAAACCCGTTTAAAGAGAAGAAAAGGATCGTCCATTGAAATGTATGGGAGAGCGTCAGGTAGCGAGAAGTCATACCTGGTGCTGTGCAAGGCTGAACGCCAGCGTTGTTCGCTGAGGCTGTGAAAATGATTAATCAGACGCTACATGGCGCTATCCCAGTCGCTAAACAGATTCTGCTTGATAAATGTGTAATTGCGTGCCATGTCCGGCGTTCACCAGTCGCTACCTGTCGCTACCTGTCATTAACCAGCCACTACCTGACGCTATCCCTTCTTAAATAAGGGCCTATGTCATTCGGCTCTTGTTGTTGTCAATTTAGATAGGCTGGGGCGGGAGTGCGCATGCCGTTGGGATGCGGCAGCGTGCGCTCCCCATTCTTGTCAATGAAAGCCATTTGCTGAATGACATATTCTCGGCAGACAGCTTTCATTGGACGAGAACCCACACATGCACCATTGGAATGGGGAAGAGGTTAGTAAAAAGCGTCGTTCTGGCGAGTTTCACACAGCGGGGCATCTCAATTCCCCGGGGGAACAGAACAAAACCCTATGAAATAATGCAAAATAACTTTTTGCGATCCATGAGTGCCATGCTGAATATGCCACCAGCAGAAGCAGTTTTTTATGGGGGCCCCACCAACATCACACCCTCTATTACACGCTCCCTCTAGTTTATGAGCAGTCACTGCATACAGGCTCAGGGGACAAAGTGATGGAGGCCCAGGGAATGTGCCACAAGTTCCCTCCTCGTAGCTGTCCCTGGTTATGCGCTTTAGGTAATAATTCTAGGGATCATGCCCTCCCTGAGCCGCAGGGGCCTCGAGTAGGTGCTCCATTGCACCAATTATAATAAGGCCACCAAGGACCAGTAAGGTTTGCTTGTCAGGCATCGGCCGTCTCAGGACCACTCTCCAGTGAATCCCATTCTTGGTATGTCCCCTGCCTCTTTAGGCCTAGCAATGCCCATAGCCTGGTTGCTTGACCTGGGGCTTCCAAGGCTCCAGTTGAGATGAGGTTTGCCCTTAGGCCCTGGTCTTCAGGTTCAATGGTGAGAGTGTCTAGTCTACTATCAGAGCTCCACTTGTAGCCCTGACCATAACAGGAAGCTTCACCAAATATTCGTGGATGCACCACAGGAAACTAATTTCTTGGGCCTTTTGAGCTGAGATTAGCTGCATGGAAATCTGTGCAGTTGTGCCAGCTCAGAAAATGGCTTTGTCCAACATGGCCTCCATGTTAGCAACTTATTGAAAGACTCCGCTCAGCAGGCAACCCCTCACTGTAAGATATTAGAGGAGGACTATCGCTAACATGTGACCCTATGATAAAAATCCAAATAAATATTCTGGCTGGTGGGAGGAGGGGTCACTTATACACCCGGCATCAAGAAATATCCGGCCAGGACAAAATTTCACGATACACCTCCTTTATCTAGAAATGCTTCAATAAGCTCCATGGTCACACAGGAGGAAACCCCCAATTCTCACTAGTCAACAAATGGCCAAAACACTCATATTTTTTACCCACATCCCGAGCGATCTGGGGGGCTCACAGACAGGGGCACCTAGTCTGCCAGTCACAAAGAGTGATTTGGCCACTTTAAAGTGGACCAACACCCAGGATTTTGACTATCCTGGGTTTTGGTCCACTTCGGTGGGGCACCCTGATCGGGGGTGCCCCGCTGTGTGAAACCCCCCAGAATGCCCGGAAACACTCACCTCACCACGCTCCTACGCGGGCGCTCGTCCAATCAGAGCGCTCAGAGCCGCTGTGGTATGCACGTACAAGCGTCGTCCAACCACAGCGGCTCTGAGCGCTGGAGGCCGCGTTTCACGCGTCTCTCTTACTGGGAGCGCGCCCGCACACAAACGGCCAGCGCAGGTGCGCGCGCTGCTAGAGGGAATTGGAACGGGGTTAAGGTAAGGTTTCTGGGCTTCCTGGGGGGGTTACACCCCGCAGGACATCCCGATTTCGGATACCCCGCGGGGAGGGATCTGATCGGCCCGGGAATCTTATAGATTCCCGGGCCGATCCCCCCTGAGTGCTGGTCCACTTTAAGGGGTTTTGATCCTTTTTAACCCTTTTAAATGTACATGGTTGCCTCTCCTACTGTTAAAGTGATCCTATACCCAGAAAGTTTATGTTGTAACCTTCGATTTGTAGACCAATGCTCCAAATCAGCCTGTGTTTCTTTTTTTTACTAATGCCCAATATTTATAAAAACACTAACAGGAAGCAGTATGTATGCTAATTCATTCAGTTACAACTAAACTGTGACATAATGGAAGTTAGGTTGAAGTGCTCCCAAATGCTGAGCTGTCTGTACAGTAACTGAATGAGTAAATGACTGAATGAGTAATGTTTCATCTCTGGAAAGCATCAGGGGGGTGGGGCTGCTCGGCCAGGGAGCAATATGGCTGACTGCATCCAGAGGGGTTATGAATATTGGGCAAAGAAACACAGATACTACACACACATGCTCAGATGTGCATACACACACTCAGATGCACATGTGCACACCCTCAGATGTGAATGTGCACAATTCTTTGCAAATGTACACATTTCCAGATGCACATGCGTATACTCCCAGATGTGCATGTGTGCACTACCACATACATGCTCAGATGTGCATACACACACTTGGATGCACATGTGCGCATTCCCATGCACATGCGCACACCCCCAGATGTGAATGTGCACACATTTCCAGATGCACATGCCCCCACACTCCCAGATGTGAGTTTGCACACATTTCCAGATGCACATGCCCCCACACTCCCAGATGTGAATTTGCACACATTTCCAGATGCACATGCGCACACCCCCAGATGTGAATTTTCACACATTTCCAGATGCACATGCGCACACCCCCAGATGTGAGTCTGCACACATTTCTAGATACACATGCGCACTCCCCCAGATGTGAATTTGCACACATTTCTAGATGCACATGCGCACACCCCCAGATGTGAGTTTGCACACATTTCTAGATACACATGCGCACTCCCCCAGATGTGAATTTTCACACATTTCCAGATGCACATGCGCACACCCCCAGATGTGAGTCTGCACACATTTCTAGATGCACATGCGCACTCCCCCAGATGTGAATTTGCACACATTTCCAGATACACATGCGCACACCCCCAGATGTGAATTTTCACACATTTCCAGATGCACATGCGCACACCCCCAGATGTGAGTCTGCACACATTTCTAGATGCACATGCACACACCCCCAGATGTGAGTCTGCACACATTTCTAGATACACATGCGCACTCCCCCAGATGTGAATTTTCACACATTTCCAGATGCACATGCGCACACCCCCAGATGTGAGTCTGCACACATTTCCAGATGCACATGCGCACACCCCCAGATGTGAGTTTGCACACATTTCTAGATACACATGCGCACACCCCCAGATGTGAATGTGCACACATTTCCAGATGCACATGCCCCCACACTCCCAGATGTGAGTTTGCACACATTTCCAGATGCACATGCGCACACTCCCAGATGTGAGTTTGCACACATTTCCAGATGCACATGCGCACACTCCCAGATGTGAGTTTGCACACATTTCTAGATGCACATGCGCACACCCCCAGATGTGAGTTTGCACACATTTCTAGATACACATGCGCACACCCCCAGATGTGAGTTTGCACACATTTCTAGATGCACATGCGCACACCCCCAGATGTGAGTTTGCACACATTTCCAGATGCACATGCGCACATTTCCAGATGCACATGCGCACACCCCCAGATGTGAGTTTGCACACATTTCCAGATACACATGCGCACACCCCCAGATGTGAATTTGCACACATTTCTAGATGCACATGCGCACACCCCCAGATGTGAGTTTGCACACATTTCCAGATGCACATGCGCACACCCCCAGATGTGAATTTGCACACATTTCTAGATGCACATGCGCACACCCCCAGATGTGAATTTGCACACATTTCTAGATGCACATGCGCACACCCCCAGATGTGAGTTTGCACACATTTCTAGATGCACATGCGCACACCCCCAGATGTGAATTTGCACACATTTCTAGATGCACATGCGCACACCCCCAGATGTGAATTTGCACACATTTCCAGATGCACATGCGCACACCCCCAGATGTGAGTTTGCACACATTTCCAGATGCACATGCGCACACCCCCAGATGTGAATTTGCACACATTTCTAGATGCACATGCGCACACCCCCAGATGTGAGTTTGCACACATTTCTAGATACACATGCGCACACCCCCAGATGTGAGTTTGCACACATTTCCAGATGCACATGCGCACACTCCCAGATGTGAGTTTGCACACATTTCTAGATACACATGCGCACACCCCCAGATGTGAGTTTGCACACATTTCTAGATACACATGCGCACACCCCCAGATGTGAATTTGCACACATTTCCAGATGCACATGCGCACACCCCCAGATGTGAATTTGCACACATTTCCAGATGCATATGCGCACACTCCCAAATGTGAATTTGCACACATTTCTAGATGCACATGCGCACACCCCCAGATGTGAGTTTGCACACATTTCCAGATGCACATGCGCACACTCCCAGATGTGAGTTTGCACACATTTCCAGATGCACATGCGCACACTCCCAGATGTGAGTTTGCACACATTTCCAGATGCACATGCGCACACCCCCAGATGTGAGTTTGCACACATTTCTAGATGCACATGCGCACACTCCCAGATGTGAGTTTGCACACATTTCCAGATGCACATGCGCACACTCCCAGATGTGAATTTGCACACATTTCTAGATACACATGCGCACACCCCCAGATGTGAATTTGCACACATTTCTAGATACACATGCGCACACCCCCAGATGTGAGTTTGCACACATTTCCAGATGCACATGCGCACACTCCCAGATGTGAGTTTGCACACATTTCCAGATGCATATGCGCACACTCCCAAATGTGAATTTGCACACATTTCTAGATGCACATGCGCACACCCCCAGATGTGAATTTGCACACATTTCCAGATGCACATGCGCACACTCCCAGATGTGAATTTGCACACATTTCCAGATGCACATGCGCACACTCCCAGATGTGAGTTTGCACACATTTCCAGATGCATATGCGCACACTCCCAGATGTGAATTTGCACACATTTCTAGATACACATGCGCACACACCCAGATGTGAGTTTGCACACATTTCCAGATGCACATGCGCACACTCCCAGATGTGAGTTTGCACACATTTCCAGATGCATATGCGCACACCCCCAGATGTGAGTTTGCACACATTTCCAGATGCATATGCGCACACTCCCAAATGTGAATTTGCACACATTTCTAGATACACATGCGCACACCCCCAGATGTGAGTTTGCACACATTTCCAGATGCACATGCGCACACTCCCAGATGTGAGTTTGCACACATTTCCAGATGCACATGCGCACACTCCCAGATGTGAGTTTGCACACATTTCCAGATGCATATGCGCACACTCCCAAATGTGAATTTGCACACATTTCCAGATGCACATGCGCACACTCCCAGATGTGAATTTGCACACATTTCCAGATGCACATGCGCACACTCCCAGATGTGAGTTTGCACACATTTCTAGATACACATGCGCACACCCCCAGATGTGAGTTTGCACACATTTCCAGATGCACATGCGCACACTCCCAGATGTGAATTTGCACACATTTCCAGATGCATATGCGCACACTCCCAAATGTGAATTTGCACACATTTCTAGATACACATGCGCACACCCCCAGATGTGAGTTTGCACACATTTCCAGATGCACATGCGCACACTCCCAGATGTGAATTTGCACACATTTCTAGATGCACATGCGCACACCCCCAGATGTGAATTTGCACACATTTCCAGATGCACATGCGCACACTCCCAGATGTGAATTTGCACACATTTCCAGATGCACATGCGCACACTCCCAGATGTGAGTTTGCACACATTTCCAGATGCACATGCGCACACTCCCAGATGTGAGTTTGCACACATTTCCAGATGCACATGCGCACACTCCCAAATGTGAATTTGCACACATTTCTAGATGCACATGCGCACACTCCCAAATGTGAATTTGCACACATTTCTAGATGCACATGCGCACACCCCCAGATGTGAATTTGCACACATTTCCAGATGCACATGCGCACACTCCCAAATGTGAATTTGCACACATTTCCAGATGCACATGCGCACACTCCCAGATGTGAATTTGCACACATTTCCAGATGCACATGCGCACCCCCAGATGTGAATTTGCACACATTTCCAGATGCACATGCGCACACTCCCAGATGTGAGTTTGCACACATTTCTAGATGCACATGCGCACACTTCCAAATGTGAATTTGCACACATTTCTAGATGCACATGCGCACACTCCCAAATGTGAATTTGCACACATTTCTAGATGCACATGCGCACACCCCCAGATGTGAATTTGCACACATTTCTAGATGCACATACGCACACTCCCAGATGTGAATTTGCACACATTTCTAGATACACATGCGCACACTTCCAAATGTGAATTTGCACACATTTCCAGATGCACATGCGCACACTCCCAGATGTGAGTTTGCACACATTTCCAGATGCGCATGCGCACACTCCCAGATGTGAGTTTGCACACATTTCCAGATGCACATGCGCACACTCCCAGATGTGAGTTTGCACACATTTCCAGATGCACATGCGCACACTCCCAGATGTGAGTTTGCACACATTTCTAGATACACATGCGCACACTTCCAAATGTGAATTTGCACACATTTCCAGATGCACATGTGCACACTCCCAGATGTGAGTTTGCATACATTTCTAGATACACATGCGCACACCCCCAGATGTGAGTTTGCACACATTTCCAGATGCACATGCGCACACTCCCAGATGTGAGTTTGCACACATTTCCAGATGCACATGCGCACACCCCCAGATGTGAGTTTGCACACATTTCCAGATGCACATGTGCACACTCCCAGATGTGAATTTGCACACATTTCCAGATGCACATGTGCACACTCCCAGATGTGAGTTTGCATACATTTCTAGATACACATGCGCACACCCCCAGATGTGAGTTTGCACACATTTCCAGATGCACATGCGCACACTCCCAGATGTGAATTTGCACACATTTCCAGATGCACATGCGCACACTCCCAGATGTGAATTTGCACACATTTCCAGATGCACATGCGCACACTCCCAGATGTGAGTTTGCACACATTTCCAGATGCACATGCGCACACCCCCAGATGTGAATTTGCACACATTTCTAGATACACATGCGCACACCCCCAGATGTGAATTTGCACACATTTCCAGATGCACATGCGCACACCCCCAGATGTGAGTTTGCACACATTTCCAGATGCACATGCGCACACTCCCAGATGTGAGTTTGCACACATTTCCAGATGCACATGCGCACACTCCCAGATGTGAATTTGCACACATTTCTAGATGCACATGCGCACACCCCCAGATGTGAGTTTGCACACATTTCCAGATGCACATGCGCACACTCCCAGATGTGAATTTGCACACATTTCCAGATGCACACGGTCACACTCCCAGATGTGAATTTGCACACATTTCCAGATGCACATGCGCACACCCCCAGATGTGAGTTTGCACACATTTCCAGATGCACATGCGCACACTCCCAGATGTGAATTTGCACACATTTCTAGATGCACATGCGCACACCCCCAGATGTGAGTTTGCACACATTTCCAGATGCACATGCGCACACTCCCAGATGTGAATTTGCACACATTTCCAGATGCACACGGTCACACTCCCAGATGTGAATTTGCACACATTTCCAGATGCACATGCGCACACCCCCAGATGTGAGTTTGCACACATTTCCAGATGCACATGCGCACACTCCCAGATGTGAATTTGCACACATTTCCAGATGCACATGCGCACACTCCCAGATGTGAATTTGCACACATTTCCAGATGCTTATGCGCACACTCCCAGATGTGCATACACACACTCCAGTACATGCATGTGTGCACTCCCATGCACATACGGGCACCCCCAGACATGCATGTGTGCACCTCAGATGTGCATGTGTGCAATCCCACGCACACGTGTGCAATTCCAGATGCACATGTTGCACTTCTACGCAGAGGTGCGCACCCCAGAGGTGCATGTGAGTAGGTAGATGGGTGGATAGGCAGGTAGGTAGCTGGGTCAGTGGCCAGTTCGGTGGGAAAATTGGTCAGTAGGTAGGTAGCTGGGTCAGCCCCAGATGCTCATGCAAGCATCCACACCTTCAGAGCAGTAGCTAGGTTTTCTGGCACCCGGGGGCAAAGATTCAAAATGACGCCCCCCATCTGTGCTCAGGCCCCCCTTTTGCACCCCCCTAACCTGCTGCACTCGGGGCATGTGCCCCCCCTGCTTCCCCCTAGCTACTCCCCTGCCCATATCTGCCTTGCTGCACCGCCATTGGATTACGTTTTCACTATCTACAATCTGTTGTTATCGGCAACTGTACACCAAGATCTACAGAGAGAGGTGAGCCCTGTGCACACAGAACACTGCTGCTGGGCACTTCTATGTGTGAGCGCGCTCCTTCGCCTCAGCAGCGGACAAATCAGCAATGTGTTTCTATTCTTGACAAGCTGCACCAATGGTTTCAGGATTTCTTACAATTCGTTTATACAGTCATTCGATTAAAAGCACTTTGATACATTTCCTGCCATTTTGCTCTATGGTAGATAAAGCGTCAGCGCCACTTACCACTGGTATAGCCTATACAACTGCTCTGCAGGGCCTCCAGAATCCAGTCCTTGGGGCATCCTGAATTGGGATGCCCTGCTGTGTGAAACCCCCCATGAACCCCAGAAACACTCACCCTCTCCCGGAGCCCTCACTGCATCTGTGTACTCCGGCTGCATCCCCGCTCACCTCTAGCCATGTGTGCGGCCGCCCTTCCTGAATGGGCGGCGTGGTCATTCCACGGCTGCAAGGGGGGCTGAGGATGTGGCTGGTGGCGCCGCTCGGCTGCTTAGCCATCAGCAGCGCCGAGGGAAGCCGAGTGACAGCGCGCTGACCGGCTGAGGGCGCACTTGCTCTCACCTGTGTCAGGAGGCCGCCGCAGAGAGGAACAACACACAGGAAAGTGAAATTCATGTATGTTGTTCCTCTTTAAAGCGTACCTTCACCCTGTACATACAGATTGCCCGCATTAAAAATCATCCTACCTGCATCTACTGCATGTTATGAGCCTTCAAACATCCAAGATGGCAGCTCATGGAGTCTCAGGCTGCCTGCAAACAGGAAGTGTCTTCTGACTGGGCCGCTCTGCATTTTGGGATTGCTGTCCTTTCCCTGACCCCAGCTCTGTCTGTGCAAAGCACAGCTATAACCCGCCACTCTCTGCTGTATCCCACTCTCCTCTCCTAAGTGTGATGCTTCTGATGGCCGGTCAAGATGGCGGCGCCCGTATTCTAGAGTCCTGAACAGAGTTGCAGCCCAGTGGGGGAAAGAATAATAAGTCAGTGACTACAAATTTAAAATATATTTATTTTAGATGCTGGGGAATCATTTTTTAAGGGTTTGGGCTTTTCAATAAATGATGCTGAATGCTAATAAAATCATCTGTGGGTAATTGAGCATCATTTCTCACCACTAGATGGCACCAAACTCCAATAATAAGCAATCTTGCCTTTATTGCATAGAGCATAAACAGACAATAGCGTTCATGCTAATTATTTGGCAAGGCGTGGTGCATTTTGGGTTTGCCTTGCGGTGAGAAATTCAGCCTGCATCTCAGTGAGTGTTTTAACTTAAACACCCAAAAAAGTGCAAAAATTAATTTTTATTTTAATGTTTTTCCAAAAATCCTCCGCACCTGTGATTTTTTTCTATTTTTTTTTTTACAGGTGAAGCACATCATTTTTCCAGTGAGATAAGGATATTATTTATTTTACCCCCTATGGGTAAGGCAGAAAATATTGCCATTTTATTCTGCATACCACATAGGACGCTGTTATTTCTAAATTTCTAATAATATCTGTAGCTCATCAGAACAATAATGAATATCATCTGCCCCATTCCTTGTGCAGGTGATTTTTGGGGAAAAATTGGAACAAATATTCTTGTTAAAATGAAAAAGCTGACAGAGATGCAGGTTGCAATAAACACCCAAACTGGGCCCTGCTTTAGCAACTATAGCCCCTCATTGCAAAGTAACACAAGAAAAACCTTACGCTAACATTTTGGGTCACAACAATTAATGTGGATGCAAATCTGTGTTCGCTGGCCCTGGAGTCTAGGAGTCTAGAAGAAACATAGAAGGTTGATGGCAGAAGGAGACCATATGGTCCATCTAGTCTGCCCTTATGTAACTGAGACTCTTGGGCAGCCGCATTCTTACCCCGCAAGGACTCCTAATTTGTGATGGCCCACTATGTGAAACCCCTTGGGATTGCTGGTGATCCCACTGTGCATATGTGCTCCATGGCATAACCCAACATGCCTGGCCCTGGAATTTAAAAGATTCCAGGGATGGCTGCTCGCTTCCCCTGGGGCATCCCAGATCAGGTCCACCTTCTTCCTGGCTCCCTTGTCAATGTAAAAATCAGCGACCGCATCCCTACCAACTTTGGACTGTGCGCACACTCTCACCCCAGCCATTCAGGTAGGCTGGGGGCAGTAGCACACCTGCTGCTGGGGATAGGGCTGATTGCCACAAATAGAGCCGCATATGGAAATACGAATATTACATATACATGGCAAACAGCTCTGATAGAACAAGAGAACAATACAACAGAGTCCATGCATGCACCATAGGACTAGGGAAAGGTGCTATGCACAATCTGGAGGGTGTCGCATGGCAGGGCATCCCAAATCAGGATGTCCCAGGGCACGGAACAAAACTTGGGCTAATCAAAATCTATTTTAAACAGGGGTATGGCCAACTTAGTGTTAGCACTTAGAGGCCGATTCATTAATAGCGGCAGGTAGCGACAGTTGAGCGACTGTAGCAGTATTTTCACAGCGCCCTCTAGTAGTTGCTGTGCTTGGCCATTGTTCGGTTGTTGACAGCGACTCAGTCGGTGTGCAGTAATGTTGAATATTGGGTGAGGAGTCGCTATTTGACAGGTTCCGCGTTGTATGGGTGCGCATGATAGCGAATGATCAGAGCGACCGGCTCCCATCATATTCATCAAAAAATCACGCTCAAAAAATTCAAGCGCTGTGAAATGCATGTTTAAACCCCAGAGCGCTGGCGGCGATGTGTTAAAAGTCGTTTTTTAACCCCCAAACCACCATATTTTTGGGAACCAAATAAAAAAATATTTTTAAATAATTTAGTTATATGAATACATTAATATCAGACCTGTAATATCAATTCTGCACAATTTTTTTTTTTTTTACCTTAAAAAAATTAACTAACATGGCAGAAGTGGTCACAGAATTTTTCACATTTAAAAAAAAAAAAAAAAAAAAAAAAGCATTAATAACAATTAATTATGAATATTTAAAGATTGTTCCATTGAAATGCATTGGAGAGCGCCAGGTAGTGAGAGGTCATACCTGTCGCTGTTCAAGGTCGGACGCTGGCGCTGTGGGCTGAGGCTGGAATAATGATGAATGAGTAGTTATATGGCGCTATCTCAGTCGCTAAGCAGGATTGGATTGATAAATGTTTGATTGTGGTGGGGAGTCGGCGTTCTCGTGGCGGGGCCCGTCATTACCGGCCACTTACCAGTCGCTACCTGTCGCTATTCCTTCATAAATAAGGGCCTTAGAATATTCTCTGGGTTTTTGGTCTTGTCTCAGATCCATGGTGCATATGATAAATCCCCAAATGCTTTCAAATGTTTATTTTAAAGAAGACATTTCTACCCATATAAAGTGTATTTCTTGGACAATAAGTAAATACTCACCTTTTATCCTTTTGAAGTAGATACTGCTGGGTCCACAGCCTCTATACTGACATGTTCTGAAGATCTGGGTCTTGGCATCCACACGCATGTCCCTGCTGCATGGCACAAAAGTAACGCACCAAGCTAGTGCCTGCCATCCCCCCCCCCCCCCCCCCCCCCGGACACCCACAAGCTCAATGTGTGCTTACAAACTAGGGTTGGCTGAACAGTGGGGCTGGATCTTCTGAACAAGTTAGTATGCAAAAAAATGTCCATCACCTATGAAGATTAAATGTGATTATTTACTGAAAATACAACAGTGCTTTTTCTTTTCCTGGAAGGCAAATAAGCCGCATGTGACACATTTTTGGATGCACCATTCTAGTTTTACAGGAGAGGACAGCTGAACTTGAACCACTGACCCCCCAGACAAATTTACCAAAAACCTATTATTTCTCTTTTTTCAAACCCAATAAATGCTCTACACTCTCACCCACTCAAGAACCTCCAGCCCCCTCTTCCATTAAACGTCTGTGTGGGGGTATAATTGTCCACAAAGCTGTATCAAATCATTAGGATGTATCTCCCATTCAAGTGAATGAGAAATGTATATATCATTTATCTGCCCTATCTGCAGCTTTCATTCAGCTATGGTTTATGTTTCCAGAAAAACTCTAGTGAACTCGCTCCCTTCTGCTGATCTCACATACATGCATGAGTCATCCCATGTCATGCCCCTGACAGGTATCATTTATTGAGGGGCAGCTGCATGAGGAGGTTCACAGAAGGGAACAAGTTCAATAGGGCCTGTCAAGAAATACATATGTAGAAATATGTCCAGCACTCTGGTCTATCTCAAACATAACGCTTATTTATTCCATTAAAAAATGTAATCCACAGGTTGCTTAAGAAGATCACATAAGTTGACGCGTTTTGGGCCGCTTAGATGTTGCGCTCTTAGTCATATGCCTCTAAACGCCAGATGTATTGTGTTTAAATAATGGTGACTTACCTGTCCGCCAATGGCGTCTCCCTTGGACGCACATGCATCATACAGAACGTTACATGAAGACGCCCCCCAGCCAATAGTGGACACCAGAAGGCCTACCTCCAGTCCCCTCATCTCCAACGCCAAGGAAGGAGGATGGAGAACACACTCTTTCTCCACCCTCACACTTTCTCTGCCCTCCCTCCACGGCGTTGCAGGTGAGGGGACTGGAGGTAGGCCTTCTGGTGTGATTGGATGAGAGCCCGTGCATCCGCCGTTGAACCGAAGGATGGTGAGTTTTACTGAGTGGACTGGGAGTTGTCACACAACGGGACATCCCAATCAGAGATGCCCCTGGGCACAGGACAAAATCCAGGAAAGTCAAAATCCCAGGTTTTGTTACAGTGAATCTAGTAGCGATGAGGCGTGCGTCTGAAAGAGGCCTGCCCTGCACTGCAAGCCAGGCGGGGCAAGTCTGATCCCCAGCCCTGATACCTATCTGTTCTGGGCGCCCAGAATGGTATGGTGCTAATAGTCCCAGCACTCGGTCTATTGACAGCCTGAGAACAAAATGGTCAGTCTTCCTTAGCTTTGACCTTCTATACAGTTCCAGTGCCCAGTGGATCCTGCGCAGACAGAGCACCTCTCTTTTTAGTGGTACTTAAGGTATTGCTTCATATACTTGACAGTAATAGAAAGGTAAAAGGTCTCAAACCTTGGGGACACCCTTCTTCTTGGTGAGTTCATAACCCCCAATCTCCGCACCTAGCTTCACCTATAGCCAAGCCCCCATTTTCCTGGGCGCTTTAAACGCCTCACCGGACACAGTTGCCCCCAGGACTGGATAGCTCAAAGATCGTAAACTCACAGGGATGAAGATGGATGAAGACTGGGCGTTATCGGGTAAGCCAGGGTAATACACAGATAAATAGTTCTTATGATAACAGCTCCGAGGGAGAAACACAGGAAGGGTCAAAGTCAAGGGTCAAGTCGGGAAGTCAGAGAACTAGCGGTTCCAGGGATGAGATAGGTTCGCAGTCAGGATCCAGACAGGGGTCTGTTCAGGCAGCGGTCATGGAATAGTCAGGCAAGCATGGTCGATAACAGATTATCAAACAGGAGTCTCTGGAACAATAGCACCCAGCTATACACTATCACGGGCAGTGAGAGAATGAGGGGCGAAAACCTTTATAGGACGGAAACGGATGGGATTGGACAGAGGGGAACTGGGCTCATTGGTGACTTAACAACGTATGGGCTGATTGCTGGGATGGATTAAACCTTCAGTTAGTTAGTTAGGAGCAAGGGATGCGGCGGGGAGAGGAGGAGGCTGAAGCGCTTGGCACCACTCAAGCCGGTGCCCGCTGGAGACACTGTGGCACATGCACACAGGGGTGTCCCATTTTTTTAATCCAAATGCAATATAAAATCCTTTGATGACATTTTTCATGAGGAAATATTCTTTGCGGTAACCATGTAGACTATAACAAGATTAGAAATTTTGGTGAAAATTATACATCTATTTTGTATATTTATATATTTTTAAATTTTAAAGTGGCCCAAAACCCAGGATTTTGACTATCCTGGGTTTTGTTCCTTTCCCCTGGGGCATACTGATCGGTGGTGCCCTGCTGCGTGAAACCCCCCAGAACGCAGAAGTTAACTCAGCTCTTCCCGGATCTATGGCAAAGGAATTCAGGGGGCGTTCTACTACTCTTTGCCTTGTTTCAACTTTCAGAAGCAGCTGCGTTCTGACAGGAAGGGAGAGGGCAGCCATGATGAGTTGAGCTGCTGAATGACAGTTTATGCACTTTGCCTACAGAGTCTTTTTAACATCGGGCGCTGTGACTTCCAGCACCATTCTGTCAAAATAGCAGCGCTAATAAAGAAAGAGATACCGGCGTTTAAAAACATGCGCTAAGCAAAATTACACTAAATGGTGCGCTTCTTAAACTGAACCTTCACCCTGCATTACAGCCTATCTTATGATTCCCCCCACCCTATACATACAGATTGCCAACATTAAAAATCATCCTACCTGCATCTACTTCATTTTATGAGCCTTTAAACACCCAAGATGTCTTCTGACTATGTCCCTTTTCATTTTGGGATTGCTGTCCTATTCCTGATCTGAGCTCTGCTCTGTCTGTGCAAAGCACAGCTATAACCCACCCCCCTGCACTTTTGCCCCCTCTCTTCTCCTTAGTATGTGATGCTTCTGAGGCAAGATGGCCCAAATCCTAATGTCCTAAACAGAGTTGCAGCCCAGTGGAGGAAAGAATAAAAAGTAAGCGAATAAAAACTATATATAACTTCCATCTGTATATAATGGTTCCCTCCCATCCCTCCTCTTCATTTTGTCCCCCCCTCAAGTCATGCATTGTGTCTATGTTTTTTAACTTGTTTTTAAGATGTTTCGGTGCATTGTACATATATGAAATAATAAAGTTGTTTACATTTTTTGTAAAATAATATAGTGGTGCCACTTAGTTGATTGGGGTTGGGTCTTTTGGGGATTATGGGATTGTCTGGTTTAAATTTTGGGCCTTTTGGCTTTCGCCAACCCCTAGTGTTGCACACTAGTTTATTGCGAGTTTAGTGCGGTCCTTTTCTTGTATAGTATTATAAAAACTATATTATTTATATTCATATATTCATATATAAATAATATACAAATATATTATATTATATATATATATATATATATATATATATATATATATATATATATATATATAAATTTTCGATCCTGGGAAATAGTTTTTAAGGGTTCGGGCTTTTTAATAAATGATGCTGAAGGTCCAGTTTAAATAAGGCCCATTGTGTAGGACAGCTCAGGTCCACCCTCCGCTTTTCTCTTAGTTTTTATTATGATTTGGAGGCGTCCTTCTTACGTATTCTGACCTTGTATCATCTGACTTGAGTGACAAAAGAAGCAGATACACTGTTGCTGGTAAGAACTGATGCTTGCAGTTTTTGTTGGAGAAGTGTGAATTACCTTTCACCCCCAGAAAGCCACAGGCACAGAGCGAGAGGCAGAACAGAGAAGGTTAGTATTACAACACACTGTCAGCGCCTCGGGTGAATCAGCTCTAGATTAAGGAGGTCAGTGGTCAGTCATTAGCTAATTTTCCAGATCCCTTCCCCTTGTGACTCTTCAAATTATTTCCCCTTTGTTGCTAATTCCCTTGTTTTGTTATACGAGTGATAATTCATTATGTAGAGTCGCCCGCCTGTTCTTCAAGCATATTTAGCATTGTTACTCATATAGGTTAAGAGTCTGGACACTGCTGATACAAGTATTTATACCCCCTCAGAGTTATTATAGGCGGCCTTTGGAGTTGTGCAAACTGTGCCATGTCCATGCCATTATTTTTGTATCGGAGCACCAGATAGCACTATTCAGACAACCATGGCTCAGCAGTTCTCTCTTTTTCTTCATCTCTTTCGTCAACATTTACTTTATTCTCTCTTTTCTGTGCTCCTTCCCTTCATCTATCTGTGTTTCCCTTTTTCCTGCATTTCCTCTGTCTCTCTCTTTTCTGTGTTCCATTGGTCTCAATCTGTTTTTATAATCCCACTGTCCTTCTTTCTCTTTCACATTCTCTCCATCTATCTTCCAGGTTCTTTATCCCCTCCTGCTTTAGTTTTTAAAGTGACATTCCAGGCAAAGAGTCCTGTGTTATATTTCTCAATATCACAGTAAACTTTCTCCTTTCTGTTGGGCATCTTTAGCAGCAGATGATGACTGATCCATGCATGTTTCAATGAGAGGGTCCCTTCAGACGTTGATTCATTTTGGAGGTAATGCTGATAGTCGGGTGCCCCTCTGTAGCTAGCAATGGGTGAACCCGAATCGCGTTCCTACCAAAGTTTGTACCGAACTTTACCAGTTTGGTTCCCAAACCCGAACACAGACTTCACAGAGTTCAGTGTCCTCCCGAACACGGAAAAGCTTCACCTAAACTGCACTCCTGACCGATCCTCTTCCTGTCAGTGAGGCGGATTGGCAGCAGCAGCATTTGAAACTAGTCTCAGTCAGGACTACAAAAAGATGGCCACCGGCTCCCATGAGTAAGGACACTAGACCTCTAGTTGGTGCTGCTGGCACTAGAAGTGTCCTCACTCATGGGAGTCGGCGTCCATTTTTCTGTAACCCCGGCTGTGGCCAATTTCACAGTCATCGCCCAAAGTCTGGGTCCCCATTGATGCCGAACGCAAACTTTGAGGGGTTCACCCATCTCTATCTGTAGCCCCAGAAAACCTCTTTTTCCACAGTGAAATTGACACAAGTGATTGGAAGACGTAGCCACAGTGCGCCACCAGCCCAACGTGGGTACCAGTTTGTCCCCGAAAACCAGCAACTGCCATTTGCTGGTTGCACCATGTGACATTGCTGGCCAATCACGAAAGCCACATCAGCATTTTGGTTGCCATCAAAGGGCTAGTTAATAACCAATGCAAAACAAAATGCAAATTTGAACATTCAAATATGTGGTTACGGATGCAGAATTATGTTGTCTAGGGCAGCCACAGAATTATTTTGCCCAAAACAGATGCAGACGCTACATTTTTTTTGCCCTGAACAACCACATAATTAATTTGCCCAATAATTATTTTGCGTAGGACAGATGCAGATGCAGATTTTTTTGGGCCAGGACAGATGCAGCCACCAAATTATTTTGTCCAGGACAGCCACGGATTCATTTTTCCCAGGACAGATGCAGACACTGAATTTTTTAGCCCAGAACAGATGCAGACGCTAAATTATTGTGGCCAGGACAGATGCAGATGCTTTATTATTTGCTCAGGAAAGATACAGACGCTAAGTTATTTTTGCTCAGGACAGATACAGACGCTAAACTATTTTGCCCAGGACAGATACAGATGCTGAATTATTTTGCCCAGGACAGATACAGACACTGAATTATTTTGCCCAGGAAAGATG
Organism: Gastrophryne carolinensis; assembly: GCA_027917425.1. Taxonomy (NCBI): domain Eukaryota; kingdom Metazoa; phylum Chordata; class Amphibia; order Anura; family Microhylidae; genus Gastrophryne; species Gastrophryne carolinensis. The sequence continues at coordinate 369,640,536 of CM051239.1, forward strand.
CAGATGCTGAATTGTTTTGCTATGGACAACAACAGAATAATTTTGCCCAGACAGATACAGATGCTGAATTATTTGGCCAATAATTATATTGACCAGGACAGATGGAGACGCAGATTTTTTTTTGCCCAAGACAGATCCAAACGCTGATTTTATTTGCACAGGACAAATGCAGATGCTGAAATAATTTGCCCAGGACAGATGCATATGCTAAATTAATTTGCCCAGGACAGATACACATGCTGAATTAATTTGCCCAGGACAGATGCACATGCTGAATTAATTTGCCCAGGACAGATGCACATGCTGAATTAATTTGCCCAGGACAGATGCACATGCTGAATTATTTTGCCCAGGCCAGGAACAATCAGTTTTCCACACTACCTGGCACCAGCTAGAAATAAGCAGGTGCAGCACCGTCTTTGGTGGCAGTAAGTTGGGTGGGTTAAGCACACCCTTGTGTGGTGAGAGCTGCACAACAGCCATTTTTTTTAGGCACCATGTCTGGGGGCAGGATTAGAGGCACAGCGTAAAAGCACAGCACCACACCACAGTGATCAAGTGGGGAATGAGGTTGTAAAATGTGGCTGCAGGGAGGAATAAGGGGTGTAAATGTGGATATGGGGGAATTGGGGGGTACGTGGTATGTGTATGTGTGGACTCCACCCGCAATAAAAAGACAACATCCTGTATCTTCTAGGTAGGTTAGTTATGCTAGGAAGGCAGGTGGGTGAGTAGGCAGTTATATAGGTGAGTGGGTACGTAGCTATATAAGTAGGTTGATAAGTGAGCATTTAGGTGTGTAGGCCCGTAGAAAATGAGTAGGCAGGTAGGTGGGTGGGGTAGGCAGGCAGATGGGTGGTACTCAAATGGACAGGTAGGGGGTAGTCAGGTAGAGGAGTATGTGGGAATTTAGATACGAATAGATAGGAATTTAGGATAGTTAGGCAGGTGGGTAGACATGAAGATACATAGGTTGGTAGGTAGGTGCAATGGTTAATATGCAAGAATCTAGTTGGGTACGTTGGTGAGTAGGTAGGAAGGTGGGTGGGTGGTTAGGCAGATAGGTGGGAGGGCAGTAGGGAGGTGAACAAGTGATCAGGCAGGTAGGGTGGGTGGGCAGCTGCCACCTTCGCCAGCTGCTCCTCCTGGGTAGGGAGACAAGTGGGCAGGTATGTAGGTAGGTGGGTGGGTCAGTAGGCAGTTGGATAGGTAGGTGGGTTGGTTAGCAGGCACATAGATAGGTAGGAGGGTGAGTTGGTTAGTGAGTTGATTTGTGGGTAGGTCAGTAGGCAATAGTTGGGCAGGTAGATAGGCTGGTAGTTGGGTTGGGACTAGGTCAATAGGAAGGTAGATAGGTATGTAGGTATGTATGTGGCTTGCTCAGTAGGCAGGTAGGTGGTTAAGTGGGTAGGTATATAGGTAATTGGGTTAGGCAGGTAAATAGGTCAGTCAGCTACTCAGGATGTGAACATCAACACAATGCACCGTTTTTTTTTTATCTATCTTATACAGCAACAGCCAACATACCTCACTGACTGACATCACTGCTGATCTGGGCTGGAGAATCCTCAGCCCTGGCCCCACTTGCCTCTTCAGACTCCAGTCTGCACCACCTTCAGCTGAAGAACAAGCCCCTCCACCAACTTTTAGACTCTGGCTCCGACAAACAACAGCACCAGAGCTTTGTGGTACCGCCGATTGGATCCACATGCAGGGGTGCATATCTGAAGTCCTCCTTCCAACGACACCTCCAGTGAGTCACTAGCCCCCTGGACTTGGAGAACCGAGGCTCCAAATCATCCTGGGAATCAATGCACTTTGCCAAGTACCGGACCCAGGGGGTCTAACAACCCACCCTGTGTCATTGGAAAGGGGAGAATGTCAGGTATACAACCCTGTAAATGCATGTGGATTGGGCGCCGACCAAAGCAGGCACCTATACTACAAAATCCTGGTACTGTTGCTCATGGGAGCTGGGGGTACAATTCCGAGTGCTGGATCTCCGGACCTAGAGGGGCCAAAAACCCACTGGTGTTGCTGGAAAGGGGAAAACCTCAGGTGTACGCCTCTGCAAGGGAATGTGGATCAGGGCTGACCGGACCAAGCGGAGTCCCGGTACCAAGCGGAGTCCCCCCCAACCATAGCCTGAAAGTTGGTGCAGACCCTCATCCCAAAAAAATAGTGGAGGCCCAGGGGCAAGAGCTCTGCCTATAATTAGGCCCTGGGTGGATCTGCTGTGGGAGGAGGGGATTAGGAGGTGCATATGTGGCTGCTGGGAGGGGGGTGGGGGTGGATCACCCCCTGCAGCCAGCAGAAGGTGCACGTGTGGCTCCTGTAAGTGTGGTTGCTGGGGGGGTGCAAGTTTGGCTGATGGGGTATGGGGGGGGGGGGGGGGGGTTGCTTGTATAGCAGTAATGGAAAAGAGTGGCAGTAGTGAGGACTATCAGAGAACACAGCAGCAGCTGATAACGTGGTGACCCAGCAGCAAAGGTGGCGGTGAGTGCCAGACTACAAAATCAGGCTTAAAGATTCCAGGACCGGCCACTGGTTTTCCCCTTGGGCATAACAAATCCAGATCCCTTGCTGTGTGAAACTCCGGGGTCCCAAATAATCATATCTTTACTGACAGCTGCCACAGCATTGTAAACACACATCCCCAGCATCTCTGGGCAGAGGTGCACTCCCGCACTCAGATATCCTGGGGATAGGAGTGTGCTGCACACCACAGGGAAGCTATCCCGGGTTTTGGTCCACTTCCCCGGTGCCCCGCTATGTGAAACCCCCCAGATCGCTAGTTACAACTCACCTCACCCCGCTCCTACGGCGCATGTGCGGCCGCTCGTCCAATCAGCGCGCTTGGAGACGCTGAGGTATGCGCGTCAAACCTCGCTAGTGGCCGCATCTCGCGCTTCCCTCTAACAGGGAGCACGCCCGCGCCGGCCATTCGCAAATGGCCGGCACGGGCACGCACCCTGCTAGGGAGAAGCGTGAGATGCGGCCTGCGCATGTGCCGTTGGACTGGGATTCAGGTAAGGTTTGCGGGCGTCCTAGAGGGTTTCACACAGCAGAGCATCCCGATTTTGGTTGCCCCGCGGGGAGGGATTGGAGGTCCACTTTAAAGTAAACTCAGCTCGATCGATTCCCTCCCCCGGGCACCCAGAATCAGGATGCCCCGCTGTGTGAAACCCCCCAGGTTGCCCCGTTAACTCACCTTCGTTCCAGCTCCAGCGGTGCATGCACGGGCCGCGGCCACATCCCGCTAAACCTCTTGCAGGGCGCGTGCCCACGCCAGCGATTTGTGAATGGCTGGCACAGGCACGCTCTCTGTTAGGGGGAAGCGGGGGATGTGGCCGCCAGCGTGCTCGGAGCAGCTTGCCTTAGACGCCGTCTTAGATGGCGTGATGTCAGAGGCTCCGAGTGCGCTGATTGGACGAGCGCCCGTAGGACCAGGAAGAGGTGAGCTTCTTCGGGCGATCTGGGGGGTTTCACACAGCGAGGCACCCTGGGGCTTAAACAGAGCCGTATGCCAGGCATTAGTATGCATAGCATATGGTGCTGATTGGATGGGAGCCTGCGCATGTGCTATGGGACTGGGGAAAGGTAGAGTTTGGGGGTTTCACACAGCAGGGCCTCCCCTGGGGCAAGGACTAAAACCCGGGATAGTGAAAATCCAGGGTTTTGGTCCTCTTTAAAGTGGACCAAACCAGGACCTATCATCCATAAGACACTAATATAGATCCAGTTTGACATCCAGCCCTGGAGCATCCTGATATGAGACCATACAAGAGAGATGGAGGGATGTAAAAGAGAGAGAAGGGGGAAGAGATGGAGAACAGACACAAGTGGAACATAAAAAAGAGAGGGAGGCAGAGGTGGAGAAAAGAGAAAGCTGAATGAAGGAGAGGGTCCTGTTGTAGCATCATGCCGGCCTCTGCAGCCCTATTCTTAGGTAAGGTGACAGGAAAGGGTTAATAAGCCGCATTGCCAGAACAGCCGGCAGCCCGCAGCTCTATAGCAGCAGCGCAGGGTCATTCAGCTGAATTAGGAGTGTCGAGAAGGGGGCGGGGCCCGGGCGCTGACGTCACTGGCAGCACTATATAAGCCAGAGGAGCATCCAGCGCTGCACTCAGCTGCTCTCCTCTCTTCTCTCCATCCTCTGTAGGCGCTATTCATCTCCCTCACAATGGTGGACCAGTTCATCGGCACCTGGAAGCTGACTGACAGCCAGGGCTTCGATGAGTACATGCAGTGCCTAGGTAAGGGTTCTCTCTTTCTGGTCCTCAGGGGTTAGGGATGCCACTGGACCGTCAGGAGGGGGGCAGGAGGGTTAAAGGTGCCCACATTTATTTTTTCATTAATTGTTTCACAACCATTTTCTGCCTTTTAATATTTTGGAGGCTAGTTGGATTTCTAGTTTTTTTTTTTAGGACAGAGATGTCAGCAGATTAGATCTAAAGCAAACACATATTTGACTTTTTTGATAAAATGGGATAAAGAAAATAATGAAGCTGGCATATAAGCATATCTGATTGATTATCTTTAAAGAGGACAAAGACCCTTTACTCTACACCCCCATTTCACCCTGCCCAGGAACATCCTGATTTGGGATACATTGGAGCATGAAACCCGAAAATTGCGATCCTTGATTTCATGGTGTATGTGCGGGTACCCCTCTTGGAGCATCCCCACCCAGCAGATGTGCTGTGTCAGTGGACTTAAAAGTGGACCAAAACCTGACCTAGTGTCTTTAGACAACCACCCCGGGGGCATCCCAATTTGGGATGTGCTGATACGTGAAACCACACTTAAAATAAAAAAAACCTGTTCTCTTACCTATCCATCGAGCCCACAGCACATGCTCGCCGATGGCAGCACCTCTCACATCTTTCTCAAGCTCTGTGCGGCTGTGGCTGCTGTAACTGAATGACTGGCATGGCTGCTCACAGCCGTGGGATGCAGGGGGTGCAGGGGATTGCGATGGGGCTGATTGAGGAGAACTGCATTTGTGCCACAGGAACATCAGCAAAGGATCGTGATCTGGGTGGGGGGCTAGCACACAGTGGGCATCCCAAATCAGGATGCCCCAGGGGGGCCAGACCAAAAGCCAGTGTAAATCCTTGTGGCATGGCGCAAACCAATGGCATCTCTGCTCCTTCCAATCAGCGCGCATGCACCGGCATTTAGGTTTTCTGGGAACAGCAAGTGCACAGACTAAGAGGCCGATTCATTAATAGCGGCAGGTAGCGACAGTTGAGCGACTGTAGCAGTATTTTCACAGCGCCCGCTAGTAGTCTCTGTGCTTGGCCATTGTTCGGTTGTTGATAGCGATGTCGGTGTGCAGTAATGTTGAATACGGGGTGACGAGTCGCTATTTGACAGGTTCCGCGATGTATGGGTGCGCATGATAGCGACTGGCCAGAGCGATCGGCTCCCACCATATTCATCAAAAAATCATGCTCAAAAAATTCTCGCGCTGTGAAATGCATGCTTAAACCCCAGAGCGCTGGTGGCGATGGGTTAAAAGTAGTTTTTTAACCCCCAAACCACCATATTTTTGGAAACCAAAAAAAAAAAATTTTTTAAAGAATTTAGTAATATGAATACAATAATATCAGACCTGTAATATCAATTCTGCACAATTTTTTTTTTTTTCTTACTTTAAAAAAAATTATCTAACATGGCAGAAGTGGTCACAGAATTTTTCACATTTAAAAAAAAATAAAAAAAAACATTAATAACAATTAATTATGAATATTTAAAGATTGTTCCATTGAAATGCATTGGAGAGCGCCAGGTAGCGAGAGGTCATACCTGTTGCTGTTCAAGGTCGGACGCTGGCGCTGTGGGCTGAGGCTGGAATAATGATGAATGAGTGGCTATCTGGCGCTATCTCAGTCGCTAAGCAGGATCGGCTTGATAAATGTGTGATTGTGGTGGGGAGCCGGCGTTCTCGTGGCGGTGCCCGTCATTACCGGTCGCTCACCCGTCGCTACCTGTCGCTATTCCTTCATAAATAAGGGCCTAAGTATATAGGGACCCTGCCGGGGATCTTAAATTGGGATGCCTCTAGTACAGGAAAATTTTGACTGATACGTTATGGCTTTTACCTTTACTCTTTTTTTTACATTTCCTCCTTCAACTCTAGTTCACTTTCTCTTTTTTGTTTATCCTTTTTCCCCTTTTATTTGCTTTTTGCGTACTTAATTATTTCTCTCTTTTTTCTTCTTTGACACATCCCCTTCATCTCCTCTTTTTTCACCTCTCTAAGATTTGCTCCTTTTTCACTTTCGCTAATTTCTCTCATTTCCACATTCCTCTCGCTTTTTTTTTTTTATTTCTCTCTTTCTTTACTCCATATTGCCCTGTCCCTCTTTTCTTCATTCCCTACATTTTCCTTTTTAACATTCCCCTACATCTTTGCATTCTTCTCCCACTTTCTCTCCATCTGTATTTTTGTCGTGTTGTGACGAGCGTCACAGGACAGCTTTTTGAAATACAAGGGAGCGATAAAGAGGTTCCTTGATATCTTACCTGTTAATGGTTTTCGCTTTACTGTTTCTCAGCTAATAATGTTGTCTTAAAGCAGACCTAAGGCCAAAGTGGCAACTTTTTCCAGCACCCTGGGCATCCTGACTTGTGATGGCCAAATTAATGGGGTTTCCGTGGCTTTTGGCAGCTGCATTTACGTGTTTATATCCCCATTGGTGACCACAAGTTTCTGCAATAAGAGTAGAAATGATTTTGAGCATTATTCATTACTTTTTATGGACGTGCATCCTAACTTTTGGTGTGAGCAATGCTTTGGGATAAAATGAGTTCAGATCCACTTGTCTTCAAGTCTTCATTCAGATATGCCTTATACATTTCTACATGCAGAAATGTTGCCTAGGTGATCCATTGGGATTATCTCTGAGAAATCACCAAAACCACAAATACATTTATGTTACAATCTTTTTTTATTGTGGAGAAAAAAGATAACTAGAGCATACAGTCGCTTGGTTCAATAGGATATCGTGTCAGTACATTTCTCAACAAGGCAGCATTATACAAGACAGAGGTACATGGCACCACAAATAGTGTAGAAGACCCCAGAGTCGGCTGCTAGCCTGCTTTCAGGACATCTGAAATCTGGATGCCCCACTGTGTGAAACCCCAGGGGTGTCAGTAAATGCATCCTTGGCTTCCCTGCAGATGTGGTGCGCTCCTCCACATTCAGAAAGGCGTGGGAGCACCCCCCAGACTACAGGCAAACCGGAGATAAAGCCAATGAGCAGGTCATATCAGCCAGCATTCTTGAAATCAGCCAATCAGGTTTGGCCTCAAAGGTGGAAAACCACATTTTTTTTTATACTGGGCTACTGCCTAGCTGGTGCATCGGGCGGAATACTCTGGTGGGGAAGGGGCGGGGAAAGGATTTTGTGCCACTTTAAACTTGTTTGGGATCTCTTTCCATCATGTTTCTCCATTTTCTCCATAAGACGTACTCTTTCTCCCTCCAAGGTGCTGGTGGCGGGATTTCTGTGCGTCTTATGGAGCAAGTGTAAAGGTGGGGGGGGCATTGCAGCCTCCCTCCCCCCGAGTGCTGGACAATAATAAGGCGGCAGGCAGGGTATCCGATGCCTGCCCGCCACTGCTGTTGCTGCCGCTCACACACATATACACACACTCACACTTTGAAGCTTATCGGGGCTTCCTGGTTGCTGCAGCGGTAGTTTCGGGCGGAACCAGCAGCGCTGATAAGCTAGAGTGTGTATGTGTGCGTGGGCAGTGGCGGTGGCAACAGCAGGGGCAGCTGCTTTAGTATTGTCCACCTTTGTGGGGGAGGGAGGGGGGTGATACCCAGAGGGGATGCTGCTCGCTGGCTTTATTGGAGGGATGCCCCTCACTGCCTGTAATGGGAGATACTGCACACTGCCTGTAATTGGCTGTAATGGAGAGATGCCGCTCACTGGCTGTAATGAGGGATGCTCCTCATTTCCTGTAATGGAAGATGCTGCACACTGTCTGTAATGGTAGATCTTGCACACTGGCTGTAATTGAGAGATGCCGCTCACTGTCTGTTATTGGGGATGCCCCACACTGCCTGTAATGGGAGATACTGCACAATGTCTGTTATGAGCGATTCCCCTCACTGCTTTTAATGGAAGATGCTACTCACTGCCTGTAATGAGAGATTCTGCTCACTGGCTGTAATAAGGTGATTAGGAGGGGGGATTTCAGCACACCATATGGTTCAAAATATATAAATATAAATATATATATATATATATATATATATATATATATTTGTGGATGCATCTTATTGTCAAGTGCGCCTTATGGAGCGAAAAATACAGTACATGGATTCTACAGCCGTTGTTTATAAATACCAGGAAGTAGGATGGCTCTATAAAAATAAGGTAGCCTCTAGGCAAGCACAGACTGGACTCCTGTATGTGGTCCAGTTGCTTGGGGGGGGGGGGCAGTTTCTGGCCCTAATGACAGCCCTGTGACTTTTCACCCGCTTCCATGCTTGCAAGGAATCCTGGTGGTCCCTACCTACTGCTCGTCACGCTCCTGTCTCTATTCTGTTCCCTGGGGCAGGAATTTTGCCCTGAGTGATGACATTTCCAGTGGCGGCCTTGGATTTAAATCAGTTATAGATTTAGCGACATAGGAAAGTAAGAGATCCTCTCTCCTCCCCCCCCCCCTTAGGGTAGAAATCATTTGCCTCTGAGAATCTCTTAGCTCAATAGTTTCAGCCGTGGGTGTTGATGGAACATGACAAAGAGCAACATTTGTTTTTTGCCTTTTATTATAGTTGAGCCTTAACACTAACTGTATAATTTAACTTTGTCTGATAGGAGTTGGCTTTGCCACCAGGAAAGCGGGTGCAATGGCAAAGCCAAATGTGATCATTGCTAAGAATGGTGATGAGATCTGCCTGAAAACAGAGAGCACTCTGAAGACCACAGAACTGAAGTTCAAACTTGGGGAGGAATTTGAAGAGACAACAGCTGATAACAGGAAAACAAGGGTAAGCTCTGCCCATCGGAGGTGTGCTTTTTAATACTGTATAGGAGTTATATAGTATTTGTTCCTAGTTGGTCTGAAGCACTTAAAGCAAACCTAAAATGCTGATATTGTACCTGGATCTCTGTAAACAAATCCCTTGCAAAAGCAACACTAATTATGAATTTTTAAAATATTGTGGTCATCTGTGTAGAACTAAGACCTGCCTACTTAGTGAAAGTGGACTTATACCTCTGCATTTGGGAAATGCACAGCTCAAAGCGTCGTTTTTCAACCCCTTGCCCCTGTCCCACTGGGGCCCCCCGGTTTGGGATTCCCCGCTGTGTGAAACCCTCTGGATTGGCCCTCTTTTGTTTCCTCGAGCCCACAGTGCTGGTGCGACTGGCAGAGGCATCACTTGCATCCTTTCCCAGCTGTGCGCAGTCGCGCCCTCCATAATTGAATGGCTGTGTGTGGACGCGCACAGCCGATGTATGCAAATTATGCTGCTCATGTGTGCGGCTGGGATTCCATTCAGCTTCTCCCTCTGCACATTAATATGCATGGCCAGAGGAATTGATTAGACGAGAGCCGCATCTGTGCCATGGGCTCGACGAAAGGTAAGAACAGCTAGCGATCTAGGGTCTCACACAGCGGGGCATCTCGTGGTGCGCCAGGGGCACAGTCCAAAACCTGGCATAGTAAAAATTCACTTTTCATCAAATATAACTGATTCTGGATCTGTCTCTTTTTCAAAAAGTACTTACCCTAAGCAATCCTCCAATAGAAGGCTCATCAGAACTGGACACTTCTCGTTGCACTTTTTTGGGGCTCGCTTGACTGAGCGTAGCACCCAGAAAACAGCCCACCTCACCCAGAACTTGTGTTGGGATTAAACATTCCTTTCCAACTGGGGTTACCCAGCCCCACTGTACCCTCCAGACCTTGTTTTATCCTTAGCATCATGGCTGTGGGGGACCATTCCCGTTGCTGTCACCATCACTTTCAGAGTGGTCATATCCACCCCTATCCTGTACCCAGCCTCACTGTACCCAGCCTCTCTGTACCCAGCCTCACTGTACCCTCCAGCCCTTGCTCTGAAATTCTAAAGCCTAGTATGGTTGTGGAGGACCATACCTACCCCTGTCACAGTACAGTATCTGCCCCTACAAAACTAATGCTTTAGTACCATCACTTTCAGAGTGGTTATATCCACCCCTACCACTAGTACCTTATGAAAGCCAGCAGCCATCTTAGCAAGCGTTCAAGTTGGTAGCTTTTCTCTGAAGTTGGGCTTTCTTGCCTTAGGCAATAGGAGCAAACCTACTGTACATATGTATTCTACCTTCCACTTCAAACGTACAACCATATGCATTTTTATACTCTGTGCCAATTGGATATATGAAACAAGAGAGGTCCGAGTGAGAGCATGGAATCATTTCATACATATGTTGTGGGGCAGTATTAAGGCAAGAATAATGTTAGCATTAAGTGTAATTGGCCAATAATAAAATATCAAGAGTCAGAGTTGTAGCATATTGTTTTACAAAGCTGCTTTTTTAGCATTTGTCGTGCTTTATGGTCTTGGATAAAGAATAATAGAGCAGGGATTGAGCTTAAGATCATATCACTTGGTACTCCATAAGTGCAAAATTGCTCCAAAAGGTGATGAGAACTATGTATGTGTTTGTCATATATATAATTATACCAATTTGTTTAATAATTACAAATGTATCAGGGTTTCCAAAAATGATAAAATCTTAGCAAAGGGGGTCATGCTATTTATTTTGTGAAGTAGTTTTAACTTGGGTTTAATTTTGGGTGTGAACTCAAACTTGCATCTAAGAGCTTTTTACATTAACACACAAAAATCGCAGTAAAAAAATGTTTGTTCTAAATGCGATGGGACAATTTGCAGGGGAGGTCCTCTTCTTTTTTTTTTTTTTTTCCAGTGAGTTATGGATAAATTCTTGGAAGTTTGGATACAGCTCCTTATGGGTTATGCTGAAGAATTTGGCATTTTTCCTGTATATTGAATATTGATGTTTCCAAACTATCAAAAAAATATCCTTACCTCGCTGGAAAACGAATGCACCTCAGCCGGAAAAAATGACTCTTCACAGGTAAAGGTGATTTTTCTTTTATAAAAATGTTAACAATTTTTTTACTGAACTTTTTGTGTGTGAAAGTAAAAAAAGCTCCCATCAGATGTAAGTTTCAGTTTATACCAAAAAGTAAACCTACCGTACTTCACAAAATAAACAGTATGATCCCCAAACCCTTGAAACCAAAGATATTGCATGTATTGTGTTATTTCATTAATTTGTGCATGTTAACTGCAATAAATGTAGCATACATGTAGCTGTGCTCAGCAGTGTCGCACTGTGCCTGTTGAAAGCCCATATGTTCAAGGTAGGGCAGGGAGGGTCATGCTCGTTATTTGGTAAAGGAAGTTTAACACTGCACTGCATCTGAGAGATCATGTTCTCACAAGAAAGTACAAAAAAATGCCTGTACCCATTTTTCCTATGAGGTAAGGGTATTTTTTTCAAGTTTGGAAATAACACCACTCTATGATCTATGCAAAAAATGTGGTGTGTTTTTTCTACATACTTTATAAGGCCCCGTTATTTCTAAATTCTTAAATTAAACCTCCACCTCATTGGAAAAAGATGGTAGGGATATGTTTAACAGTTCAAGTAAGAGCATCTCTACATGAACAAGGGAACACAAGGGATTGAGATTAAGGTCCTTATTTATGATGTGCGACATTTAACATTTTTCTTGAGGCTATAGCGCCAGCTTCAGAGCACCGTGATTTTTGTCTTACCTGGCACTGTGCTGTGTACTACATTGGCACTAGCAGTCACTAATTGACCTTGATTGTTGCACTAGGTATTGGCCAGACGGTGTCATCGCCTGTTGGACCTGACTGAGTTATCCCAGTGCCAGTGAGCGCCACTTTGTACTGTTTTTCTGGCACTCCACACCATATTCATGAATGTGTCCCCTCATAAACTTTGGAGCTGTATTTTTCTGGCGCTGGACAACAAACTATACGGCTGCGTTTTAGTTGTCCAAATTTTCCTTTGTTAAGCAAGTCCTACCCCTCGATTCAAAGAGCAAAAGTTAATTGATTTCGGATCGAGAATCGTAAGTTTGGGTGGGTGTTAGTCATTTTTTCCTGTTTTTTTGGCCATTTCCGACTCGCACGAGCCTACGTACGAATGCGTATATGCTCTTACGATCATCGGAAGTTCGTTCCTAAATTTTAGGATCAAAACGTAAAACTTAGGATCAAAACCTAAAACTTAGGATCAAAACGTAAAACTTAGGATCAAATCGTAAAACTTAGGATCAAATCGTAAAACTTAGGATCAAAACGTAAAACTTAGGATAATCGGATGTGTTTAGGTGTGATTCAGAGAACAGTTTTCCAACCTCTAAATACGTTTTAAAAGAAAGCCACTGCCGACACCTTTTAGCAGTCGGATTGCTGTTCTTGAACAGGTTTTTTGGCTATGTGGAGGAGTCTGCGCGTCTTGAGCTCCAATGAACTGCATGTATCAGCATGGCCGAGGACATAAATTGTATGGCAATGCATACCTGATTCATGTATGCCTTATAAAAGCATTTTAATGTGGACCTTAATTAGTCCTTTGCATGTAAACCTTTATTTTGCAATATATTTGCGTTAATTAAAGAAACTTATGTCCTTTGTTATTTATTTTTAAATTGATGTACTAGAATAATATTTTTAGATTGCATTTATTGGTGTAGTTGTTTACCTTTGCTTTGTTTAATTATTTAAGCACATCTTTGGTCAGATGCATCACACTTACTGAGGAGAGGAGAGCGGGATAAAGTGCAGGATGTGGGTTACTGCTGTATTTTGCACAGACACAGCAGAGCTGGGGGCACGGAAAGGTCAGAAATCAAAGAATGCAGAGCAACACAGTCACAAGGCCCTTTCTGTTTGCAGGCTGCCCGAGAATACCTGAGCCGCCATCTTGGCTGTTTCTAGACTCATAACATGCAGAAGTTGCTGGGTGTTTTTTTATATTTGAGAGCAATCTGTATGTAGAGGGTGTGGGTAACCACACACAAAATTTTAAGTTGTACCATTTGAAGCCAAAATATTAAAATTAAATCCACAAGTAAAAAATGCAAGTTAACTAAAAATTAAACAAAGTAAGATTTACTTATGCAAATGCATTCATTAATGGTTGGTTACTACAAAATGAATGAAATAAAGAAAAATAAGACCAAATATTTAGAATGCACTTTAATGAGGTAAGTTTGTAGTGCGCAGCCGCAAGATCAGAAGGATTTACGTCCAGACAAAAAAGGAAAAAGGGCAAAACCAATGTTGCAACCTGAGAAATGAAATGGAAAATTCAGGATGGAAACTGACATAGGTCTGATTCCCGAACTGCCATACGAACGGACGTACATTTTAGGATAGAAACGTATTTGCTTATAGAATCACTCGCAAGTTCATACGAACGCACGAGCGGACGGGAAAAATAGGATGATCGGCACCAAAATCCAAGCTGTTACATGTTTCTTTGAATCGACCCTCTAATGTATGTTCTGTACATATAAATGTATGAAATATTATTTATAAGCATTAATCACTACAATACATCTCTGCCCATTGTGCTATATGGGATCTTGACCTACAGCGCCAGGTTACAACTGCCACTGCTTCAACCAGAGCGCCCAACAAGGCAAAATTTTCAGCGCTAGTGTTAAATAAGATGCTGGTTGAAGGCCACATCGGCACTGCCATTTTTTTAAATTTGTTAAATCGGATGCCAAGTGCCGTTGAGGCCAAAAAACTGGCACTGACACTCAACAGCTGTGTAGCCTTAAAGCCATTTGTCAGTGAAGGTAAAATGGCTTCAATTTGCATAGGGGGTCATGCTAAATATTTGGTGAAGCCAGAGTGACTTGCAGTGTGTTATCTCTAAAAAGCTCACCGAGATGCAGGTTGCATCTGGACGACAGAAATAAATGCCACAGACTGTGTGCAATAATCAATGCTAAAGGTGGGCCAACAAAATATTAGACTGTGACCTTTTTTTGACCAGGCAGTATATTATATAGTTACATAAAATATAGTAGATAATAAAAAATGGATAGATTAAAAAATAGATGTATGATTTAAAAAAATGTTATCTGTATAAGGGCTAACTGGACATTTAGAAATGTGCTAAAACTCGTACATAAAATGAATTTAGGTTCAAAAATTCTCAGCAACATAAATCAACACCTCTATTAGGAGTGGACGTGAAGGACCACACCTCCCTCCCTATGTGGAGCACCAACAAATATTAAATCTACACAAAAGCATATCTAGAAAAAATATATAAATTTTATTAATTACATAGCTAATCTTAAAAAACATGTAAGACAAATATACACCGCAAGACAAATATAAAAACAAGGCTGATCCCCCTTCATATACTCAATAATGAATTATAAATCTTGATCAGGTAATCTTTATAATTAAAGTGCATGTGCTGTGTACTCTCATAAATGGAAAATATACTGTAAATACTTATCACTAATACATTTTCATGGATATGTGTGTGTCTGTACAGACACACCAAAATCCAAAAGAATTATGCCGGCATAATAAACCAAATCATTATATATACACACAAAAAAGTCTATACCTATATATTATATTGTTAACCAAATAATTATTACAATAATGAAAAATGTAAAAATATAAATGCCACCCACTACAGTGCTATATTACAATCAATATATTTTAAAAATGAAGAATAAAGAATTGATGAGTGGTGTGTTATTACAACACAAAAAAAACAATAAACAATATATGTGCAACTACCAATATAAACAATTAAACCTTATAATCCAATAAGTGTCTTGTTTAACCACCAAGTGCTGACTAACCCTAATATCAATCTACATATCCCTATCCAACCCAGCTGAACAAGTGATCATGTAAAACCTAAACCACAATAAAACACTGTGCCAGCAATTTCAAAGGATGATTTCAAAGGATGATACTACCAGAATCCACACAAAGCCACAGACATCAAATGAGGGGGGACCGCACAAAGGGTAAATCAACACATCTATAAATCGATTCTGTTTCAGTATTTCATAAACACCATTGGAAAAATGATGTGTCTCATGTTTGAACATTGAATTAAATTATTAAAAACTCCCCAAACTTCGCTCTCTGCTCCCTCCGATCGCACAATTGGATAATAAAACGTACTGGTCTTCTGCTCTTCCTTCTGCACTCATCCTTTTCAGCGACATATTGCCTTCCCAGGATGCACTGTGCTGCCCCTGGGATCTAGCCCCACTTATCTTTGGCCAGGCCGGCTGTGGAGAAGCCACGTAATTTGCAGAGCGGCTTGTGAGGACCAAGAGGGGGAACACAGTGGAGTGGCACAACTAAGCCCTGCGGTGTCATTCCTAGATTACTAAGACACCAGGGCCTTGAAAAAAACTGCAGAATGTTGGTGATATGGATACCGCAAACATCCAAAAGGTATGCAGAACAGGGGGAGGGGTGTAAAAGGTAATTAGAGGTCCATTGTTACTCTTTAAAAATGCCCCATCACAAGGGTAAGTGATTTTTTTTTTTTAGAAAAATTAGAACAAAGCATTTTTACCGACTTCTTTTGTGTGTTCAAGTTAATAAGCTCATTCAGATGTAAACTTCAGTTCTCCTCCGATAGCTCACCCAAAGGTGATCAATTTGTGTTGCAGACTGTTATAACGTGTGATGATGGCGTGCTAACACAGGTCCAGAAATGGAACGGGAAAGAGACTACTATCAAAAGGGAGCTGAAGAATGGACAGCTTGTGGTGGTAAGCTGAAATTGTTATTCTCTGGTCAGTGGCTATTAACCCTTTCAGTGCCAGCCTACTTAGAGATGTTGCCCCCCTTTTGTTTACCATTTAGCGCTAAATACTATATGTTTAATTGTAGCAATGTGCAGTGATTTCCAGGATAATTTTATATTGTTTTTTTCAGCAGAGTTTGGGCTTTAACATGAATTTTTAGCCTTACATAATACTTTTGGGTGAAATATGTGGAAAAGAAATTTTAATTTTTACATATTGTGTGTTAAAAAATAAAAAGTTTTTCAAGAAAATCATATTGCTCATAAAAGTGCCATTCCTGTCAATTACAACTTTCCAGGAGACAACCCAACCTGAAAGAGCATTTTATGACATTTTCAAATGAAATACTACTATTCCCCCCCCCCCATCCAGCAAAAGCAAGCCGGGGCACCAGCTATGGGGGCTGTTAGGCCAGGCCACGTTGGTACAACAACAAGAATCCAGCATCGCCATTGGCCACCTGATGTTCACGTGGGCCGGAGGGCCACAGCCCATGTGAGCGCTGGAAGGCTAATCGAGGCGCTGGATTCTCGTAGCTGGACCAGGGGAAAGGTGAAGATTACAGACGTGCGGAGGGGAGGCTCCAGCGTTCCGGATGACCCCCTCAAATGGTAATTTTGCAACAGACTTAGTTCTCCACCTCTGTTGTGACAGTGGCACCTTCTCTCCAGCTTTCAAAACTGTACACCTGGAGAAATTAGCTTCATGGGAGGTATAGTGAAGTTGCATTCCCTTTAGCAGGAAGAGTCGTTGGTGCAAGATACAGGTTTCTTTTAAACTTGTCCAGCAGTGACTTCCTCATACTGTATACCTTGCTGACCTTGCGTAACCTATTCCCCTTTCTGGGTGATCCCCGCAGCTCCTGTCTATCCTTTCTCCCTTGAAGAATGGTATGGGGGCACTGTATGGACCCTGAATGGGGCTTACTAAGAAAAAAAGGGTTATCACATATCACATTATTATTTCCACCGTGTTGGAAAGCAGAAAGTTAGTGATACGAAAGATCTACTATAAGGTATGGAAAGGATACAGATCCTTCACCTCGACTCGGTAGGTTATGAGTTAAGCCTAGCCTTGATCACTCTTAAGGATCAGACTTTGGCCATTTCAGTCTTTTTGGAGGAACATCTTAGAGACGATCCTTTGGTGGATACATTTTCCATAGCCATTTCTAGGAAACAACCCTTTAAGGCCAAAATGTTTCCCAGTTGTGATTTGTCTTTAGTTCTTCAAGGACTAACGTTACCCCCTTTTGAGGATGCAACATTAAAGATGCTATCCTTAAAGATTACTTTCATCCTAGCAATTACATCAGCCAGGCCGGTTAGTGACCTGCATGCCCTGTCCATCCAAAACCCTACCTTAGAAAGTTACCAGACAGAATTCTTTTAAGACCAGATCCCTTATATTTACCTATCTCAAAATTTCACAGGTCACAGGAGGTTGTGCTGCCGGAAATAGAGCCACCTCAGGAGGACAGGTCCTTAGAGCTCCTAGATGCCAGAAAGCTGGTTATCCTGTATTTACAGATTACAGCAGAATGGAGAAAGTCGGATCACTTATTGGTCTCCTTTGGGGGGGGGGGGAGAGCAAGAGGGCACAGGCATCCAAAACATCCATAGCAAAATGGATCAGAGATGCTATAGCTCTGCTCTATCAAGCAATGGGTGCCCCCCCCCCCCTTAGGTATTAGAGCCCATTCCACTAGGGCAGTGTTGGACGGGGCTTTAATACTGTCAGTTTGTGTTTCCTGTTTAGGAGAGGAAGTGAGTTGGCTAACCTTCCTGGAGGACTATTGGAATTACCGGACTAACTGGGGTGTTACAAACCCTGTCCATTATTCTGATTATTATACAACATCACAGAGCCAAGGCCCACACCCAAATATTTTAAAAGATAAATCGTAAGATGAAACTCTAAACCTTGATATCTAGACCATTTATACTTCAAAATGGAAAATAGTTTAGGATAGTGCCAAATGTCTTACAATTGCCTTTGCCTTCTGTATCCCCTTAACCCTATTTCTGGCCTCCTCAATTCCTATCTGCATACGTTAGATTGTTTTCCCATTCACAGCAAATTAGCCTTCCTGCCTGAAATAATAGCTATTATGTTATGTATATACTTGATTAAAGCTCTGGTTATCCGAATAAAAGATTTTGGATGTACAGCATGCATATAATCTAATGTTTCTTATTATCTTACAGACCTGCACCATGGGTGACGTGACATGTGTCCGTACATATGACAAGTTGAAGGCCTAAATTTCAGTTTAGCAATTAAACTGATACAGAAAAACTGCTCAGTTCAATGAGCCTCACTCCGCTACACTACTGTGCCTATGAGTGATATTTTTATTTCTTAATCAGGTTTATTATGTAAAATTGTACATGCAAGCAGCACTGTGCTCAAGCTGAATCTGCTGTGAAACTGAAATAAAGTCCTTGTACACCTTGACTTTGTTCTTTGCTAATAATCTATGAGCCAAAGGCAATGAGGATGATTTTGTAGTTTGTCTTACAGTGATGTCACTATAATTTTTGGATTTAAAAAAAACAGTTGGGTCCCCCACCATGAAGTTGGGTCTCCACAAGCAGGTAAAGCTGCCATGCACCTTACCAGTGCCACCAGGCCAGGGTGGTACCTTAAGGGCCAGACCTTTGGAGCAGGTAATAAAATACATGGTAAACGACAATCACATTAATAACAAGACACTGTAATAGTGAGTGAGGAATAAAAACGGAACTTACCTACCAGGAAAATCATTTTTTTCTTAAACCGGACCTTCAGCATGATTTATTGAAAAGCCCAAACCCTTAAACAATTCCCCTGCATCTAAAGTTAATATATTTTATGTTTTTAGTCACTTACTTATTATTCTTTCCCCCACTGGGCTGCAACTGTTCAGGACTTTAGGATACAGGCGCCGCCATCCTGACTCAGAGGCATCACACTTACTGAGGATAGGAAAGTGGGATAAAGTACAGGGGGGCGGGTTATAGCTGTGCTTTGCTCAGACAGAGCAGAGCTGGGGTCAGGTAACGGTCAGCAGTCCCAGAATGCAGAGCAGCACAGTCAGGAGGCACTTCCTGTTTGCAGGCTGCCTGATAAGATGGCGGCTTCCATAAGCCGCCATCTTGAATGTTTAAAGGCTCATAACATGCAGTAGATGAAGGTAGGATTATTTTTAATGTGGACAATCTGTATGTACAGGGTGTGGGAAACATATAAGATAGACTCTTATTCAGAGTGAAGGACCACTTTAAAAAGAGGCCTTGGTATATAGTAACCCCTGCAGATGTTCTGCACTGCTGGAAGGACTTGTCATCTAATCAGATCAGAACAACACAGGGAGGGTTTCCAAATCATTTTGTATTCTTCTAGATGCTAATTCTTCTAATGCATTTGGAAAAGGCAGTCAGCTTTTCTGAACCTGCACACAATAGTGGTCATGCTAAAGATTTGGTAAATCAAGCTTACATTTGGCTTTGTCAGTTGCAGAACAATTGTGGTGTATCCCACCATAGGACTTTACAGCTAGTATAATGGCTGGCTTTCCTTTACATGTACCAAGTATCTAGGATTGGACAAAATCCAAAATATGGGAAACCCTTGCTAAATACCTCGCTCGGTTAACTGTTAGAAGTTTTACAATTTGTTTATTAATAAAATAAAATATAAAACACTGGCATGTTTTAAATGTATTGTATCATGAGCATGTAGCATGACCCTTGATACTACATAAGTAAAATATAAAACATAGCATACTGTACAATAATCTGAAACAAAGTGCAGTTGAAACTTTGCCTTTATTGTATTGTACTTTTGTATAGTTACAAAATAATAATTAAAAGATTGAAACAGAAAATATCAAACTAGTATTCTTCTATTTAAAAATCCAAATGTCCCCATGTGATGAGGGAGCTCTGTGAATTAGGTCCAAATTATTTCTAATGGGCTAGATGTTTTATTTATTATGTTACAAGATCAGCAGCCTACATCCATACAGACTTATTCAGAGGCTCATTTTTAATGTGTTTGGGTGTCTTATAGGCTGCTGTTATTTTGTAACTACACCCTGTCAACTTTTCAAAGGTGGGAGGGGGCTCTTTAACCCACCCTCTCCTACAGCTCTCCGTCCGGCACTATAGAATTTTGGTGGGGCTGTATTTCATTAAAACCGGAAATCACTAATGACCTGGCAATGGAAGGTTTCCGTTCCTCTTAGGCCTCCTAGGCTTAGCTTCCTGCTGGGAAAAGGAGTATCTCTGACTTTTGGATTAGAGGGGCATGATTAGTTAGAAAAGGGAAGCCTGACCTGCAGCTGCAGATATCACCCTGTCACCTAACCCTGTGTAGGTCTGCTTTTTAAGTCTCTCACCATACGTGTTCCACCAGGTTTATTAAAAAACCCAAATTGAAAACAAAAAGGTACTCACTTTTCCTCCCCTGCAGGGGAATCTGGGCCACACAATGGCACAGAGTTCTAAGCTGTGGCCTGATTTCTGCCACTAGGGAGAGGTTGCCACTAATTTAGGGTAGCTGAAAAAAAGCCCTCGCCAAGTCTGAGCTTCTGGCCGCAAGGTGGGCGGGGGATGCAGCTGGCGGTAGCTGAATTTATCAGAAAAAAAAGTATTAAAGAGGAACATTGGAGGCCCCGGGTTTAATAGACTTAAGGGCAGTCCGAGTTCCACTCTATGGGGCATTGGGATGCCCTGCTGTGTGAGCTTCCGGCCACAAGGTGGGCGGAGGATACATCTGGTGGAGCCACTCGGCTCAAGAGAAGGTGAGCAGCGCTGGTGAGTGGGAGCGAGCGCGCTGGGGCGAAAGGAAGGTGAGTGAAACAGGGTGACCTGGGGGGAATACACACAGGGGGAGGAACAATTCTCAGAGGAACAACACACAGGAAAGTGAAGTTAAAACTAAGGAATAATATTTTTGCCTACAGTTTAAAAAGACATATAGTACTGCTATTATTGGTGTGTTTTTTAAACCATACACAACCCAATACTTCCAAGTCTGGATGCCTAGTTAATGTGTTGGAGCTTTGCTGAGGCTGTCTTTCCATTAAAGGGAGTGTGAAAAAAAAAAGTTATTTGCTTTCCTGCTATGCAGTGCTGCTGAATGAAGCTTTTGTAGCTGAAATCCAGCCTCTCTTTTGTAGCGCAGCCCTCAGCTCTTATTTATGCTTGACCACCCTTTTTCAGTCCTGATAGGTGGTTGTAACTCCGCCCCTCTTGCATCACACTGTGTGGCACACACTTTTCCCAATGTCTGAGGGAGGAAAGCTATTTCTTCCCCTGCTTGCCTATATTTTGTATGCTTCTGAGCTCACAAACATTTCACTTACTGCAATAAAGAAAAAAAAGAACCAGTTCTTGAAAAGTTTAGAAAGTGAGAAAGAGATATATACACAGAAGCATGCAACCTCCCCCCGGCTTCACAGCATGAATGGAAGATTCCGAGTCTGTTCCTTACCCAGGTGCACAAAGCTGCCATCCCAACAGAATGCTCTCCAGAAGGTAGGACATTTAGGCTTTTCATGAGACTCCTGTGGTCCTCATGCCATTCATAGATTGTCTGTTTTTTTTTTTTTTTTTTTAATTAAAGCTCACACACTAGTATATTTGCATTAATGTCCTGACTTATTCCGACAAATTGATTTCAACAGCTTCAGGCCCAGCTTCTGCCACATGAACAGAAGCCACCTTCAGTCATCTGATGCCTTTCTGATGACAATTACTTTAAAGTGGGCCAACACCCATTCCAGACCAAAAGTCCCTATGCAGGGGGGCAGACAGCCAGGATGCCCCTACCACACCAAGCAGTCCGACGACGAGTCAAGAAAATGGGAGTTGGTTCTCTTCAACTGTCTAAGGCAATGCTCAATACATTCTAGATGTGACAAGGATCAAACTATATAACAGTCTGCATATTTATACTTTTTTTGTATCGTATTTATCACTCCATAAGATGCATTTTTCTTCTACAAAAGTGTGTGTGGAGGGGCTGATAAAGGAAAACTACTTACCTTACAGCAGTCTGACGTCACTGTTCATGTAGCCCTAGCCCTGGTGTGTGGGCGTGGCCCATGAATGGATGACGACCATGCATAGGCCACACCCACCCTCCTGAGACAGGTAAGCCGGAGCAAGATAGACAATGCCGGAGAAACAGTGGGCGTTCAGGAAGCAGTTACACTTATACTTGCCCCCTGTCCCCCTTTGGACCCTCCAATGTGCGGCGCTCCCTCCTCACACAAGCGATGGGGAGGGAGGGATTCTGCCAAAGTTCCTGTTAGAGAGAACTGGGGGGAATTCTGCATGTGGCCTGTTATAGGAGGATTGGGGGAGGGAAATTCTGCATACTGCCTGTAATACGAGGATTGGAGGGAATTTTGCCACATTTTCTGTTATATGGGATTGGAGATATTCTGCACACTGTCTATTATATATGGGTTTGGGGGGATTCTGCACACTGTCTATTATATATGGGTTTGGGGGGATTCTGCACACTGTCTATTATATATGGGTTTAGGGGGATTCTGCAAACTGTCTATTATATATGGGTTTGGGGGGATTCTGCACACTGTCTATTATATATGGGTTTGGGGGGATTCTGCACACTACCTACTATGGGGAGACTAGGGGGGGTATTCTGCACACTGTCTATTATTAGGTTCCTGGGGGGGGGGTCTTTTGGGTTTGGGGTGGTATTTTAGCACACTATTTGGTTCATAATACTTTATTTCTTATTGTTTCTCTCTAAACCCTAGGTGCATCTTATAGATCGAAAAATACTGTATGCTCCTAGGAATAGGAAAGAAAAGACTGTGTATACTAGTTTCTATTTGGTCTAATCGATTAGAAATTATAAAGTGAATTTTAAAAAATTGTGCAGTCAAGTAGCCCCTGGGTATATCATGTTCTGGGTGGAACACAGCAGAAACATCCACAAACATCGTAAGATAAGTGCCTCAGCCCAGTTCATATTTATTTTACGATGTGATTGTGGATATAGAACATAGTGATCTCTTATTTTCATGATGTTTTAATTTATCCCTTGGGAATTTCATGCAACACCGGACAGGAGCAGCTCCTGTTGATAAGATTGATGTTAATCCCGGCCAAGTTGAGCGAGAGTTGCCAAACAACACACATTTTTCAGGTTACACACTACTTTCCATTCGCTTAGACCTCAAGTACAAAGCCACAATAGGATAGAGCTCCCCAGGCGGGTCTGCATGAAAGTAACATTTGAACTGGAATAACCTGCAGCTGCAAGATACAGCGCAGCTCATGAAAAAATCCCAAATATTGAAGGATTTTATCCAAAGCATAATCTGAATTTCATGTTCAGGTATAAAGAATATAAACCGGACCTTCACCATGATTTATTGAAAAACTCAAACCCTTATAAAACAATTCCTCAGCATCTAAAATTAATATATTTTAAGTTCTTAGTCACTTCTTTCCCCCACTGGGCTGCAACTCTGTTCAGGACTCTAGGATACGGGCGCCGCCATATTGACTCAGAAGCATCACACTTACTGAGGAGAGGAGAGTGTGATAAAGTACCGGGGGGGGGGGGGGGGCGAGTTATAGCTGTGCTTAGCTCAGACAGAGCAGAGCTGGGGTCAGGAAAAGGTCAGCAATCCCAGAATGCAGAGCAGCACAGTCAGAGGGCACTTCCTGTTTGCAGGCTGCCTGATGTTCCATGAGCCGCCATCTTGGATGTTTAAAGGCTCATAACATGCAGTAGATGCAGGTAGGATGATTTTTTAATGTGAGCAATCTGTATGTACAGGGTGTGGGAAACATATAAGATAGGCTCTTATTCAGAGTGAACGCCCGCTTTAAATGTTACATTAAAGTGGACCAACACCCAGGATTTTGACTATCCTGGGTTTTGGTCCACTTCGGCGGGGCACCCCGATCGGGGGTGCCCCGCTGTGTGAAACCCCCCAGAAACCCTGAAAAACTCACCTCTCCTCGCTCCCACGTGACCGCCGCTGGCAATCCCCGCCGACGGACAAGCGGGAGGCAGCGACGGACAAGAGAGCGCGCCCGCCGCCACCTCCCGCGCGTCACTCTTACAGGGCGCGCGCCCGCGCCAGGCATTCACAGACGGCCGATGCGGGTGCGCGTCCTGCTAAAGGGACGCGCGGGAGGCGCTGGATCGAGCATCAGGTAGGGATTTAGGGGTTTCTGGGGGGTTTCACACGATCGGGGTGACCCGCAGTCAGGGGGCTGATCGGTCCGGGAATCTTATAGATTCCCGGGCCGATCACGGGAGGGTGTTGGTCCACTTTAAAAACAAAACAAGAAAACAAAACTTGTAAAATAACTTTTTAACTTTCACTTTCCCGTGTGTTGTTCCTCTGTGCTATGGCATCCCGAATTGGGATGTCCCGCTGTATGTAACCCCTGGGTCGCCCCGTTTCACTAGCCTTCCTTCCGCTCCCACAGCGCAGACTCGGGCAAGAGTGCTCGGTGTCACTCAGATCCCTTCAGCGCTGCTGACAGCTAAGCTGTCTGGACGGCTAAGCAAACGAGCAGCGCCACCTGCTGCATCCCCCACCCACCTTGCCGCTGGGGTGCGTCTCCACTGCAGGCATTTGTGAATGGTTAAGGGTAGCGGGGGATGCGGCCACTAGCGCGATGGTTGGACAAGAGTCCGCACATGCGCCTTAGGACCGGGGAAAGATGAATCTGATCGGGTGACCTGGGGGGTTTCACACAATGGGGCATCCCCAATCGGGGTGCCCCAGGGGCAAAAACCAGAACCCAGGACAGTCAAAATCCTGGGTTTTGGTCCATTTAAAAGAAATAATTAAAAAAAGAAAAAATACAGTTACTACCTCCACCAAGTTGAAAAAAACAACTTCTGCTCTTGCATTAGATCAACTGGAAGCTATTTGGATGAATATTCCCCCCCAAAAAGACCACCAGACCACTACACTCTAGGCCGGTGGTTGCGCCTCTTTAATAGGGTCCAGTGGTAAACCTCTTTCTAATTCTGTTGCAAACTATTTTCAAATATGTATTCTATTTTTGAGGTTTTATTTGAGGATGAAAAAATAAATAAATTATGTTTGTCTCTGAACAACTTAAAGAGGAACTTTTTAATATGCAGCAGCGCGGCAGCTCGGGTCAGGCTCCCCCGCTGTGCATCGCTGCCAGGAAAAGAAAGAACTGGGCCACCTGGGTACTCACATCTTTTGGGAACTTTTTATGGCAGCCATGGAACAACCTATCAGCTTGCACGGCCAACTCCAGGTGCCCTCGGTCATGTGAAGCACACAACCCAGAACCCAGATGACCCGGTTCTCTCTTTAAAGTGGACCAACACCCAGGATTTTGACTATCCTGGGTTTCGGTCCACTACCAACCCGATCGGGGGTGCCCCGCTGTCTGAAACCCCCCGGAAAGCCCAGAAACACTCACTTCACCACGCTCCCACGTGACCGCTCCAGCCAATCACAGCGCGCGTCCAAGACCGCTTGGACGCGCATAGCAGCTCAGCGGCTCTGAGCACTGGAGGGCGTGTCTCGTGCTTCCCTCTAACAGGGAGCGCGCCTGCGCCGGCCGTTCGGCTCGCGCATGCGCCGATGGAACGGGGCTGAGGTAAGGTTTGTGGGCCTCCTGGGGGGTTCCTCCCCGCGGGACATCCCGATTTCGGATGCCCCGCGGGGAGGGATCTGATCGGTCCAGGAATCTTATAGATTCCCGGGCCGATCCCCCCTGGGTGTTGGTCTACTTTAAGTGGCAACAATGCACACCAGGGGAGCCCGACTAGTGCTTTAGCCACCAAAAAACTGGCAAATGGCGCAATTTATAAATAAGGTCCTAAATATTACACTGTTTTAAAATTAAGCTTTAAACCGGAACTTCATCCTGAACAAGAGCCTATCTTGTATGTTTCCCCCACCCTGTACATACAGATTGGCCACATTAAAAATCATCCTACCTGCAACTTATGCATTTTCTGAACCTTTAAACATCCAAAATAGAGGCATATGGAGTCTCAGGCTGCCTGCAAACAGGAAGTGTCTTCTGACTATTCCGCTCTGCATTCTGGGATTGCTGTCCTTTTTCTGACCCCAGCTCTGCTCTGTCTGTGCAAAGCACGACTATAACCCCGCCCCTGTACTTTTGCCCCCCTCTCCTCTCCTCAGTATGTAATGCTTCTAAGGCAAGATGGCAGCGCTCGTATCCTGGAGTCCTGATCAGAGTTGCTGCCAGTGGGGGAAAGAATAAAAACTAAGCAACTAAAAATGTAATTTTAGTTTCTGGGGAATAGTTTTAAGGGTTTGTGCTTTTTATGAAATGATGCTGAAGGTCCGGTTTAACAGGTGGTAACAGCGGGCTCAGGCTAAGTATTTTTTAAGGCAAATGTAACTTTGAGTATGATTTGAAGCTTTTTTCCATCAACACACAAGAAAGTGCCAAATGTTTTATAATTTTTTCCAAAAAATCACCTGTACCTAAAATCACCTGCACCTAAGATGGGACATTACTACAGATTTTTTAAATAATAACACCCTGTGGCCTATGCAAAAAAAAACCCTCCAAAAGTTTCTACATAGCCTATAGGGTGCTCTTATGTATTTTCAAACTTTTTGAAAAAATATTCTTACTTCATTGGAAAAATCCTAATCCTCACCTGTAGAAATGCAGGAGAATGTGTTTTCTCTTGAGCGAGAGATGATATCCAAACTCAGTGTACAGGTTTGCAGAAATCATTGAGAGAGAAAAGAGCATTCTCCTCTTATTACAATAAAAATCAAATGTTCAATAAAAATGAAAAAAGATTTCTCCGCATTCAGTGGCTTCACCGGATCTTCTGACCATTTGCAGGGGACTGGTCTCTGCCCCCCTACCTGTTATGTCTTTGTTTAACTATTTACTACATTGGAACTAGTAGGGGGTCCCAATGGTAAGGGTAGAGTGGTTGGCATGCCACTTGCCTGGCATGTGTCTGGTGACTTTACCTGTACAACCTTCTTGGCAACAGGGTTGCAGAAAAGGCCGGTTCCCATTGGTATGGGCCCTGTTGAACACCAAACTTGCGGCAAACGGCACGAGTTTAGACAAGCTTACTATGTAGCCTAACCAAACCACTACAGTCTTATCGCCCTTCAAAGCACTTGCTACCACTCTTAGAGGCCGATTCATTAATAGCGGCAGGTAGCGACAGTTGAGCGACTGTAGCGGCATTTTCAGAGCGCCCGCTAGTAGTCGCTGTGCTTGGCCGTTGTTCGGTAGTTGATAGCGACTCAGACAGTTTGCCGTAATGTTGAATATTGGGTGAGGAGTCGCTATTTGACAGGTTCCGCGCTGTATGGGAGCGCATGATAGCGACTGGCCCTAGCAACCGGCTCCCACCATATTCATTAAAAAATCACGCTCAAAAAATTCTCGCGCTGTAAAATGCATGCTTAAACCCCAGAGCGCTGGCGGCGATGGGTTAAAAGTAGTTTTTTAGGGGGGCGCATGCGCGCGGAGCCGGCGGATGGTCGCACTCTGCTAGAGCTCCGCAAACCCGGGCCTGAAGGGGCGGCTTAACGCAGCGTAAAGCATAGATAAGTGGCGCAAACAGCGGGGAGAGGATCGGGGGATGACTCTCCTCCGGTCGGAGTATGCGTCAGACCCGCAGAAACAAGCAAAGGCCTCCAAAGCCACATAGGGCCTTGCAGCCGGGAAGCAAGATGGCGGCCGCAGCACACCCAGTCACTGCACGTGCAGCACGAGGTGAGGAGGAAGGGGGAGCCCCGGCCCCCTCGGTGACCCACTCAGAGGACTCCCTGGACTCGGGGGACAGCCAAACCCAATTTCCCTCTGAACTGAAAGACCAATGCCCGCAGATGGCGTTGGACCATACCTCATTACAGCATATCAGGACCGTGATCCGGGAAGAGGTGGCTGCAATCACCAAGAGCACCTCCCAGCTAATCAAGGAGCTGAAAGCGCAGGGGCAGAGAATTGCGTCCTTAGAGAGCAATATAACCGATGTTACCACGGTTCTGAACGGCCATGAGGAGGAATTGGAGATTTTGCATGAAGAAATCGCTGCTCTAAGGGACATGCAAGAGGATCTGGAGAACCGGAATCGCCGCTCCAATCTCAGATTCCGGGGGCTCCCGGAGTCGATGGAGGACGCCCAAGGTACTATCATGGCGTTGCTGCGAGAACTGACACCTACCATACCGCTTGAAAGGCTGGAGCTGGAGCGAGCTCACCGGGCCCTCACCAGGCGTAGTCCTGATGGACCCCCGAGGGACATCATCGTAAAATTTGTCTACTTTCAGACCAAGGAGGCGGTGGTGAAAGCAGCAAGGGAACAAGGCCTCACGCAGTTCCAGGGTCACTCCTACCAAGTTTTTGCGGACCTTGCCCAATCCACCATAGCTAAGCGGCGAGCCCTTAAACCTTACTTGCAAATGCTCAGATCCCACAACATAAGCTACCGTTGGGGCTTTCCATTCAAGGTGTCCTTCCCTTACAACGGCCGTATCCATCAGGCGGCGAAACCCCAGGAATTAAGGGACCTATTAATGCAGCTTGGCTTATCCGGATCTAAGGTCTCCCAGGACTTACCTACAGCCTCGGCCCCAAATTCACAGCAAAGGAGGGATGCTGCCGCGGTGCTGGACGATTCACAGCAGAGGAAATCGGGGAACGACCGGTCGCAGGCCCTAAGGAACTTGACTTCGCAAGTTTTTCAGCCAGCTTCGGAGGGATGACCAGCAAGCTACTATTGAGGTTTGGTGGTGTGACCCTCTTTGTGGGTAGAAGGTCTGGACACTCCCAGCTATTGGGAAAGTGAAATTTGTGTGGTTTTATATGCTTACTCTTTTATTAATGCCATTTCTATTTCTTAAATGTTCCTAAATTACTTGAATGTCAGATGTACGATCAGTTGATAGCTATTTGCACTGCTTGGTGGGTCTGTGGCGGGGGACCTGTCTCGAGCACTCTGATCGGCAGTGCCGGTGGGGGTGTGGGGGGCGGGCCCCAGGTTTCCCATTATGCCTGGCTTGTTTAGCTTTGTACAAATTGAGTTTGAAGTCAGGCTTTCGAAGGCAGACCACATGTATGCCGCAGGGTGGGATGGTCCCTTCCTGATATGAAGCTTCTCCCTGTCTGCTAGTCAAGTGCCTTAATGGAAAAGTGATTGTTATGTACAGTTAAGAAAATGATTAATTGAGCTGCCCCGCCGGCCCGGGGGATATACCGTGCTTACCCCCTAGCATTCCCCCAGAGGCACGTCCCTGGTGGTATGCTAATTGTGGATTGTCCACAATAGGCTGATCATTATCGGCCTATACATGGTTTTTAATATTGTATATTATGCGTTTATTTGGAAAGTGCTTAATAGTGTGTGTTGTCTTGTCTTGTTATGTTTACCCTCCATCTCCTCCCCCCTTGGCCCTGGCTATCCCTCCCCCCCCCGTCCCACTACCCGGGGAGGTGCTGTTCC
Source organism: Gastrophryne carolinensis (assembly GCA_027917425.1). NCBI lineage: Eukaryota > Metazoa > Chordata > Amphibia > Anura > Microhylidae > Gastrophryne > Gastrophryne carolinensis. The sequence continues at coordinate 369,669,903 of CM051239.1, forward strand.
CCAGAAAATGACTAACAATGTCAATTATAGTGTTCTTGAAAGTAAGGGATGTCGGTGAAGGTGGTCTCCCTTAATGCTCAAGGCCTCAACTCCCCTAATAAGCGGTCAAGGGCATTTAGAGCTTTTGTTGCGCTTAAGGCAGATGTGGTGTGCTTACAGGAGACACACTTTTCATCTTCATCCTCGCCCAGGTACCTCCACCCGAAATACCCACAGTTTTACCAGGCCACAGCTGAAAAGAAGCACTGTGGGGTATTAATAGCGTTCCACAGAAACTCTCCGTTCACATGCTCTAAGCAAATGATAGACCCCAAGGGTAGGTACCTACTGCTGGTGGGGACGTTGCAGGATACGCCAATTACATTGCTGTGTTATTATTCCCCTAATAGTCGCCAGGTCCGTTTCCTGGCCAGGATGTGTGAATTGCTCAAGACCTATGGGCAGGGAACCATTCTAATGTGTGGGGACTCGAATTTGACGCTACCAGACAGGCTCGACAGGTCCTCCTTGCCCTCTCCCCACGTGTTGGGGGAGTCTAAAGCCTTTCTTAGCATAATCCAAGGAGTGCAGATGGTGGACGCTTGGCGTGAACTAAACCCAGGGAAGCGGGACTACACGCATTATTCCCACCCGCACCATCTTCATTCCCGGATCGATCATATATTTGTAGGAAGAGGCCTATTGCCGCAAGTTAGGCGGGCGGAGATAAAGCCTGTGTCATGGACAGACCATGACATGGTCCTTATAGTATGCTCGGGCTTGGTAATGCGATCCGGACCATCCCCGTGGGTTTTGAATGAATCCCTTTTGGCATCAGAGGACATGGTCCAGGGAGCTAAGCAGGTAGCAATGGAGTACTTCAGGCATAACATGGGCACTGTGCAATCCCCGGCAACACTCTGGGGGGCATTTAAAGCAGTAATAAGGGGACATTTTTTGGGGCAGGCCTCGAGGAAAAAGAGGGAAAGAATAGCACAGTCGGCCCGCTTGGAGCGGGAATATTCTGAAGCCGCGAGGCGGTTTAAGGATACAGGTAGGAGGGAGGAGGAGGTCAGATTGGAGAGGGCAAGGGTGGCCTTGAATCAAGTGCAGATTGAACAGGCTGAAACTCGATATAAGTGGTCAAGGCAAAGATATTATGCATGTAGCAATAAGCCCAACTCGTTATTAGCATCTCAACTTAGATGTCAAGATTTTCCAATGCCCCCCATCAAACTGAAAATGAATGGAGGCCAACTCACTACCAACCCTGAAAAGATCCTGGAAACATTCAGGAATGGGTTATCTAAGTTATATGGGGCCCCCCAGGAATTAGATCACAGGAAAGCCACAGCATTTTTTGAAAATATTGAACTGCCATTGGTTTCTGAGCAGCAGAGGCGGGGGATGGATGCCCCCATCACTGAGGAGGAGGTGCGGAGGGCTATTGGGACACTTAAATCAGGGAGGAGGCCTGACCCTGATGGCCTGACGGCGGCCTTTTATAAAAAACTTACCCAGGAGGTGGTACCCCCCTTAACCACCTTGTTTAATTATGTTTTGGAAGGGAACCAATTTGAGAGCGAGATGCTGAAGGCAAATGTGGTTATGATCCCGAAGCCCGGAAAAGACCATCAACAGTGGAGCAATTATAGACCCATTTCCTTGTTAAATACCGACCTTAAATTATTTTCAAAAATTTGGGCCACTAGGATTAATGATTTCTTGGGCTCCTTGATACAACGGGACTAGGTGGGCTTTGTCCCTCTTCGGCAGGCGGGGGATGGAGTCAGACACATAATTCAGTTGATTGACTCAGTCAAGGGCACAAGTCAGGAAGCCATGCTACTGTCACTAGATGTGGAGAAAGCGTTTGACTCCATCTCCTGGGAGTATTTACAGTGGGTACTAGGGAAATGGGGTCTGGGGGTTGGACTTCAGACGGCAGTATCTGCTTTGTATAATGCCCCCCAAGCTTCTCTGAAGTATGCTGGTGCAATGTCAGCTCCATTTTCGATTCTTCGGGGTACTAGGCAAGGGTGCCCACTATCGCCGATCTTATTTATCCTGGCAATAGAACCCTTGGCCATTAAGATTCGAAATAATGCGAACATAAGAGGCATAGTGTCTCCAGCGGGGGAGAGCAAGCTGTCCCTGTTTGCGGACGACATGTTGCTCATGATCACAGCCCCCCACATCACTACCCCCAATTTAATAAATATTTTGTCAGAGTTTGGTGCTCTGTCCGGGCTTCGGATCAATGATACAAAGTCGATGGCACTGGATGTGTCGTTAACAGAGCCAACCAAGAGATCCTTGCAGGCTAACTATAAGTGGACTTGGACACATCAGTTGCCCTACCTGGGTATCAAAATCACCTCTACTTATGAGACATTATTTAAAGCCAACTACTCACACATTCCTAAATTAGTTGACACGCTCTTGAATCCATGGTGTAATCTGAGGATGTCATGGCTGGGGAGGTTAGCTGCTATCAAAATGGTTCTATTGCCTAAGCAGCTGTATCTTTTTAGAGTGCTCCCAGTGAGGGTCCCACTGTCTTTTTTTAAGCCCTTACAAAGCAGAGTTTTGAAATATATCTGGGGTTCAACTAGGCCGAGAATCAATAGAAAAACATTGTATTACCACACCACCAAGGGTGGGCTGGGTGTGCCCTCACTTCATAAATATTATCTGGCGGCGCAAATTGCTCCGGTGCTACTGCTGCATGTAAAAGAGTCCCCTCCACTGTGGGTTCTAGAGGAAGCTAGGAGGATTGAACCAATGGGTGTGGGGGTGCTGCCATGGCTCTCTAAACGTCTCAGACCCGAAGGTATGTCCCCTGTTCTGGAATGCTTGTTGGGGAGGTGGGACAGCTGTAAGACAGGGGCGGGATTGATCTCTGGGCATACTCCACTGATGAGGCTTTTCAACAACCCCATGTTCCCCCCTGGCGTGACACACACCTCAGGTTTCAGCTGGTGGAAAGCTAATGGTCTGGAGGTAGTGCAGGATCTATGCACAGTTGGGGGCATGAGATCCTTTGAAGACCTGAGAGCAACTAAACAGATTCCACCGTCTGAGATTTTCAGGTATCTGCAGCTCTCTCACTTTGTTAAAGGCATATTGAAAGGGGGCTCCCAGCCGTTCAAGTGTACATGTCTGGAACAAATGTGTTATCAACAGCCATACGCTACAGGAGTGATTACGCATATCTACGGGGCCTTGGTCAATCAGGTGGACCCGCCTAAGCATGGGTATATGGCGAGGTGGGAGGCAGAACTTGAGATGACGATTGATGACGAGTCTTGGAGGAGAATCTGGAAATCAGTTCGCTCCACCTCACTTAATGTGTTGGCAACAGAGAATGCCTTCAAGCTGGTACTGAGATGGTATTATACCCCAGCTAGGCTCCATAGGTGCTCTGCCTCTCACTCCCCCATGTGCTTTAGGGGTTGTGGGGAGGTGGGGGACTACCTTCATGTGTGGTGGGCATGCCCGAGGGTTAGGCAGCTTTGGCAGAGGGCATATACAGTCCTATCTCGAATACTGGGGAAAACATGCACCCCTAACCCAATAGAAGTGTTATTGTCTTTGAAGCAGAATGCCCTCTCTAAGCACGAGTGGTTCCTGACTAAACACCTCTTGGTGGCGGTCAGACTTACGATAGCCGCAAATTGGAAGGCCCCGAAATTACTGTGGAAGGAGGTAGAAGCTAGGATGTCTAACATAATGGTTAACGAACAGTTGACGGCGATAGCCAACCTGCAAAGGGAGAGGTTTGACCTGGTCTGGGAGCCGTGGCAGCAGTACTGTACCCAAGGAGGCCAGAAATAATTGATCAAAAGATTGACCTGCTGGGGATAAAACGGTGTAATTGTCCTTTGGCCCATATGAGTCGAGCAGCTCCCTCCCTCCCCCCCCCCTTCCCTTCCCGCTTTTCCTTTACCTTCCCCTCCCCTCCCTCAGTCCCCCTTGTCTGGCGTTTCTCCCCCAATCCCCATGTGATCTGGTGTTTGTCTTGTGGGTCCATGCTCTAATATTCAGATAATGTTCTCTCATTTTTTCGTTCTTTTATTTTTTTCTTCTCCATTTGTTATAAGTGTTACAAAAATGGTAAAAACACTGATTCAGATATGTGACCATTATGCTGTTGACATCAACGTTATGTAACAATATGTTATTATATTATTATGATGCTGTTTAACCTGAATCTTTCAATAAAGATATTGTGAAAGAAAAGTAGTTTTTTAACCCCCAAACAACCATATTTTTGGAAACCAAAAAAAAAACAATTTTTTAAAATAATTTTGTAATATGAATACATTAATATCAGACCTGTAATAACAATTCTGTACAATTGTATTTTTTATTTTTTTTTACCTTAAAATGGCAGAAGTGGTCACAGAATTTTTCACATTTAAAAAAAAAAAAAAAAAAAATTAATAACAATGAATTATTAATATTTAAAGATTGTTCCATTGAAATGCATTGGAGAGCGTCAGGTAGCGAGAGGTCATACCTGTCGCTGTTCAAGGTCGGACGCTGGCGCTGTGGGCTGAGGCTGGAATAATGATGAATGAGTGGCTATATGGCGCTATCTCAGTCGCTAAGCAGGATCGGCTTGATAAATGTGTGATTGTGGTGGGGAGCCGGCGTTCTCGTGGCGGGGCCCGTCATTACCGGCCGCTCACCAGTCGCTACCTGTCGCTATTCCTTCATAAATAAGGGCCTTAGTAAATACTCTTTGTCACCCAGGACACTCTCTCCTAATGTACTCATATTTTAATGTGTTTTGTTGCATTTGACTCATACTACTGTATATAGTATATGCATTTGTAGTTATATCTCTGCTATAAAGAACCAATAATGTCCCATGTATTATAAGTATGTAACTTGTCTCACCCTCCTTTGACTTACACTTTGTACAGCGCCACAGAATACAATGGCATTTTATAAATAAACAATAATAATAATATGGGTTGGTGTACTACCATAGTTGATCAGCCATTGTGCCTGGTGGACTGGGCTAGAAAAAATATAATAAAATATAATAGATACAGATAAGATATATAGATATGGATATGATAGATAATATATATAATATATATAATTATCTATTTTATATAATATAATAAGATATAGATGAGCTGAACAAAAAAGTCAAGTTGTTGAATGTAAGTTGTTACCTGAACCCAAAGCTCATCACAAATTCTAATACTAATGAGAACAATAAATTAACAATACATTTGACTACATTTAGACCTGAAGCTACATCCATTCAAAGTAAGCCAACACTAGTCTTACTGCCGTATCCTTTTGAAGACCTAAGAAATCTTGAGTCCGATGTACTCTATGTTTTTGTACATGTGCTCATCTCGAGTTTTCAGTCACATAAACTAATATAACTTAATGAATACCGTCCTTGCTAGAAACTATCCAAGACATAAATGACACATAGGCAATACATCAGTAACACAACTGAGCAATTGCCATGACCTTGTAATCTGCACAAGGATTTGTTTCATATATCCGCCCATTTTCTAATGTAAAAAAAACAGTTTGGTCTCTGGCCAGTTCATTCCAGATGGAAAAACAAGTGTTCCAACAATATCAATGCGGAGTCCAAAATAGCTGCTGGATAATGGCCTATCCCCCGAGGAAACGTTTATCTCAAAACATTTACACAACATACCAAGCCTGGCCAGAAACTCCGCGGGGCTCTGACAAGCCTCAAACAATGGCCACTTGTCATGTTACAAAAAATGTGCCCAAAATGCAGCCTAATGAATATTCCAGCCCATCCATAGAAGTTATTTACATTTTTTATGTAGAGTACAGTTAAATTCTGGGCTTAAATTGGACCAACCACCCCATGCAGCCAGCCTGGAATCTAAAAGATTCCAAGGCTGGCCGCTATCTTGCCCCTGGGGCATCCTATACTGCTGTGTGAAACCCCCTGGGGCGCCAGTAATCATACCTGATGTTGGCAGCTCCCGCGATGCTGTCTTGGTCGGCAGCCACATCCCACAGAGGAACTGGGGGATGCCCCGCCGTGCCTTGATGTTCAAATCAGCGGCTTTAGGATGTGCCGCACAAAGAGGATGCGATGTGGGAACATTGGTAAGGTAAGTGAAAGTGAGCGATCTGGGAGGTTCCACACATTGGGATGCCCCCGGGGCAGGGACAAATCACCAGGATAGTCAAGCTTCTGGTGATAGGTCCACATTAAGCTGACAGAAGAGATTGCTTTAGTAAGTTTAAGAATTTAGTAAGAACAGCAGACAAATATGCAGAAAAATATGTGGATTTCTTCTGCATAGCCAATAGGGTGCTTTAGTTTTCAAACTTGCAAAAAATGTCCTTATCTCATTCAAAAAATATAGACCTCATCTGTAGAAATGCCTCATTGCAGATGCAGATGATTTTTGTAGGAAAAATTATAACAGCAAAAACATGGGATAAAACTCTCTCAACCCTATAACCAGCCCAACTGTACCCCCCCAGCCAAGATACTCAAAACTTGTTCTGCTGCTCCAGTGCTTAGCCTCAGTATGATGGCTGTGGGGTGCTATACCCATCCCTGCCACAGTATCTGCCCCTATAATATTAAGATCCTTTGCTTTTAGAGTGGCCATATCCACCCTTGCTCATGATTTGCCCCTCAATAGGAGGATATTGTTTCCTGGCTTGGGGCCAGTAGAAGCCCAACGCTTAGCCACCCAGCCAGCCCCTGGCTATAGGGTTTGGTATTATCATTCAGAAAGCTTTGTTTCTCATGTTTTTGTATATTTGTGTATATGAAGTCATGGATTTTTAACATCCATTTACTTTCTAAATTCCTGAGAACTGGATACAACAGTCTCCTCTGGGACACATGTCTGGCAGATGGCCATTGTTTAGTGTGTAGTTCCCAATATGATGTTAGTGAGGAAGAACAGCTCACATGTCATGGAACAGAAAACATTGGTCTGTTCATGTCATTTGGCCCACTTAGTGCTCTTATATATTATATATATCTTATATATTATTATTAAGTGTGGAGTACCTTACACCTATGGGAGAAAGGTGGCTCAGCTTACTTTGGGAGCACCTGTCCAGTTATTTTTGAAAACCTGTACATAAGGTTTGGAAAATGTTCTCCCACCGAGAAAGCCCTAACATATATATATACATATTCAATTAATTTATAAATATGTCAGTACCCTATAGAATATACATAAAAATGTGTCCTTATATGAGAGTCTTGTCTTAAACTGAATTTTAGACCACCCAGTGAGGTGAAGGAGATTCCTGTATGAAAAAGTGAAAAATTCTCTCCCGAGTCCCAAGTACCAAAAATAATGCACTGTCAAAAAGAGACTAGCCTCATGGTTTAAGAAAAAGTTTTCTTCTATTACTGGCAAAAAGTGCTGTGATCCACCTTTTCCATGCTGTATCCATTTCTATTACAAGGTTTTCCTCACAATATTTTGCTAAAAGCCAACAGGAGAAATGCTGCAATGTTTTTTTTTTACAGTTTACAGCATGTTTTTGTTGCAGAGTGTGAGTGCTGGCCGCAGCTGAGTCGTAATCCAGATAAACATTAGAGGTATAACAGGAACTGGCTTAACTGGAACATGAATATAATAAGAAAATGTCACGGTACATGGTTGCTAACATAGACAGGGAACAAAAAGTACCATATAGTAACTGGAAGCACAGGAAATAACACAGCAGTAAAATGCATAGACTCTACAATTAAAGTGGCTAACCTATAAGATTCCCTGGCGGAGTGATTCCCTCCCTCCAGGACATCCAAAATTGAGATGCCCTGCTGTGTGAAATCCCCCAGGTCGCCCCATACACTTACCTATATCACAGCACAGCTGTAAAAGGCGGTAGCCCACTGCAGAGAACTGGCATCCCTGGTATCCCTGCTTCTCCTCTCTTTTGTTCATCTGATGGTCACAGCAGAAAGTGAAGCAAGGATGCCGCTTCGCTGTAGCAGCCTGTTCTCTGCCGCATTTTACAGTCACACTGGAACACGGAATTGTTCTGGCTTTCTTAACAAAGGGGGTTCCCCGTAGAGAGCACGATTACTGGACCTTAAAGCTGCCGAACCATTAAATACACAGAAGGACAGGGTTGAGCGTGGGGCTGGCACATCAGGCTTTTAAAAGAAAAACCTCAAAGTGAGGTAATCAAAGGCTTTAATGATTAACAAAAATGGACACATAACAAATACCATCAAACGCTTAAAATACATATAAGTGACAATAAAAGGAGAAACGGGGGCCCCCCCATGCAGCCACCACAGCCACACATACACGTCACTTATGCCGCCGGCCTCACCACACACTTCTGCCCTAAATGAGAGATCCAAGTTGCAACTATCCCCCTAGGTAACGGGGTGAATGTATGAAGTCTCTCTTAACGCTGTAGGATGAAACTGGCCAGCTATGTTCAGCAGAGATCACCCTGACGAAGCTCCGGTGGGTGGGGCGAAACACGTGTCGGCTGACGGCCGGCCCACCCACGTCACAGCCGACCGGCTCCACACGCAGCACGCAGCCCTGCTGAGGACTTAGCATATCACCGGCCAACGGATGTCCCCTGGCGCGCTGGGATGCAGCTCTGACGACGAGCGCTAGAAGCCCCTGATACAGCGGCAACGGCGGCTGAGGAGGAAGGCGTCCTGAACTGCTCTAACAGCAAGTAAAAGCTAAGTACCATTGCGCCCCACGGGCGGGGGCCCACACATCATTTTGGGCCATATCCTTCCAATAGGCTTCCCTGAGTGGAGCCCTACAGATATCCAGGACACGGGACTTACACCCCAGGTCTTTACTTTGAAGGAGTTGGACTTCTTGCCACGGGCCCCGTTTATCTCTGCTGAACATACCTGGCCAGTTTCATCCTACAGCGTTAAGAGAGACTTCATACATTCACCCCGTTACCTAGGGGGATAGTTGCAACTTGGATCTCTCATTTAGGGCAGAAGTGTGTGGTGAGGCCGGCGGCATAAGTGACGTGTATGTGTGGCTGTGGTGGCTGCATGGGGGGGCCCCCGTTTCTCCTTTTATTGTCAGTTATATGTATTTTAAGCGTTTGATGGTATTTGTTATGTGTCCATTTTTGATAAATCATTAAAGCCTTTGATTACCTCACTTTGAGGTTTTTCTTTTAAAAGCCTGATGTGCCAGCCCCACGCTCAACCCTGTCCTTCTGTGTATTTAATGGTTCAGCAACTTAGGTTTGTGGGACGCCTAGATGTATAGGCAGTGCACAGGCTGTGATTGATGGGATCTCCCCTCCTTTTATTTGTAATTGGGACCTTAAAGCTGCCCCACAAAATGTTTACATCGCTGTTGTGGGGCCACATTGTGACAGTCTCAGGTTTTTTATCCAGATTGCTGGATAAAATAAACTATTTTAAAGAATTTATGTAGCTGTCACTTCAAGTGGACCCAAACCCACACGATCAGCCCAGAAATCTATAAGATTCTCGGGTCCATCAATTTCCTCCCTCCCCCGGGCATCCAAAATCGGGATGCCCTGCTGTGTGAAACCCCCCCAGGTCGCCCCACTCCATTTCCTCATTTCCAGATCCAACTGCGCATGCTCGCACCAGGCGTTTGTGAAAGGCCGGTGTGGGCACGCTCCCTGTTAGAGGGAAGCGGAGGATGCAGCCGCCAGGGTGCTCAGAGGCACTGATCATAGACGCGCCATGGGACTGGGAAGAGGTGAGTTGGTCTCTGCATCCTGGGAGGTTTCACACAGTGGGGCACCCCCGACCGGGGAGCACCAGGGGAAAGGACCAAAACCCAGGATAGTCAAAATTGTTGGAGAGGCAGTTACGTAAATTCTACATAACTGACAGTGGACCAAAACTGAACCCAGAGTTGGGATGCCTTCCACTCCCACACTGGTCCTGGGATCTCTCATCATTCTGATCTTACCTATCTGGCCTGTGTCATCCCACCAGCCTGGGGAAGAGATGCTGCAGCTCGCTGGTTGCTGGTACAGATTTCCACACTGTCTCTAATGTATTGATGCAACCTAAATCTTGGAATTCCCATTACCAGCATCATCTCTATACCCACAGTCTAAGAAATATACAAAAACAAATGTAATTCAAGTTCCTCTTTCAACAAAGTTTAGCTGCTATATTTGTTTCTGAAACAATTCCTCTTTTTGAATGCCCAGTGTGACACATAAAAAGGTCAGCGCTTTTCTGATCACCTTTACCCTAGTTTCTTCTCATGACTGGCTTACAGGGCTAGGCTATTAAAACATGAATATGACATTTCCATAGTAAACTAGCTTTGCACTGTATGGGAATAAAGGTGCAGACCCGTGGCTGGCATTTGGGGTGTGCACAGAGGAGTAGCTAGGCTTTCTGGCACCCGGGGCAAAGATTCGAAATGGCACCCCCACCTGTTCTCAGGCCCCCCTGACCTGCTGCACCCGGGCAAGTGCCCCCCCCTGCTCCCCCCTAGCTACGCCCCTGGGTGTGCAAGCTGTGCAGTGGAACAGGGCACTATCCTGATCTTTATGTAAAAGGGCGTGAGGTAACAACTAGGGATGAGCGAACCGGAATTCGCTCCGAATTTCAGGGAAAATTCGATTCGGCATGAACCCGAATTTTTTTTTGGTTCGTTCCGATCAAATTTTCCCTGAAATAAAAAGAAAAACGCCGGCATGGTGGGAGCGGGCAGGCCGGCTGCGCTGTCAGCGGGCCGGCTTTTTTTAAAAAAGCAAACACTTACCTGCATGGTCGGAGCGTGGAGGCCGGCGCCGCTCTCAGCTGTCATCAGAGGACGCATCATCAGAGGGCGCATCATCAGAGGGCGCCTGAGAGCGGCGCCGGCCTCCACGCTCCGACCATGCAGGTAAGTGTTTGCTTTTTAAAAAAATGCCGGCATGGTGGGAGCGGGCAGGCCGGCTGCGCTGTCAGCGGGCCGGCTTCCGCCGCCCGCTGACAGCGTAGCCGGCCTGCCCGCTCCCACCATGCCGGTATTTTTTTTTCAGATGAGCGATTCGTGAAAGTTCGATTCGGGCGAACCCGAATTTCTTGGGGAAATTCGGCGAATCGCCCGAATCGAACTTTCAAGAAGTTCGCTCATCTCTAGTAACAACCTTCTTGCACGTATTTCATCTTCTGTTTTACGTTGCTTGCATTCTCTGTCTCAGATTTACTTTTCTGTGATCTCTTTCTTTCCCGATCTTCTCTTTTTCATACCATTTACACATTCCATCCATCTTTCTCTCTAATTTCCACATTCCCTTTCACATTCCCTCATTCTCCATTCTATATTTGTCCCTTCTTTTCCAAATCCCTGCCTTCTTTTTTAATTACAGTACATATTCTCTCTTTTTCACTTTCCATCCCTCTCTTTAGGGTTGATTCAGAGCCCCTTTCTCAACTTTTTTTTGCGTGAAAATTTTCATTCTCGTTTTTCCCCTCGTCTGGTTCAGCAGAGCTTTTTTTCTGCGAGAACTTAAGTGTGAAATGTTTTCATTTTTGCATGATTTTTCGTTTGGTAGCAAGACCTCCATAAAAATTACGAGAAAGGGGCTCTGAATCAACCCTTTTGCTTTTGCCCATTTCCTTCTCCTTCTTTTTTCATCTTTACAATGTCTTTCTCTCTTTTCCACATTCCTTTATTCTCCTTTTTACACCTTGCCTCTTGTATTAATGTCTCTAAGTCTTTCTCTCTTTTCCACATTCCTTCTTCTCTTTTTTACACTTGCTTATACCCATATTTTCCTATTTCTTTCTCTTGTCACTTTCCTTCCATCTCCATCTTGTATCATCTTCTCTTCCTCTCCTTTTCCCATCTTTTCTTCTCTCCTTCATTTTTAAATTCCCTTGTCCTTCTCTCAGGAGAGGGGAGAGGGGGGAGTACTCACAGTAGCGTGCTTAGCCACCACGTACACCATGCAAATGCCTGGGGCCCCTACCTGCCAGGAGCCTCCAGAGGCAGGGTCATATTAACAGCAACTTTTTGTTTAGCCGAACCCCGCAAACTGGCGGCAGCAGCTTGTGATGGGTGCCGTTTAACAAATACACAAAGATATATATCTCCTCCACAACCCCCAATGAAAAACCAGGTGCCACTCCCAAACCTATATCATGTGCCATAACGAAAGACCAAAAAGAGGAATAATGGGAGGCACTCCAATAAATCAATGCTTACATCTTTATTAGATATCACATATAAATACAAAAACACATTGAAACCATAACACAGATAAAGATGGGAGGACACCAATATCATTTATAACAAATCTACAAGCTAATATCACAATGACTCTCCTTGTTACCTATAATCAGGATCAATGTAAAATCCTACAAACTACAAAAACTTATAACAATCTTAGTGTGAACCTATATGTCAAATTCCAACCATATAAATCAGTGCTAATACAGACTTGATAAATACAAGACTAAAGTGTATCAGTAAATATAAAGTACATATGAATGAGACCAGGAACCATGTGAACAAGGAATTCCAATACATCAAGTAACTATCATTACATCCTGTAAACAAATTGCCAATAAGTCACCCCCATCTCTCACCCCCATCTCACCAACCAGTCACAGTTCAGTGAGTCAAAGAGCTCACTTCATCAGACTGATGGGTATTCTGGGGAGCACTCATAAGTGGGTATATGGGTATTCTGGGGAGCACTCATAAGTGGGTATATGGGTATTCTGGGGAGGGGGAGCACTCATAGCAGGATATATGGGTATGCTTGGGAATGGGCGCACACAAAGGTTGGAAACAAAGGAGGGGTGGCAGCCGTTTTGGAAAATTGTATGTCCCAACGGGGACTCTCATAGATTAGAGTTAGAACTGCACCTCACCATTGCACTGTGGCATTTGGTGGTGCAGCTTCAGCATACTTCTGCAGATGTGTGTGGGCCGAGACCTTTTTTTACCAGATTTAAAGACAGATTATAGGTTTGGCTGCAAGTGCTGTGGCCGCCTTTAACAATTCTGGGGGAAGGGAGCACTCGGCAGGGTATATGGGCATGTTTGGGAAGGGGGAGCATGACTCAGGGGTATGCTGGGGAGGGGTGGCACACATAGAGGAGTATATGGGTATACAGGGGGGGGGGGAGCACACTTGGAGGGTATATGGGTGTGCTGGGAGGGAGAGCATTCAAGGGGGGTAAATGGGTATGCAGGGAAGGGGGGGCACTCTTGGGGGTATTTGGGTATGCTGGAGAGGGGGAGCATTCATAGCAGGGTATATGGGTAAGCTGGGGAGGGGGAAGGCTTAAAGCTCTGTTCCAGGTAGATCTAGGTCCCCCCTATTACCAACCTGCGGGTACACCCTGAATTTAGGGGATCCTCAATTTTACCCCCAGCTCTGGCTGGGGACAATGAAACAGCTGCACTTAAGCATGGCTTTTATTGGAGACGTGGCTGCTGCAAAGGCGTGCAGCTGTTTCCTGCCCCTGTTGGATCACTCTCTATTACAAAAAGATGAGCATCTCTCTAATGCAGGGCTAACCAATGGCATTAGGCATGACAAAAAACATCTTAGGGCCCCCAGATACAACTTTGCAAGGGGGGGCTGAGAAATGAGAATCCCATCCCTGGATAGAGTCACACAGACACCACTGAGGACGGGACAATTATTAGTGTAGACACATGACCCAGGTGCCATTGGCTTTGCATGGAAGTAGTTATGTCATACTTTTGTCATGTCATGTCATGTCATAACTTTTCAGGGTCGTAAAGAGGGACAATTAGTAAATGAAGCCACGTCCCCTCATTAAGGGATGGATAGGAGATAGGATGTAACAGTTACAACAATATAAATACTTTGAATTGGCAACTTAATCACATATTGATGCAGCTCTGCATAATGCATTCAAAGAGAGACAGATGAGAACCAAGAGGCACAGGGACATGGACTCAAAAAAGGGACAGTCCCTCCAAATGAGGGACAGCTGGGAGGTATATCTATGTATGGAATGTTCTGGACATTTGTCCTCGTGTGACTTAAGAGGGGAAGGGGGGTATACAATACCCTTTTACAGTTAGTTCTCTTACAGATTCATCGTTAAGACTCGCGGCAATTGATCCTGATTATAAGATCTTTAAATTAAGAGGCTTTTTGCCTTTGATGGATTATATATAATTCTGTCTTAGTTCTCTGGTATGCTGAGCACAGTTATAAATTAATGAGACACAATACTACTTATCATTAAATTTTGGGGTTTCCTTACTTTCACTTGCCTAAAAGTTTATTCTAGCATGCACGATACTGATTGGCTACCCCTCCACACTGCTGCAGACCCCCAATTGGGGGTCAGCGGGTCACATGACTGGCTAAGACAAGTCAGTAAAGAAAGATGTATATCTTGGAGACCATTTTACAGAGAATGGGTGTGACAGGGGCGTGGTTTAGGGGTGTGGCTTATTCACAGCATTTGAATGTAACATATACATTCTATTACCCCCGTGAAAGTAAAGCATGGTGCAGGGGCAGATATAAAGAAAAAATGAAACAGGAAAGCTGCAGACCACAGCAGAATGAATCACATGGAAGGAAAACTTGAAAAAGAAAGCAATGAAGGAAATATGGGGAGAAAATAGAAAAAGTAGGATCAGGAAAAGATGGAAAGGCAAAAAAATATGCAGACAAAGGCATATGAGTGCTATCTTGCCTAGAATCTGCCCTGGCCCTCCGGGTCTGAGCTGCTAAAGGGATGCCGGGCTCTCTTAGCGATCTTCCATATCTCCATATACAACAGCATGACTGGGCTAGCGTTCCATATGCCCTGCGTCATTTACCCCCCCACCACCAATAATAAAGTCCGGACCACCACGTCGTTGGAAAGATTAAATTTAATCGGCCACAGCCCAACATATGTAAACAAATTGTACAACCAGAAAAAAGAGTCCCCCCTAAAGTTCCGGGTCTGAGAAGCCTAGGATCCCAAGTCCGTAGTTCTTTAACTAGAACCGTCCTGGCCGGTTTCCAATGGAAACAGCCGCATACCCTATCAATTGGAAATGCTACCTCAGACCCGAAACACAAGAGGAGACCCCGCCCAACGGCTGTGACAAATACAAGCAAAAATTTCCAATAAACCAAAACTCAACATACATAAATAACAATACGTTAGCTTACATACAAATTAGGACACCTCCTTCTTTTTTTTTTTTTTTTGATGAATACAAAACATACTTCAACTCAAATAATAAATAAGGAAATACTGCAGCACCCCCAACAGGTGCCAACAGCCATATTACAAAATTCCTTTTTTTTTTTATACAATAAATACCTAGCCATAATAAACCTTTAACACATATTCCAAAATTCCAAAAGTCCAATGCCCCCATTCCCCCCCCCCCCCCAGGACTGTGGCCGAACAAACCCAACCATGACCAAAAACAGGGCAGGCAGGTGGGACTGCTCGTCCATACACGCCGGGTGTCAAAGAGGAATACTCCCCTTCCCCCCTGAGGTCACTTCCGCCCATGACTTCGGACAGGAACGCAGGCCAGTCATGTGGGCTTTCTTTCTTAGCCCTTCATTAGTATGTAAGGCATAGAACATTGATAGAAGGAGCTCATACACCATGGGTTTTGCCTGTAAAGTAATTAGGGATTTTACACAGCACAAGCATCAAAAATTGGAATGTCCCAGGGCCACTGGCAAAAAAACCCCAGAATAGCTAAAGAGGAACATCGGACTCCAATGAAAGTATGGACAGGCAGGACATGAGTCCCTGATAGCTGCCATACTGTACTATTGCTACAGATGCAAATGATGAATGAGGGTGTCTGCCCCAAAGGCAAGTTTGTCCAGGGGCCTAGACATCACATTAGGTTATGAGGAGGCAGACCCTTTGTCTGGGTCCCCCTATAACGGCTGGACCCCTTGACTGAACTTCAATTTGCTATATAGCCTCAATACTGGGTACCTTGAAGTCCAGTTCAAAATATCGGACCCAATATCACATATAGGTTACAGGGGGCCCAGACTCTATACAGCCTATAATGTGTCCGGGCTCCACAAAACCTTTACTGCAATATTTGGGCCCCTAGTGTGAACTTCAGTTTCTTATAGGGCTTGAATATAGAGGTAAGCCTAGTTGCCTTGGTCCCAGATGCTTATCTCAGAGTAGGGGCCAAGACATCACTTATAGGTTACAAGAGGAGCCCAGACATTGTTGCCGTGGCCCCAAAATTCCAGATGGTAGCCATGGGTGTGACCCTGATGTGTTCCATGTAGTGCAGGCAGTCATTCTTTCTGCTGGGAGCCAGATGAACATAGGCTTGGCTTGCTGACGTGCAGCTGATGTACGCTTTATTGAAGACAGACTCATGCAACATGTCCAGAGTCATAAACAATGTCACATTATTTTCAGTTACCACAGCATATTAGTCACTGGAGCACACATCCAGTCCCAGGCCAGAGGGAGGGGAGTGAGGGCCTGGCCTTAATCACCAAAACCTGAGCTACAGTATGTATAGCTTATTTGTGGCCCCCAAATGCACACAAAGGGGTCGATTCAGAGCCAGGTGAGAATTCTCACTTCTTTTTTTAGGAGAGAAAACTGCCATTGAATATAACTGTCTACCTTGGCGCTGATTCAGAGCCAGGTGAAAATGTATACCTGGTAAATAAATGAAAGTAAACAGCAGTTTTCTCTCTACAAAAAGGAGTGACAATTCTCACCTGGCTTTGAATTGACCCCAATATAAGGGTTGATTCATAGCCTTCTCAAAACTGTCTTGTTTTTATCTCGTAATGTGTTATTTTCACTTATGTCTGCGTGCGTACGCATGATGCAGAGCCGCCATCGGGAGCGTTCCGTTGACTTTTCGTTGCTGCGTACGCCATCGTAAATGGCTTTTTACGGCTTTGGTTGCGTACGAGGACAAGGTTTTCATTTACATTGCGTAGTAATCCTCGTATACTACCGTTTTTCAGCGTTTTTCATCGTACCTTCCAGCGTAGATTTTCAGTGTCCCGCGATATTCAGCTTGCATGATTCTCAAAATATACGTAGTAATGTAATTTTGATTTAGAAGCTGCTATGTCTGCCGGCATTTACGCATGTGCGCAGCTTATTAACTCATGTCCCTGGTTTCAACTATTCCCTCACTCAATTATGCTCCCATGCTTACCTTAACTCCCTTGTGAGTGTTTCTTTTTCTCTTTCCCAATATTTTCATGCTTACCTTAATTTCCTTTATTCTTTAGATATGTTGCAATTCCTTGTGGAGTTTTTCGGATTTATGTGCATAAGTGGATTTGTAAACTAATTAAATTTATATTAATTATCAATAAATGATAGACATCATAAACATTGTAAAAGTAGTAATTTTTATTACTTGTATATATTTATTTTTGTATGGTAATAATTATTATATTTTTTTTCCCCAAAAATATTTAAAAGTTTTTTTTTAAAAATTAATTACAAAAAAGTGGCAGGCTCCCAGAATTATATTCCTTGGTGGTCCCCATTGAAGCTGCAAGCTCCTCAATTTCGCCCACCAGCCTAAGAGCAGCAGCTGACAGTTTCTGCAGGCGCTCATATTCCTCCACGTAATCCGCCTCCATCACACTGCAACTCACACAACGACAGCAAACTTTCACCAAGAAATACACCCCGTAAGTTTAGCGAAAACACCCTCGTTTTATTGGCCGTGTTCGAACCAACAATCAAGGCTCTGAATCATACGCAAGCCCATACCAATAACGTAACATTCCCGAGAAAACTATTTAAGCGAAAAATAAGCATATTCGATGATCGTATTCGCGTTAACGTAAATGCACATAAGCAGGAAAAAAGACACAAAAATCCTGTTAATGGCTACAAATACTCACCAAAAATACACAAACACATGTGAAAGTAAACAAAAAAGAAGGTTGTGAATCAAGGCTATAGCTTGGCCTAATGTTTCTGTGCATGGGCCTTAAATATAAGCCAATGATACTGTACTTGCATCTAAGCATGGGTTGGGCCCCCAGAGTCAGTTCTACTGGTGGGCCCCAGACACTCCAGTCTGACACTGCCCAGTCTGTGACACAGGGATCAGTCACACATATAACTGGGTTTTTGGCAGTAACCTCTGGTCTCTGATCCCTGATCCACCCCATTTCCTCCACATATTTCCCATTGTCTACTGTTCACTCTTAGGCACCAAGCTACTCCAATGATGTTTTACCAGCTGCTCACAATCTCCATCTAAACTTTTCTCTTTGAAACCTCTAGAACTTCCTCTATCTGCTGTAGAACTACTTAAAGTGGACCAAAACCCACTGAACTTGTGAAATACATTTGGCCAGAGCCACTGACGATACTCCCTTCTTAGGGTGTAGAACTAGAAATAGATATTTTTTGCTTTTCAAATTGTCCTGGAACCCCTTTTTTTTTGCTGTCCCTCTTTGCAAGATGGCAGGTTATCAGTCATTGCATCGATGTGGCAAGACCAAGTAAAAATATACTATTGGTGGTGGGACCTCTGCAATCAATTTGCCAGGGGTGGCCCTGCAATGTATAAGACTCAAAGGCTGCCAGGTTCCCTCTCCGCTGTCTGAATCTGAATCCTCAGTAAAACCTACCTGATCCCTGATCCAATGGTGCATGCACCAGGCATTTGTGGATGGCCGGTATAGGTATGCCCCCAGCTAGAGACTAATGCCTGGTTCATGCCCCCAGCTAGAGACTAATGCCTGGTTCATGCCCCCAGCTAAAGACTAATGCCTGGTTCATGCCCCCAGCTAGAAACGAATGGGGATGCAGCTTTCAGTGTGTTTGGCTTTATTCGACTGCATTCAGCTCCATTTGCCTCGTAGTTGATTTTTAGCCACAAGGGCTGAATAAATCTGAGTGCGCTGATTGGCTGCGCGCCTACGCATGCACCATAGGACTGCTAGAGGCTAATGGGGATGCGGGCAGCAATGTGCTTGGCTCCATTTGGCTGCATTCCGCTCCATTCAGGCCTAAGTTGATCCTTAGCCAAAAGGGCTGAATAAAGCTGAGCACGATGATTGGCTGCACACTCATACATACACTGTAGGACCCGGGAAAGGTGAATCTTTATGGGCAACCGCAGAGCGGCATAGTAAAGCTGATTCCCGCGTACCCATGTCAGGCATTCAGAACTGCCTGGTGCGTGTATCAGCTGGAGGGAAGCCGTGGGATCACTGGCGGGGTAAATACATAGGTGAGCTAGGGGATTTCAGACATTGGGGTATCCCAAAATGTGATGTCCCACAAAGCGGGAGACCAGCAGTACTACAGAAAAGCCTTGTTAATCTGACTAAGGACTATTATACCAAGCCGAGACGACGGTAGCTAAAAGCGCAAAGGTGTGCAGTTTAGCTGTCAGTAGAGTCCTCTTTTGAATGATAAAATGGAGTGCTCATTATCTGTGAAAATAAATCTTTCATTTAGAACATGAATAATATAAGACCAGATAATCCCCTGATAAGCTTGTTTCCCCAGATGAAATATTTGGCAGGCAGGAGACATGGATGAGGAAAGAGGACTCTCCTGGGTGTGTCTCAGGCCAGACAGTCTTGTCTTCCCTTCCTTCCCATACTGACGCTCCAAATATCCATAGAGTTCAGGGATCTGTTCTCTGTTACCCGGGAATGCAGCAATGTGAAACCGATCCATGATGTTTGGCAGATATACAATGGGAGGACTTCCAAATGTATAGTATGTCTTCTGGACTTACTGTCAGCACAGAATAAAGTGGTTAATGTGGTTAATGGCTGACAGATGAGCAAGTGTGTTATACCATTTGCCAGCCTGCAATAATGGAGGTCTCTTTGCAGCTGCAATGCCTGCTACTCAGTTGACTTCTAGTTTCTCATAAAAGAAGGACAATAGTAATGGACAGATATAAAAAAAAAAATATAAAAAAAAAAATGTAATTTTGCAAATGCAATGTTATCATGTCCTCCATGTTTTCTATTATCAGTTAGATCATTTTATTATTATCTGCCAAGTACATTATAGATGGACAAGGAATTCCTTGTGGCATACATTACACATTTGGAGCAATTTAACAGAAAAAGCATTGAAATTTAAAGTGGACCAAAACCCACGCTAATTGGCCCAGGAATCTATAAGATTCCCGGGGCTGATCGATTCCCCCAGGACATCCAAAATTGGGATGCCCCACTGTGTGAAACCTCCCAGGTGGCCGCATTCACTTACCTTGTTTCCTGGTCAAGGGGGCATATGCGCAAGCCACGGCTGAATCCCCACTATCCCTCTAGCAGGCCCTGTAAGGAGGAAGCAGAGGCCATCAGCGCGCTTCGAGACGCTGCTTTAAGATGAAGCCTTAGATGACGTGACGTCAGCAGCTCCGAGCGTGCTGATTGGACGAGCGGCTGCCCATGCTGTGTAGGACCGGAAAGAGGTGAGTTGCTTTAGGCAAGCTGGGGAATTTAAGGCAGCGGGGTACCCCGATTGGGGTGTCCCGGAGAAAAGGACCAAAACCAAGGATAGTCAAAATCCTGGGTTTTGGTCCACTTTAAAGGTCAAAAGCATACACCAAAGAATAAACTCTTACTGTACTTGACAAATACTAGTAAGCAGGGATGAGTGGACCTGTTGAAGTTCAGGTTCGCCGAGTTCGGCCGAAACCGAACCACATCGAAGTCGATAGCCTGAACTTGGTGGCACAAAAATGGCTGTAAAATGGGGGTAGCAAGGGCTAGAGGGCTGCAAATCAAGGGAAACACCAGGGCAGTTGCCTTGCACACAGTGGACTAGGAAAGTCCTGAGAACAATAACAGAAAAAAATAAAAGAAATACATACCTCAATAAAAAAAATTAAAATATTATAGTTTTACAGGTGTCAGAGGTCAAATCAGCGGTAACACCAGGGAGATTGCCCTGCACAAAAGGGGGTAGGGAAAATACTCAAAATAATCATAGAAAACAAAAATAAATTAAATAAATGCACAAATAATAAATACAGCAATACATTTTAACATATCATTTCATATTTATATATATGTAAATATATACATACATAAATAAATAAATGAATAATTATATTTTTTACAGGTGCCAGAGGTCCGGCGTGGTGGGGGAGCTGGGGGATGATGTGGTGGTGTAAGCAGAAGAGATGAAGGAGGTGTAGGTGAAGAGGTAGAGGAAGTAGCCAACACTTTAACCACTCACTCAGGTGCTGGCACAGCCAAGTGCCGTGGGGTCCACGCCTGGTTCCAGAATGTAAGCATGTCCACATTGGCTGTGGATAGGCGGTTCCTCCTGTCGGTGATGAACACGTGTTCTGATAGGACACTTGCTGCAGGGCAGGCCAGCACCTCCAAGGCTTAGAGAGCAAGCTCTGGCCACTAGGTCAATTTAGCGACCTAGAACAGGTCAACAGGTAGTCATCCACCATGCAAGTCAAAATCTGCCTCCAGGAACTACGGGCCATATCCAATGGTGGAGAATGTGGTGGACAATTAAATAAGGTGCTGCACATTTTGGCCATACTCACCCTCTACTGTGCGGTCCTGCTGGTGATCCTGCTGCATTGGCAACTTGCTCCTCCTCCTCGCTCTCGTGCGACCATCGAGCCCTCAAAGTCAGCTGGGAACTCCGCCATGTAGTGCGTCCAATAGTGCGCGTTTGTACTTATTTTTCGATCCTGCCCCAGTGCTTTAATCAAGGAGGCGATTTTTCCTTATATCAGGGACCCAGCTTGGTGGCTACCCAGTAATCAGCACTGCTGACTTTGCAGGCAACTCTGCTGTCGGGGCAGCATTCCTGGCAAGCTGGACCCTAAGACAGATTACTAATGGGGGGTATTTAGACTTTGGCCCTTATTCATCAAGCGATAGCGCCAGGTAGTGTCTGACGAGCGCCAGGTAGCGGCAGCTAACGGCGCCTACCGACTCAAGTACGCCCGGCGGCGGTCACAATGACGCATTTATCAAGCTAAATGAGGCTAGCGCCGGCGAGAGCGACGGCTAGCGCGGCATTCATCATGAAGCCGGCTGGACCGAACAGCGCCGCTGCAAATTCCTTCACAGCGACACGTATTACCTGGCGCTACCTGCCGCTCTCCCATACATTTCTATGGCAGACGCTGCAATGATTGTTCTTAGTGGTTTTGGGGTTTTTTGCTTTTGCACAAAATTCAACACATGTTTATATTGATATGTTTTATTAATCTAGCTGGTTATTTATCTTTTTTTTTTTTTTTTTTTTTTTTCACAATGTAATGTTGTGAGTGACATGGGAATTGCATCTCCTCCACCCAAACTCATTGGCCTCAAAAGCGCTGGTTTTCCACACAAACGGGGCTTGTAAAGCTATTTTGTAGCCTGTCAGGTTGGGCGGTCACGTTCGCTCTTCGAAATTGTCAGCGCCCAAGCTATTCGGCAGCCCTGTCCTTGATGAATCTGTGTTGGTCAGTGTTTCTGCAGTCGCTGTTTTAATTCGCTATGTGGCGGCGCCAGCGTCGCTGTGCCTCGCTGCGCTGCGTTGTGCGGCGCTGTGCTGTTCATACATGTGGCCTTCTGCCATTTGCAAGGAATTCACTTCCCGCGACCCCAGTCGTTGTTAATGAATACACTGTAGTTGTGAGCGTGCCTGGCCACATTTTGCAGGATTAACATTCAGTCGTACCAGCTCATAACAACCCGTTATGCATTCTCATGTGTGCCACATTTTCAGGTAGTTGTCTAGTTTGATTGTGTGATGACTTTGTGAAGGAATAAGATTTGTATATTTAAGCACAACGGTGTATGCTTTAGAAGGACCTATGCATTCCAGTATGTAGAACCCCCTGCTAAATCAAGCTAATAATTTGTGGCGCCGTGGGCCCTAGCTTGTTTTTCAGCGTCATTTTAATGTTTTTCCGCCACTTAGCTTGCACATAGCTGATATTAGCTTGTCCCTGCTGCGCACCTTTTTTTTTTTTTTTTTTGGAAGCACAGTTGCTTGCGTCATATCCGGTTCCGGGATCCTCCTTAGCGTTTCAACGCCACCTTAAGGTAAAACTGTCTTGCGCTTATGCCAATAGCTTGTTTTTCTGCGTCATTTTAATGTTTTTCCGCCACTTAGCTTGCACATAGCTGATATTAGCTTGTCCCTGCTGCGCGCATTTTTTTTTTTTTATTTTTGAAGCACAGTTGCTTGCGTCATATCCGGTTCCGGGATCCTCCTTTGCGTTTCAACGCCACCTTAAGGTAAAACTGTCTTGCGCTTATGCCAATCGCTTGTTTTTCAGCGTCATTTTAATGTTTTTCCGCCACTTAGCTTGCACATAGCTGATATTAGCTTGTTGCTGGGGCGCGGTGCGTATTTTTGTTTTGTTTTGTTTTTTATGTCTCATGTCGCTAGCGTCATTTCCGGTTCCTGTTTCCTCCTTAGCGTTTCCAATATGGCTCCCAAACGGCGAGTAATGCGCCTCCCCAGCTCCTCCTCAGATTCCGGCCCCACCACCCCTCCCCCACATCCCCCACCTACCTCACCTTCCCCAAATACCACCCCTCCCACCCATTCCCCTCCTGTGCCCCAAAAACAAAGGCGCACCCGGGTGGATAGCCGGGTCAATGGCCAGGTTGTTAAAGTGAGTATTTTAGTTTTGTATTTTTAGTTTAAAAATGTATAAACACACAGGGTGGATAGGGGCTGATATTTTTTTGTTTTTAGTCCAAAATTGTACACTCCACATGGGGCATCCCCATTGTGGATGTCCTGCTTGGATGCCCCCCCCCCCCCCTGGAGGGCCACAAAAATTAACTCTGGCCCGTCCCATCTGTGCATGCGTGAGTTGCGTATGCCTATTGCGCTTACCTCTAGCATGGTGTACCCCTGCGCCATACATATTTTCAATTGGTGTGCAGGCGCACTCCCTGTTAGAGTCAAACGCCACATGCGTACTTTGCCGTGCAGATGCAGCTGAGCTGGTATGCACCTCCCAAGGCCCTTGGTTGCGCATACCACACCGGCGTGGACCGCTGTGTTTGGCTTGCGGAGTGACGTGGGAGTGTCCTCAGCTGTGTATTTGGGCCCTTCCAAGGGGGTTGCAGACAGTGGGCCACCCACAATAGTTGTGGCCCAAAAAAGTGCACACAAACCCAGACTAATGTAAATCCTGGGTGTGGTTCCACTTTGATCTTGTCTCTGTATAACTGTTTATGACATTGTTCTGAGGTCATGTTTTGATTTTTTTTTGTTTTTTTTTTTTTCCTTTTTTCATAGGACTTCTGCCTGGCCGAATACGACTATGCCCGAGGAGCAAAAAAACGCCTTGCCATGGAGGTGAAGGCCACTGTGTCCCGGCGCTTCAAGACCGACCTGACCATCCGGGCGATACAACAGAAATGGTCAGATTTTAAGCGCCGGGACCCAGAAGGCGTGTACCGCCTATATGATGCCTACGCATCAGGTAAGTTAAAGCTTATGTTCTTTTTGGCCTTTGTGCAGAATCATCTGCTAAGCTGTGTCCTTTTTTGCTCTTTATATTAATTATTTGCTTTCACCCCCTCCACACAGATAAGCGTCCTCCCCTGGGGAAACGTGGGAAGGGATTCCTCCCCCGAACCAGGCAGGCGGACTCGGGGGAGTCATCGGGGGAGGGTCCCTCCCGCGGGTCCTATTTAGAGGACCCAGGGGAGGAAGGGGATGACGCCCCAGAGGAGTGTGCTGCTGGGGGGCAGGCTGGATCAAGCCTCAGCTCCTCACACTCTGAGGCTGAGGACTCTCACCAGGCAAGGGGCCACTCTCAAGCAGGGAGTGAGAGGGAGGAGGGTGGCCCTTTGCCTAGTGGATCTTCTGAGCAGAGTGTGAGGAGCCGAGGCTCCCCGCCTCCTCCTCAGAGCCCTCCCTGGGCTTCAAGTGGCGCTTCATCCCCTGGTGAGTTTACATGTTTTAATTGTTAGTCTGTGCCAGGTTTCATCTGACCATTTGTGCTTAGCCCTTGCAATTCCTCTGTAATTTGCAGGGCATCATATAGGCGGCACCTCCATGGATTTTTGGCGTCAAATCCTCCTCGGGCATAGTCGTGGTAAGTGTATGTTTTAAGCTAGTTCATTTTGGACTTTATGTCATTCCTTAAAGTGGACCCACAAACCTTGCTGATATTGTTTGGATTATGGCGCCTTGCCTGCCAAATCACATCCCTCACCCAGGGCCCCCCCACAACCAAACACCACAAACTACTTCCCTCTTTGGGGGTGGCAGAAGCCATTGTCCCTGCCTCCTGTGTGGCACTCGAGATGTGTGTGCGCCTGCGCTCTGTTTCCTACTGGCATGCGTGTGCGCACACACTGGCGGAGTGATGTGCGGAAGGCAGGGGCGGTGGCGGACTAAAATTGTGTGGCTCTGCCAAAGTAGACTACTACACTGAATAATCACAATCCTGTGTCTTGGTACACTTTTAACAGACACGTTTCCTGGTCCATTGTCTAAGCTGGTTTGCTAATGTACATTAACATCACCAACCACACTACAGTGCTAGCCAACTGGAAACCACCCCTATGTTACTGGCCACACCATGATGTGTGCTAGCAAAAGTTAATTTACGTGAAGTAGTTAGGGCAAACACATGTTGCACACTGGTAACATTATCCATTAAATTGGTAAGGAGTCATTTACATTGCAATGTAAAGGTTAGTGCCAGATTGGCAAAATGGATACATGTGGCAACCATAAACACTTCACATTAACTAATGGGCCAGGAATATAGCAAATATCGTTTAACATGTATGTAAAGAAGTGTTTGTTTTTGGAGCTAAGACTCAATAACCAGATTGATGTCCAAACTTCGGGTGTCATAGCTCCACTAAATGTAGTTTGGGTTTTTTTTTTTTTATGGACAGATGTTGCTACGCAGACGGAGCCAGAATTCCTCCTCCCCACACCAGCTCCAGGGACGGCCAGCAGCATGGCCCACCGCCACAGCTGCGATGGTGAGTACATCCAAATTAATATGGGTAAATACTTTGTAAACATTTCTCTTCTACTTACATTTGTAGAAATGTGAAATTGACCAATGTGTGAATATCACACACATCTAGGTTAAATGTGTTTGGTCAATAATCCAACATGCCAGTCACCATCCTTGATAGTTGCCTCACATTCTTGTTACGGACACATACGGACTATTTGTGGCGTATAGACAACCAAATGGGGCTGATTAGGTGTTTACCAATAACATTATAGGGCAAACTTCCCTCTTCCTTAGGCACTGATGTTTGGCTTGGACTAAAGACATAAATGTCCTTACTTGCCCATAAACATTATTACCTTTGCAAGAGTGAACCTGGCCCAACACCAAGGCTGTTTAATGTGCATTAAACATTTAATTTGCCAACAACTAACAACTAACACCCCGCAGAATATACGATAAGTGCAGGGACCACGGGTCCACCCCACCAAGCAAACCCCTAATTATGGGAAATTATATTCCGCTGGCTCCTGCGCAACACTCCAGACGTGCATTTTTCCCCCCTGGGCCTCTGTGAATGGCCGCCGGGTCCCCATGAGCAGCCAGCGAGTGACATGCGTGAAGAGGGGTTGGAAGAGGAGGGTACATTCCTGTTCCCTGCATAGACGTTAGCGTGCCTTCTTTGTGCCAAGCACGTTGGAGCATGGAGAGGTGAGTGGCTATGGATTACTGTGTGTATACACACATCAGGGGAAATACAGATCTGTGAGAAACAACAAAGTGGGCCAAAACCCAGGATAAACTATATTGTGGGTGTTGGTCCACTTTAAGAGTAAAGGTATGTGGTCCTAACATGTTTTCAAGTCAATATTAAAACATTATTTTAAAATGTTAGGGGCACATTGTTCACCAATGTTAATGTGAGTGTTAGCAAGTTAGAAACACTGACATTACATTGCTACATCTGTGTATGTTGAGTTGCCAAACAAATTCTAATATATTATTTTTTATCACATCTCTACAGCTTGTATACGCCAGCATCGCAGACTGTGGCGGGCCTTCCGACAGATGAAAGGGATGCTGCTGGCCATGAAGAGGCGTCGGAGACGTTAGGGTGGGGGGGATGGCTGCCCTGGCCATGTTTTCCTGGCTTTGTTGGCCTATGTTGCCCGTGTTGGGCCAATTTCTATAAAGACATTTATCTTTACCAAGAACTGTGTTGTTCCTTGACCAGCATAGGTTTCGATTCCCCAAAACCATTATGTCTAAAATTAGGCTGCCATTTTGAGCCAGTACATGTTTACACCATAGTAAGCAATGTTAACTAATGTGGCACATAAATGGTGGCATAATATTAGAGATGATTAAGCAAATCAGCCCTGACTGTGTATTTAGCTTTCACATGTATGGATAAACACAAATTAGAGGTGGTTTTCAAAAATATATTTACATAAATCATAAGAAAATGGTATACAAATTAATATTCTTGGCTGGGTGGCCGGGGAGGTTGGGAGTCATTGCTAGGGGCGGTGTTGGGGGACAACAGTGCAGTAAAAAATATAGACTGCTGTTGTATGAGCTGTTGTATCAACAACAAAGTTTGGTCCTGCCGCTGTATTGCCTCTGCCTGGCGCTGTATTGCCTCTTCCTGGCGCTGTACAGATTGCTCGATAACATTGGCAAGGCGACCAAGGTCCTGGTTCTGTTGTAGGTTTTGCCTTAACTGGTCCACCTGGCGCTGCAGGCCCTCATTTTGTTGCTGACACATCAGCACCTGATTTTCCAACGCCGCAATGCGCTCATTAGTTCCATCACGCGGCTGTTGGCGACTGTAGTCCTCCAGCATCCGGACCCCTAGTGTGTAGAAATCGGCACTGGTTGGTGCCACACCTCCTCTTGCTGTGGTTGGAGGCTAAAAAAATAGTAAACCACATTTTAGTCAAACGGAACAAATGCAGTTATGCCCCTCCCAAAAGTTACCATAAACACTCACTAGACAACTTACCCTTGTCTGAGCCTCTGAAGCTTGGCCACATGGGACTTGGGAAGAGGTCCCAGCTTGGGGTTCTGGTTCCGCCTCCTGCCAAAACAACAATGAAATGAAATGTGACATGTTGCTTCTTCCACTACCCACGAATATGCCAATGGGTTTAGAGGTCGTCTACATCAGCCATGTTACCTGCGTGTCCTCCAGCCCAGGTAGGCTCGAGGTATCGCTGCCAGAGAGTCGCGAATCAACATCAGAGATGTCGGGCAAGTTGGCAAATGCTAAACAGGAAAATCAGGTTAGTAGGTCTGTGGGCAAAACTCTAATGTAACCTGGTTAGGCTATCGAGGCCATACCTCTAAAAAGTAAAAAAATACACAGTAGACCAAAGGTCTTGGTTAAACTCAGATTGTTAACATGTATGTTACAGGACTAAGACCCACTAATTTCTGCAAATCTCATCATAAACATTGCTTAAATTAAACATACCCGCAATATCCCAGATGTCTGGAGTGGGGTCCTCACTCGAGATTGGACCTTGAAAATAGATGTGGACACACAAGTTGCCAGAAGCAAGTGGCACAACATTAGAGCCAAAATACATACTATAGCAATGCAAAACCACTTACCCTCATCTCTGGCAGCTGGAACTTGAGGGGCCCTTTCTGGACAGCCACTTCCGATATTCGGGTCAACTAAATTAAAAAAAAAAAGTGTCTAAAGATTCAGCAAACTACTACAGGGAATGTTTTCCTAAAAATATGTCCGCAAATATACATTGCTATCACTAAAATAACTAATAGACTGACCCTGGGGAGGCAACCAGCACTCCCAAGATGCATCTTCAAGTTTACAAAGCAAACATGTAGCTTAGTAGACTAACCAAATTGAACCAGTGTAACCTAAACAGCAGAAAGGATACATTATGTATTGCTCTACACACCAACAGGGTCCTGTTGACCGGCAACATCGGAAGTGGGGTCCAAAGATGAACCAGTCACTTGCCCTACAAAGAAAAAAGACAAATGAGACACATGCACTTGAGTCAAAGTGGATCAAGCAAGGTGAACACATGCACTTACCGACATCCAAAGAGTAGGTGGGATCCGGAGGAGATGCTGGGGCCAAGGGCATGGGAGCTAGGGCAAAATAAAACCAACATTGAGCCATAGCTAATGTGCGTGCCAAAATACAACATGCATTAAGGTGTGTGAGCAGCTCTTTCACTAATATTGACTAATCAAGCCAAGTGTGGCTCACACATTGATATGCCTATATATGGCTACACATCTCTGGCATCCTACATATCTACACATGTTAGGGCCTTGTTAGTTACTGACTGTGAGTGTTACAGTGGGCGTGCAATTAGGGCGCACCCACATATTATTAATAGTCAACAGGGCAAACCTTTATTGCTTGAGCTGGTCCCACACCCATTTGTTTTTCAAAAAACCAGCAAACAAATAATGGGTAAATACCTTCAATGGCAGACTGGGGTAGCCTTGAGGTTGCTGGAAGGGCAGGAGCTTGGTTGTCCGGAGCCACATCCCGGACAGCAGCATGTGCACCTATGCATAAAGCAACAGACAGAAAAGTTTCAAATGTTTTAGCTATAATGTAATACTTCACAGGTCCTACAGTTAGTTGGTCAGAATGTAAAAATGCTAATCACATACATTAACATTAGGTTATAGTAAAAGCCATAAAATATGTACCTTCAGCCCAACCGGTGGTGTCATCCCCAGGATCCACACCCTGCAGCCGAGCCAGTGGGATTTTGGCCTTCAGCATCTCCTCATACGGCCTGTAGGTACTCTTTGGAGCCTGGATGAACCCACTGTCCACATCAAGATCGTGATTCATCTTTTTCATAAGGGCCCCTCGCAAAGTGTAGAAGCGTTTCCTGCAGGATGGGCCACTACGTGGGTGTTGAGCTGTGCTACTAAGCTCCACACCAATGGCATCCCACAGTTTGCTTCTTTCTTGTTTGCCTATGGACTTGCTTTGGGAGCCAAATATCAGCTCCCATTTCGCAAGTGTCAGGCGCACAAGATGATTATTCTCAGCCAAATTAAATTCAGGCTCCCTCTTGGCACCTGGGCGCTTAGCCTGGGGTGCTGCCCCACCTTCAGGCTGTGCCCTTTTCCGTAAGGGAGGTCTGCGCACAGCACCCACCAAACTCCTACTCGGGCCTGCTGTGGCCGGCAGATGTCCTGTATTTGGCTCCATCCTGTAGCTGCACACACACAAAAATCAACACCCCACAAGCACGCATGCACACTACAGAATGGCATCGCAATCTCTTAGGCTTGGGCAGGTTTTATGTGCTCTAACAGCCAATCCAAAAGCAGCCCACTTAATTGATTCACACATACAGCCCAGTTCCTTCTAGGCACACCTCCACTGCACTGACAGAAGCATGTGTGTTAGCCAATTAACTCATTACAGACCTCAATCAACAAACAACACACACCCAAATCCAACAATGGACTGATGTATCTGCAACCCTTGTGACATGTGCTTAGCCTAACGGCTATTTAAAAAAACAACAGCTTCACTTTCATTGGTCCCCACCTGATTTTTGGCCCATGTCCGTTAATGCACGCACGTTACGGCTCAAGTACGCTAGTAGCGCTACTAGCGTGCGCGTGCGCACTCTGTTTTACGCACACCTGGGTCGGCTAATTGGCGGCCGGAAATAGCAGAGCGACGCAAAAGGCGGCAAAGCGGACCTGTCACTTTTGAAAATGAAGTATAAAAGGAAGGAATGAACTAGGTTCTGCTATTCTTACACTGTGGCAAAGGCTGTGGTGTGGTGCTGTGCTCGCTTCCCTTAGCTCATTTGAGCCTCTGTCTGGTTTCTGTCCTCACTCTCTGTGGCTTGTTGGGTGATTTCTGACATCAGTGCTGTTTCTTTAGGAGCTTGGTTTGGGTGGCATCTGCAAATATTGTGTAGCATACAGCAAGTGAGGCTTGATTTTGGGGCCTTTTGTGGGCTGTGCAGCAACTCCCCTCTTGGTTGTGCTTAACTTAGAAAGCTGGTTTTCAGCAGGCTGGTGGTTTGGACCACTATAGTTCTGGTTTTGTGGTGAGCTGCATTGTAGCGGGTGTGTGTGTAGTGTGATTGTTTGTGTGTGTGTTGTGTGTTAGTGTTTTTTTTTGTTTATTTTTGTTTTTGTATATATCTTTAGTGTGTGTGATGGATAAGAGGGTGATGTATGGTGTCTGGGTGGATGGATGTATGTGTATGCTGAAAGAGCAGGAGGAAAGGGAGCGGGGTGTTGTGAGGCTTAGGGCACCCCGCTCCTTTGCAATCCGCCTTTCAGTATGGGACTTAAGTGACGAGCAGATCAGGAGCCGCTTCCGTCTGAATCGTGCTGCACTACAGTCCCTATATGATCAGATTAAGACCAAAATCGAGCCATCCACCAAACGCACTCACTCCATTCCAGGCATAGTACGCCTGTGTGCCACTCTTAATGTGTTGGCACGAGGGACCTTCCAGGCAACCTCAGCCCTCCTCAGCGGGATAAGCCAGGCTACTATGAGCCGCATCCTAATCCAGGTAGTTCTGGCAATTTGTGATTTAATCCCAATTTACATCAAGTTTCCTGAGGAGGAGGAAGAGGTTGCCAAAATAAAACATGCTTTCTATCTGATGGGAGGGATCCCGAATGTGCTAGGGTGCGTTGATGGTACACATATCCCTTTCCGCCCTCCCCGTGCACAGGAGCTGTCCTACAGAAACAGGAAGCAGTTCCATTCATTTAATATCATGGTGGTCTGTGACCATGAGATGAAGCTGCGGGCGGTGAGATCGGGGTTCCCCGGCTCATGCCACGATTCTTACGTCTTGCAGCGGACAGTCCTGTGCCGGAAGTTTGATAACAACGAAATGCCAGCTGGCTGGCTACTGGGTAATAAATTAACCATGTCTATGTATTTTGCTAATATGTGGCCTAGTAAGGCAATTTTAAGCAAACTACCACCCAAAAACATGTACTAGTACTAATTGCTGTCTCTCTCCTTGTGTTTTGTCTACAGCGGACAAGGGATATGGGCAGAGAACGTGGGTCATGACTCCGGTCAGGAACCCACGGACCTCTGCCCATGAACGCTACAATGCAGCGCATCGCAAGACCAGAAGCATTGTGGAAAGAACCATCGGCCTGCTGAAAGCACGCTTTCTCTGTTTGGCACGGCCAGGAGGAGAGATGCTCTACAGCCCACAGAAGGTTTCCAAGATCATCCTTGCCTGCTGTGTGCTACACAACATTTGCATTTGTCACCGAATCCAAGCCCCCGAGGAGACAGCACTGGTGCCAGAAATCCCCAACCTGCCCGCAGATAGAAGTGAGGACACCCAGACTGGCGATGAGCTAAGGGAAAGGCTGATCACTTCTTATTTTGCGGTAAGCTAACTACCCTTCACTCTAATGCAAGTACTGCACTCCTGTTTAAATGTCTTTGACCTCCCATCCAAAAGAGCAACCAAACACACTAAGGGGGGGGTTTAAGATGACCCAAACCACTCTAAGGGGGGGTTTAAGATGACCCAAACCACTCTAAGGGGGGTGTAAGATGACCCAAACCACTCTAAGGGGGGTTTAAGATGACCCAAACCACTCTAAGGGGGGTTTAAGATGACCCAAACCACTCTAAGGGGGGGTTTAAGATGACCCAAACCACTCTAAGGGGGGGTTTAAGATGACCCAAACCACTCTAAGGGGGGTTTAAGATGACCCAAACCACTCTAAGGGGGGGTTTAAGATGACCCAAACCACTCTAAGGGGGGGTTTAAGATGACCCAAACCACTCTAAGGGGGGTGTAAGATGACCCAAACCACTCTAAGGGGGGTTTAAGATGACCCAAACCACTCTAAGGGGGGGTGTAAGATGACCCAAACCACTCTAAGGGGGGGTTTAAGATGACCCAAACCACTCTAAGGGGGGGTTTAAGATGACCCAAACCACTCTAAGGGGGGTGTAAGATGACCCAAACCACTCTAAGGGGGGTTTAAGATGACCCAAACCACTCTAAGGGGGGGTGTAAGATGACCCAAACCACTCTAAGGGGGGTGTAAGACGCCAATGTTGGTTATCAAGTTATGCATTTTTTTAAAAGAAAGCACAAAATAACTATAAAGATATATACTAACTGCACTTTTCTTAATTTTTCAGGCACAAAGAGATGCACCATGATCTCGACATTCCTCTTACAACCCTTTCCTGGACTTTACTTTTCTTTGGCATTTCTGCTGGACTTTTCTTTTTCTATTTCATTTATGTTTTATTATTATTTTTTTTTTAGAGACAAAATTAAAAAAAAATTAGATATATACATGTGGCTATGTGTTTAATTCGGTTGTAAGTTTCCTTTACATTCTAATTCCTATTTTCATTTTCCTTTTCTTTATCTGTTCTGTTATTATTTTCCTTTTCTTTCTCTGTTCTGTTTTTATTTTCCTTTTCTTTCTCTGTTCTGTTTTTATTTTCATTTTCTTTCTCTGTTCTGTTATTATTTTCCTTTTCTTTCTCTGTTCTGTTTTTATTTTCCTTTTCTTTCTCTGTTCTGTTATTATTTTCCTTTTCTTTCTCTGTTCTGTTATTATTTTCCTTTTCTTTCTCTGTTCTGTTTTTATTTTCCTTTTCTTTCTCTGTTCTGTTTTTATTTTCCTTTTCTTTCTCTGTTCTGTTTTTATTTTCCTTTTCTTTCTCTGTTCTGTTTTTATTTTCCTTTTCTTTCTCTGTTCTGTTTTTATTTTCCTTTTCTTTCTCTGTTCTGTTTTTATTTTCCTTTTCTTTCTCTGTTCTGTTATTATTTTCCTTTTCTTTCTCTGTTCTGTTATTATTTTCCTTTTCTTTCTCTGTTCTGTTTTTATTTTCCTTTTCTTTCTCTGTTCTGTTTTTATTTTCCTTTTCTTTCTCTGTTCTGTTTTTATTTTCCTTTTCTTTCTCTGTTCTGTTTTTATTTTCCTTTTCTTTCTCTGTTCTGTTTTTATTTTCCTTTTCTTTCTCATTGGTGATTTAATTGTATTTCCTTTTTAGGTAACAAATAAAAATAAAAAAAAATGTGGCTATGTGTTTAATTATGTTTTATTTTCCATTTATATTCGAAGATCTGGTAGAATTTAATTACCTTTTACACACAATAAAAAAATTTTTACATTCCAAAACAAATGTGGCAATGTGTTTTATTCAGAAGGTACTGGATGGCCAGGACACAGCAAAGCTAACAGGCGCTGTGTAGAATAGCGTGGTCACACTGACTGACAGCGCCAACAAAGCTGAGGCCCAACATCATATTCAGCAATGTAGGCGTTGTTCGCAACAACGCCAGGTAGCGACTGAGGAGGCCTGCTATAGCGAATCGCTAACGCCCGCGGCTGACGCTAGCGGCGCTCATAGCGCCATACTTCAGTCGCTCATCTGTCGCTACCTGGCGCTATTGATGAATCGGCCTCCCCATTTGAGATCATGGAATGTTTGGTTTATCCCTCCTTCTTTTGATTGTTTTTTTCAATTTTGCTTTCCCCCTTACTCTGGTTTGTCCCTAATTTCTTATTTGCATTATTTGCACAAGAGAGTTGTTTATGTTTGACTGTGTAATAATTGAATCAGCACAAATTGTCATATATGTTTTTGAGGTCTTAGAATTGAATATAGGTAGTGTTATACTACATTATTAGATTCACCTATTAAAATCAATTGTTAATCTTGCTGCACATAGCACTTTATGGTTCACATACTTATTGCAATTATTAATAATTAGGTATTTGATTGCACTTTATTAAATTATTTATTAAGTGGTTGGAGGTTATTTATTGTTAATTTATTGCATGAAAAAGGAGGGATTTACTGATTAATAATAGGGATCTATATTGAAATGATGCTTCTTTGCGATACATCATTTCAGTCCGCCAAGGATATTTGATCCATATATATTTATTATCTAATAAACAGATTGGGTCCATTGGGCTTTGTAGGTTTTTAACTTTGTCTTATGTACGTTGTTTTTGTGTTTTTTATTGTTAAGGTGGTTTCTCTGATGATTTAGTGACTGAACTTTGAATCTTTTCGTATAATCAGGTTGTAGTGCCCTTAATTTAGCTCCATCAACTGGTATTAAACAGTAGTGACCCATGGCCTGAACAAGTGGACACTCCACTAACACTTGCTATTAAACTGTAGTAAAACCCAAGTAGTATTATTTGATGTTAAACTGCAATGACATCTAAGTGGTCTGAGCAGGTGTTTACACCACTATTACTTGATATTAAACTGCAGTGACAGCACAGTGTTCTGAGCAAGGGTATACCCCACTATTACTTGATAATAAACTGCAATGACAGCACAGTGCTCTGAGCAAGGGTACACCCCACTATTACTCGATATTAAACTGCAGTGACAGCCAAGTCGCCTGGATTAGTGAACACTGAATTACTATTTGTTATTAAAGAAAAAAAGGACCTGAAGTGGCCTCACCCACAATGACCCTCAATTCAGCCGCTGTTTCTGAATCCTGTCCTGACAAAGACTATAGCATGCTTAAAAACAACTTATATATCCATCACTCTAGCCACTGTCCCTAAATAAATGTCCTGACAAGGACAGTTTTTTGGGAAAAGCCCTATCTGTCCCTCAGCATCAACCAGCAACCTCTCCCTATCTACTGCAGAGTGCTCTGAGAGTATCGGGAGATAGAGCCCGCCTTTTATCCAGTGAGATGACATGTCCCACCTGCCCAATCACAGCCATGCCCAGAGTCAGCTTTCTTCTGGGGTTCGGGGACCCGAACTCACAAAGTTCAGCACGGATGCAAACTTTGAAAGTCGGGTCCACTCAACCTTAGTAGTAAGGGTCAGTAAAATGCAGTAAAGTGAAGGTAGTTTTGAGTCCCAAGCATAATGCAAAGAGTATACACCTACAATGCTAATGGTGGTCAATAAAATAAAAGTAAAATGCCTAGCTCTAAACCATAGTTGCTATAGTATTAGGCTCTTGTTAAGCAGACTGATAGCAGTGGGGTTGAACTCACATCTAGAGTCGATGAAATAAGGCATGACCCAGAGGGGCGGGGTAAAAAAGGAATGTCCTCTGCCCATATTGTAATTCTAATGGTTTTTAATGATTTTAATGAATACCCTAAAGGAAGAAGAACTTAAACAATTTGCATCTCATCTGCAGCAATTGAGTGCTGATTTTTTTAACCATCCTAACAAAACACCTTTAGAGAACTTGCACCCCGTTCCCCGATTCTAAAAAGACCCAGCTGTAGAGAACACCCAGAACAGCTAAAAAGATAATTGCTTCCCTTAAAGTCATTGTCCAGGCAAAAAAAAAAAAACGCTATACTCATATTTTGTTCCCTGCAGATGATCGTTCCTACTCTGGCACTGTGACTCTTACCTGATCACTGAATGCATGTCCCGGATTGCCCAACCAGATCATCATGGCCTTGCATGTCCCCCTCTATTGCAGTGGCGAGCGTGGTGTCTCTTTTTGCCAGGACAAGGCCTTTTTGGAAAAGAGGGTAAAAAGCCTGCTCAATAAAGTATAATTTCAGATCCCACTAACCCTGTCAAAATCACGCATTTTGTAGAGTCCTCCATTCTGGACAACATTTCAAGGGGCCTGTATGAAAGGCCAAGGGGTCTAGGAAAGAGTCCATGCAGCCATCAACACACTTAAAGTGGACCAACACCCAGGGGGGATCGGCCCGGGAATCTATAAGATTCCCGGGCCGATCACATCCCTCCCCGCGGGGCATCCGAAATCGGGATGTCCCGCGGGGTGAAACCCCCCAGGAAACCCAGAAACCTTACCTTAACCCCGTTCCAACGGCGCATGCGCAGGCCGCATCTCGCGCTTCCCTCTAGCAGGGCGCGCACCCGCACCGGCCGTTTGTGAATGGCCGGCGCGGGTGCTCTCCCTGTCAGAGGGAAGTGCGAGACGCGGCCTCCAGCGTTTAGAGCCGCTGTGGTTGGACGCCGCTTGTGCGTGCATACCACAGCGGCTCTGAGCGCTCTGATTGGACGAGCGCCCGCGTAGGAGTGTGGTGAGGTGAGTGTTTCCGGGCGTTCTGGGGGGTGCCCCACCGAAGTGGACCAAAACCCAGGATAGTCAAAAGGGCACATATGCAATACTAAATTACTAAAGCAAGAGAACCTGTAGCTATAGTTGTTGCCCCATTAGTAAAGGCACAAAACCTGTCCTTACTGTGAGAGGAGAGGCTAGAGGTTGTGTAATGTAAATTAATGACTTCATCACTGTATTACGCATTAACAGTCCCAAAAGAGACCATTCCACTAATGATGTTTGCTTGGTTTGGAACATGTCACATCATTCTGATTCAGCAGTAAGTCAGTTGTATCAATGGCAACAGAGAGCGAGCATGATATTTTGTACATTTGCATTTTGCATAAAAGGTGATCTCCTAAGAACATTATTCTTTAGATATACATTACCATATTTTTTGCATGGACAACCTTATACTATAAATAAATATATATATATATATATATATATATATATATATATATATATATGAAACACCTAAAGTAAATCAGTTAAGGCTTTTCCTGGTAACGTATCAGTTTTACAATGGTTCTCTCTGGAGCCAGAAAACAATCCTAATCATGTCCCTAATGAGTAATTAGACACATATAAATACATCAGGTGGGAAGCTAAATGTTTACATACCAACATACAGCACAATTGCTACCACTTTAACAAGTCCTATAACTACCATTGATAAAGTGGAAGTATGACTTTGACTGGCGTC
This sequence comes from Gastrophryne carolinensis, assembly GCA_027917425.1. Taxonomy (NCBI): domain Eukaryota; kingdom Metazoa; phylum Chordata; class Amphibia; order Anura; family Microhylidae; genus Gastrophryne; species Gastrophryne carolinensis. Next base: position 369,707,542 of record CM051239.1, read on the forward strand.
TCTGCACACATATGTTCCTTGTGCACACTGAAGTCAATGTGAGCACTCCATACTGAGGCCATGCCCTCCCGCCATGCCAGCTGCTCATTCCTGTTTCATCATGACTGAAATGTGGCCAGGGCAAAATCTGGGATTTCAGTGCCAGAAAAGCACAGTTCACACTAGGGTCCTTATTTATGAAGGAATAGCAACAGATAGCGACGGGTGAGCGACCGGTAATGATGGGCCCCGCCACGAGAACGCCGGCTCCCCACCACAATCACACATTTATCAAGCCAATCTTGCTTAGCGACTGAGATAGCGCCATATAGCGACTCATTCATCATTACTCCAGCCTCAGCCCACAGCGCCAGCGTCCGACCTTGAACAGCGACAGGTATGACCTCTCGCTACCTGGCGCTCTCCAATGCATTTCAATGGAACAATCTTTAAATATTCATAATTAATTGTTATTAATGTTTTTTGTTTTTTTTAATGTGAAAAATTCTGTGACCACTTCTGCCATGTTAGATAATTTTTTAAGGTAAAAAAAAAAAAAAAAAAATTTGTGCAGAATTGATATTACAGGTCTGATATTATTGTATTCATATTACTAAATTCTTTACAATTTTTTTTTTTTTGGTTTCCAAAAATATGGTGGTTTGGGGGTTAAAAAACTACTTTTAACACATCGCCGCCAGTGCTCTGGGGTTTAAACATGCATTTCACAGCGCGAGAATTTTTTTAGTGTGATTTTTTGATGAATATGGTGGAAGCCGGTTGCTCTGACCAGTCGCTATCATGCGCACCCATACATCGCGGAACCTGTCAAATAGCGACTCGTCACCCCGTATTCAACATTATTGCACACCGACTCAGTCGCTATCAACAACCGAACAATGGCCAAGCACAGCGACTACTAGCGGGCGCTGTGAAAATACTGCTACAGTCGCTCAACTGTCGCTACCTGCCGCTATTAATGAATCGGCCTCTAGGTAAATTCACTGTGCTAGCGGGCCTTGCAATCACCATCTAAATGCTGTCCATATTTACCTGTTGGCCCATTCATACATGGTTTTGGCGATTTCTGGGTGATCACAAAATTCCTGCATGCAGCATTTTGGGAGCAATCACAGTTTTGATAATAATGGGAATAAACACATAGGGGATTGGTTCAGCACCAGGCACAAAAAGTGCACTTTAGTGTAAAACTTTAATTAAAAGAAATGAAATTAACTTTAATTTAAAGAAATGAAATACAGTATAGGTGTTCTTTTTATGCCTGGTGCTGAATCCACCCCCTACATAGACACTGAGGAGCATGCTTATTATTTGGTGAAGCATGGTGCACTTTGTATGTGCAGTGCATTGAGGTGTGACATATGGTGTGAAAGCCCAACAAAGACTGTTATTCCTGCACACTACCAGACCCACTGAAAGGATAATCAATGTCAGGGCCTTATTCATGAAGGGATAGCGTCAGGTAGTGGCTGGTTAATGAGAGGTAGCGACATATAGCGACTGGTGAACGCTGGACACGGCACGCAATTACACATTTATCAAGCAGAATCTGTTTAGCGACTGGGATAACGCCATGTAGCGTCTGATTCATCATTTTCCCAGCCTCAGCGAACAGCGCCGGCGTTCAACCTTGCACACACCAGGTATGACCTCTCGCTACCTGTCGCTCTCCCATACATTTCAATGGACGATTCTTTCCTTCTCTTTAAACTGTGTTTTTGCTTTTTTTTTTTTTTTTTTTTTTTTTTTTAAATCTCAAATAATTCTGTGACCTCTTCTGGCATTGAATAAGCAGTTTGTTCACATTTTTTTTATTTTTTATATATTTCTTCAGAAATGACATTACAGGTCTGCCATTAAAGTGTTCATGTTACAATGTTGCTACAATGTAATTCCATATGTTTTCGCTTTGTTTCTAGTGGAAAGATGCTGAAAAACACACTTTAAACACACCGCCTCCTGCGCTCTGGGCTTCAAACAAACATTTTTCAGCGCCAGAGATTTGTGAGGCTGTTTTTTTGCTGAATATGTTGTGAGTCGGTCGCTAGGAGCAGTCGCTACCATGCGCTCCCATACAGCGCTGTACTCCTGTGACTCCTCACAATGTATTCAACATTACTGAACAGCGACTGAGTCGCTATGAAGTAGCGACCCACGGCTGAGCACAGTGACTACTAGTGGGCGCTCTGAAAATACCTGCTACAGACGCTCATCTGTCGCTACCTGGCGTTAGTGATGAATCAGCCTGCCCGTTTAACATCTGTTGAAAGCTGCTTCAAGATGAGACTTAAATCAGAAAAAATAATTAATAATCCACTTCACCCCTGGTCACTGCTTTTTCACCTTACTGCTATTTATGTTTAATCTTATTTTATTGAATTTTCGAACATAGGACAACATTTTGAAAAGGCGCAAAAACATATAACAAGTAACAAGTGCAATGCGCCGGCCACCCCCAGCCCACCGGGATGGATAACAACCACCTGTGAAATCGGGAAGCATATCAGTCACTCGCCTTTGTCCCCCTTCCTGGCCAATCCAACCACTCTTACGGTGACCCTCAGATTGCTAAATCCCACCCCCAGTCTCTCCTCCGTTCCTCCCGTAGAGGTATACAGAGATATTCGCCCAAGACCGCCTATCATGCGTGGGGGACCGCAGAGTGGAGCCAAGCCCCTTGTGGGCCCAAATTCACATATATAGGTCCAGCTCCCTAATACCTTACTGCTATTTAAACAATGGTACAGAGTTCCTCTAGCAAGGACAAAAAGGCAGAAAAAATGTTTTTACCCCTTAGGCATATGAGATATTAAAGTATTTTTGCAGGCAAAGGTAAATGTAACACAATTGCGTCAGGCTACATTTGACACTGTCCTAAACTGTTTTCCATTTTAAATGAAAGCAGCCAATGACATTCTCTTTTGTATCCCGTCCAATCAGCTCAGCAGAGCGGGACAGGGTTGCTGGTCCCTTCCTCCTCCGCCATCTCCTCCACCTCCTACTTCATCACATTGTTGAGCTGATTATTATACAGCATGACAGATCCAAGGGCCACGCCCTTATCCAGCAATCATATGCTGAACCTGTAAACCATCTTATCTTATCAATATCATTGATACCATCGGAATCGGAAATCGGAAAACAGATTAGGACAGCGCCAAATGTAGCCCGACACAATGGTGCAACAATTACCTTTGCCTGCAGTAGCACTTAAACTTACTGCATCCTTAAAGCGGACCTTCAGCATGATTTATTGAAAAGCCCAAACCCTTAAAAAATCCTTAAAAATTCCCCAGCATCTAAAATTAATATAATTTAAGTTTTTAGTCACTTACTTATTATTCTTTCCCCCACTGGGCTGCAACTCTGTTCAGGAATTTAGGATACGGGCGCCGCTGTCTTGACTCAGAAGCATCACACTTACCGAGGAGAGGAGAGTGGGATAAAGTACAGGGGGCGGGTTATGCTGTGCTTTGCTCAGACAGAGCAGAGCTAGGGTCAGGAAAAGGTTAGCAATCCCAGAAGGCAAAGCAGCACAGTCAGAAGGCACTTGCCTGATGTTCCATGAGCCGCCATCTTGGATGTTTAAAGGCTCATAACATGCAGTAGATACAGGTAGGATGATTTTTAATGTGAGCAATCTGTATGTACCGGGTGTGGGAAACTTATAAGATAGACTCTTATTCAGGGTGAAGGACCGCTTTAAGTATCAGCTAGTGTCATTCTCAAAAACTTGGTCTATTCTAAAGTTGTGATATAGCATGTTTCTCCTTGTACGTAAGGCAATAATACTCAAAGTCACTACTGCAACTGTATCGTATAGATGTAACTTTCGCTGTATTGAACTTGATTAGAGTATTGTTGCTAATTGCCCTGTTGATTTTCCACTGAATGTTCCCTAACTGCCTCTTGCGGAAAGAATTCCTATCATGTATATTGGGGGGGGGGGTCATGCTAAATATCTGGTGAATCCAGTGTAACTTCCGGTTTGGATTGGAATCTGCATTCTGGTAAGAAAATTACCTGAGATGGGGCATTTCTACAGGTGAGATGCATCGTTTTTCCAGCACCCTATGGGCTATGCAGAATAACACGGTGAAATCTTTAGCATAGCCCATATGCAACATCACATGTACAGGTCGTTTTTTTATGGAAAATGTAGGAAATTTTTTTTTTTTTGGGCTCTTTTTTGTGTTTTTACTAATAAGCTCACTGGGATGCAGGTTGCAATCCACGCCGCAATGCACACCGGAAGTCACACTGGCATCACCAAATATTTAGTATGACCCACCTTATATACATGGCGATAATAAACGGGGAGGCTGATTTATTAATAGTGACATGTAGCGACAGTTGAGCGACTGTAGCGGTATTTTCACAGCGCCCGCTAGTAGTCGCTGTGCTTGGCCGTTGTTCGGTTGTTGACAGCGACTCAGTCGGTGTGGCGTAATGTTGAATACAAGGTTACGAGTCGTTATTTGACAGGTTCCGCGATGTATGGGTGCGCATGATAGCGATTGGTCAGAGCAACCGGCTTCCACCATATTCATCAAAAAAATCACGCTCAAAAAATTCAAGCGCTGTGAAATGCATGTTTAAACCCCAGAGCGCTGGTGGCGATGTGTTAAAAGTAGTTTTTTAACCCCCAAACCACCATATTTTTGGAAACCAAAAAAAAAAAAAATTATAAAGAATTTAAATATGAATACAATAATATCAGACCTGTAATATCAATTCTGCACAATTTTTTTTTTTTTTTTTACCTTAAAAAAATTATCTAACATGGCAGAAGTGGTCACAGAATTTTTCACTTTAAAAAGTTAATAACAATTAATTATGAATATTTAAAGATTGTTCCATTGAAATGCATTGGAGAGCGCCAGGTAGCGAGAGGTCATACCTGTCGCTGTTCAAGGTCGGACGCTGGCGCTGTGGGCTGAGGCTGGAATAATGATGAATGAGTCGCTATATGGTGCTATCTCAGTCGCTAAGCAGGATTGGCTTGATAAATGTGTGATTGTGGTGGGGAGCCGGCGTTCTCGTGGCGGGGCCCATCATTACCGGCCGCTCACCAGTCGCTACCTGTCGCTATTCCTTCATAAATAAGGGCCTTAATCTGAATTGCAACCTGCATCTGAGTGAGCTCTTTATTTATAACACTCATGAAAGTGCAATATATTTTTTTCCCCAAAAAATCACCTGCACCTGTGATTATTTACAGATGAAGTATATTTGTTTTAACTGTTATTTCTAAAACCTTTAAAAATAATTTTTAACCTTACTGTAAAAATGCCCCATCACAGGTACAAATAAAAAATTGGAAAAAATCGAAACAAAAATGTTTTATTGCACTTTTTGTGTGTTCATTCAAAAAGTGAACAGCTAGGAAATGGAGGGAAACTAGTGGATAGAAGAACTTTATTTTCACACCAGTCACCACCCCGTCCCCAACCTGGCAGGAGGTGGGTTACAGTTGTCCTGTTTTATATACTGCTTGGGGCAGTTAGTACTAGTTAGAACTATTGTGATGGTCCAGGTGGGTCAGTTTCACTGTCAAATGCCCTGTAGTAAGTCTTCCATTATATGTGAAATGTGCATGGGTGTCCAGCTCACCAGGACCCTTAAAACTTTTACTTACTTTTACTTACTTTAAAATTGTGTAAACCCCTTTCTAGCTGTGTCATACGTGCAGCCTCTAAGGGGTGGTAGCCATGAGACGCGTAACGTGAACTGAGGGAGCTGCATGTATGACACAGCTAGCACAGGGTTTACACGATTTTTAAAGGTAAGTAAAAGTTTGGTGAGCTGGACACACATGTACATTTGCCTCTTTTGGCCATTAGAGGCTCATTTTTGCTCCTGGGTGCTGCTTGGGGGGATTGAGCTGTCTTTTTGTATGCATATAAATTCCATTATATGTAGGCGAAGGAGTAGCTAGGCTTTCTGGCACCCGGGGCAAAGATTCAAAATGGTACCCCCCACCTGTGCCCAGGCCCTCCTTTTGCTCCCCCCTGACCTGCTGCACCCAGGGCAAGTGCCCCCCTTCTCCTCCCTAGCTATGCCCCTGGTGAAGGAGCTTTGAGGTCAGGCATAAAGTACACTTAAAGTGGATCTACCGCTAGGATATTCAATATCCTGGTGATAGGTCTGTTTACCTGGGGCATCCTAATTTAAGATGCCCAGCTATGTGAAACCCTCCGGATCGCCCATACAACTCACCTTTGTGAGTGCAGACTCTCGTCCAATCAGCTCTTTATGTCGTGCATACTAATGGGCACAGGCGTGCACCTCACCTGCATCGATGGATCCACAGGCTGAAATTGCTGAAAAGGTGATTTCAGGGGCGTAGCTAAGGGGGAGGAGGGGGGGGGCACGTGCCATGGATGCAGCAGGTCAGGGGGGCGCCAAAGGGCGACCTGAGCACAGGTGGGGGGGGGGCGCTTTTTCGAATTTCTGCCCTGGGTGCCAGAAAGCCTAGCTACTCCTCTGGTCTGATTGGTCCACTTTAATGGGAAATCAGCAATGTTCCATCTTACGTCAGGTTTGGCCTAACATAATGGTAGTTTTGGATGCAGAGTCTTTTTCCCTGGGGTGTAAGAGGAAAACAAAGCATCTATCTAAATGACCAACAAAGCTCCAGAAATATTGTCTCACTTGGAGCAGGAATGCCAGAAACAGTTTCCTTCCTCTCCCTCGGATGTTTTGCTGGATACATGGCACATTGCAGCCTGTTTACTACAGGCCTGTTATAAATATACTGCTGAATGTTTTTATAATGGTTTTGCTGCCAGAGGGTTTACCTGGCTTTTTGATTGTTTGCTAAAAGCTTTCAAGCTGTGTAATTCAGATAGCTATTAGTAGTACCAGTAGTTTCAAATAAACCTTATCAAAATATATAGCTTAAAGAAGGTCTAAACTATCCCCCACCCAAGACCTTAAAGGAACACTATCACAAAAAAAAATGGTCCAGCAATATAAAATCCACATAATTATGTTAGAATGCAGGAAGAAAGGCCATTTACACACCCTACACCGAAATAAATTTAGCCAAGCTTGTTTATTTCTTTTTATGGAATGAAGAAATTAGGGGTGTCATGTTTTGAAAGAACCATTCTTTTATAGGGTAACCCAACTCTAACTGCCTATGTCCTGAGCCAGCCTGTGCTGGAATAATGATTGCCATCACAGATTCTTCTGGTGTGTGTACATACCATCATTGGGATGGCCTGTTGTGTTAACTCCCCTCCCCGGTTCCAACAAAACTCACCTTTTCTGGCAGCTCCCTCTGCATTGTTAACAATGGGAACTAGGGGGCTCATTCCCAGCATCTCTGAGCTGTGGCGCGCTTCTGCATCTGGGGATGTGACTGCATTCGTTCCTGACTGCTGAGCGCAGAGCCATTTGCTGCTTATCAATATGCATGGCAAACGGCTCTGACTGAACAAGAGCCCACGTATGCACCGCGAGACCAAGGAAATAGGATTTTTTGTGGATGGTCTGGGGGGTTTTACACAGCAGAATCAGGATGCCCCTGGGTGCAAGGAAAGAGCCCTGGAATAGTCACATTTCTAAAACAGAAATTGAATCACCAATGAACTTCACAGTAGAGGTGGGTGACACACGTTATACTGGTGTGTTGTTTGTGTTGGGCGTGTCTGAGGATGCTAATGTAGACCATGTTTTTATTATTTGAAAGGTTTTAAGGAATATTGTATTGTGTGTTCATAAGCATTGCTGCAAACATGGCATCTAAACAATGAGTAGAATGCAGGAATAGGCTGCCATCATTGTGTCAGTAAACCCAAATCCAGGCAAAATGTTCCCACCTTACCTCTGTTATTTCACTTCTGTTTACCTCTGCCAACTTCTACCCACCTCTTGTCACCCCTGACATCTTACATCTGCTCACCTCTTCTCGCTTTGTCTGCATATTACTGCTTGTACCCTCCCCCACAAGCTCACACTGCCTGCATTTAAACCTCTTGCACAACTAGGGTTGCCACCTGGTATTTTTTTTACTAGTTTTTACTAGTAATTGTAATTGTAAGTATACTTTTCCCATGCTCAAATACCATTAAAAAAACTAATACTGGCATCACCAGGCCAGTGGTCAGTAAAGCAAAAAAAATACTGGCCAGGTGACAACCTTGTGCACAACTCCGCCCCCCCCTTCCCCCCATAACTGAGGTGCCTGCCTAGGTTACGTACAGGGGGCTTAGGGAGAACCTCGGTGACTCTTGGCAAATATGTAGGGTAGTAGGCCGGCCCTGTTTAGCAGCAGCTCAGGAGCACCCAGGAAACCAGGCAAAATACCTATCAATGTTCCTGCTGTAGTCACATCCTCATGTTCACCACTTCAGAAGAAGGATACACAAGATGGATATACAACAGATACAATTCCTAGCTGTTCCACTGTCATATATGGTAAAACAATCACCGACAAATCTCTCATATCATTGTCAAGCATGGAAGCCGTCCCTCCATATTCTGCCGTGGAGCATCATTTGTAGTTGCACTCCTGGATATGGGTGTATTACCACAACATTCTGGCATACAGTAGTGGTAGTATTTTGCAGTAATCTGGTGTGAAAGAGCCCTGTGTTATATGTTTTGTCGCTTTATCCTTTTGGAGTCACAATTAATGAAGGCCAAGAACACAAAGCAACCCTCCTAATCTGCTTTCTCTGAGTGTTTCATTGTTTTTCTACAGAAAAGGATTTCATTCTGTGGGCTGTTTGGTCTAGAGGCCGGTCAAAAAAAAGAAATGTAAACTGCAGTATACGCCATTGACTGGCAATAAGGTGGCCAACTTACCAGTATTTTACCGCCACAGACGGTATTTTTGGTAACCTGCTGGTGAGTTTTTTGTAATTTCTGGTATTTTTGATACTGTTAAATAAACTATAAGATTCCTGGGCGGATCCATTCCCCCCCTGCGGGGCATCCAAAATCGCGATGCCCCGCTGTGTGAAACCCCCTAGGTCACCCGCAACACTTACCTTAATTCCAGGCCCAACTGTGCATGCGCGGGCATCCCTGCTATCCCTCTAGCCGGGCACGCTCTCTGTTAGAGGAAAGCGCGAGATGCGGCTGCCAGCGCACTGGGACACTGCGGCTGCACATGTGCATTAGGACCGGGATGAGAATCTCTGAGGGGTTTCACACAGCGGGGCACCCCCCATTTTGACTATCCTGGGTTTTGGTCCACAAAAGGGCCAGGGGTTGAAACCCAGCCGGTCTGTTACTTTAGAGTGCTCTGGGGGAGCGTGCTATGTGTGTTTGTTGGCTGTTGCACTTTAGAATGTGAAAAAGTACGGCTAATAGTGCCCTAACTCACCTGCAAAAAACAACATGGCTGGCATATAGGTGCCCCCAATAGCCCTGCTCACCCTTTGATAGAATCACCCCTGCATGTGCTCCAGGTGTGAGGTGATGCCATGCAGCATCAGGCTGGGCTGCCCAGGCACCCAACCAGCCCACCATCAGTGCAGTACATGGTTGACAGGCATGCCAGGCACTAACTGCTTTAAATGTAATCAGGGGCCCCAGCACAACAGCTCCTCATCCATTATGGGTTCCAGTGACATGATAGAGAAGGGTGTAAAGAAAGAGAGACTGCTGCACTGGGGACCTGATCACAATCAAAGCAGTAAGTAAAGTTACCTCCAACTCACTGCCCCTCTGCTCTACCTCCAACCTGAAGACAGGAAAAAAACTAAAAGATAAGTAAAAAAAGACAAATTTACAGCTGTCCAAGTCTCTCAATCCACTGTACAATCCAACCCAACTGTTCCTTTCTCATAGATTCTATAACTGAAACACTGGCTGCTAGAAGTCCAAGTTTTCATGACCCTCCCACACTGCTGATTCTTCTATTTGTTTTTTGTATTATTCTTCAGCACACAAAGACTACAGCTGGGATATAGACTCTGCCCACCAGATAGTTTGTGGTTTTTGCAGATCTGTTCCACCCTTGGGTATATAACCTTGCTCAATGGAGCCCAAACCAGTCTAGCTTAGAGGATGACCATGCTGCAGGCTCAGCTCAGATCACTTTTAGAGGACTCTAAAACATAAATCCATGGTGGCCTCTCTTGAGTTAGCGCTATCCAGGCTAAGTAGCCATATCTTTTTTCACAAGAACATGGCGGTCTTGTGGATCGTCTTGAGTTTTTCCCAAGGTGGTTTTGGCTATTCATATCAATGGGAAGATAGATCTCATGGCTGTGTGTGCACAGTTACCCACGTGGTGTTGTTATTGTATACCTACTGACTTTTCAGGGGGGAAAAGCTCATTTGTTAAATTAGGCCACGCCCCGTCATTTAGGGATGGGTAGGAGATGGGTTGTAACAGTTAAAACTATCAAAACATTTTGAATAGGCAAATGAACTATTAATTAATGGAGATCTGCATGTTAAACCTCAAAGAGGGACAAATGAGATGAACATGGACTCAAAAGAGGGACAGTCCATCCAAATCAGGGACACTTGGGAGGTATTACTATCGTAGGGTCCTCCTTTAGCCCAGGGAGGTGCTATAAAGCACTCGGGTGCCTCCCCCAGGAAATAAGCGCTCAAAGATATCACCTGTGGTTGCAAAGGCCAACGTAAAACCAGAACAAAACTGGCTGTGATGTCCTGCGCTGTTTATGTCCTGCGCTGTCCCATGAGAGATGTGGAGAAAACACTTGAGGATGGTCCAATTTGGTGTTGCTTGTGAGCAACTGGCCCTTAAAGAGGAAGAAAACCATATCGGGATGCCCCGCTGTGTGAAACCCCCCAATGGCACTGCAGCACCTCTTCTTGGCGCCCCTCTGCCTATGTAAACAAGGGCGGCCACATCCCCACTCCTTTGGGCTGTATGCACGCTCCCACACCCAACCATTCAAACAGGTTGGGGACAGAGGCACGAGCTGCAGGGGATGCGGCCACTTTCACTCCCATTGCCAGGCTCTGCCTGTAAAAAAAGCATCTTTGCCGAGCAATTAATATGCATGGTGAACGTCTCTGATTGGACGAGAGCACGTGCATGCGCCAAAGGACCAGGCAAAGTGTGTGATCTAGGGGATTTCACCCACATTGGAATGCCCCAGAAACAAGGACATATTACCAGAATAGTGAATATCATTGTAATAGATCCCCTTTAAATCTTCTTTCTGGTGTCATGGAAATGCTTGCTTTGTCCACAAAGTTGTTTTTGGGTTAAATAACTTTAGGTCACTTTCAAGACACATCCTGATAAGCAGGGCAGTTTCTAGGCAAAATATTGCTCAGTTCGGGAAGGGAATAATCCTGTCCCCCTCTTCGCCTGTCCTATGCTGTTGCTGCTGTCTCATACAGGTATGTGCCATGCACATAGCAGGCAGCAGGCAGCGTATCCTCTCCATGACTGAGCCCAATATAGGGGTGATTGGGGCTGTCTTTTAGCCTGCACCACTAATAGTGGCCCAATTAGAAAACAGGATGGCTGGAATAAAGTTGCTCCCAAAGGCCTTGTGACCCAGGGTGATCGCCCTGCTCGCCCTCCCCCAGAAACAGCCCTGCTGATAAGGGATGCCACTCCAGTTGAAGATGCCTAGAAAGCCCAAATTCGGACTTTAAAGGAGCACTATCTCGAAAAATGGCCCAGTGATAAAAATCCATATAAATATGCTGGATGGCGGGAGGAGAGGTCACTCATACACCCGGCATCAAAAAATATACAGCCAGGCTTGTTTTTTGTTATCTTAATAAAATGAAGAGGAAGTTGGGGGTGAGAGGTTCTGTCACCCCGGATAGACTAAACCTGTCACCCCTGGATTTTATTCCTTCCATCAGACAATAAACCACAAGCTTGGTGGGAGTTTTATTCAGTTTGGGTATGTAAGTGACCTCTCCTTTCATTAGTCGATGTGTTTATATGGATTTTACACAATTTCGCAATAGATTAATACTAGAGATGAGCGAACCGGTTCGGACGAACCGGAATTCGCTCCGAATTTCAGGAAATATTCGATTCGGCACGAACCTGAATATTTTGTGGTTCGTGCCGATCGAATTTTTCCTGAAATTAAAAAAAAAAAATGCCGGCATGGTGGGAGCGGGCCGGCCGGTTCCGCTGTCAGCGGGCCGGCCGGCGGGCCGGTAAAGCCGGCCCGTTCCCACCATGCCGGCATTTAAAAAAAAAAAAAAAAGCATTTTTGCCGGCATGGTGGGAGCGGGCCGGCCCGCTCCGCTGTCAGCGGTACTGGCCGGCCCGCTCCCACCATGCCGGCATTTATAAAAAAAGCAAACACTTACCTGCAGGTCCGGAGCGTGGAGGCCGGCGCCGCTCTCAGCTGTCATCTGAGGGCGCGTCATCAGCGGAGCCGGCCGGCCCGCTCCCACCATGCCTGCAAAAATGCTTTTTTTTTTTTTTTTTTTTTTTTTTTTTTAAATGCCGGCATGGTGGGAGCGGGACGGCCGGCCGGCTCCCACCATGCCGGCGTTTTTGATGGGGAACTTCGTAAAAGTTCGATTCGGCCGAACCCGAATTTCTTTGTGAAATTCGGCGAATCGGCCGAATCGAACTTTTCAAAAGTTCGCTCATCTCTAATTAATACTCATCCTGCATTCTTGGGCATTGCACACTAGATGTCCGCTTCTTTGCTGGCTACTGACCCAACCCACTGGCCACCAGCAATCACATGGGCTCAAATCAGGATGCAATAGGGTGTAATTGTTGTATATGACCGAAATGTATTCATTACTACTTTAGGGCCACTTCAATGGTACTAAGATAATTAAGCAACCTAAATATAATACATTTCATAAAAATATATTCTATTTAATTCAATTCATAAGGCTGTTCATTAATGAGAGTTATGACTGGAATCTGGTGGCGCTATATAAGCCCTTCATTCCTACAGTGATTAGTGTGGCAGCTATGCTCACAGTGGGGTTTAAATGAAAAGCCATTGGATGCTGGGAAAGCCACTGTCACTTGCCTTCACCTCTGCAGAAGTCACGCTGCACTCAGTGTGGGGCTTGTCATTAAAATTACTGAACAAATTCTGTGATCAAAGCCTCCAGTTCAGTCACTCTGCTATTGTATTACTAGTAGTAAGGCTAAAACCAGCGCACATCATGTTCTTTTTTTTGTTTAAAAAAAAAAATAAAACCTTCAGAACAAAGGAGGTCTGTCTTAACAGAATGTTCCTTCATTTCCACTACGCATCTTGCAGCACCCAAGAGATTACTGTTGGGTCTTGATGAAAGGTTGGACATGCCTGGAGCGGTGACATCAGGAAGTGCCTGACACTTTAGTTTTTATTAATTGAGAGCTGTACTTCTGACACTTTAATAGTAAAGGAATGGAGAGGAAGGAATCAACTGCTTCGCAACAATAACAAAAACTATTGAGTAGTGTTGGACGAATCCCTAGAGATTCCTGTTTGGCAAGTTTGGCCGAACCTTGAACAAATGTTGAGTTCCGGTACCCAAAGTTTAGCCGAACCCAAACCCGGTCCCGTTTGAAATCAATGGGGACCTGAAGTTTGAGGGGGGCACTGGCAGCAGTCCTCACTTATGGAAATGGTGGTCATCTTTCTGAAGCCCTGGCCATAGCCTTTTTGACAGTGGAAAGAACATCGACCACTGACAGGATCACGAAGATCAGGTAAGTTGTACAGCAGCTTCCTGCTGCTGCACACTGTAGGTTAAGCTGCATGATGCTCAGCAGCCCATCAACCAGCTCCTCCAGGTTTGGACCGTACATGGTTTGGGTTCGTCCAACAAAACTCTTGAGTCAAAATATAAAAAGTCCACCATATGCTAGTTTAAAGGAGGTAATGTGTTCTACCTATACTGCTGCCACCATCTACCTCTGTAATAAATTATAACTAGTGATGGTTGAACCTAGACTGCAAAATTTCAACTCAAAGTCCATGCCGGGGTTCAGCATTGGGCCTGAACACGAAAGTGTTTGTTGATGGGCTGCTTTTATATTTTCAGGTTATTTTCCGGCATTTTTCGTTGGATACAATTTTTATCTAACAAAGAATAGCCTGACTATTTATTTTTTGATTGTATTTTTTTCAGTTTTAAGTGTTTTACTAAATGCCGCTTATAAAAGGCATTCATTTTGACATTGAAACTGCCTGCGGGTTTATTTTTTTATATTTTTGGAGGTAATTTTTTGTCATTTTTGGTTAGATCAGTTTTTTTCTAATGAAGAATAGCCTCACTTTTTATTTTTAAATTGTATTTTTTTAAGTGTTTCACTAAATGCGATTTAAAAATAGGCATGCCATTTAACATTGAAACTGCCTGTGGACTTATTTTTTTATATTTTTTGGTATATATTTCTTTTTTTTCCCTGTCAAGTAAACTTTCATGGAATTGAAGCTGATCCCCTTAATAGGTAAACAGCATAATAGGTATTAAAGACATTACAGTAACAATTACCTTTTATCCCTGGGAGAGCAGTGCTGATAGTCCGACACTCTGACACTTGTCCCACTCTGACACCTAATGTCCCAATCCATGTCTAGTGCTGCCAGGTACCATCGTCCACCGTTCATGTCCAATCAGCTCCAGTACACCACCGTGCACCATTCATCACTTACCCTATGGGAATAGAGGGAGGTGCGTCGTAGTCCCTGTGACGATGGCGCAAGGCAGTCTGTCAGTTGATGAATGGACGCAAGCTGCTGAAAATGGCAGCTGTGGCTTTGCAGATGGTGTGGGACATGGATCGGGAGATCCAGTAAGTGTCCAGCGCTGGTCTGCAGGGATTAAATGGTAAGTGTAATGTAGTGCATAGTGCATTGTGGGACAGAGAAGAAGACAAGATGGTGCTGCCCTACAGAAAGCACATAGGAAGCAGAGGACAGGTAAGTTAAACCTGCCAAATGCAGAATCAGGATTTTAAAGGGAAAAGAGGGCAACGTTTAGGGAGAACTCCCCAGACTGTATCTCTTTAAAGGTACAAGTAATTTTTGGCTAATTAGACATTATTATACATTTATTGGATGAGCTGGGCTTTGATCTCTATTGAGCTTTATGCATTTGTACTAACACACTGATTCGTCCTTAGCCTAATATAGATTTCTAGCTATAGAAACAGCTTTACACAGTGTCAGCTGTGTGGCCAGTGACCCCGACTTGGCCCGCTGTCATTGTTGTCTCAGCATTTATTTTCGCCAGGCCAGTTTCTGACAATTTCTGCCAGAGACAAAACAAAGCCCATTTTGCTGTGCATTGTCCCACTTCCTAATGCTATAAAGCAGAATGATCACAGCATGCCGGGGCTGCTCCATTTATAAATCAAACGTGCCTTGTCACCATTGCTGACAATACTTTTATCTGCTAAACTGCTCCTGAACTGGCCTGTCAGCAAAACTGCCAGACAAGGGGAGAATGAACATATTACTGTACCACACAATAGTGTACACACCATCCCCAACACAGCCGCACAACCAAAAATATACAATATAAAATGACATAAACAGAGGTAGAATTCCCTGGCATACATGGCTCTAATCTCTGTTTAAAGCAGAACAAAACCCAGGATTTCAAATATCATCGCCCTGCCTTGTGAAACCTCCCCAGTTTGCTACGAAAGCTAACCTTCAACTGGTCCTACAGCACATGCCCAGGCTTTTATCCAATCAATGCCGTATGGCGTGAAAATTAGAGGCTAATTTAAGACTAGCGCCATGTATTTCCATTGGAGCATCTATGTAGCGGCTCTTAGACCGCCCGGGAGTCTGGCGGGTGTCTGACCTAGCTAATCGGGCGGACAAGTAACGCTGTAGCATCCACCAGTGATAAACGTGATGTCTGGAGGGCGCTGTAGAAGCGTGCACGTGCAACTCCAAACTTCTGGAATGCCCTCCCCCATCCTATCCGCCACTCCACAACACTCAAAACCTTCAAAGGAGTCCTCAAAACTCACTTATTCAGACAAGCATATAATCTGGCTTAACCAATCTTCTAAAAGGGCGCATGCCACAAAGCTCAATACGGACTGTTTGTGATCCTTCCCCCTCGTCTTCACCCCTCATCCTTTAGACCAGTGGTCCCCAACCCTGTCCTTAAGGCCCACCAACAGGCCAGGTTTTGCAGATCTCCACAAAAATGCACAGGTGGAGTAATTAGTGCAGCTGCAGAGCAATAGAGCTGGCTATTTGGAGATCCAAAAAACATGACATGTTGGTGGGCCTTGAGGACAGGGTTGGGGACCACTGCTTTAGACTGTAAGCTCGCAAGGGCAGGGCTCTCTCTCCTATTGTGTCTTGTACTCAGAATATCCATTGTCAACTGTACTTGATATATTATATGTACCGTATGTTTCTACCCTGTCTGTAACTACTACTTTGTAAAGCGCTACGGAAGATGATGGCGCTATATAAATATACAATAATAATAATAATCAGATTGCCTCCTGGGTATGGACATTTCATGCCAGGCCCAGGCCATTGGGTCTCAACACAATACGGCAATCACTGGCCCTGCCACTTAAACCCTGGAAATCGGAGGGTTATGGAAATTGCTAGATCTTTTGCTGGAAAAGGAGAGGAGTCAGGATGGCGTAACCACCCAAAGAGTACTGCACCTAGAGATGAGGAGAATGAGGAGGATATTAGTAAAAAAAGATGGGTTTTCAGAAAGTCTGAAGTGTGCCATTATTACACCAGTGCTTAGGATAACCATGGTATCTAATCTAAATCACTTTTGGTCAATAGCACTAACTAAGCAGTAGTGTTTGCAAGTCTTTGAAAGCCCACTCCTATGCTACCTACAGAAAACACGCTGGGATCCGCTCCAATTTACCTATACGCCACCCAGATCAAATAATTATGCTGTGACCCTAGCCATAAAGTACAGCATCGATATCTTGCAATGGCTCAACTTGTATGTCTGGATCTTATTTGCTGACTATAGTTCAGCTTTAATGCCATTAAAGTGGACCAACACCCAGGGGTGATCGGCCTGGGAATCTATAAGGTTCCCGGGCCGATCACCTCCCTCACCGCGGGACATCCCGATCTCGGGTGAAACCCCCCCCCCAAAAGCCCCAAAAACCTTACCTTATCGGCGACGGATCAGCCGCCACCGCCTCCCGCGCGCCCCTCTAGCAGTGCGCGCGCGCCCTGTAAGAGGGACGCGCGGGAGGCGGCGGCGGCGGCTTATCCGTCGCCGAAAACTCGGGGGGAACCAAGTCCAGCAGCATTGTTACCATGTGAGTGCTCCCCATGTGGGTGCTCCCCCAGTGCTGTCACCCTTTCTGTTTTTATTAAGCTTATGAAAACTTCAGAAATTGCCTAACCTGGTCATTAAAGTAATTCTCCAGGCAAAAAATGTATACTTTTGTCCCTAGCAGCTCCTCCGTCCTCCTCCAGTGTTAAACAACCGAATGCTGACAGTAAGCACCTTGGTGGCCAGCGCTCGTCAGACATGGAAAACTTCCAGATGGAATTGTCCCTCATGATGTCTATTGCAATAGAGGGGGAGTGTTTAGGCCGGGGTGTCCCCATCCCCAGCAACAAGAGATTAAAAACTGATACCAAAGGTAAGTACAGCATTTCTTGTTTTTTGCCTAGACAATCCCTTTAAGGCTCAACCTCTAGCACTAGTCTCAAATTTAAAATTTCCAAAAATTTGGAAATTTATATATTTTTTTCCTCCTTGAAATCTTTGGCATTGTATTTTCCCGGTGCTGGTCAGCGTCATTACATTGACAAGAAATCACTGCTGGGGACAAAGGAGACAAACTTTACAGTGCATTTAGGCCCTTATTTATGAAGGAATAGCGACAGGTAGCGACTGGTGAGCGGCCGGTAATGACGGGCCCCGCCACGAGAACGCCGGCTCCCCACCACAATCACACATTTATCAAGCCAATCCTGCTTAGCGACTGAGATAGCGCCATATAGCCACTCATTCATCATTGCTCCAGCCTCAGCCCACAGCGCCAGCGTCCGACCTTGAACAGCGACAGGTATGACCTCTCACTACCTGGCGCGCTCCAATGCATTTCAATGGAACAATCTTTAAATATTAATAATTAATTGTTATTATTATTTTTTTTTTTTTAAATGTGAAAAATTCTGTGACCACTTCTGCCATTTTAGATAATTTTTTTAAGGGAAAAAAAAAATTGTACAGAATTGATATTACAGGTCTGATATTAATGTATTCATATTACTAAATTATTTAAAAAAACTTGTTTTTTTTTTGGTTTCCAAAAATATGGTTGTTTGGGGGTTAAAAAACTACTTTTAACCCATCGCCGCCAGCGCTCTGGGGTTTAAACATGCATTTCACAGCGCGAGAATTTTTTGAGCGTGATTTTTTAATGAATATGGTGGGAGCCGGTCGCTAGGGCCAGTCGCTATCATGCGCTCCCATACAGCGCGGAACCGGTCAAATAGCGACTCCTCACCCAATATTCAACATTACGGCAAACCGACTGAGTCGCTATCAACTACCGAACAACGGCCCAGCACAGCGACTACTAGCGGGCGCTCTGAAAATGCCGCTACAGTCGCTCAACTGTTGCTACCTGCCGCTATTAATGAATCGGCCTCCCAGATTGTGTTTTAGTTGTTGGTGTTAAGCAAAAGAGATAATTATTAAATAGTTTAGGTTAGGATTGCACACAATCATGGTATTGGGAGTTCATTTACATAGCCATCTTTCTTGTAGTGTTAACCAAAAGAGGCCATTAAAATTAAAAAACGCAAACAAAAAAAAAACATTTTGGCCCATCTAGGTCCTGCATTTCAATTATTGACAAGTTCCAATGCAAGTTCTGTACAAATAAATGTGTTTAATATTAAATATAAGCCCTAAACACTACAATCCAGTTCTGCCCATTGTGCTCTATGGGATCTTGAGCTACAGCACCTGCTTCAACCAAAGCGCTCGATGCTGCAATATTTGGCCATAGTGTTAAATAAGACGCTAAGCGCCTACGGCAATGGCGTTTTTTTAGTTGTTAAATCGTACGCTGAGGCCAGAACAGTGGCACTGGGTGGTGCTGAGGCTTCTAAAATAAGGCTCTATATATTGTCTGTGCTGCAGATTATTTGGAACAGTCCTTTTGTCTTGCGCACATATAGGAATTTTTACTAGCCATTTATTCATCCATGCATGAATGAGACACAAGCAGTGAGTGCACACATGCTTGGAGCATTTAGGGGGTTACAGTAGGTGCCTTGCTCAAGAGCACTTCAGTCATGTCCCAGACGGAAACCGAACGCTGCTTCCTTACGCCCAGGCCACGACTGCCCCCTAACTGGCATAGGGGCTTGTAAATCAGGCCCTTATTGTGTTTAAGCAACACGGGAAACAGTAGGCACATTCTGGCAAACATTTTGGCAATTTTTACAAACTAAAACAAGACGTTTTGACTTAGGCCCTTATTTAACAAGGGATAGCGACAGGTAGCGACTGGTGAGCCGCCGGTAATGACGGGCCCCGCCTCGAGAACGCCGGCTCCCCACCACAATCACACATTTATCAAGCCAATCCTGCTTAGCAACTGAGATAGCGCCAGATAGCCACTCATTCATCATTATTCCAGCCTCAGCCCACAGCGCCAGTGTCCAACCTTGAACAGCGACAGGTATGACCTCTCGCTACCTGGCGATCTCCAATGCATTTCAATGGGACATTCTTTAAATATTCATAATTAATTGTTATTATTATTTTTTTTTTTTTATGTGAAAAATTCTGTGACGACTTCTGCCATTTTTAATAATTTTTTTAAGGTAAAAAAAAAATGTACAGAATTGATATTACAGGTCTGATATTAATGTATTCATATTACAAAATTATTTTAAAAACTTGTTTTTTTTGGTTTCCAAAAATATGGTTGGGGGTTAAAAAACTACTTTTAACCCATCGCCGCCAGCGCTCTGGGGTTTAAACATGCATTTCACAGCGCGAGAATTTTTTGAGCGTGATTTGTTAATGAATATGGTGGAAGACGGTCGCTCTGACCAGTCGCTATCATGCGCTCCCATACAGCGCGGAACCTGTCAAATAGCGACTCCTCACCCAATATTCAACATTACGGCAAACCGACTGAGTCGCTATCAACTACCGAACAACAGCCAAGCACAGCGACTACTAGCGGGCGCTCTGAAAATGCCGCTACAGTAGCTCAACTGTCGCTACCTGCTGCTGTTAATGAATCGGCCTCAAAATTTTACTTTTAAACTTTAGTCTCTTTAACATGGGGACAAAATGTCAACTATGTCCAAGTCTGCAACTTGGCCTTGGTGGAGCATGTTTATTCCATTTTGTAGAAGAGTCATAAAAATAAGTGGACAGTATAAAGGTCACGGTAAAGTTGTTTTCTTTGGGGAATTAGTCATGTCACTCCATATTGGAGGATATCCTTTAACACAGAGGAATTCTGCGCTAGTCCAGACAGAGTCAGTTGACACTTGTAGAGCTGGGGTTGGCACATTTACGCCCAGTAAATCCATTGTTCTGGTCATATGCTGGAAGTAATGCTCATTAGCATTGTGGATTTGGTATGTGCACTTTTCTTAGAATTGGGGGAAAGGTGATGTTTTCACTGGGAGTTAATGCCGATGAGTGATTTCCAAATGCTTTGATCCCGAATATACTGAATTATGAGAAATAATTCCTTTCTCTAATACTCTGCACCTTGCACTTTGCAAAACCAAAGAATGTCAGTTCATTAAGAGCCTTATTTTTTTTCTTCTGGCGGGTGCTGGATGTCTTGCGAGACACTCTCTGCACCCACACTGCAGAGTCACCTGGAGACGTTCGGCATTCGCTCTCTCCCCCGCTGGGGGCTAGCGCAGGGCGGTTACATGCTGATGCACTAGTGACGCCTAGCAATGTCTGGGAGCGCCAGAAAACTCACATTCATCAGTAAAATACACAGAGCCAGTATGGGCGCTGTCAAAAGGGGATTCCAGGCATACAGCGCCTGTTACAATCCCCTTTTTTTATTTTTAGGGGTGATGGCAGCACAATAAAAATAAAAAAGAAACAGGAATTGCATTGAGAACGCTTGAAAGACATGCAACAGGTTTTGCATGGCCCAAATCACAAGTGTACAACGCAACACAAAAAATGCATACCAAAACAATTCCAAACAGCCAGGAATCCCATGGCACATGCACCATCCAAAAAAAAAATAATAATAAAAAAAGGGACCTAAAAAATTACATCCATCCAAGCCCATTGAAATGTATGGATAAGTGCAGGGTGAGCACCTGGTCTTATCTGGCACTGTAGGGAATTCAGCACTGGTACTCATCCCATTGCCGATGCTGTTGATAGATGGGACACTACCTGGCACTATCAGAGGCACTGATAGTACTTACACCTTTTGCAATGGGACCTGACATTCACCTGTTCATCTGGCACTACATGGCACTAGTGCTTCTTAAAGTGGACCAAAACCCACGCCGATTGGCCCAGGAATCTGAGATTTGCTGGGCTGATTCATACCCTCCCCCCGGGGCATCCAAAATCAGGATGCCCTGCTGTGTGAAACCCCCCAGGTCGCCCATACACTTACCTTGTTTCCGGGTCCAACAGCGCATGCGCGAGCCGCGGCCATACCCCCGCTATCCCTCTAATAGGGCGCGTGCCCGCGCCAGGCATTTGTGAGTTTTGAAGGAATTTAGGTCAAACTCAACCATATAATTTTTTTTTACATTTTGCTTGTATTGAAAAGTTAATCAAAAACATTACCACCTTTAAAAAACTTTTACTAAAAGTTTAACTTACTTTTGTTCTTACTTTATCCTGTCCTGTTGACATGTTGCCTGAAGTCTGGGACCTTTATTGCAGGCCTCTCTAGGCTTTGATGTGCTTTTTTTCATCTTCAGGCTTCCTTTAGCGATGCTGATCTCCATTACTTTACAGGAGTTTGTGGAGTCAGAGTTAGTTTTGGAAAAAAGGTACTGACTCCAGCATAAAAAAAATCTCTTCCTAATATTGTATATTGTAACTTTCATAGGAAGTTTAGAAACATTAATCATAAAAATGTTTTATGTTCTTTCAATTTAAGGCCCGTATTTACAATGGCTGAAAAAAGTCTATACTCACCTGCGGCTCCTCCATGCAGGTGTGGGGGGTCCCCCCTAGCTCCTCCATGCAGGTGTGGGGGTCCCCCCTAGCTCCTCCATGCAGGTGTGGGGGTCCCCCCTAGCTCCTCCATGCAGGTGTGGGGGTCCCCCTAGCTCCTCCATGCAGGTGTGGGGGTCCCCCCTAGCTCCTCCATGCAGGTCCAGTGTTGCTCCGCAGCTCATCCGTGCAGTGCGGGCATCTTCATATTTATCAATGGCTGGGAGCCAGTGATTCCTTCTTCCAATGCCAGCTGCCTCCCACGGAGGCATCCATGGAGCCTTGTTTAGGACCCCACAAGCCTTCTCTATTAATTGCAATGCAGGGGTCATCCCAAAGCGGGTTCAGCACATCTTCTCCATTGCAATAAATGGAGTAGGTATGTAAAGCCATATTGATTGACACCATTGTGACTGCCCAGCATTGGAGTATGGAATTGCTCGTTCTCCCTCATTGGTAAATATTAAGATCCCGGGGCTGCGCAGAGGAGCTTTGGGGGGGGGGGGGGGAGTTGAGTTTAGACTTTATGTTATTGCCTGGACATGAGCTTTAAAGGGACACTCCAGGCAAAGGGTTAAATCATCCTGTTCTGCTCTCTCCTTGCTGAATATGAAGAGCTTCATCTTTTATTCAGCCTGTTTTATATTTCTTTATAAGCTCTAGTGAACTCCCTCCCTTCTGGCCTCTTCGGGAGCAGAGGATAACCTTTCTATGTATTTTTTTGTGTAACAGTCCTCTCCAAAGTCAAATCATTTTGGGAGCCTGAGGAAGAGGCGTCAGCAGAAAGGAGCAAGTTCAGTGGGGTTTATCATGGAATGTAAAGTGCTGGTGAATGTAAGACAGCACAGGGCAGACAGAAAGCAGATAATTTAACCCTTTGCTTGGAATGTCCTTTTTAGTCACATATGCTCAAACCGTGGTATTGGGACCACATGTGGCCCTCGGAGCCATCTGATTTGGCCCCTGGCCTGCTGTGGAGAAAGTAGAAGGGTTAAATTGAACTGTGTAAAGGCAAATAGAGGCTCAGTAAGGATGAGAGGTTGCAAGGAGAATGACATAGGAGGGGCCCATTGGAGGAAGGTGGAGACATTGATAGTGCAACACTACTCCTGGGTGAAATTTCTGGCACTATAACAAGATAACAGTTTTGTCTATATATAATTCTATGTTGAGCATTGGTAGGTGGTTAGATGGATTAAGCATTGGAAATACAGTTTTGATTTGGAATTGGTGCGCTATAAATATGGGACCCTTATATTTGTAGAGGTAAGGCAATCAGCAATGTATATTGCTAGCACATAGGGATTGTTAGAAATAAATGTGATAATGAGGAGATAGGGAGTTTGTGGAGACAGTGGAGATCCTGATTGGTGTAGATAATCTTTATTATGCTATTGAAAATTAAGAATTTGAAATTCTAAACATATTCATTGTGGCCCACAACCAGTTTTCAAATCGCAAATACTGCCTGCACTCTTCAAATGGTTGAGCCCCTCTGCTTTAAGTTATTTAATCAGAATATATATTCCAATAAATATGATTTATGTTCTATATAAGTCGCCCTATTGCTTACTGAGAAAAAAAAGAAAAACTACTAATTACTAATTATTCATTTATGAAGGAGTCGTAGACAGAACTGGAGTCGGGGTCAGGGCCTGTTTAAATTGAGGAGTTGGAGTCAGGCTTTGGCTTACCAACTCCACAGCTCTGTTTTTCATTCCTACAGGGCCGCATAGGTCCCATGTCCCTTCTCGCTCTGACAGCCAACTGTCAGTTCCACCACAGGGAGGGGCATTTAGATCCAGAGGAGGGGTTTCACCGGCTCCCTCTAGTGTTACACTAGTGACTGAGGCAGGAGAGCAAGTTGCTATATGAAGACTGTGGTTAGATCTCCTTAAAGGTTACTGTCAGGCCCCGTGGGACCTTCAAGGTAATCCCACAACCCCCAATCTCCGCTACTAGCTTCACCTTTAGTCAAGCCCTCGTTTGCCGGGATGCTTTACATGACTTGCTGGACACAGTTGCCCCCAGGACTTAGTAGCACAAAGGATGTGACCTTATAGGGGGTGAAGGCGGGTGAACCAAAGGCCAGACTGGGCAATGTCGGGTAAGTCTGGGGAAGTCTGTCCTTAACTATCACAGCACCAAGGGAGAGACAATAGAGGAGTCGAGGTCATACCGAAGGTCAATCCGGGAGGTCACGGGTACATGGCACAAGGGACAAGGCAGTAACGTGGTCAGGGTACAAGCAAGAGTCGGTCCAGACGTCAATCACAGAATGGTTAAACAAACAAGGTCAGCAACAGGATAAAACAGGAATTCTCAGGATAAAGAGCACACCCAGCTAAACGCTATCACGGGCAAGGAATAAGTGTGGGGAAACAACCTTTATATGATGGGAATTAACGGGATTGGCTGGAGGGAATGCAGTGATTGGTGCAACTGGAACCTTGGGCTGATTTCCCAGTTTAAACTTAAACCTTTGGCCCTTTAATACAGCCTCCAGCGGACGCACTGTGTACAGCGCCGCCGGGGGGCATAAGAGAGACGGCATGGCCGTCGGGCAGGACGGGCCCTGGCCAGCCTCTCGGAGACAATGCGGGACCGATCCCGAGGTAAGTTGATCGTGACAGGTACGTATCATCTAGACCAAGGTACTGTGATGGACATGTCTATGGGGGCAGTGTTTGGGCAGTTTTAGGGATAGGCTTCTGGTTAGCTTTGGATGAAGGTTCAGTAGATGAAGATCTTTTGCTCGATGGTGGCTGCAAGTGTGTTTATAGTATCGGTAACCTTGGTATTTGTATGAAACTTGTTCTCTTTGAATCATTTTACTAAGGTCTGCTCTACTGTTCATCATGTTTCATCATGTTTGTAAAAGATTTAAATGTCTTTCTTTTGAACTAGATCAAATAAATGTATCATCACTGGCACTACATATAGTTACTACAAGTGTTTTTGGACCACACTGCTGTGCACAATATTCATGGTGGTGGCCAGCAGGTTTCATAGGCGTAGCTGTTCTGAATGTTTTCAGTAAAAACATCTCTGTCTTACAGCTGAGACACATAGGGATCATCTAAAAACATTGCACATAACATCTGCACAGTTTGGGTGCCAAATCCCCAGAGGTCTGTGTTCAAAGAGAAATAAACAGAATTAAGGAACATTTTTTATTCATTTTCTGAGGCTACTGATCCCTAATAGTGGATCTTATAAGCTGGCAGCTTGATATTTAGATTCTGTTACTACATATAAGCACTGCTGGCAGTGAACTGTATAGAAGGAGGAGGTCTTGTCCTTGAATCACACCTTTTTATCTCAAGCTTTTTTTCTGAAATAAATAATGAAATGGCCCTTTTTTTCAAGAGTTATTTCAAGGAAAGTTTATAGAATCAGGACTTTTATTTAAAAGGATTGCACAGCCCAAAAATAAAAAACAGCTATACTTTTTTCAAGCTCCAATGACCAAACCAACTAGTCATAAAACTTACAGAGAGCAGAGAACAAGTGCCCCTTGGTACTCTCTGGTCCAAGATGGCAACCATGGACATGTCTGGTTTACTTCCCACATCACTCCCACTTCATTGATTGCAATGGAGAGGGTGGTGCCAAGGCAGGATCATGCTGGCATGCCCCTTACATTGCAATTCTTATTCTTATGAATAGAGTTGAACGTGCTGTAGTGCATAAATCAGGTGCGTCTACAGCTGCCATATTTCACCGACAGGGCGCTTGTTCTCTCATTTTTTCTTTTTGGCTGCCATTAAATAGAATTTAGGTATTTGGGATTTAAAGAAAATGATTCCCTTTACTCCCCTATGGCTTTTATGCCATGCCTCGTGTAGATGAATAGACTGGTAAAAATGTATTAAGGAAAAAAATATAAAAGCTCTAACCCTGAACATTTAATACACCCATGGCATTTATAAGCAGATTAAGGATGTGTTAGTTATATACTGCTGAGGTCTGTATGTTTCTAACATGGATATTCAACTGAAGTGTCCTGAGACGATATAAAGCCATCCAAAATAGGGGACTAAACGGTATCTTGGTAATTTTCCAGACATGTCATAGGATGCGTCTCTATAAACAGGCACCGGTTTTGGAATGTATCTGACGAAAATGGGAACATTCACTTAGTCCCAATTGTAGTTGCCTGGGAATAGAAAAGCTGATGTTGGGAAATAAGGCAATCGACCATGTGTCTCTGCACGTTCCATGTAATGTAAATCATTTGGCTGATCATTGTGCAATTTTTTTGCTGCATCCTTTAAGCTGCATTTGCTCAACCACTTCTGCTCTACTTACCCTTAACACTCATACTTGGACAATGAGGAGATGGAAATGATCTCAGCTTCTCACCCACTTCCACTACGATCTGTTGCCAGCATTGTTTGTATTACCTACAAATACTAATATTAACTGATTCATACAAAATATCCACAGATACATAGTGGATTATTATAGGGACACTAACTGTCTAACATTGACTAACTGTCCTTCTCTGACCGCCTCTCATGATGCTGCACTTGACTGCTGGCCTGGCAACCTGGACTCCAACAGGTGGGCATGCGGAATGGACACACCGTATCAGTGCAGCCTTACTGTGCCCAAAGCCAGGAGTGCCTGGGGGAGAGGGTAGGGGCAAGTTATTAGTTATTAGTTAGTGGCAACTGGGTATTATAGGGTCCCTATTGTGTAAAGCTGAACTTAAAGAGCAAATAACACCAAGTCAGACAATGCTCCCCACTTACTCACGTGACTGCTGGTGACCATTAGAGTTTGCCTGAATGGTTGCCGGCGATCACATCCCCCACCTGTTGGGTGCTTTCTGCAATCAACCTCCAAAACCCATCAACCTGCTGAGTAATTCTTTCTCCCTATCCCTTAAAGTCCCAGCTCATCACCCCCCCCCCCCCCCCAAGCTGCCCCAAGTGTTTAAGTTCTAGTAACACTTTTAATCCCTCCCCCACAATGTCCAAGCACTATTCTCTCACCCCCAGCGTTTCATTTCCTATCTCCATACCAACATACGAGCTCTCCCTCATATTCCCCAATATTCCAGCTCCCTATTTTCCAAACACACCAACCTCCTATTTGTTTCCCAGGGCTAAGTGTGGTATTCTGCTTTAAAAGGCGTATTGGAAAGTGTATATTTTTTTTTAAACAATATTTTTATTGAAGTTATGAAAGAGGTACATCAGCATACAACCGTACAATACATTTTGTAAAGTATGTATACATAAAAACGCTCAAAAAGATGTACACTTGTACACCAATAAGTAACAATGTCAATTTAGACAGAATATGAGGTACGCGTGGGTCTAAACCACGTACCAGGTGATAAGGGTCAGGGGGAAAGAGGAGAGGGGCTAGAGTGAAAAGAACAGAAGAACAGGGACAGTAAGGGGGGAAGGAATGGGGGTGAGTGTCCATCCTCTGCTTCACTCGAAATGAGTGTGGCAGGTCATTGAGATGCTAGGAGGGAGCGTTCAAAGTTTTGGGAAAGGAAGTCAGCGATCCATCCCTCCCATGTAGTCATAAAGGGGGTGAGATCGCCTTGCATCAAAAAGCATTACTTCATTGATGCGAGAGACCAAACTCCCACTAGGAATTGTTCTTTTCTTCCATGAGTGCGCTATAATGAGTTTGGCAACCGTCAGTATGTGTCTTATAAGCTCAATTTGCGACCTTGTACAGTCGGGGGGTTTCAGATAAAGCAAGGCGAGTTGGGGCGAGGGGGTCAGGTGTAGACCTGTTGATTTCCTTAAGAGATAATAGACCTTAGCCCAGAAATGGCGGACCACCCTACATTCCCACCAGATGTGGATGTATGATACCTGAAGACAACAATCTCTAAAGCACTCCGGAGGGTAAGAAGGACAAAATCTGTGGATCATATCCGGAACCAGGTACCAGCGGAGTCGGACTTTGATGTTGACCTCTTGTGCACTGGTGTTCAGAAATCTTGAGAAAGAGTTCCGCCAAGCCATTCTCCAATCGCTCTGTGATAAGCTTATCCCTAGATCTTTTTCTCATCGATTCGTGTATGTTGGGAGGGGGACCGCTACATCTTCGCACAGCATCCTATAAACCATAACTATCATTCCCTTCCCCAGGGGGTTTGCCCCACATGCAAACTCAAAAGGTGTGGAAGGGCCTGGCGGAGCACCCATCCTAAGTTTGGAGGTCAACTGGCTTATCTAAGAAGGTAGAGCAAGTTGTACTAACAACTAGTCCGCAACACGCTCATCAAGTGTAGTCTTGGGTTTATATAGATCTTCAAGCTGTTTACCAAATGTTGATACCACCCTTGATGGATTGCTGGATAATGTACCCTCTAGGGTCTTAATGCGCACTGGTTTGGCCCTCTGAGTGATTCCCTTGAGTCTTCTGTTGCTAATGCGGTACCACTTGAACCTAGTCCGATTAATCTGCCGTTCAGCTTTGCCTGAAAGGTACAGGTTAAGCTGATCGCCTGCTTGATTAAGGTTGATTCCATTGCGTCTGGAGGGACGCTCTTCATCGGCGGAAGAGGCTGAGTGGTATGTGTCAAGCAATGAGAGGAGCTTTTCCTTATGTAAGGCTTCGCGCCGAGCTGATTCTTGGATGAAGTACCCACGAATTACCGCCTTATGAGCCTCCCAGAGTAATGCCTCGGAGCTCACTGACCCCCGCATTCTGGAGAAAAAAGTTCTCTATCTCCTTAAGGAAACGTTCTAAGACCAACTCATCGGACAACATGGGGTCGTAGAGCTTCCAGGACCTCTGGGAGGATCTCTGGGTTAAGGAGATCAGCTCAACAGCAACCAAATCATGATCAGACCATATGATCGGGACAATGAAGGAGCAAGAAAGGTGGGGCACAGAAGATGCAAAAAGATGTGATCTGTTCTCGTGAAAACCTTATGCGGGTGAGAATAGTGAGTAAAATCCCGCTTAGTGGGGTGGACTTCTCTCCATGCATCCACAAGGTGATTGTTAAGGAGAGAACAGAATGCCTTTCCTGAGGGGGCTACTCTAGGGTGATCCAAGGGCCGACCCACCGTTTGTCTATCCATAGTGGGATGCAAAACTTGGTTTGAGTCACCCTGCCAGTATGAGCAGCCCCTTGACCTGGAGGTCCAAAGTCTTAAAAAACTCCTCAAAAAAGGCATTCTGATTCTGATTAGGGGCATAGTACGTTTGTAACCGCTTGGTCTTGGACCATACTAGTCAGAATGAGGAAGCGACCAAAAGGGTCTCGTATTGTTTTCTCCATAGAGAAAGGGAAAGAACGCTTAAAAGCAATGAGGACTCCTCTCTGCTTGGTATCTGCAGATGCCGTAAAGAAGAGAGGGTAGTCTGAGCTAAGACATTTTGGGGCATTCTTCTTAGTGAAATGAGTCTCTTGGAAGCAGAAAATATCAGCATGTAGGGTTCTCATTTGTCGAAACGCCTTTACCCTTTTTTGGGGGGCATTCAGGCCCTGGACATTGAGCAAAACAAGTTTAACCACCATTTAAAAGCAATATAATATCTGGTAGCTTAGTAGGGCTGGACACCCGAGGAAGAGAGGAAGGGGGAGCAGGGAAGGGAAAGAAAGAGGGGGAAATTGTAGAGAACATTATAAGTCTAAACCACTAGATACAAAGAACCTTTGTTAATAAAATTTCCCACAGGGGTAGAGAGGAGCTCTACCACAACGGGGCGAATGGTCAGGATGGAGGGGCCTCCAGAGAAAGTCCCTACCTGCCTGAGTATGGACTGACCCTCAATGGGGGTCAGGAATGAAGCTTCCTGACTCATCGGGAACCCGACAAGAGAGGGAGCAAGGAGTGAGCAGCCAATGTAACCTGGGCGCCGGGCCCACTATACCGAAAAGCAAAACAAATAACCAGAAACATCGCAAGTAGCAATCTATAACATGTTAATTAAACAATATATAAAATGGCAGGAGATGAACCCAACGGGACTCAAGCAGTGGGGGGACATGTATACCAAGGGTATATGCGTTGGAAGTTTCTATGATTAAAGACAGAAAAACAGACATAGAAGAAGGGAGTCCCGTTACTAAGTAACAGGGACTTCAAAATTGCATCCTGAGGAATCACAGTGACAAGAGAGTGAGAGGCAAGAACCCCTGTTTAATTCACCGGGAGTCTTACCCGTCAACCCTCCCCCGCGACTGGCTTACCAAACCTGTGAGCCAGTGCCCCCACTCCTTTGCTTGTAGACTGGTTGCTTCTACGCGGACCCTGCTTGTCCTTGGGTGTCGGCGAGAATGAGAGAGCTCTCTTCATCTGGGGGGGAGCAACTGTAGTGGCAGCGGGAACTGTCAGGCCGGCAGAAGTCAAGACGGTCTCCAAGTCTTGTGGAGTGGATGCTTCATAACGTTGATCCAGATAACTGAAGAAGATTTTGAAGGGGAATCCCCATTTGTATCTGATCCCTTTTGCTTGTAGGATTTCAAGTGAGGGTTTCATGGCACATCTTCTAGTTATAGTTTGGGGAGACAGGTCAGCAAAAAGTTGGTACTCAAAGTTCTGGAATTTGAGAGTTCCTTGGTCTTGTGCAGTCAGTATAAGTTGTTCCTTCGTGCGGTAGAAGTGGAGTTTCACTAACACATCCAGCGGGAGACCGTCCGCCCTCTTTTTCTGCAAGGCGCGATAAATTCTGTTGAATTCCAGCCTTTCGATGGGGATGGCCTGTAGATCAGCAATTACTTCTGGTATACCTCGGATCCTGATGTTGGCCCTCCGTGAGCGGTTCTCCATATCGAGCTTGTGGTGAAGGGTAAGATTTTCCTCCTTTAAGGCCTCCAAATTCATACTGTGAATTGAGTCTCCAGGTTGTCGACTCGGTGACCCAATTCTTTTATTTCAGCGGAAAGATTAACAGAGATCTGAGACGTGATGTTTAAGGCCCACCGCTCGAGGGCTTTTTCGAGCATGACTTCGTACCTATCCAGCGGTGGCGGTTGTGACTTCGCAGGTGAGACCTGTAATGAATCGCCTATCCAGGACTCGTCCTCAGGTAGCAGGTCCGTAGGAACTTGAGGGTCACTCTGGGACGGTGTGGCGGCTTCCATATTGTAACCAGGACTCAGTGGAGGTGTTAAACCAGAACTCAGGTTAAATTGTTAAGCCAACAGAGTGGGGTCGGCTGGGATCAGAGTTGCACCCCAAAGATCAACAGAAGGGGCTTATTTAATAGCTTGGGTAGTTAAACAGGCCAGGTATAGCAGACCGCACTTTCGGGGTGCGCCGAGAGTCTTAAACTGATCAGGATATAAAGAAGTGTACTGCCCCTTTTAGAGCACCTATAACTTGTTGGAGGTCTCTTTATAGTAAGCCACTTTGAAGAAACAGTGTGGGTAGTCTGAAAACCTAAGTTAAACTGATGCTGTGGATGATGTTTTAAAGGATCAGTCCCCAGGTATGATCAGGAGAGGAGGCTTGGAAAGGTGCAGCCTGTGTAGTCCCCTTATTGTGGCAAAGAATGTAAAAACTGGCTGCTTCACCATGTGTTGTCTGCCACTAGGTGGCGGTAGAGCACCCTGCTGTATGCCCCTTAGAGCAGGATATGGCGTGGAGGACTCTGCTGGGGCTGATCCTCTGAGCTGGGGGAAGGCGGCTGCTGCTGCTGATCCCTGCGCTGCTGAGGGATAATGGCGGCCGTCGCTCATCTCCCAGCTGTCCTGGCTTCAGCGGAGCGCGGTCTTATGCGGCCATCTGCGCTCCGCACGCATGCGCACTCCTGGAAGTGTATATTTTTATGCCCCAAAATGATGTCCTCAATGTGCTAAGCTGATCTAGTATATGGTATGGTAGTAAATGTATGTTTTATGGAAAAAGTTTATATAGGCAACTGTACACCAAGTCTGTACACCAAGAAGTGAATCCTCTACACACAGAATGCTGCTGTGTTTTGTGTGTACAGGACTCACTTCTCTCTTTTTGGTGTACAGACTTGGTATACAGTTTCAATGGCAACAGGTTGCAGATGGTGAAAACTTCCTTAGCACACACATTTTCTAGTATAAGAAAAGGAAATCCTTTTTGCATACAAAAATACACTTAAAAAAAACTAAGTGGATTTACCCTTTAAGGTTTTCCCAATAGTCAATCTACTATTCAATTTCCGAACCAGTAACTCCTAAGATCCCAACCCCAAATCTCCTAGTACACTGAAAATTGAGCAACTAAATACAAAGAATTACTAGGTCACACTGCTGCCGACAACTGTAAACTGTGGCCTGATTTTAGTCACTAGGGGAGCACTAGAAATATTATCAGGAAAATCTAAGCAAAGGAAACAAAATAACACTTTGCAATTCAGAAGGAGGAGCCTGACCTGTCTGGTGTTTCTATCAAGGGACACCCATAAGCCCAAAAGGTTGAAGACCCAAATAGGCTCTGACTATTAAGGAGCCAAATGAATCATAGCAGAGGCCCAATCCAAGGTTTGGCCTCTTCCAGTTATAGCTACAGTAGATCTGTCTAAAATGTTTTTGATTTTCTCCCTTAAGTAACATAGAAGTTGTACCTCCTAGTTCTGTTTTAACAAGTCTGCAACCCCAATCTCCGCTGCTGCTTTTGCCTTTAGACAGGCTGGACGATGGTAATGCCTGCCTAGACATGGTTCCCCCCAGAACTTAATTACTGCAAAAGATGCAGTACAACAGAACAAGGGCTGATGAACATCCAAGGAACGTGGGAGCAAAGAATTGTGAAAATAAATAGCTGTTCCAGCAATGAATCCACTAACAAACCAGGGGTTGAGAGTTGGGAAGTCAGTGTGGTATCCAGGGATGAAACAGATGAATGGTTGGAGTTGTGCAGAAGGTCAAGCCAGGAGATCATAGATCAAACAAGGTACCAAAGATGGGTTCGGTGGTCAAAGATCAGGTCAAAGGTCAGAGCAGGAAGTAGACGGGATGGTCAAAGGATAAATAAGCAATGGTACTAAAACCGAGCAAGTTATAAAAGACAATGCATGCTGGGAGAAGACAGGTTTCATGTGGCCACTGGCAAATCAGGAAAAGCGGGGTGTCAGCCCAGCTGGCTAATGAATCAGGTGACCATTTGACATTTATTTGCAACTTATCTAGAAGCAGTGCTGCTTTGATTCATTACAATGCTGGCTGCATATATCCAAAGGGATACCAGGAATGGACAGGGATAACAAGGAGTCTGATGCACAGAGCAGGTGATACATCATGGCGGCCAAACCAGTATGAGCGGTAGTGAAAAGGTTTAGGCAGTGGGGTGGACCAAGCTTGCCCCAGTAACAAGCGGTACAGATCTCACATTTTGGGAAACCCAGGCTAAGGCCAAATATCTACTTTCTTCAAGAAGAATATAAAAAGTCTTGTGCCGCATGTTTCAAGAGCTGGCTTGCTTCCCAGATAGTTATGTAGATATTTAGCAAAACACAATGGGAAGGTTTAAGGGTTGTATCTTTGGTCTTCCTTTACAAGCCTTAGCTCAGCAGGAAACTTCCTGTATTTGTCTTGTTTTCCTCACTAAATCATTTTTAATGATATACCTTCAGTGTAATGTTAATAAGCACTTACATGGAAATGAAACTCCCAGCTGTTAGAATCCTGCGCAACCACTGTAGTAATATAGTAACGGACATGTCAACCCAGATTTCCCAGGAATCACCCATTTTATTTACCACCTTCAACATAACAAAGGCCGGAGCACAGCCAGCACGCTGCTCTGTGAGGGGAAACAATAGGATCAGCTCTGTCCTCCCTGGAGAGGCTAAAATCATTGAAATATTCTGCTGTCTTTTGATTTTCCATAGTTTAGTTTCAGGACTGAGCCAATACTGAATGACTCATGAGGAGTGAAGTGAATATGCCAATAGTAATTAGCTGGCAGTCTTCAGCTCAGCCAGCAGGTGGCAGCAGCAGAAAACTGAATCCACTAGTTCTTTACATTGAAACTAGGCTAATTCTGGCCTTAAATCACACTTCACTATTATGGTTACTAAAGCTTCAATTAAATAAAACACAACCCTCCCCTCTACTGCGGGTGGATTAGGAGGTGCAGTGCTACAACACCCAACAATACCCATTGCTCCCATAACTGCAAAGGAAAAGAGAGGAAATGTCATACCAAGAAAATGGAAGGTGTAAAAAGAAGCAAAAGAAAAGATGGAAAAGATGGAACACGGGAAAAAAGTAGAGAAAGGAAGAAAAAGAAAATGTGAGCAGACCGCCCCTATAGCAGAGGGAACAGCATGGGAGTTAAAGTGGAAAAAGAGCAATGAAGGGAACATGGGAGAGAAAAAAAGGAACAGGGTGAATGAATAAGAGAAAGGCAAAGAGACGGATGAAGTCAAACAGACAGTACAAGAGATTAAAGCAACAAAAAACGTGTGAATCAGGTAAAACAAAGCTGCAGTTATGTTTAAATGGCACTAAATTAGTAGGAACTAATCTAACAGCCAGTAAAATATGATGCTGCTTCTGCCACCTGCTGGTTGTACTGAGTAACAGCTTGTTTCTTTTTGCATATTCACCCCACTTCTCATAAACCATTTAGCATCAGCTCAGTCCATTACTAAACTATTCAAAGTAAAAAGCAAAGAGGGATCTTTCAGTTTACAATCTCTCTGGGGAACACTGACTATATCTGCCAAGTGTTATACTGTTATGACCAGGTGAGGGGGTAAACATTGGGTGATAACTGGGAGAGTTGGGTTGACATAACTGGTATCCCGTTAATAGTGCATCTATTTTGGGTTGTGCACTTGACGCAGGTCCCTAATGTGGCTTTCAAGAGGAACAGGGCTTGCAGATTCCCTATCCCAAAATGGAGATGGTCCCCTGTGTGCAACCGCCACAATTGCTGTGTATACTTAATCCCACTGCGAATGTGCGGGCCAAGGCCACATCCCTGGTATGCCTCCATCTGAGACACTGACCTGCGCCAGGCATTTGTAAATGGCTAGCATGGGTAAACCCCTCAGATAGAGGTGAGTGAGTATGTTGGCAGTGACATGATTGCTCCATTCAGCTTGCAGAAGCTAAATAGAAGGGGGTACGCTGATTGGCTGATCACCAACACATGGCCATGAGGTTGGCGGAAAGGTGAGTTTTCTTGGAAGGAGCGTACATACCATAGAGGCAGTGCCCATGGACCCAGGGATCCCAGCGCAAGCCTCAGAATGTACACCCCATCCCAGCTTCATACTTACCTACCCAGCCATGCCAACGGTTTCACAAAATAGGGCATCTCAGATCAAGATGCCCCCGCCAGGAAGAAACAACACCCAAGTGAGTGAAACTCCCAAATGATGTTCATTTCCCCTGTCCGGACAAAAATTAAAAACATACTAGAAGTCTCGCCCAGCTGATTTGCCCTCTGGTGGTAGTTTGAAACTTACCAACATTGGTGATCTTGTCCACGAATCCCATGCAGCCGCCCTCTTGTGTCAGTCACGGTGAGTGGCCGCGCCTCCTCCATTCACTGAAATCAATAGAGCCAGTGTGGCAGGTCACTGTGAGCGATGCGAGAAGTCAGGCGGGGCAGCTGCCAGGGCCCACTGTCAGGGCCGGCCTGTGGGGGGTGTGTTGGCGCATGAACGGTGGTTGACTGGGAGGGCACCGCCACAGCTGGTGCCCACATATCCTCGAATAGCAGGGTTCCACACAACAGGGCATCTCAATTTAGATTCCAGGGGAGGAAGTGCTGGGTTTTGTTCTGCTTTTAAGTTGCCCACGCAAGCTGATTTCCTATCCCTGGAGCATCCCAATCTGTGATACCCTACTGTGTGATACCCCCTGGGATCTCTGGCACACCCACTATGCAAGCAATTCCTTCCCTGAGTTTTCATCTGCTTTACAGGGGCATCTCAGTTTGGGCCGCCTCTGTTTCTGAAAATACCCCCCTGGTTTGGCCATTAACTCAAACTGGCGATCCCACAGTGCATTCACCAGTTCCAGGAAAGTAATGAACAAGGGGGGGGGGGGGGGGTCACACACAGGGGCATCCAAAATCAGGAGAATCTAGATTCGTTTAGACTCCTAGGTCAGGTTTAAAAGGGTTTGGTGCACTTCAAAGTAAACCAAAACTAGAGTGATCCTTAGGGGGCATCCAGATTTGGGATGTCCCTCGGTGATGTGACGCGACTCTTCACCACAAAGGCGCCCACTGAGACCATGCCACCCAAGGGCCCACATAGACCTGGAGCTGGCCCTGGTGAGTGGGTATGGTAAAGTCTGGATCTCCGGTGGTGGTCATATAATGAAACGTCTGGTACAAGGCTGAGCAGCTGTGCAGGGCCTCCATTTATCTTCTGCAAGCTTTTTTATTTTGTCCCAACAGTTCCTTTAAAGGAAAACTTCCTCCGGTGTTCTGCCTTATTGTTTTCCTCTTTTGCAATGTAAAATAAATATGTGTGTTTGGGTTGTGCCCCCAGACATGTGACTTACTTATCTGCACACTGTTTCCATGACTCTCATACTCCTGGGTCTCTGTTTTGCTACAGTGGGTGTGGTTTTCATGGCCTTGAGTAAAAACAATGGACTACAAGTCCCACAATCTTTCCAATGTAACAGGTGAACCCTTTAGCGGCTTTAGCTAACTCTAAGCAGCCTAATGACCTGTCCAGCTGAGAACACTTCCATTAACTCTTGCTACTGGAACACAAGACTGTGATCCTTCCAAACTGAAGAAGTTGAATTTCAGCAGAATGGGTTAAGCCAGTCACCCATGCCTTAGCCAATCAGATGATTAGCAAGCTAGAATGAGGAATATAATATGTATGTATCGCCACACCACACTACATCAGTATACATAGCTAAGGTAAACACATTGTTGCCATGTCAGGTTTTCTTTCATAACACAGAGTTGCAAACAGACAATGAAAGAAATAACAGATAAGCTTAGCACATTGACATGACATCATTTTGCCACACAATAATGAAACCTTTTAAAAATGCCATTGAATGTGGAAATAGCCTTTAAGTTGAAATGAATGTCTTCACCTAACCCCCCCCCCCACTAACATATCTTAACATCGGGAAGTGAGCTCCATATCGGACTGCTCAGTGATAAGTTACATCCAACCTGGATGCCCTGTGGAATTTACTGACTTGATGCTTGGAAGTCCATCCATAACTTTAATTGTGATCCCAAATTTGAGTCTTCAGCAATGGCCTCCTCCTTTAAAAATTCTTCTTAGACTTAAATCCACCACTAAGAGGCCGATTCATTAATAGCGGAAGGTAGCGACAGTTGAGCGACTGTAGCGGCATTTTCAGAGCGCCCGCTAGTAGTCGCTGTGCTTGGCCGTTGTTCGGTAGTTGATAGCGACTCAGTCGGTTTGCCGTAATGTTGAATATTGGGTGAGGAGTCGCTATTTGACAGGTTCCGCGCTGTATGGGAGCGCATGATAGCGACTGGCCATAGCGACCGGCTCCCACCATATTCATTAAAAAATCACGCTCCAAAAATTCTCGTGCTGTTAAATGCATGTTTAAACCCCAGAGCGCTGGCGGCCATGGGTTAAAAGTAGTTTTTTAACCCCCAAACAACCATATTTTTGGAAACAAAAAAAAACAAGTTTTTTAAATAATTTGGTAATATGAATACATTAATATCAGACCTGTAATATCAATTCTGTACAATTTTTTTTTTTTTTCCCTTAAAAAAAAAAAATTATCTAAAATGGCAGAAGTGGTCACAGAATTTTTCACATTAAAAAAAAAAAAAAAAAAAAATAACAATTAATTATGAATATTTAAAGATTGTTCCATTGAAATGCATTGGAGAGCGCCAGGTAGCGAGAGGTCATACCTGTCGCTGTTCAAGGTCGGAGGCTGGCGCTGTGGGCTGAGGCTGGAATAATGATGAATGAGTGGCTATATGGCGCTATCTCAGTCGCTAAGCAGGATCGGCTTGATAAATGTGTGATTGTGGTGGGGAGCCGGCGTTCTCGTGGCGGTGCCCGTCATTACCGGTCGCTCACCCGTCGCTACCTGTCGCTATTCCTTCATAAATAAGGGCCTAAGTGCTGCCTGGGTGGGACGCCCCTAGTTCAAATAGGACCCTGTCACTACTTTCATTTTGTCCCCATATTTCCATTAGCTACTTTCCTCCTCTCTTCCACGGATTGTGGCCCCTTCCATGTAGCACCTAAGAATTGACTGCTTGGGCAACTGGAAAGGTAATTCCCATGATCCTCAGCCCCCTCATGCACTTATTCTGCCAATGCTAGTGCTATAATTAATTATATTTAATAATTAGCCTCCATAACTCAACATATTCCGTGTATCTAAAGTATGTTCCCGGCAAACCTGAATGTGAATTTATATTGGTCAGTGTGTATTGATGTTATACTGCACTCTAGTGGTGATTTTCTAATTACATTGTTTTTACCGTGTCTAATAAACATGTCATTATGATAAACATGTTGCATGTAATTTGTTTTAATTAGCAGTTATAAGTCAACATGTGAGAGAAGAAATTTCACTATATATTTAAAAATGTATTTTGTCTCTCATACACATCTGGTGAGATTTTTGTGATTTTCAGCTGTGATGTCAGGCGGGTATCTAGGGGCAGATAGCAGCCCCCATTGGTTCATTGGGGCTGTATATGAATGTCTCGTTTGCAGTATGTGGTTTACATGTTGCCCTGCACCAATGGAAACTATCCTATTCTAAAGCAGACAGTGTGCTAGGTAGGCACTTCTTGTCTTACAATCTATTAGGGTATAAGTGAGTATATGGACGTAAGAAGACCTATATCCTCTCTTAAACCTCATTAGGTGGTAAGAAGGAGGAAGACCTTACCATCTATTAGGGTATAAGGGAGGATATAGAAGGAGGAAGACCTTACCATCTATTAGAATATAAGGGAGGATATAGATGAATGAAGATCTTGCCATCTATTAGAATATAAGGGAGGATATAGAAGGAGGAAGACCTTACCATCTATTAAGGTATAGGGGAGGATATAGAAGGAGGAAGACCTTACCATCTATTAAGGCATGAGGGAGAATATGGAAGGAAGAAGATCTTACCATCTATTAATGTGGAAGAAAACTCATGATTTTGACTATCCCAGGTTTTGGTCCTTGGCCCCAACCCCCTCCCGATGCAGGATGCCCCGCTGTGTGAAACCCCCCAGGTCGCCCACCAAAACTCACCTTTCCCCAGTCCTACAGCGCATGCGCGGCCTCCCGTCCAATCAGTGTGCTCGACTGCACTGTTGCTAACTTGTCTAGGCTTCTCCAAGGACTTGGCTCCAGCCAAGTCTAGCTGAGCGCGCTATCGGCCGCATTCCCCCGCCAGCCATTCACAAATGTTTGCCATGGACACAAGTCCTGCTAAAGGTATATCAGAGAGCGTCCGCTGCTTGCGCATGCACCGTTGGCATGGGGGGAAGGCAAGATTACTGTGCGACCTGGGGGGTTTCACACAGCTGGGCATCCCGAATTTGGACTGGGCAGGGACGTATCTTGATGGAGTGTGACTGCACCGGGGCCCAGAAGGTCAGAGGGGCCCCATCATTGTTGCTTCTTCTCCTTATTTATCCTAGTTGAGGCCACTTGGCATCATTTAAAGCAGTGGTTCTCAACCTTTTTATGCCAAATGCCCCCAAGTTCCAAACAAGTACCCCAAAGGGGTGATTTATTATAAATAGTACGGAAGTAAGTAGGCCATAGGCCTTGTGGCACTTTAAAAGCAAGAAGGGATTAGGTTTCACTTGTAAAATAATAAACCAGATCAGTTAGATGCCCCCAAACTGTGCCGCGTACCCCTTGGGGTATGTTTACCGCAGGTTAAGAAATGGTGATTTATATCAAGGTTACTGTATGAGGCGTTACAAGGCGCCGTTTAATGTTTGCACCAGGGCCCCATCACATTTAGTTATGCCACTGCTGCTGGGCCCTGGTGCACCCCCTATAGTTATGCCCCTGATGGGGACATCAGGGGCAAATGCACAAAATAACAGGGTACAGAGGGAAGACATAAAATCAAAATGAAGAGTCTGTGAGTGTCCATTAGGTGAAGAGGTGAGCAGGGCTTGGGTTCTTCGAGCTGCAGGACCGGACTTAATTGAGGTGCCATCTGCCAAGGTAAGCATGAGAGGAGTGGGACAGAGTTCAGAAGGAATTTGGGCAAACTCATTGTCCATAAAGGATCTGCAAGCTCCAGAATCCAGGATGGCATTGGTCTCAATCCTTCTATGGAGCTGGAAGACAATGGGGAGAGAGATGTGAGCACCAAGGGAAAAGAGCAAAGGGACTCTGGGAAGGGATAAAGATTCCTCATTACTTTGACCCAGAAGTGGCCTTGTTGCCCGCAGTAGAGACACAAATTGTTCTGCCAATGACGTTGCTTCTCTTCAGCAGACAAGAAAGGCTGGATAACACCTAACTGCATGGGCTCACATACTTCGAGCTGAGGATTGCTCTGGTACAGGTCGGGCATAGGATCATGAAGAATGTCTAGCACGCTCGTCTTGATGGTCCCATAACCGACGGTCAACATTGATGGCGAGTTTGATTGGATCTTCGAGACCTTCAAGAACCCCCACACGAGCCTGCTCATATTTTAGTTGTTCTGATAGCACTGTATTGTAAAAAACGCGAATGCAAAAAGGAATTCCTGCTGCAAAACGCATGCTGCAAACACGACCGGACATGTATGAACGTAACCTGAGTGTAAAGCTCTGCGGAATATGCTGGTGCTATGTAAATCAAGATTATTAATATTATTTTAATCATTAAGAAACAGATATGATGTATTTATTGTTTATGATTGCAGCATATTCTGTAACATGGGTTAACCTGTGGCATAAAGATTTATATTATTGATTTATAGTATGATTACAATTTAATATTATATTAATTTATTTGCTGTTAACTTATTATTATAGTACTGTGTACTGTGCAATTTATTTTAGTTCCATTAAGGTAAATATGTTTAATTATTTTTAATCAGTAGTGAAATGTAATATAATGCTGAGTTGGGGAACGTGGGCTGTAAGTTTGACCATGCCAGGTTGCCATAGCAGCAGAGCTGTTAGGAATCGCCAGGCAGCCATATTTATTTAAAAATTCAACGGCACCAGATGAGTGTCTTGCTCCCGCAATTGTCAGAGGCGGGGAGCAAGGCAGCGCTATGCATGCGCTCCCTCTCAGCCGGTGGGTCGGCACAGCACACAGCTTTTCAAAACCAATGCGACTGCGACCCCTAGCATTGGCTGGGAGCGCAGAAATGGAGTCGCATTCAAGCAAAAAAAAAAACACAGCACACAAGCTGTCATAAGGGGATTCCAGGCGCACTAAAAAATTACAAAAAGTGTAGCTAGGAAAAAGTCTAAATAATTATAACCATAATTATAATGAATCAGCCTGTCTGTGCATGGTCAGCGCCTGGTCTTATCTGGCACTGTAGGGAACTCATCCCATCGTCAGTGCTGTTGATAGATGGGACACTACCTGGCACTATCAGAGGCTCTCTGGCTTTTTGATTTGATAAATACACCGTTTGCACTGAGACCTGACATTCACCTGACACTCATCTGGCACTATATGGCATTTGAGTTTCTTAAATAACCCCCCTATGTGACAGTTGAGAGAGGGTTACTCCGTGGTCTGAA
Source organism: Gastrophryne carolinensis (assembly GCA_027917425.1). Lineage (NCBI taxonomy): Eukaryota > Metazoa > Chordata > Amphibia > Anura > Microhylidae > Gastrophryne > Gastrophryne carolinensis. The sequence continues at coordinate 369,749,235 of CM051239.1, forward strand.
AATGGTGGACAATGTTTTGTCAGCCAGCCTGAGCGCTCAGCGAATGTTGTCAGCCTTGGAGGCAAAATATGTGCAAGTTTGGAAAATAAGCCTGTGTTTTGCACTATTACTATTATCCAGTTGAGTTAAAAGACAGAAACAAGTTTACAATATGAGCCTTGAAAGGGACCATTTAATGTTCGCACCAGGGCCCTGTCACATTTAGTTACGCTAAGGCAGAACACCAAAAACATGACAAAAAGGGAGTTTTCCTTTAAAGCAAAAAAAATACATTGGATTTAATGGATTTAATTGCATTTCATGTTAAGTGTTATATCAGATTAATGGCTGTAAAAAAAGGCTTCAGTGATAAAGCATACAATAAAACTGACTTGAGCCACAGAAAAAATGTCGGCATTTGTACCAGGAAGCTAAAAGAAAAAATCTTATCTATACTGTGTCTTCTGGTAAGTAAATGCAATAATGTGTGCAATGGATGGGAGGAGGATGCTGGGCATAGGATGGGAGGAGGAAGCTGGCGGTACAAGGAAGAACCGTGCCCTGTAAAAGGTCCATTGTTTCTGCTGGCCTGCGAATGACAGCTCCGTCTTCAAGAGCCTCAAGAAGACATTCTGGTAATGTAATTCAATGTTTTCTACGTCAGTTATTTCTATCCGTGGGGACAGGACAGGTATTGGTCCCATTTGTGGCTCTAAGCCTTTGTAATTATAGAGCCCAGGTTGCTCTACAGATATATGTATACAGGGCCCTTGCCAGGTCCATACTGGTTTATGAGGTTCAAGTAAAATCATCTCCCCAAGTGACCCCTTTTTTCATTTATTGAAGCCCATTATAGGAGGGGGAGAGGTAAGTGTTAAAACTTCTTAAAGCATAGCGTGCAGCATGGAAGCCGCTGTACTTACTGTCACTGCTGGTGTATTGACAGGGCTGTTTATTGAGCCCTAATTTAAGAAAGGATAGCGTCAGGTAGCGCCTGGTTAATGTGAGGTAGCGACAGATAGCGACTTGTGAACGCCGGACACGGCACGCAATTCCACATTTATCAAGCAGAATCTGTTTAGCGACTGGGATAGCGCCATGTAGCGTCTGATTCATCATTTTCACAGCCTCAGCGAACAGCGGCAGCGTTCAGCCTTGCACAGCGCCAGGTATGACCTCTCGCTACCTGTCGCTCTCATTTTTTTTGCTGAATATGGTGTGAGTCGGTTGCTATGAGCAGTCGCTAACATGCGCTCCCATACAGCGCTGTACTGGTCAAATAGCGACTCCTCACAATGTATTCAACATTACTGAACAGCGACTGAGTCGCTATGAAGTAGCAACCCACGACTGAGCAAAGCGACTACTAGCGAGCGCTCTGAAAATGCCTGCTACAGACGCTCATCTGTCGCTACCTGCCGCTATTAATGAATCAGCCTCTTGGTTTCTTAGGACGAACAAGGTGGTAAGACTTGGCTTGTGTTTAAATTCTTGGTACTGCCTCTAAGTGACCCAAGGAGGAGATTTGTTGGTGAGGTTGTTGTTCCAGTTCCACAGTGGAATGGGATGCATTAAAGTAGAAGTCCAGTCTCTTGATACCCCCCTTCTCTGCCACCCTCCCCAGTGCAGAGGCAGGACAGGAAGGTTATGGTACACCATAACTCTCACTTCACTCATGGTCATTTTACTTCCACTTTATACTGGATGGGACATCATAACCCTCTCATTGCCTCAATAGGTAAGTCACAATTGTTGCCGGTTGATCTACTGGTGTATAACATTATGGTATTCTCTTATGTTCTGCAGAAACTATGAAAATAGACACACACTGGAATAACTGCCTGCAGGTCAGTTATGTTTATAGAAGTAACATGAACTAACTATCCGTTGCCTTCTGAAACTTTCCCTGCAAAAGTGCTATGGAATAGCTCCAACCTCTAGTAAGCCAGTTAGGAGAATATACAAATTATACACACACCAGAATCTGCGGCATAAAGCCATTGTTTTGTATGGCATGTTTCACAGAGAGCGCCAGCGGCTGCATCCCTGGCTCCCCTGTGGAGTGTGCCCACACACATGCCAGGCCTATCTAAATTGCTGGGCGTTGAAGGGTGCACAATTGCATGGATGCCGGGGATGCAGTGATGACTAGCGATCGCTGCGAGGGACTGGGGAATGGTAAGGAGGCTTGCGGGCGATGTAGGAGGGGGAGGGGGGACTCACACAATGGGGCATGAGCATGTCCCAGGGACCCCTAGTCGGCAGGCCTGGAGTCTTTTAGATAGATCCACTTTAAGGATAGCCATGCATAGGAATACAAAGGCCCTTATTTAAGAAGGGATAGCGTCAGGTAGCGCCTGGTTAATGAGAGGTAGCGACAGATAGCGGCTGGTCAACACCGGACACGGCACGCAATTACACATTTATCAAGCAGAATCTGTTTAGCGACTGGGATAGCGCCATGTAGAGTCTGATTCATCATTTTCACAGCCTCAGCGAACAGCGCCAGCGTTCAGCCTTGCACAGCGCCAGGTATGACCTCTCCCTACCTGACGCTCTTCCATACATTTCAATGGACGATCCTTTTCTTCTCTTTAAACGGGTTTTTTTTTTTTTTCAAAAAAATCACAAATAATTCTGTGACCTCTTCTGGCATTGAAAAAGCAGTTTTTTCATAATTTTTTCATGTTTTATATATTTCCTCAGAAATGACATTACATGTCTGGCATTAAAGTGTTCATGTTACAATGTTGCTACAATGTAATTCCATATGTTTTCACTTTGTTACTAGTTGATAGATGCTTGAAAACACACTTTAAACACACCGCCTCCTGCGCTCTGGGCTTCAAACAAATATTTTTCAGCGCCAGAGATTTGTGAGGCTGTTTTTTGCTGAATATGGTGTGAGTCGGTCGCTATGAGCAATCGCTAACATGCGCTCCCATACAGCGCTGTACTGGTCAAATAGCGACTCCTCACAATGTATTCAACATTACTGAACAGCGACTGAGTCGCTATAAAGTAGCGACTCACGGTCGAGCACTGCGACTTCTAGCGGGCGCTCTGAAAATGCCTGCTACAGGCGCTCATCTGTCGCTAGTACCTGCCGCTAATGATGAATCAGCCTGAAAGTTGATTATCTCTGCCATGGATGCCATCTGCCAAATTGCGCCATCATCATAAAATGTGATCAGGTAGGTTGCAGGTTCTACATTATCACCATATATATCACTTAGCCAGTCTGGGGGGAGGTTGTTTAAAGCACAAAATAATCATGTCATGAAATAGATTACTAGCTTTCGAAGCAATGAGTGCGTAAAAGACCAAATAAACAGGGGAGCAGAGGTCTGGACCCCCACTTACCTGGTGGAACACAGCACTGCTGCTGCTGACTTTTATGGGACTCTTGAGTGCTCAAAGAGTAGCGTTCAAAAGAACGCAGCGGCAAGGCGGAGGAGGTGAGGGCATGGGAGCAGCAAGTTTATGGTGCTCAGGACAAATCTTCGTAGCTAGCGAACGCCCCATCTGTGCCACGACTCCCCCAGACAAAATTCCTAGGTGCTCCACTGCAAATAAATAACAACTTTTAAGCTTTTGTTTATTTGTAACACTGTTTTTTATCACTTTAGACTTTCATTTGTCAGTGTTGGTTTTGGCTTTGCTGTAAACGGAGAGGTAAGCTGTCTATATATTCTCTATTGCCCTTATTCATCAAGCGATAGCGCCAGGTAGTGTCTGACGAGCGCCAGGTAGCGGCAGCTAACGGCGACTACCGACTCAAGTACGCCCGCGGCGGTCACAATGACGCATTTATCAAGCAAAATGAGGCTAGCGCCGGCGAGAGCGACGGCTAGCACGGCATTCATCATGAAGCCGCCTGGACCGAACAGCGCCGCTGCAAATTCCCTCACAGCGCCAGGTATGAGCTGTCGCTCCCTGGCGATGTCCAATGCATTTCAATGGAGCAAGCTATAATTAATCATAATTAATTGGTATTATTTTTTTAATTTTTTTTTTTAATGTCAAAAAATCGGAGACCACCTCTGCAATGTTAGGATTTATTTTTAAGTCAAAAAAAAAAAAAAAAAAAATATGTGCAGAATTGATCTAACAGGTCTGAGATTAATGTATTCATATAACAAAATGATTCTAAAAACATGTATAATGTTTCATTAAAAAAATATGGTTGTTTAGGGGTTAAAAACTAGTTAATACAGATCGCCGCCAGCGCTCTGGGGTTTAAACAAGGAATGGACAGCGACAGCACATTCGGAGCGTGATTTGTTGATGAATATGAAGCTAGCCGTTCGCTCTGGCCATTCGTTGTCAGGCGCTCACATACAACGCTGGACCTGTGAAACAGCGACCCCCCAGCCCGTATTCAACATTACCGCACACCGACTGAGTCGCTGTCATCAAGCTAACGCCGGCCAAGCACAGCGAATACTGGCTGGCGCTGAAAAAATCACGCTACAGTCGCTCATCTGTCGCTACCTGGCGCTATTGATGAATCGGCCTCCCCGTTTACAATTATTTAGGAAATGTTATATCTGTAATTAGTAACTTGTGGCACAGCTATGACTATTATGTGATACGTAACCTACCTACAGTCAGGGTGGACTGGGAGCATAGGGAGAATTCCATATGGGCCGCTCTGCTTTGGAGCTGATTGGGCTGATCATGTGCCAGGCAAAGGCAAAGGAATTTTTTTACAAACAAGAGTCTTTACGTGAAAAATGTGGGCAATTCTAAGCATTTATGAACTCTAATCTTCCCAATTCTTTAAATCACACCTCATTTCTTATTTTATTTCATGCGAAGCATAAAACAGTCCTAATTTTCAGACATTTTAAGGGAGGTTAACTGAGTCAATGCCTAAAACTAATTCTCTAAACTAATTTTCCTAGAACAGTTTTTAAGAGAGACTCTAGCTATTTTGGTCCAATAGTGGAAGGGTATACATACTGCTTAGCATAAGCCCTCATTCACACCTGTCTTGTACCGCATGTGTTTCTGTGTTTGCAGCAGACATCGCGGTACAGCAAAAATATCCGTCAATGTCACCTCTATGCCCCCTTTCACACCTCTCCGGTGCATCAGAGACGGGAATAACACCGCCGCAAAAAGTCCTGCCTGCTGGGATATTATAACACACAAGCGCAAACTCGAACACAAACGCAAATAAAAATGTAGACAAAAAATGCAAACACAAAACGGAATTCCTGCTGCCAAATGCAGGCGGCAAATATATCCAGACAGGTGTGAATTTAGCCTAATGGTGGAAATGTCTTGTACTGGTCATGCCCGATACAAAGTAATGTATGTTTGATTTAAACAGATACAAATACATCCAGCACCGAAGAAACAGATTTTCCTGTGGTAATGTAGCCAATTGTTTACTTTTTTTAGTTTTGGATAGTATAATTTCACGTTTATAGTCAGCCATGTCCCATTTAATGCTGGTCTGTTAATTGGCTAGGAAGGCCAATAGATTTAAAGAGGAACATCGGGGGAGGTTAAACCCCCTCAAACCTCACCAATCTGCTGCCCCCCCCCTCCAGTTTTACCTTTGGGCACTATTAACACCCCTCCCCAGGCGATCCATCTCTTGGGTCCCTTGCATTCCGGGCGACCTTCTGACGGGCGGTGCCATATTTTTATATTTGGTCCAGTGTTCCTCTTTAAGGGGAAGCCACCAATGGCTGCTAGTCACTGACATTATCAGAGATCTAGAGGGTAACATTTTTATCTGTATGTTTATCAGGTAAGATTATCATAAAAAAAAAATCCCAACCAAAACATATGCCTAAAATCTGTTGTACTGTAATAAGTACTGTAATAAGCCATATTTGACATCTGGTCCCGTATTTATGACTTCTAGGGGACACCCTCATTTGGGATGTCCCACAGTCGGAGCATTAGGTAACCCCCCGCCCCAGCAGCATACTAGCTGTGATCCAGCACTGCAGTAAAATGTGGCACAGGAAGCGTGTACAGTGGCATCCCCTGCATGCTCCTACCAACAGACTGTCAGGTCTGCTGGACGTGGAGAGCCTTCATAGCAGAGGATGCCACTGCACGTATTTCCTGTGGCCAAATGTTGTGTACAGCGCTGGATCGCAGCTTTGGTAGGTGATTATATGCCTTGGCCGGGGGATTAACAAGCGATTCTGAACGTTAGGCATCCCCTAGAAATTGCTGCCTAGAAGTCATAATAATCTGACCAACTCAGCACCTCAAATGACCCCTCCAATGGCCCTCTCTTCATCTTTTAGCAGAACTTCCCATCTACCCCAGAAACCTCCAAATGAGAAGTTACCGTTTCTACTTTGAGCTTTTGTTTTTCCTTTAAAAAGAGTTCCCATCCACCTGCTTTATTTATGTGGTCATTATTTAGGAAGTACATTATTATATGATGCTGAATGCAGTCACACTGTATAAGGTTTCTTTGCATCATTTAGGACAGCCCCATAATGCCCCATATGGTATTCTGCAATATGGCAATATTCTGCCCTTCTTCCAATGACTTGCTCACTATCAGACTTCCAGTTATACACAGTTAAAGGGTAATTCCACTTTTGATGGCATTTTCTAAAGTATCCATTACTGATATGATGTCTTCAATGTGATAAGCTTATCTGTTATTTTTTTCTTTTACAAAGATTTTATTGGGTTTTTCAAATAAAAACATATACAGTAGTGCATTCACAAAAATCTAGAAGCACAGGCGCTACAACATACATTGCGTATTCATACAAAAGATCCAAGACATTGTTATCATCAATGGTATCAACCAAATATATAGGAGAGGGAGAGGCAATTGCGTGAAGACAACATGAGACATAATTCTAGAGATAGTCAGTCTTGTGATAACTACATAAAATGCTTAGTAACCATATGTAACAATCCAATATAAGGATGAGAAGCCAGAAATTATTAACGCTGTTTGAATACTCATGAAATACTATCATGGAGGCTGCAAGTGTGTTTGTAAGTGAGCCTAGCTGTATTCTACTAAAATGAGAAAACCTTTTTAGGGGGAGTGAGACAGACAAACAGCAGGATAGCCGGGTAGGAAAGAGGGGGGAGGGGAAATGTTGTGGGGCCGATAAGTCCAACGGGTTCAGCACATTCTATCCTCATAAAAGACCCTAGTGGGTCACACGAACAAACCTTCAAACTGGGAATACGGGGTCGGTCTGGCCTTTAGGTACGCTTATATGGTCCAACCATGGGGACCAAACTTCAAGAAACTGGTCATATTGGTCTCTGAATATTGCAGTGAGTTTTTTATTGCACATAGTATTTGAGACTCTACCTTGTATCTCAGTTCAGGGCAAAGTGTGAAGTTTCCAGTTCCTCGCTATCGTTAGTCTAACGGCTGAGAGGACGTGTTGGGTCAATCTCCATTGGGTTTTAGTGTATTTATTAATTCTAAGCGAGAGGAGTGCTTCCCAGGGGTCCCCAACAAGTGTTAACTCCAGGACGTCAGCCAAGAGCCTGTATGTTTTGTTCCATATCTCCTGGGCAAGTGGGCATTCCCACCATATATGAAGCATCGTCCCCTTGTCTTGGCAGCCTCTAAAGCAGAGGGGGGAGGAGGAGGGTGAGAATCTGTTGACACGTTCAGGGGTGTAATACCACCTGAAAAGTATTTTGTAGGCATTCTCTTGGATCAAGGCGCTATACGAGGTTTTGCTTGTGTTCCTTAGAATTGCCTGCCAGGCTTCCCAGTCCCTCTCAACTCCCAGCTCCGCCTCCCATTTAAGCATATATGTTTGTTTTATTTTGGGAGGGGGGGCTGTCAGTGAAGCATAAAGATTCGAGATCAGCCCGCCGGCAAACTGGTCCTTGATGCAGCGTAGTTCAAACCCAGTGGTTCTGTATGGGGGGGATGATTTTTTCAGGTGTGTTTGGATGTAGTGTTGCAGTTGTAATGATCTAAAGGTTTCAGCAGGGGGGAACCCTTCGTTAAGGGCCAATTGCTGTTGGGATTTCATCCCCCAGGGGGTGCAAAAATCGTATAACAGTGTGAGTTGTTTACGTTTCCACCATTTAAATCCCATTTGGTGAGACAGACCCGGCGGGAACAGAGGATTACCGAACACCGGGGAGGCAGGCAGATGGGGAGAGGTGAAGAGGTGTTTTATTGTGTCCCAAATATTCAGGGAGAAATTAAGTATATTGGAAATGGTCCTCGGTCTGGAGGATTTGGGGATCCATAGGAGCGAGGCTGGTGACACCGGGCTGCACTCAGCTATATCGTTTAACACCCAGAGAGGCCTGTCCCCCGGGGCATGAAGAAGGGTGAGTGGTGCAACCTGGGCGGCTAGATAGTATTTGTGAAGGGATGGAAAAGCCAATCCACCTTCCTCTTTTTTGCAATAAAGAATATTTCTCCTAAGCCGTGGTTTGGACCTATTCCATGAGAAGGAGAGGATCTTCCGCTGGAGGGCATCCAGCTGGCACCTAGGCACAGGCACAGGGAGGACCCGAAAAAGATACAAAATTTTCGGTAGGTATGTCATCTTCAAAGCGGCGATCCTCCCCAACCATGACAATCTTAAGAAGCTCCACGACTGCAGTAGTGCGTCCAGAGATTTAATCATCTCCGGGTAGTTGGCGTTATAGAGATCCCTATAATCTTTGGTCAATTTAATCCCCAAATATGGAAGTCTCTGTACCCAGGTCCAAGAGAAGTTTTGGGCCAGTTGTTGTCTAGTGGTATCGGTTAGTGAAACGTCTAAGGCCATAGATTTGGAGGCGTTCAGCTTCAATCCCGAAATTTCGCTGAAGGAGGATAATGTGCGGATTGCATTAGGGGCCGATACGTGGGGGGAGGTAAGCATAAGGAGCATGTCGTCCGCGAAAAGTGAGATTTTGTGATCTCTACCCGCCCATGGTATGCCCCGGATGGAGGGGTTCTGCCTAATCTTTTCAGCCAACGGTTCAAGCGCCAAGATAAAGAGTATTGGGGATAGTGGGCATCCCTGCCTAGTCCCCCTCCTTATTTGGAAATCAGTAGAGTTATAACCCGCGTACTTCACATGGGCCATGGGTTTCGAGTAAATGGCTGTAATCCAAGATAGTAGCCCCGGGCCAAACCCCCACTCCTGCAAGGAAAACCGAAGATATTGCCAAGAGAGTGAGTCGAAGGCCTTCTCCACATCCAAAGAGAGCAGGAAGGCCTCCGAATTCCGGGAACGAGCTCCCTCCAGCAACTGTAGGATCCGCCTCACTCCATCCCCCGTCTGTCTCTTAGGGACAAATCCCACCTGGTCCCTCCCTACCATCCCCCCCAGGAAGGTGTTTATCCTGTTGGAGATGATTTTGGTAAGGATCTTCAGGTCCAGATTTAACAGAGAGATGGGTCTATAATTCGTCCAGGACTGGAGATCCCTACCTGGTTTTGGAATCATCACCACAGAGGCCCGGAACATGTCCGGGTCAATGGGGTTGCCCTGTTTTATATGGTTAAACACTCTTGCCAACCGAGGGGCTATGATCGGGGCCAATTTTTTATAAAATGACGCCGTGAAGCCATCAGGTCCGGGTCTCCTATTGGACTTGAGGTCCTTGATCACTTGAAGTACCTCTTCCACCCCTATATCCTCATCAACTGTCAGTCTATGGGTGTCCGAGATTGGGGACATGTTAATATCCTCAAAAAAGGCCCGGATCTGAGGCTCGTTACAGGGGGGGGGGCATCATACAATCCAGACAGTCCTATGGAGAATTCCTCCACAATATTTATCGGGTTGTTAGTGATAAGGCCGGCCCTGGTCTTCAGTTTAATGGGCTTCATCATGCGGGGTTGACATTTAAGTTGCGAGGCCAACAGGGTGCCGGGTTTGTTAGCTGAGATGTAATATTTTTGTTTGGAGCGGCGGTACCTCCCTTCAGCTTCCTCCGTTTGTAGGAGGTTCAGTTTGGTTCTGGCCATCTCCAAAGCGCGGAGGTTTCTAGAGCTAGGATTGGTTTTAAAATTTTTAGCCGCTAACTCGTAATTTGTCTGGAGTGTTTTGGACATGGCCAGCCTCTCTTTCTTCTTTCTGGAGGCGAGACCAACAAAATAGCCCCTCATGACCGATTTGAAGGCTCCCCAAACCATGGTGGGCGCCGTATCCGGGGTCTCATTGAGTGTAAAGTAATCTGAAGCAGCCCTGTTGGCCTCCTCCACCAGAAGTCTGGAGGAAAGAAGGGAGTCATTAAGTAGCCAAGAGGATGGCCTAGGCTTTGTGATTAAAGAAGCGCAGGTTATAGAGATCATGTCATGATCAGACCAGGGGATTGGATGTATGTCAGCCCGATCTATGCAGGGGATGAATGCAGAGGAGACAAAAATGTGGTCAATTCTGGTCGATAGGTTGTGGGGGGCTGAGAAGTGGGTATAGTCTTTTGCATGTGGGTGAAGGGCCCGCCATATGTCTAATAATTGGTAGGTGTCCAATAATTCTCCAAAGCGTTTCCCCTCGCTGACCACCTGAGAGCTGGGGGGGAGGGATCGGTCCAGACGGGGATGGATCGTCAAGTTGGAGTCCCCACATACAAAGACGACTCCCCTTTGATGGTCCTTTAAGATAGAGAATAGATGAGTCAAAAACTGAATTTGTTTGGTATTAGGGGCGTAATAGTTAAGGAAGGTAACCTCAGCATCTTGGAGAGTACCTTGGAGCAACAGGTATCTGCCGTCAGGGTCTGCTAGCTGGGTGTGACATGTGAATGATATCCCATTGCGGAAGGCTATGAGCACCCCCTTCTGTTTGCGTTTACTAGTGGCCTGGTAGAATTGGGAGAATTTATGATGGATCTGTTTCGGAGAGGAAGTTGGGGTATAGTGTGTCTCCTGAAGGCAGACCACGTCTGCATGCTGGGAATCAAACAATTTAAATGCTCTTGATCGCTTGTTAGGGGAGTTCAGGCCCTGGACATTTACAGAAACTACTTTAAGCGCCATGTGAGGTCAGATGGACGAAGGTGTGTAGCACGTGGTTGGATGTTCGTGACCTATGGGCCGGAACCCTTAGGAAGTGGGGTAGTGGGGTTGAGGTGAAGGGTGGAAGAGGGGTAGAGGGGAGGGGAAGTAAAGACAACAAACATGTATACTGGGGTATATAAAACATTTACCGTCAACCTGTGACAGAACAAGGGCTTCCAGACCCGCAGGAGAGGAGACCAAAAAGGTTCTCTCCTGGCTGGAAGTAGTGGAGAGCGCGTGACCTGTCGGGAGGCCACTCGCGGTGATTGCGTCAAAGGGCGTATGTCTGACCCCTGAGAAAATTATTACAGGAAGGTACGCCGGGCGGTGCGCCCGACCCCCGACCCCCCGCCACCCCGAGCCCCCCACCAGCGAGGCCCAGGCCACAAGACCGGGGGCCCCCCGGGGAGGGGGGACGGGGCAGCCGGGAGCAAGGGGCCAAGCCAGCGCCAGCCGCGTCAACAACTGATGAAGTGATTTGAACTATTATACATAAGAAAAAATGCTATATCCCTGAGGGGCCTTTAAGAGGCCTAAGCGTCCCAGCTAGGCCAGGTCTACAAGATTATGGTCGGTAACAACCAGAAGGGGCCAGCGGCCTGTAAACATATACGACTCTAATTCTTGACCTGAGGGAATAAAGGGTTAAAGGACCTAAACGGTGCAATAAACAGCATAACCTTATAAACTGTCAAACTGAAAAGTCACTGTACTCACGACCCCGTAGTGGGGTGGCGTTCAGTCCCCAAGCGGGAAAGTATCCCGAGATGTCGTCAGTCCAGGAGCGCTGAGGCGGGCCGAGCCACAAAAAAGGGAAGAGGGGCATCCCGCGCTTGCGCGGGAGAGGTTCTGGAGCAGTACCGGCCGCTCATGCCACTCCTGTCTCCCGGCGGGGTCCGAGAACGGACAAAAGAGGGGGTTAGCTCAAACTGGCACGAATTTCTGTGAAATGAGTCTCCTCAGTGCTTGAGAGCTTTGTTGTTGCTTGCGAAGTTTCAGAAGCGGGGAAGGTTGTGCAGTGGCCCTCTGGCTTGTTTTCGGGGTCCTCGGGGTGGAGGGAAGCGAGGAGGGGGACACCTCAGAGTCCGGGATCTTTAGTCCCATACCCCTGAATTTCTCCAGAAGTTCGGGGACCGTGGAGACCTGGATTTGTCTACCTTGATGGGAAAAAGAGAGCTTGAAGGGGAATCCCCATCTATAACGTATGCCATTAGCCTGGAGCGTTTGTAGGTAAGGTCGGAATGATCTTCTCTTAAGGATGGTCGTCTGGGAGAGATCAGTGAATATTTGGTAGCTGTGGCCCTGGAAGGCCAGGGGCGCTTTCTCTCTGGACGCTTTAAGAACCGCCTCTTTCGTCTGGTAAAAGTGGAACTTAACTATAATGTCCCGAGGGGGCCCGTCCACTGGTTTCTTGGAGAGGGCCCTGTGCGCTCTGTCTAGCTCCAACCTGGCAACCGGGATTTCGGGGGTTAACTCCTGCAGGAGGGCTATGATGGTTCCATTAGCATCCTCCATAGATTCTGGGATACCCCTAAAACGTAAGTTGGACCTCCGGTTCCGGTTCTCCAACTCCTCGTTTAAGCCCTTTAATAAGGTAATCTCGTCCAGGAGCTTTTCCATCTGGGAGCCCTGCTCCTCCAGGACCACCGTGGCGTCATCCATCCTGGATTCCAGCGCATCGGTTCTGCCCCCCAGTTCCCTGATCTCCCTCAGCAGGGTATCTGTATGTTTGGTTGTGACGGCAGTGACTTCTTCTCTCACTATTGCTCTTAGTTGGGAGAGGATATCATTATTTATAAGTGGCTGTTGTGCCTCATGCTGGGAGGTCTGCTGGGGGGTGTGCTGGGAGACATGCAGGGAGGCATGGTGGGAGGTGTGCTGAGAGGTGTGCTGGGAGGCTGAGGGGGATCTGGGCCAGCTATCAGAAGAGTCCATGGAAAGATCTTCAGCCAGACTCACCCTTTCCAGCTCTCCTCCGTCAGGCACAGCAGGTTGCTCCCTCTCTTCCTCGCTCCCCGCCGCCGCCATTTTGACCGCCGCCATCATGGACCTGCGGCCGTCCCTGCCACTCTTCTTCCTCCCCGCCTGGAGGCTCATGATGACCCGCCACCGGTACAGCAGGTAGTCGCCGTGCGGTATGGGGGTTCTATGGGGTCCGGTCGCCCGTTTGCGGGCTGTATGCTGCTGCAGGGCCTCCCGACAGTGCGGAGCCGAGGGGTGAGGCGTCCATTCCTCTCGGCCGCGCGCGCGCGCTCCATCTGTTATTTTTTTAATTGTTTGAAACTCTGTTTTATAAAACTGTTTTCCATAGCAACAATGTGTTTATGTGCGATGTACACCAAGTGGTGATTTCGAGTACATATCAGAGACTTCCTTACTCTAGCCTACAAATCATGATTGGCTGAGGCATTCAGTTCAGTTTGGAAGGATCACAGCCTTGTATTTCAGTAGCAAAAGTGTTAATGGCAGCATTCTCGCCTGGACAGGTGATCGGGCTGCTTAGACTTAACCAAAGCTGCTGATTACATCACCTGTTACATTGGAAGAATTGTGGGACTTGTAGTCTATTGCTTTTACTCAAGGTCATGAAAACCACTCCCACTGCAGCAAAACAGAATCCCAGGAATATGAGAATCGTGGAAACAGCATGCTAATAAGTAAATCACAGGTCTGGGGGCACAATCCTAACACAAATTATTATTTTACATTCCAAAAGAGGAAAACAATAAGGCAGAACACCAAAATCCTGACAAAAAGGGAGAGACCAAGGTACATCCAAACACAATGCAATGTTGGCCAGGCCGTGAGAACAAGGCAAAGGGTTCCTTCATAACTGAGCTCCTTGCGCCAAGTTCCTGGCTGTTTCATGGCAGCCCCTTCTCCTCCTTTGGGCGCATCTGCCCCAGCATAAGTTTTGCACACAAACATGGTTGGCTGCAGGCCTCTCCACAGCCAAACCCCTTGTGACTCCTGCACTTGGTCAATCCACACAGCAGGATGGCTGCAGGCTTCGTCAAGGCCCATCTAATTTCAGCACATTGATGCTTGTTACCCCCCTTTATAGCACGCCGCCCTGCCTGGTTCAGAACTGAACTGGGCTACTTGGCCAGCAGAACCCACACAGCTCCATATGGGGCACCTTACTAGCAACCTCTTAAAGGGTTTTGTAATACAACCTATGGGACCCTCTACTGCATTGTTCCCCAACCCTCCTCCTCAAGGCCTCCTAACAGGCCAGGTTTTGTGGATCCTCACATGGCTGGCTCTATAGCTCTGGCTAAGCGCTAATTACTTACCTGTGCATGTATGTGGAGATCCGCAAGACATGACCTGTTGACCGGCCTTGAGAAGGAGAGTTGGGGACCTCTGCTCTACTGGATTCTTTTTGTAGCCCAATCCGGCTCTTAATCATCCAGAAAGGCCTATTCTTGGCATTTCCATGATCTTTGGCGGACCCACACCTTTAAAATGAAAATGTATTGAAATCAATGTAAATGTAAATAAATGAGCAGAAATATTACCCGCACATTATTGCATACATACATACTGCTTATTCAGAGGCTTAGATCTGGTGACAGAGGTAGTTTAAATACAAATATTTAAACTAATAAAAAGCCTTGATGAGCAGCAAATACTGGCCGTGAACAAGAGTCCATTCTTGATTCGAAACGCGTTGGTTCCAGCCGGGGGGGGCCTCCTCTCCACGGGATACTAGTAAGCACTTTTTCGCTATATGTTGGTTGTGCCTGCTCTTTTACTCTGAGTGGGTTTGAATATTTTTTGCACAGATTCTAATTGTGATGGAAGCACTGACACTTTGTTAGGTATAGGATAGGGTTAACTAATAGATGTATCAATTTACAGTTTGGGTTCAGGAAGTTTATAGTTGTGTATATAACATGTATATATAAAAAAAAATAAATAAATAAAATTCTTTATAAAATCTATAGGAGATACACTGTATTGACTGTGAGGAAGTGCGCCCCCTGGTGGTTAAGCAGGCATATGGCTCAGTAGCATTGTTTTTAATGTGGTTTTAATTTATATTATAATAAAATGTATTTGTAAATGTACCTTTTGAGTGCAATAGTCAGTCTCTGTGTGGTTGTATGATAGGGTGCCCAGAGGTCACCCTATATAATAAATTAGGTTCTATTGCGTGATAGCCCACAGAACAGTGCACCAACATACATACTGCGTCGGTGCCGCCCCCATCTCTTTGCCTGTTGCCCAATGGGCGTTCTATAGTAAACAAATAATTTGTAAATGTCGCCCTTTACAGAATTTAAATATAAAGCAAATTATCTACAATGAATTAAGTGATGAGAATGAAGGGCGCTGGAGTCTGGAGGACATAGAGGAGGCTGTTTCTATGTGTCCAGATTATAGCTCTGCTCTCCGCTACCTATCACATGAATGCCCGCTCTGCTGCAATCAATACAAATATTCAAAGGTAAGCTGCTCCATACCAGCCCTAATTCCTGAACTCACTGGGAAAAAAAACAAGCTGCCATTTTCAGAACCGATTGGCAGGCTACTATACTGCTACATGGGAGGATCATTTAACAGAATGATAGATAGAGATCGAATTTGTTGGCACCCACGTTTCAATGTATAATATGTAATGAATTCCATATCTAAAAATTGACAAAAAATGATTGAAGATCAGCTACTTGGTTTTGCGTCACTCATAAGTTTTAGTCCCCCTTTAAATTCCCTGTCCATACAAACGCTAACTTCCTCCCACCTTATCCCCCCGTAGGAACAGTGTAAAATGAACCATAGATATTTAAATACCTTGTATTCTAAGCAAAGTCGTGGTGAGAAAGGGTGTGTCATATTGGAGGTTTATAAGTAAAGAGCAAGAGGTTTTGGGACCACTGTGGCTTGCTGTGGTTTCACACACTGAAAGCTCCAAGGGACAAAGTGACCACCTTTTTGTGTGGTTCTGGAGAAATAAAATTGAATGGATGGCACACCTTGGAGCCCTGTTATGGTTTATACTGGCACTACAGGAAATGGAGGAAGGGCACCTGCTGCAGACATCAGAAGTGTAACCCCCCTGCCCTGCTTCAGTGCCAGGGAAGGGTGACAGGACGGGGGGTTACATTTATACTGGGCCACCCTACCCTGGCGCTGAGGCAGGACGGGGAGGGTAACAAAAATAAAAACTCCTGGGATACAGTGCTGATCACTGGCAATTCTGGCACAGTCCACAGCCATCTTGGATCTGCTGCAGCGGGCGACTTCCCCCCATTCACTTAAACCAAAACCCACTGAACTTGTGCTATACATTTGCCAAAGCCCCTGCCGATACTCCCTTCTTTGGGTGTAGAACTAGAAATGGTTATTTTCACTTTTGGAATAGTCCTGGAACACTGATTTTTTTGCTGTCCCTCTCTGTAAGTTGTCAGGAGATCAGTCATTACATCGGTGTAGCAATGACATCATTGCCACACACAACAGTGGCAACAGATGGAGGAGGCGGAGCTTTACAGCTAAACAGGAGCCATTTTCTGGAATTAGAGTGAAGCAGGAGCAATAAAAATTGGCAAAAGGTGCTCCTCATGGGGGGAGCAATTCATGGGATGCTAGTTAAAAATGTGGATTTTGGTCTGCTTTAAATGGGCAGGCATGAGCACAAAGCAGGGGTCGGTGGCAAAGCAAGGGGCAGGGGTTACACCAAAATTGGACATCCCCTTTAAATATCTTTCTCATAGAAAAATCTCACATTCAAATCTGCCCCATCACAGGGGCAAATGTTCTTATATCTTGTGATGGAAAACGCTCACTTCCCAAGTCCAGAAGTCACGAGGCATTTCCAAAGTTTGCCTCACCGTACTCCATCTTTCAGATAAACCCAATTGTTACACTGTTAGACCAACAATCTTTATTTCTAAGGCATTTGTACAGATGAATATACCATAATGATAGGATGTTATTTACTCACATGATCCATAGCATGTTTTTTTTATACAGTTTGTGATGATGACACACTGCAACTGTACCGTGTGTGATCAGTGCTTCATCAGCTATTTCTCCTCCGTCATTAAAGAGAAGAGCATCATACATGCCACATGCCCCATCTGCAAGAAGCCTGATCTAGAGAAAGATGGAAACTCTGAGCAATACATGGAGTTCTTTAACCTCCTAGACACACAGGTTAAACAATAATAATATGATAACATTGTGTTTTCTTACTTTTATTTTAAAGTCGACCAAAACCCAAGATTTTGACTATTCTGGGTTTTGGTCCTTTCCCCCGGGGTACCCCGATTGGGGGTGCTCCACTGTGTGAAACCCCCCAGGTCACCGACATGACCTCAACTCTTCCTGGTGCACTCGTCCAACCGGCGTGCTGACATCACATCGTCTAAGCCTTCGTCTAAGGCCAGTGGCTCCAAGTGCATTGACGGCCGCATCCCTCGCTTCCCTCTAACAGGTAGAGTGCCCACGACGGCCATTCACAAATGCCTGACGCAAGCACGTGCCCTGCTAGAGGGATAGCGGGTATGCGGCAGCGGCTCGTGCATGCGCCGTTGGACCGGGAAAGAAGGTAAGTGTATGGGGTGACCAGGGGGGTTTCACACAGTGGGGCATCCTGATTTTGGATGCCCCGGGGGAGGAAATCAATCGATCTTAGAGATTCCCGGGCCGATCGCAGTGGGTTTTGGTCCTGAAATTAATATATAACTTTTATCAGACTAAACTATCTGATGCACCCCCTCCTCAGAAAAGACCTTGCATCTAATTTCCTGCTCATTGCTGACAAAAGTACAAAACTACCATCTGTCTGTGCACAGGCCCTTTGGCCTTATTAAAAAAGACCCTATATATAAAAAATTAGCTCACTCGGTTCCTTCAGTCCTTTGCACTGTTTACGCGTCTGACCCCCTTAAATTAATGGGCAAGCGTGTGTGCACACGTACAGAGGAGACAATATTTACACCCCACAGTGAGATGCACACATCACATTTCACTGTAAACTATCTACATTCCAAAATTAAAGGCTCATGGAAAGTATCACAGCTACAATAGAAACAATTAAGATAAATGAATTGCTATTGGCTTAAATAATGTAACACAATGGACCTCTCGGCAGGAAGCTGTCTGGCTTTTCTGAATCTAAATTGTGATAGTCCCAGCAGGAGGGAGAGATAGCACATCCCATGGTTTTACCTCCCATCTGAATATATGGCTCCCTGAAGTAGAAGACACCACCCTAGGAAGCTTCTGCCGCACCACTAGGGCAACAAGCAGAGAACAGGTAGGGTTGCCACCTGGTCGGTATTTTTTTTTTTAATTTACTGGCCACTGGCCTGGTGGTGCCGGTATTTGTTTTTTTTTACTGGTAATTGTAATTGCGGATATCGTTTTCCCCATTCTCAATAACCAGTAAAAAAACTAATGCTGGTACCGCCAGGTCAGTGGGTATTAAATAAAAAAAAAAAAACACTGGCCAGGTGGCAACCCTAGGAGCAGGCAAGGTCTTTTTTTAACCCCCTATCCCATTGCCTGGGGGGGGGGGGGGGGCATCAAGAGGACCCAGACAAGACTATAAGGTCTTTTTATTAGCTGTATAGTGGTTAACTATAGATATCTAAATGAATATTTCACATTGTTGTTGTTTGAAAACAATTTACAGATTCATGTGAGTTACCTCTATGTAGATCTCTGCAGCAGCAACTGAATGTCAAACTTTTATAATATTTTATATTATTTTTCTTATGTGCTACCTTTGTCACTTGATCATAATGAAACTTTTGTCACTTGATCATAATGTTGGATGCATGACTTTACTGTATCAATTACAATACATTCTTAACAATATTTTGCCAATGGATTTTCTATTTTTTTATATGGTCTGTATACCTTTTCTTTGACAGATCCATCACTATCTTGATCAAGAAATGCATGAGTTATTTCAAAGAAAACTGCGCGACCAAGCGCTCATGGAGATGCCAAATTTCAGCTGGTGCAGCCATGTAAGCTTTCAAGAGGTGCAATAGACAGGGGAGAGCTTATCACTTCTGGGGGCCCATGCAAAGTTGTGCCTGGGGCCCTAATCAAAGAATTGTGTGGCCTGCAAAGTCGGTGCAGGCCACACCCGCCCATCGCCCTGACCCGGGTGTTCGCCCATGCCCAGGAAGAGGCAGGGAGGAGGAGCGGCGGGCACTGTCATTGTCCCTGCCGCTGCTGTCGCTGCTGGAAAAGACAGCGATAGCGACGGCAGGGATGGGGACAGAGCCCGCCGCTGCTTCTTACTGGCTGGCCCATAGAGCGGGTGGGCGTGACACTGCCTTTATGGGGAATGGGTGGGGGGAATGCCACACTGCCTATATGGGGAATGGGATGGGGGAATGCCACACTGCCTATATGGGAATGGGAGGGGGGAATGCCACACTGCCTATATGTGGAATGGGATGGGGGGATGCCACACTGCCTATAGGGGGAATTGGGGTGGGAGGAATGCCACACAGCCTATATGGGGAATGGGATGGGAGGAATGCCACACTGCCTATATGGGGAATGGGAGGGGGGAATGCCACACTGCCTATAGGGGGAATTGGGGTGGGAGGAATGCCACACTGCCTATATGGGGAATGGGAGGGGGAATGCCACACTGCCTATATGGGGAATGGGATGGGAGGAATGCCACACTGCCTATATGTGGAATGGGATGGGGGGATGGCACACTGCCTATATGGGGAATGGCATGGGGGGATGCCACACTGCCTATATGGGGAATGGTATGGGGGGATGCCACACTGCCTATATGGGGAAAGGGATGGGGGGATGCCACACTGCCTATATGGGGAATGGGATGGGAGGAATGCCACATTGCCTATATGGGGAATGGGATGGGGGGATGCCACACTGCCTATAGGGGGAATTGGGGTGGGAGGAATGCCACACTGCCTATATGGGGAATGGGATGGGGGAATGTCACACTGCAATATGGGGAATGGGATGGGGGGATGCCACACTGCCTATATGGGGAATGGGAGGGGGGGAATGCCACACTGCCTATATGGGGAATGGGATGGGGGGATGCCACACTGCCTATATGGGGAAAGGGATGGGGGGATGCCACACTGCCTATATGGGGAATGGGATGGGAGGAATGCCACACTGCCTATATGGGGAATGGGAGGGGGGAATGCCACACTGCCTATATGGGGAATGGGATGGGGGGATGCCACACTGCCTATATGGGGAATGGGATGGGAGGAATGCCACACTGCCTATATGGGGAATGGGATGGGGGGAATGCCACACTGCCTACCGTATATGGGGAATGGGATGGGGGGAATGCCACACTGCCTATATGGGAATGGGATGGGAGGAATGCCACACTGCCTATATGGGGAATAGGATGGGGGGATGCCACACTGCCTATATGTGGAATGGGATGGGGGGGGAATGCCACACTGCCTATATGGGGAATGGGATGGGAGGGATGCCACACTGCCTATATGGGGAATAGGATGGGGGGATGCCACACTGCCTATATGGGGAATGGGATGGGAGGAATGCCACACTGCCTATATGGGAAATGGGATGGGAGGAATGCCACACTGCCTATATGGGGAATAGGATGGGGGAATGCCACACTGCCTATATGGGGAATAGGATGGGGGGATGCCACACTGCCTATATGGGGAATGGGAGGGGGGAATGCCACACTGCCTATATGGGGAATAGGATGGGGGGATGCCACACAGCCTATGCAATTAGGGTATTCCACATGGCCTATGGGAATAGGAGGGGAAATGCCACACTGCCTATATGGGGAATGGGATGGGGGATGCCACACTGCCTATATGGGGAATGGGATGGGGGATGCCACACTGCCTATATGGGGAATGGGATGGGGGATGCCACACTGCCTATATGGGGAATGGGATGGGAGGAATGCCACACTGCCTATATGGGGAATGGGATGGGGGGAATGCCACACTGCCTATATGGGGAATGGGATGGGGGATGCCACACTGCCTATATGGGGAATGGGATGGGGGATGCCACACTGCCTATATGGGGAATGGGATGGGGGATGCCACACTGCCTATATGGGGAATGGGATGGGGGGAATGCCACACTGCCTACCGTATATGGGGAATGGGATGGGGGGAATGCCACACTGCCTATATGGGAATGGGATGGGGGGAATGCCACACTGCCTACCGTATATGGGGAATGGGATGGGGGGAATGCCACACTGCCTATATGGGAATGGGATGGGAGGAATGCCACACTGCCTATATGGGGAATAGGATGGGGGGATGCCACACTGCCTATATGTGGAATGGGATGGGGGGGGGAATGCCACACTGCCTATATGGGGAATGGGATGGGAGGGATGCCACACTGCCTATATGGGGAATAGGATGGGGGGATGCCACACTGCCTATATGTGGAATGGGATGGGGGGGGGGATGCCACACTGCCTATATGGGGAATGGGATGGGAGGAATGCCACACTGCCTATATGGGGAATGGGAGGGGGGAATGCCACACTGCCTATAGGGGGAATTGGGGTGGGAGGAATGCCACACTGCCTATATGGGGAATGGGAGGGGGAATGCCACACTGCCTATATGTGGAATGGGATGGGGGGATGGCACACTGCCTATATGGGGAATGGCATGGGGGGATGCCACACTGCCTATATGGGGAATGGTATGGGGGGATGCCACACTGCCTATATGGGGAAAGGGATGGGGGGATGCCACACTGCCTATATGGGGAATGGGATGGGAGGAATGCCACATTGCCTATATGGGGAATGGGATGGGGGGATGCCACACTGCCTATAGGGGGAATTGGGGTGGGAGGAATGCCACACTGCCTATATGGGGAATGGGATGGGGGAATGTCACACTGCAATATGGGGAATGGGATGGGGGGATGCCACACTGCCTATATGGGGAATGGGAGGGGGGGAATGCCACACTGCCTATATGGGGAATGGGATGGGGGGATGCCACACTGCCTATATGGGGAAAGGGATGGGGGGATGCCACACTGCCTATATGGGGAATGGGATGGGAGGAATGCCACATTGCCTATATGGGGAATGGGATGGGGGGATGCCACACTGCCTATATGGGGAATGGGATGGGAGGAATGCCACATTGCCTATATGGGGAATGGGATGGGAGGAATGCCACACTGCCTATATGGGGAATGGGATGGGGGATGCCACACTGCCTATATGGGGAATGGGATGGGAGGAATGCCACACTGCCTATATGGGGAATGGGATGGGGGGAATGCCACACTGCCTACCGTATATGGGGAATGGGATGGGGGGATGTCACACTGCAATATGGGGAATGGGATGGGGGGATGCCACACTGCCTATATGGGGAATGGGAGGGGGGGAATGCCACACTGCCTATATGGGGAATGGGATGGGGGGATGCCACACTGCCTATATGGGGAAAGGGATGGGGGGATGCCACACTGCCTATATGGGGAATGGGATGGGAGGAATGCCACATTGCCTATATGGGGAATGGGATGGGGGGATGCCACACTGCCTATATGGGGAATGGGATGGGAGGAATGCCACACTGCCTATATGGGGAATGGGATGGGGGATGCCACACTGCCTATATGGGGAATGGGATGGGAGGAATGCCACACTGCCTATATGGGGAATGGGATGGGGGGAATGCCACACTGCCTACCGTATATGGGGAATGGGATGGGGGGATGTCACACTGCAATATGGGGAATGGGATGGGGGGATGCCACACTGCCTATATGGGGAATGGGAGGGGAGGAATGCCACACTGCCTATATGGGGAATGGGATGGGGGAATGTCACACTGCAATATGGGGAATGGGATGGGGGGATGCCACACTGCCTATATGGGGAATGGGAGGGGGGGAATGCCACACTGCCTATATGGGGAATGGGATGGGGGGATGCCACACTGCCTATATGGGGAAAGGGATGGGGGGATGCCACACTGCCTATATGGGGAATGGGATGGGAGGAATGCCACATTGCCTATATGGGGAATGGGATGGGGGGATGCCACACTGCCTATATGGGGAATGGGATGGGAGGAATGCCACACTGCCTATATGGGGAATGGGATGGGGGATGCCACACTGCCTATATGGGGAATGGGATGGGAGGAATGCCACACTGCCTATATGGGGAATGGGATGGGGGGAATGCCACACTGCCTACCGTATATGGGGAATGGGATGGGGGGATGCCACACTGCCTATATGGGGAATAGGATGGGGGGATGCCACACTGCCTATATGTGGAATGGGATGGGGGGGGGGAATGCCACACTGCCTATATGGGGAATGGGATGGGAGGGATGCCACACTGCCTATATGGGGAATAGGATGGGGGGATGCCACACTGCCTATATGGGGAATGGGATGGGAGGAATGCCACACTGCCTATATGGGGAATGGGATGGGAGGAATGCCACACTGCCTATATGGGGAATAGGATGGGGGAATGCCACACTGCCTATATGGGGAATGGGAGGGGGGAATGCCACACTGCCTATATGGGGAATAGGATGGGGGGATGCCACACTGCCTATATGGGGAATAGGATGGGGGGATGCCACACTGCCTATATGGGGAATGGGAGGGGGGAATGCCACACTGCCTATATGGGGAATAGGATGGGGGGATGCCACACTGCCTATATGGGGAATAGGATGGGGGGATGCCACACTGCCTATATGGGGAATGGGATGGGAGGAATGCCACACTGCCTATATGGGGAATAGGATGGGGGGATGCCACACTGCCTATATGGGGAATGGGAGGGGGGAATGCCACACTGCCTATATGGGGAATAGGATGGGGGGATGCCACACAGCCTATGCAATTAGGGTATTCCACATGGCCTATGGGAATAGGAGGGGAAATGCCACACTGCCTATATGGGGAATGGAATAGGTGGAATGCCACACTGTCTTTAATGGCGTGTTTTTGGTTTAAAAATGTTTTTCTTATTTTCTTCCTCTAAATCCTAGATGCGTCTTATGGGCAGGTGCGTCTTATAGGTTGAAAAATACGGTAATTGGAAATTAAGGAAATAGAAAAAAGATTTTAGGAGTTCTATGAGCTAAATAAAGTGGATAACATCTATCACCGATAAAACTTTGGTATATTCATAAGACGGTGATTAGAGGATCGTTTATCCAGCAGGCCTCCTGGACGAAAAAGAGACAACAAAAAAATCAGTAATGAACTAATGGAGTCAAAGCAGAAAAGAGGTATACCTGCACAGCACTAAGAGTCCAAAATTTTATATATGTGAACAAAGGGTGTGTCTGGATGCTGGTCAAGGTGGGTCCAAAAGCCCGGTGAACCGGGCAAAACCAGAAGAATAAAGTGGAGCTGCCAGCACAGACCCCAGGGCCCACCAGTGTAACCGCTCAACAGAGACACCAAAATTTGATCAATAAACAAAAATGTATTTTGACAGCCTGCGCATATGTTAAAAACAATTAAAAACACAGGGGTTCATGGGGATGTGTGTCAGACTATACGATTAATCTCTGATACACCATGTTAACACAGTCATAAAATGTGTAGCAGCATATAATTAGTGAATCCACACTACATGTTAACTCATTCATGAAGTGTATAGCAGCATATAATTAATAAATCCACAATGAATATACAATAAAATGATCATATGTTTGTGCATGCCCATAAAACGCTCCGGGGAAAAGTGCAGTAAAAAGTGCTAAAGAGACCTCAGAATTGAGGTGAGTGCATGAAATGGTGACTAAGCAATAAGTGGTTAATAATAACCAAAAACAAGAAGGGTCACAAATAACGTGAACTAATGGAGTCAATTAGAAAGCTAGAATTATATTTCATCAATGGTCGACTCCTATCAATTAAAGAAAAATGCTACAGAACAAATCCGGAAAGTCTTTAGGAACTATTACCATTATTCAAAATAAATTTAAAGGGGATAGAACGAAGAAAAAGCTGAAGATGAAGAGGTACCTGGAAGACCAGGTAACTAATGAGATGCCAACTGGAAAGGCGGTAGGTCCAGTCGGGTTTAGCCTGGGGTATTACAAAGCATATTTATCTCAATTAAGAATGAGAAAGGCAAGGCTGACCCCTGTCCCAGCTAATTTTTGCTTTTGTTATGGAAACATTTCTTTGGACAGTAAGGAGGAACGTGGATGTGAGGGGGTTAAGGGTTCAGAAGGACATACAAAGCTCTGCTTACACAGATGATTCATGATTTTATTTCACTAATCCAGAGATAGGAATCCATGTATTGTTGAAAGAAGTGGAAATATTCAGAAAAATATCAAACTTATAAAGTCAATGTAAGTAAATCAAAAGCTTTATTACTAGCATAGCAGAATGAGGATCTGGAAAATGTAAGGCCTCTTTTCCATTTAAATGAGCTAAGCCTACTGAGTCTGGGGATAAAAATCTCATAAAATTTGGAGGAGGCATGTACCTGTAGATTACATGTGTGCCACTTGTGGGGCAGATTAGGAAGAAGTTGAAAGAATAGAATACACCTACGTGTATATGGTTAGGAAGGATTGGTATGATAAAAATAGTAATTCACCCCAAATTATTATTCCTATTGCAGACTTTACCTTGCAAGATTCCAGGTTTTTCCAGATAGTAAATCTGGAAAATATATGTAATACATTTTTATATGGGAGCCCCGACTGAGCTTAAGAATATTGCAGAGAAAGAAAACTAAAGGGGCTTAGCAGTCCCTGACTTTGAAAAGTACTGGCAGGTGGCTCAGTTGCGTAGGTTGTCTATATAGACAGGACCTATGGTAAGGTTCCTATAAGCGAATGGATCTGGATGAGGATGTCTACATTCTATAAAATAAGGGACACAGTGAATTTCGCACCTAGACCATCTCGCAAGGGCAATCTCCTTGTACTGTCTACTATCGTCACAAGAGGAAGGATGAGTACACTGCTATGGGGAATGGAAGAGGGACATGGGAATGATAATTGCTGAGAAAAAAAGTATGAGAGTATTTAAGTAAAATATCAATAGCCCAATGGCAGTAAAGAACCCTAAAAAAAAACCCAAAGCGACAAACGGATGTTGGAGATGTGGGGAGGAGAAGGGGTCATTTCTACAAGAAACTTCTGAGATACTGGAATAGCGTATGTGTTACAGTTACGGATGTAGGAGAATTTGAATTGAAGAAGGACTTGGCAGTATTATTACTACATGTAAATAATGTAAACAGGTAAAGGTTTAAGAGACCACTAACTTTTCGATTGATTAACGGAGCAAGGAAAACAATCCCAAGATTTTGGAAGCAAGAAATAGCCCCAGGAAATAATGTCTATGGTAGAGTTAACAGCTCAAATAAATGAAAAGGGCTTGAGCGCCAGGAAATATGGGGGAAGTGGAAAGCATATAATAACTCTTTATACTGATATAATTATAAACTAGATTATAAACTGATAGATTCATACATATGCTAGAGGAAGAATAATAAGACAGAGAATGAGAGAGTATTCTGGGTTGTGAAATAGGAGTGGAAGAGCAAATATTTTTTTCTCTATGTGTGGTAGAATGTTCTTTCTGTGTGTTTGTAGTGGGTCAGGAGAGGGGATTATTAAAGTTATACTAAAGGCAAGCCCAATTATTGTCCCATTGTCTCGAGCTACATGTTACACTCAATCCGTTTTCAAAAAGACCCCGTAGTTCCTAAGTTATTTGTAACTTGGGCCCTTATTTATCAAGGGATAGCGCCAGGTAGCGAATGGTGAGCGAACGGTAATGACGGTCACCGCCACGAGAACGCCGGCTCCCCTCCGCAATCACACATTTATCAAGCCGATCCTGCTTAGCGACTGACAGAGCGCCAGATAGCGAATCATTCATCATTATTCCAGCCTCACCCCACAGCGCCAGCGAGCGACCTTGAACAGTGACAGGTATGACCTCTCGCTACCTGGCGCGCTCCAATGCATTTCAATGGAGCAATCTTTAAATATTCATAATTAATTGATATTATTTATTTATTTTTTTTTTTTTTAAATGTCAAAAATTCTGTGACCACTTCTGCAATGTTAGATATATTTTTTAAGGTAAAAAAAAAAAAAAAATGTGCAGAATTGTTATTACAGGTCTGATATTAATGTATTCATATTACAAAATTTTTTTAAAAACTTGTTTAATTTTTTTTGTCAAAAATATGGTTGTTTGGGGGTTAAAAAACTACTTTTAACCCATCGCTGCCAGCGCTCTGGGGTTTAAACATGCATTTTACAGCGCGAGAATTTTTTGAGCGTGATTTGTTAATGAATATGCTGGGAGCCGTTCGCTATGGCCGTTCGCTGTCATGCGCTCCCATACAGCGTGGAACCTGTCAAACAGCGACTCCCCACCCCGTATTCCACATTACCGCACACCGACTGAGTCGCTGTCAACAACCGAACAACGGCCAAGCACAGCGAATACTAGCGGGCGCTGTGAAAATACCGCTACTGTCGCTCATCTGTCGCTACCTGGCGCTATTAATAAATCGGCCTCCCCGTGTCTGACCTGTGGCGAGGCTGGAATACAGAGTGACAGGTGGGGGCAGGCTGTTGATTGCTGGAGATAGACGCTGATAGCTGTGCACATTCACAAGGAAGAGGAGGAAGGAGGGCGGGGTTTCAGAGCTGCAAAGAGAGGCAGCCAATCAGGACATCTGGGGAGTGAGTGGGGGTGTTTCCGTTCTCTGTCCACTAAAGGTTGATCGAAGGACCAGGTCCTTAATATGGTGTGTTTAACAGAAATGAATGTTAAAGCATTTGATATTTCTGGTAATTGCTGATATTGGCTGTAATATGAATTTATGACACTTATGACATTTATGGCACCTGAACTGTTGTGTTTAAGTAAGTTGTAATATGATAAAAAAAAAATCTTAAATAAAGAGTATAAAGTTGATATACCAGACAACTTTTAATGTTAGAAAATATTTGTGATGTTTTACTTTTTAGTAATAAATTACATTATATAACAGTTTAAGATAATTACACACAGCCAGTTGTTCCTATATGGAATAATATCCTAAAAATAGACATTTTGAATCTTTGTAAGTATAGGATATTGTGCCATATAGGCAGCAACTGGTGGTGTATAATTATTTTTAACTATTGTTATATATTGTCATTTATTACTATAAAGTAAAACATCACAAATGTTTTCTAACCTAAAAGGTTTTGTCTGTGGTATATCAAAATAAAAATTTGGTTAGGTTTTGGAGGAGCAGGTGGTAGGAGTAGGTTTAAAATCTATTCTTCAATGTAAGTAGTAAAGTTGTAATGCACCAAAGTGTCCACTAGATGTCCGCTTTATATCAGGTTCAAAGCATACCAAGACAAACATGTCATAAGAGTAAGTTTAACAGGCACATGTGTGTGACACAATGCATAAAGCAGTACACAGCATTAGATAGATTGAAGCTTACAAATATACTCTATATACAACAAATGTATTGTTTAAAGTGGACCAAAACCCACCCTGGAGTCACAGGCATACTCACTACCCCCCCTCCCCCCCGGGGCATCCCGGTTTGGGATGCCCGGCTGTGTAAAACCCCAAGGTCGCCCCGGAAACTCACCTTCATCCCCAGTCCAACAGTTCATATGCGCTATCCTGCTATCCCGTTAGCAGAGCACATGCCTCTGCATTAGGCTTTTGTGAATGGCCGAGCAAGCTCCCTGTTAAAGGGTAGCGGGGGATGCGTCTGCCAGTGTGGTTGGATCCACTCGCCTTAGACGAGCTCTTGGACAAAGGGGCTGGAGCGGATCCAAGCACGCTGACTGGACGAGAGGCTGCGCATGCTCCATAGGACAGCTGATCGGGGTGCCCCACGGCCAAAGACTAAAACCCAAGATAGTCAAAATATAGGTAAGTAAGTAGTAATATAGGAGTAAGATAAGTAAGGCTTTCAAGTTATGCAGACTCAGATTGCCCCTACGTTTCGGGTAAGTAGACACTTCCTATGGGCGGATTAAATAGTCTGACTACCCAACAAAAAAATCAAGCCATAATTGATCACAGAAAAGACATTAATTGATCCCTAAAATCTTGTTTCCATTAGTTACAGCCTGGCATGTTTTTGTAGCAAAATATTTTTTATTTGTATACCTCCTGCTGCTGTATGTTTCAGGAGCAGGTATAGCCTAATTGGCCAGTGTTGCTATTCTGTTGATACATGTTTTTGCTTCAATTTAGTATGACATGGAGTGGCAGTTGCAGTTTAGTGCACCCATGTTTATTTAATCTATAACTTGCTGCGTTGTGCTTTGCATGGTCCACAGAGCTCCCCAACGCTCTCCTGAGATCCTAGCACGGCCCATGATTGTGATATCAGGCTGGATAACTGAGGGCAGTTAGGTCTGTTGCATAGTGTAGTGCAACTGGTTCTTAGAGATATTGTACTATTCTAATATTTCTTATCATGTTTCTATTCTTTCAGTGCCCATTTGGCGTTTTACACGAGGGAGAAACACTTAAAATGGAGTGCCCGACTTGCAATAAAAGCACTTGTTTCAACTGCAAACAGCAGGTAAGTTTGTGGTGTAATAACTTTATATTACCAGTTTTATGTTAAAGAAGAATTCCACTTTCACCCATACACTGATTGGAATAGCTATTTACAGTACCTTGTCTACCAAAGCCTACTTTGTGCCTAAAAGCATTTCTATAGGAAGGGCCGGATTAAGTGGGGTGGAGGCACCAGATACAGTATTTTTTTCCTTTAAAATAATAGTCCAGCCAAGTAACTGATTGGTGGTTGTCTGGCACCTGTCTACTTACTGGAATGTCAGACCGAGACACTTGTGCCACCCTTGTGCGGGTGTGTTCTGCTCAGGAACTCCTTCTTTGCCATTGCAGGTTTGCATAAAAAAATAAGGCTTGTCCAGATGCAGGGGGCTCCACTGCTGCCAATAGCTTTGTTGTTGGCCCCACGGCCCATCAGACAAAAGACTGAAAAGCCTCCTGGACCACACCATAACCCAAAGGTTGGTGGAGGCCCCCGTTGCAGGGCAAGTGGTGGACGCCCCTTGTGCCCCCCCCCCCCCCCCATAATCCAGCCCTGTCTATAGGACTGTGAAGCAAATAATTCCAGCTCTCCAAGAAAAGTCCCAAATAACATTTAATCGATTCCAGAAAACATAGAAACAGCAGCCCTGTCATAGTGACCCAGCAATTCAGCTGACCCTTACAGCCAAGCCACCTGCAGCTGAGAAAATAGACTGGCCTGAGCTAGGCCACAGGTCTGCAAGTGTGAAATTGCTGCTGACAGTAACCTGTTCCAGGGGCAAGAAGAAAGAGACAGGCAAAGGGAAAGGTGGCCCTTCCCACACACACTGAATACAGCTGCTCACAGACTGTGATGCAGACTGGGGGCAGAGAAAAATAGATACTTCCTTCCCCTTCTCCCATGTCATCTAGTTTTTATCCAACCTGGAGGGTCCCCAAGGAGCCTGAAAACTTACCCTGTACTGATGTTCTGCGCTTCTTTCTTCTTACTCTGCCAATGCTGGCTGTTAAAGTGTCAAAATTATGCTTATGTTAAAGTGTTAAAATTGTGCTTCCACTTCACATTACTCCTGGCCAAGGGCGGACTGGCCATAGGGAGACCTGGGAAAATTCCCTGTGGGACACACTGCTTTGGGGCTGAGCTGTTTCTCAGTCTTCCCACCACTATACACTCCTAGCCAAGAAACCCAAATCCATGTTCAGCCCCCAATGCTATAGCTTCAGATTTATGACTGTGGGGAGGCATATCCACCTGTGCCACATTATCTGCCCCTACAATACTAAGGCTTCAGTGCCATCAAGTTGCCCATATCCATCCCTGTTCATGGCCTGTCCCTGCAATGCTATAGCTTCAGCCCTGAAAGGTGCTCTGGCTTAGTGAATATGCTATGGGCTGGTCATGGGCCGGTTCCAGACGTTAAAATCCTGGGCTGACTTTGGGCCCCAGCCCGCCATTGCTCCTGGCTTTCTTTATTTGTTCTCTTTTATGATACACAGTGGGAAGACATACATGAAGATATGAGCTGTGAAGAGTTCAGGCAGTGGAAGCTGCAACATCAAGAAGAGGAGCTGGATGAATATCTTTTACAGAATGGAACTGGTAGGACACAACAATGGCAACAATCAATGTTAGGCCAGTACAAAGAAACCACCAATGTAAAGTGCCCTTTTGTTGCACATACTGTACACACCTAGCCTAGCGGATATGATCAGCGTAGAGTCACCAGGGTATGTGAGCAGTATGGTCTTCTTGGGTCATGAGGTGTCCTGTGGGTGCTAGTGTGGATTGGATGTTATTCTGGCAGTTATTGGAATCCTGTAGACAGCAACACGTTCCTTGTGTGTGTGATAGATGTTTTCTTTACTCCATAAAGCTTGGCAGATAGCTTTCTCAACTGCTCGAGAATCATGTGTATACATTTTAAAGCTTTATTTCAGTACGAAATCTTGCAGCAACTTCTTACAGCAGATATGTATGTTCAATGCAGCAGGAAAACTTGTAAACTTGTAGTGTAACCCATACAAAGCAGTAGGTAGAAAACTGTAGCTGCAGAAGGGAGCAGCAGGTGTGCACTGCATGGATGTCAGACTAGGAATGGCAGAAAGAGAGGGGAAGAAGGGAGAATTGAAGGCACATTGCTCAGCCTATGCAAATAAACATTTTATTAACTGTTACCCCAGGTCAATTAAAATGCATGTCGTGGGACATGACAGATGTGCTGACAATCTCAGGTAACATCACAGGTGCACAAGCCTGCACAACACAATCTATTGAGAAAGGTCACTTACTTTACTGAAGAACCTCCACAGCAACAGTTCAGCAGTACAGATGGTTTCTGTGGTTCTCCTCTATGGCTTTCCCCTTGATGTCTGGCCATTTACAGTAGCTTCCTTCACAAACCCCTAGTGCACAGTAGCTTCCTTCACAAACCCCTAGTGCGGATGGCCTGGTCTTCTGCGCTGATTATGAGTTGCATTCCTGATCTCTTACTCTCCTACACACAACTTCAACTGTGGCTCAACAACCTCTCATATTCTAACTAATTCCTAGTAATATTCACCATATTTCTTCATTGGCAATGAATAGTATAAGAATATTAAAGGGTCACTAACCCCAAAATAAAAAAAAACAGCACTTTCTTTCCGGAGAAGTAGCTCTGGGCTGGTCCACTGCTTGGAAACCAGGAGGTTTCTGTGAACGAGGGGTGAAATAAGAATGCTCCCAAGAATTCTAGGCCATGACTAATGCTTGCTGTGGGCCATGACCCCGCCACCCCCCCCAGTCACTGTGCCTGTCTATGCTCCTCAATTGCAGTGATTGACAAGAAGGGCAAGGGCTGGGAACTGCTGTGTGGAAGAGAAGGTAACTACATGTTTGGTTTTTATTTTGGGGTTTAGTAACCCTTTAAAGTGGATTTTCTCTGGGACATCCTGAATTGGAATGCCCCGCTGTGTGAAACCCCCCAGTTCACCCATAACAACTCACCTTCCCATGCTTCAATGGCGCATGCACAGTCTGCTGTGACTACGTGATTCAGCAAGTGGCTCTTACTCTTGCCAGTTTTGAAAGGGGTGCACACACTGCCACATCCCCGGCATTCTGTGAGCCCCAGCTATTCAGGTAGGCTGGGGCGGGAGTGCTTGGATGCCAGGGGGTGGGGGGGCGTGGCAAGGTGAGTTTTACTGGGCAAACTGAGATGGTTCGAACAGCTGGGCATCCCAATTTGGGATGCCCTGGGGACACGGATCTGGGTTTTGGTCTGTCCCCCAGGGGCACCCTGGTTTGGGATGTCCTGCTGTGTGGTATTCCAAGAGAAGAAGAATGATTACATTAGTTTGTACTCCTTTCTTCCCTACTCAGAACTAAGATAAATAATTGTGGCTGGGCTGGAGTTGACTATTTGGAAAATTAAATGCAAAGAACCAAAAATATGAAATGACACCACCACTTTTTCTCCTCTCTGCAGAATGTCCTTCCTGTAAGTTCCAATATGAGCTGTGGAAAGGGGGGTGTCTGCACTTTAAGTGCACTCAGTGTCAGTTTGAATTTTGTGGTGGCTGCCGGCAGCCGTTTTATCAGGGACAGGTAGGTCTTTTTTATCTCGGCTGACTATCTGAATAAAAGAACACTGAAAAAAAGCATGTTACATTGTAATTTAACCTGCACAATCAATACACCATATTTTTGATCTATAAGAAGCACTTATTTTTCCACAAAAGTGAGGGGAAATGTCAGTGCATCTTATCGGGTGAATGAAAAAACAAAATAAAAATGTACATTTCCCGGCTCCCACGCAGTGTCTCCCACCTACTTAAACAGAGAGAGAGACAGACAAACAGACAGACAAGACACACACACACACATTACTGGTGTCCTCCGTATTAGACATTGCTGCTACCCGTTATCCGCCGCCTCTGTAGCCACTACTCCTGCCGCTGCCTACTGTCTCCGTAGCTGCCGCAAGTTCAGAGCAAGCCGGTTATGGCTTCTGGCTGGGCGTGGCCTATGTCCCACACCAACATTATACCCACTTTACCTCTTGTTTCTCCCAGTCTCTCTATCATGTGTCTGTCTCTCATCTGTCTTTTGTCTCTCTCTCTCCTTTTTCTCTCTTTCGCTTCTGTAACTATCTCTCCATTGTTTGACTCTTTCTCTCTTTCTCTCTCGCTTTCTTTCTCGTAGGTCTCCCTCCTGTCTGTTGCTTTCTGTCCCTCTCCTGTATTTCCTATCTCTCTCTCTTTAGTCTCTCAGGTTTCTCCCCTTTTTTCTCTCTTGTCTGTTTCTCTCTGCATCGCTCTGTTCCTCCATTAGCTCACTAATAAGTATGCAATGCACCAGTCTACCATAACAAAATATGCAATGTGTGTAACCCAGGTAAAAATGGTGCAGGTGCTCCATTGCACCAGTGATAATCTGGCCCTGCATCCATCACAGTCCCTGTTCACACCCAACTCCATTCACTTCAATAGAGAACACTGCCTTTTAAATTCCCTAAATTGCTGTGAATGAAGTGGTCATGCACAGTCACTGTGACTGATGGAGGAGGAGGAAGCTGGTGAGGCCTGACCCAATATTAGAAATGAAGACATTTACTTAGGATAAAAATGAGTATCATTTTGTTTTTATGACTACTATTAACCCTTTAAACACCAAGCCTGAAAACCTATGTGGCAGCTTCGACTGTTAGGCGCCAGCCATGTAGATTCTACGTGCCTGGCATTTTGCCCATGTTTAGAACCCCCCCCAAAAAAGCTCACCCCATCCAGGTTTCCGACCTCTGATCACCGGTCCTGGGTCTACTGCGTGCCAGAGAATATCGATTCTCTGCTCCGCATGCGGCTTCTGACAGCGTCTTCCCCACAACAGGGAAGTGCCTTTCATGCCGACGAGTGAGCTGATATCCGCTCAACGGACGGAGTGAGTGGCGTAAGGCGGGAGTGGGGCAAAGAACACAGTACAAAATGATTAACATGCTGGCAAAGGGGGGTGACAAATCTTTAGGTTGCCTGGCAGTTAAAGAGTTAAATGACAAAATGATCTATAACGGCTTTACCATCCACGATGTAAAGGTCATTTTATAATACTTCCTATCACTCTCCATGTGTCTCTATTCTGTGCCAGGATTGTGATTTTTCTGAGGAGTGTCATGGCAAAGGATTACACGCTCATCACATTCGGGACTGTTATTATTACCTAAGAGACTGGGATGTGGAAAGACTTCAGCAACTTTTACAGGTAACTTGGCTACTTGGCAACAAAGTTTTATAATTTGTAGCGAAAGCCAGTTAACAGTGGTCTCAGTCTGAAAGACAAAGCTATTTAAACAAGCTTTATCATGAAATGTTCTAATATCTATTATCCATGTAAATAGAAGAAGGGACCTCTTACACACACCCATGTAAAATCTTGCTAGGCTGTTTTCCTGTATTGGAATAAAGAAAATCCATGTGCAACAGTTTTTTAAATGTACCATTTCACTTTTACAGGGGAGAACTGCTTCTAACCACCGGTCCTATCCTGATATCAAAGTGCCAAAAAGGAAAATGCATGTATATACAGTGGATTTTAAGTAGAGGGGTTTTGTGGGCTATTTTATTCTCCCCCCAAATAAGGATACCTATGGGTAGTGTTCAGCCAGAAGTCTAAGCCCCAATGGCCCAGTAAGCCCAAGCCCCAGCCAAGCCCTCTAAAGTTTGACGGGGTACTCGCACCCAGGCATGTAGGGGTTGCGGCTTCTGCATCATTCTGATACAAGACCGAGTTTTGGACCAGGCTTCTGCTCTGGTTTTTGGCATTCAAGCTTTCCTGTGTGGTGGGAAGGGCACAGGCTCGATACAACGTGATTGTTCTCTTGCTGGACCAGGTTGTTGTAGTGCCTATGCCCCCTCAGAGCAGAGCTGCGGTTTCTACTCCATACTTGTCATCCGTAAAAAGGAAAGGTCCGACGGCCGATCCTGGATCTATGTCGTCTGAACAGTTTTGTTTGAGTGCAGAAGTCCTGCATGGAATTCTGAGGTCGGTCATGACGTCACTGGAACAGGGGAAATTTTTGAA
Organism: Gastrophryne carolinensis; assembly: GCA_027917425.1. Classification (NCBI taxonomy): domain Eukaryota; kingdom Metazoa; phylum Chordata; class Amphibia; order Anura; family Microhylidae; genus Gastrophryne; species Gastrophryne carolinensis. The sequence continues at coordinate 369,784,796 of CM051239.1, forward strand.
CACGGTGGACGTAAAGGATGCTTATTTGCATGTCCTGATATTCCCGGGGCAGCAATGTCTGCGCTTGCAGTGGGCACCCACCATTTCCAATTTGTGGCTCTGCTGCTCAGACTGTCCACGGCCCCGCAAGTGTTCACAAAAGTCTGGGCGGTGGTGATGACGGTGGTCAGGGGGTGCGCATCACCCCATACCTTGATGACTTGCTTATCAGGACTGTTCTGTCCACGTTAGAGCTCAACTCCAAGTCCCCTCCAGTGTGGTGGCTTACCTGGAGATGACGTTGGAATCTCATCTGGCATGGGTCCTTCTTCCAAGCAGAAGTGCTTGGCCCTTCAGGAGGGGGTGAGATCTCAGTTGGTGGTCAACCGACCCACGATCAGACAGGATATGCGTTTCATTGGGCTGATGGTGTCCACCATGGAGGCAGTTCAGTATGCTCTTGCCAGTCCTCTACAAAGGCTGTTGCTGTTAAAGTGGAGCAGGACTTTGGACCTTTGCATCACAATGCCTGGTGATCCCTGGATTGGTGGCTGGACCAGCGTTCACTGGCAGTGGGTCGGTCATTCTTGACAGTCCAGAATGTCTTCCTGATCACAGACGCCAGTCTAACGGGTTGGGGTGGGTTGGACCAGATGGTCCAGGGTCTCTGGGGCCAGCAGGAGTGCAGTCTTCGACTCAAGGTATTGGAACTAAGAGCGATTCTGCTGGCTCTCAGGCATTGGACTGGCCAGCTCTGGGGCCTTCTGTTCAGGGTCCAGTTGGACAACTCCACGGTTGTGGCCTACATAAATCATCAAGGGGGTATCTGGAGCTGGCAGGTAGTGAGTCGCATCATGAGGTGGGTAGAGCTTCACGTTCTCGGCACATCTTGGTGTTTCACATTCAGGGGTAGAGAACCAGCAGGCAGATTATTTGAGCAGGGAGATGGTGGACTAGGGGGAATGGTCCCTTCAGTAGGAGGTGTTCAAGCTCTCTGCGACTGGTGGGGATTGCCAAAGAAGGACCTGTTTGCATCTCGGCACAACTGGAGGGTACAGAGGTTCGTGTCAAGGGTGCGAGACCCCTTGGCCATAGCGGCTGAGGTGCTGACTATACACTGGTCAGGGGAAAACCTGTTCTATGCATTCCTGCCTCTACCACTTCTGAGTCACCGGTTACAAAGGTCACCAGCGAGCTGATTCTCATCATTTTGATCTCCCACACTGGCCTTGCTGTTGAGATCAGAATCTTGGAGGATGGGGGGGGGGGGGGCAGGGCTGCCAGTGCATCCAGCACTATCAAATTGCCCATTTTGGTGCCGTATGAAGACAAAGTGGTGTTTCTGATGAAGCTGGATTTCTTTGCCCAAAAGTGGTCTCTCCTTTCCATCTGACTAAGGAGATGTTGCTAGCCTCCTTGTGCCCACGTGCCACTAATCAAAAGCAATGGCTCCTGCATTCCCTCGATGTTGTCAGGGCATTAAGGTACTACTTGGCCATTACTCGGGAGGTTTGTGATCCCAAAAGGCCCAAGGAGGGGATTGGTGGCTGCCAGATCCACTCTAAGCAGGTGGATCAGGCAGGCAGTCATAGTGGCCTATGCCTGCAAGGATAAGGTGATGCCCTTCCGGGTCACTGCCCACTCCACCGGGGCGAACACCGCATCTTGGGTTTTCCAACACCAGGCATTGGTGGACAAGGTATGCAAGGTGGCGACCTGGTGTGTCCCTACACTTTCACCAAGTTTTACTTGATGTCTGGGCATCGGCTGATGCCGCTTTGAGTAGTAAGGTGTTGCAGATGGTGGTGAACCCCTCTCCAGGGGTCTGTGTTGACACAGTCACCCATTTGCTATTTTTGCACGGTCTCACCCTGGGTGAGGGTACTGATTTGGGATGCCCCATGCATTGCTGACTGGTGCTGCCCTGGAATGGAAGAGGGGAGAAAAAGGAAATTTGTGTACTCACTAGTGCATTTCTTTTTTCGTCATCTTCCTTTCAGGGGCACCACACCCACCCTTCTGTTTTGTTACAGCTGCGTCAGTGGCAGTTGGTGCCTTCTACATGGTTTGAGTTTTGTTGCACTGTTTCTAATTGCGCGCTTATTGTGCAGGTTAACGTTTCTCCCCTCCCAGGACTTTGGCTGAACTGATTTTTAATTAACTGAGGATATCCTGTCACAGCCTTCCCTATATAGGCTGGGGGGAGTTTGTTTTTTTCTATCTTGCAGTTCCCTCCTACTACTTAGGTTAACCCACACATTGCTGACTGGTGGTGCGGTGGAAAAGAAATTTACCAGTGACTACACAAATTTCCTTTATTACTCATTGATATGCTAGATTACGCAATAATAGTCCTACCTAATAGCACTTCAGATTATTCAGTGATACTCTGGAAGAGGGGTCCCTAACCAATGATGCGAGTACCGCTGATAGGCCTCGAGATCCTATCACTTGCTTCTATGCCGGGTTGCAGACTGGTCTGTGTCCCAACCTGATCTGCCCAGCAAACTGCTATACAAGGTAATGAGAACTATATATATGCATTTTTGAGTATATTATACAGCTTATACGATTGTTTTGTGTTTTTAACACAGTTTTAGCTGCTGACAGCTCATATTTACCACGCAAGTAGTACTAGAGATATTTAGCAAATGGAAAGTGGTACTTGATTAAAACGTGTTGGGAACCCCTGTTCTACTATTTGTATTTCTTGATAATCTGCATGGCCCTGTCTACTAAGAATAATGGGTATAATCAGTTCCTTGTCTGTAGGTGCCATGCAAATACTTTTAAGAAAGCGCTCTTTCCCTTGTACCCTAGAATTTTGGTCTCTTTTAGCCATTATATTAAGGCTAACATGGCTGAGATGATATAGAGATACAAAGAGATGATTGGCATGGTCTGCCTACTAGATAGGAATATTAGGTTTAGTCTGATGTTCATGATCTGTATGTGTCATGTAAATACATTATTTTTAAGAAAGCGCTTCTTACATTATAGATAAATGGAATTGAGTACAGAGGAGATATCACTCCTGAACCTTCAAATATGTCGCTAGGTAAGTAGAGTGTTATCATCAAACATAATTTAGGCAAATGTTTATTTAATGTGTCCACTAATGCACCACTTACCGTGGCCCTGGCTCATCTACAGAATACTGGATGGCTGGGATAAAGGAATCCCCAAGGTCCTTCGTGCCCAGGGCCATAACCCTGCTTGCCCTCCCCTAGAATCAGCACTGCAGTAGAGGCATCTTCACATACATCACTTGTATCCAGCACCGCCATAATCTATATTGTGTACTGTAGAGCGTCTAATCTCCTATGCTGTTATTTCACACCACATAATATACCGATTCCTACACTATCATGACCTAGGCCTCACTAATTTTCACTCAGCAACCCTAAGCCTGTGCCTAGTGTGGCCACATGAAGGGGCTGCTGGCATTAATGCTATAGCCAAAAATAAGGCCTGTAAACTGTGCTACATTTACAGGTGATGAAGGAAATTTTGCTTGTGGGGAGCAGCTAAATTCTGGGTGCAGGGGGTTTAACATGCACTCTGCATATTACTTTTGTGATACTACTGACTGGAGGGGGTTATTTTTGATTGTCCCACATAGACCACAGCTGCTAGTCCAGGGCTGCAGGGCTTACTTCATCATTATCCCACATCAAGCGCCGTCCAGCCAATCATCCGCGCTCCTCTCGCTCACCATGTGTTTCTTCCTGGGTCCCTCAGCCATGGCGACGCCCCCGCCATCAGTCATGGCCGGCTCCAGGTTTATGTGGGCCCTCGGGCAGCATGAACTCATCGGGCGCCTTTGCGGTGGAGAGTCGTGGGACAGGAGTCTATAATTCCATAGCCAAAACTAAGAAGGGCTGCTTGCCCTCCAACCTCCTAGGGGAGCTGTTTTTTAGTTTGGCCCCACATGACTGGACAGAGTATTGAGGAAGAGGGATGGACTAAACAGGAAGGGCAGGAATGGATGGATGGATGGAGAGATAGCTGGAGGAAGAGGGATGGATGGGCAAATGAGATGTTGGGGGGGGGGGGAGGTAGATGGGCAGAGCTGGAAAAAAGATGGATAGACTGGCAGAGCTGGAAGGAAGAGGGGTAGATGGGCAGAGCTGAGGGCACATGGATGGATGGGTCATGGGATAGGGATGGGGCAGAGGTGACGTACAACCAATGGGGCAGAGCTGAGGAGACAGGGATGGATGGAGCAGAGAGACAGAGAAAGGAAGTGTGTTTACCAGTACTTCCTGTTGCAATGCTGGGCCTGGGTTGCATTGTTGGCATGTTGCATTGAGAACCCCGGTGAGATTTTCAGCAACGGCTCTGAATCAACCCCTATGCCACGGCAGATGGCTCTCATTGGATAAGAGCCCACGCATGCGCAGTTGGAACGTGGAAGAGGTGAGTGTGAATAGCGGCTCTCTGGGAGGTTTCACACGGCTCAATTAAGGAAAGTCAAATCCCGGGTTTTGTTCCGCATTAAGATGTTCTGAGCTTGAGCTATTTTTTTATAACCTAAAAAGCATAAAGCATGTATAATTTTCTATACAATTCACAAATACTTTGTGTTACTGTTAAGGCACTGTACGTCTAGGTTGTAGAAAACTATAGCAAGCCAAATAGTAACATAGAAAATATATCTCTACTTGTTAGTGTTCCTTTTATACCAACACTGCATGGAAAGTATATTGACATTTAGAATACAAATGCAGTTTGTACAGTGATGGTATTGGGCATACAGGGATGGATTATCAAATATTTTATTTCAAAATAAAAATCTAAAGTGTATATACATATACAATTGTAGCATGCTTAATTATTGCTTTTCAGTAATCCTGGAGTTACACAACTCTGTTCAGAAAAGTCAGGATGAAGACAATACACATAACATGGCAGACAGCAACAGTAATGAGTAAGTACGAACAGATTAATAAGACTCCAGCTTGCTTCTACCAGATAGGTCAACCACCCAATCAGAAAAAACAAAAAGGATACTCCTCCCCCCCCCCCCCCCCCCCCCCAGGATCAGTCCTAGTCTGGTGATCAGCAACTCCCCTGATGGCTGGATCCCAGCTTGGGCCGCCCCGGGCCAGAACTCTATTCACAGATGATTCAGTGTTCGTCCCACACCCTCCACCATCAGTCAGCGTGGCCATGCCCTCTCCATTCACTACAATGGAGGGGGCGTGTCAGGCCTCAGCACACCCTCTTTATTGCAATGGCTGGAGAAGCAGTGGCAGCACTCCTGTGACTGATAGCGGGTCACAAGCCCACTATCACCCCTGCTGGGGATCGGGGCCCATGGGATTCACAGGCTGGGATCCAGCCATGAAACAAGTAGCTGATCGCTGGACTAGGACTGGTCAGCTGCGGGGGAAAAGGGCGAGTACCCTTTTGTTTTTTTGATGAGTTTGTCAATCACTTTAAAGGGACCCATTCTATCCCCACCCCTCCCTTGGCCTGTCCAGAAATAAACAGCTCCAATTATCATTTTGGTTTGGTGTCTTTTGTCACATTTGAGAATATAACATGCGCATGTGTCTTCTTTTTTCCAAAAAGCATGGATGAAAGGGAATTCCTGGTCAAAATAATAAATGCTAACTCACTGGACCCTGTGGACCTATATACAGAAGAAGAGATGAAGCTAGAGCTTCAGCGATGGGGTTTTGTGGTTTCTGATTACAATGGAGATGATGACAGCAAAGAAACTTATCTGCATTTACTTAAAATGGTAACTGACAGGATATCAGTGTCACATACATTGGTAATATGATGTTTACGTCTTGCATTAAAGGAACAGTCCAGGCAATGACAATAAATAGGGCAATAAGGAGCTCACCTGAAGCCTGCCCCATGTGCCTCTCCCCCATTTTCTCCAACCCACAAATTGATAAACTCCTTTCCAGTTTATTTTTCCATGACCACCTCCAGTTAACCCCGTCCCCCAGTGCTTCCAGTGAAGGCAAGCGATCACATTTGCTAGACTCACTTATGTGTTGGAAGCACTGAGAGACTGGGGAAGATGTGCAACTGGAAAAATGGAAACTAAAGGAGGGACACATTTGGTGACCTGCTACAGCACCCAGCACTACAGTAAATGGGAGAAGAGACACATGGGACAGGCTTGGGGTGAGCCCCTTACTGCCTTCCTGCCATTGCCTAGATTGTTTAAGATAAGGAACATGCAACATGCCTGGAATCACACACCCCTTCCTGCAGATTATGGCGACTACTTTTAGGTAGCACTGTGCCACTAGGCAATAAAGAAGGCAGCAATCATTCAAAAGCAAAGTGGGAGCATTAAGGTCTACATGACTTACTGCCTTATTACACTTGGGGCATCCCAAATCATGGATGCAAACAGATAAACACCACAAAAATACAACAAGAAGTAAGCTTAGACTAGATATGGATATGGGACCAGGTAGCTGCCTGGCTAAACCTGGACCACCAATACCCGGTAGCAGAGAGCACAAGAACAGCTAACTGCCCTTAAAGTGGACCAACACCCAGGCGGATCGGCCCGGGAATCTTATAAGATCCCCGGGCCGATCCAATCCCTCACTGCGGGGCATCCAAAATCGGGATGCCCCGCTGTGTGAAACCCCCCAGGATGCCCAGAAACCTTACCTGGATCCTGATCTAATAGCGCATGCACGGGCCGCGGCCACATCTTGCGCTTCTCTCTAGCAGGGCGCGCTCCCTGTTAGCTGAAAGCAAGAGATGTGACCGCCAGCGTGCTCGGAGCCGCTGTGGTAAGACGTCTAATACCACAGCGTCTTAGCTCGCTGATTGGACGAGCGGCCACACATGCGCCATAGGAGCGGGGTGAGGTGCGATCTGGGGGTTTCACATAGCGGGGCACCCCCCGATCGGGGTGCCCCGCGGAAGTGGACCAAGACCCAGGATAGTCAAAATCCTGGGTGTTGGTCCACTTTAATGCAAGCAGTAATCTGAAAAGAGGTCCTGCCCTTAGGCATACCTACCAACTTTTCAGGGTGGGAAAGAGAGACATTTGTTAAATGAAGCCACACCCCTCATTGAGGGACGGATAGGAGATACGTTGTAACAGTTAAAACAATAAACACTTTAAATAAGCAAAATAATCATCTGCATGTTACACCTCAAAGAGGGACAAATGGGAACAACAAAGGGCAGGGGGACACGGACTCAAAAGAGGAACAGTCCCCCCTAATCAGGGGCACATGTGAGGTATGCCTTAGGCTACTTTCAAACTATGCGCTTCCACCGCACTTGCAGTGGAAGCACACAAAGGGAGGGCTGCCCTGCACCGCTCCATTGTTTCCTGTCCATCCAGGCATTGGCCCCAGGAGGCCGTGGCAGGGGGCCAGGCAGCGGAGGAGGAGGCGGCAGGGGGCCAGGAAGTGGAAGAGGCAGCAGCGGGTGACCAAGCAGAGGAGGAGGAGGTGGCGGCGGGGACCAGGCAGCGGAAAAGGAGACGGTGGCAGGGGTCAAGGCAGAGGTGGAGGCTGTGGCAGGGGTCAAGGCAGAGGTGGAGGCTGTGGCAGGGGTCAAGGCAGAGGTGGAGGCTGTGGCAGGGGTCAAGGCAGAGGTGGAGGCTGTGGCAGGGGTCAAGGCAGAGGTGGAGGCTGTGGCAAGGGTCAAGGCAGAGTTGGAGGCTGTGGCAGGGGTCAAGGCAGAGGTGGAGGCTGTGGCAGGGGTCAAGGCAGAGGTGGAGGCTGTGGTAGGGTCAAGGCAGCAGAGGAGGCTTTTGAGGGGGACCAGGCAGCAGAGGAGGTAGCGGCAAGAGAAGATGTGATGGCGGGGGACCAGTGGCAATGTATTGGGAAGAGGCGGTGGCAGGGGGACCAAAGGCAATGGATTGGGAGGTGGTGGTTAGTATAGCCCTTTCACTGCACCACAGGTAAAATGCAATACATGCGCTTTACACAAGGAGCCTATAGACTTCTATGGGGCTGAGTTGCAGTTGCACTATGGGCAAACTGCACTGATGTGAGAGGGTCCATTTACTTAAATAGTCTGCATCATGTTGCTGTTGCGACGCAAACGTCTGGGTGTGAAAGGGGCCTTAATGGCATCCACCTCACAAATTACTAGCCTAATGAACTTGCTAAGTTAGATGATACCAGGCCCTTCGGGTACTGCAAACAGGGCATTGCTTTTCCTTAAAGCAGCAATAAGGATTATTTAATACAGAACTGCACTAACATCACCCAGTGGATGCAGAAAAAATTCAGTTCGGTTTTACTGTTAATAGCTTTGCAGAAAAGGGAATCTAAATTACTGTTTCTCAACCTGCAGTATATGTACCACAGTGGGTACACCGCTGAATTCTAAATTCGGGGGTGTCTGATGGGTCCGGTATATCATATATAACATTAAAACATTATTTCTTCTTGCTATAAAAGTGCTACAAGGTCCGTGACCTATTTTTTTTTGGTAATATTGTTAACTTGATCCTCTCCTTGGGAGTGCTCAGGTGGAACTTTCTGTCAGTAGGGGGTACTTGAATGAAAGCGGTTGGGAACCCCTGATCTAAACATCACTGACCTTTTTGTTGTTTTGGATTGCTAGGGTCTATTGTTCTTTCTCAATACGATATGAACCTGCCCTTTACGAATCCTACTTGTTTTACAGGAAATTAGGAAAGAAGCCCCTTTATCTACCTACTTGGACTGAACAAAACTACACTTCCGTGAAGCTTCCTATAAAGTATAATATAAAGTTTACACTAAAGTTACATCAACTTTGCACTGCATACGTCTAACAAAACTCCAACTCAAAATGAAAGGAAGACTTTTTATGCTCCAATTCCTAAATTCGCCTTCAAGCTATCACGTTATGTGGATATCCTAATAGGCAGCCATATAGAACTGCTGAACCACTTGCTACTTAACCTGCAGGGCCTGCAAAACACTGGATTAAAGGAATTTTTCAATTTGATTTGAAAAATGGCATTTCCTGAAATTGTGGATAATAGTAATAGTGCAACTAGTGGCCATTGTGTGTTGATGCAAACGTGGAATGTTTCCGTATTTTCCCTCCCGTGCACTTGTGAACACACCAGGGAATATACACTATATTAATGACTACACACAGATGAATAACACACCAAGGGGCAGTGAAGTGCACATGTGCCTGGAGAGGTGGGCTGCCCTAAACTCAGCAACCGGGGAGCAATTGGGGGGTTAAGCGCCTTGCTCAAGGGCACTTCAGTCATGTCCCATGAATTTCTAATCCTGTCACCCTGAGATCTGTTGAGTTGGTATAGCAGTAAGGGGAGTTTTGTTAGGGTTACTTATTATTTTTACTTCATTGGAAAAATGCCCCATCACATAATAAAAAATATATTTTTTATTGCGCTTTTTTGTGTGTTAAGATTAAAAAGCCTGAGATGCAGATGGCAATTCACACCCAAATGTAGACACAGATTTTAACTTAAAGCTGAAAAAACCCTGTAAAGTTTTCCTGAGTTTGGGACATCCCGGATTGCGATGCCTCACTGTGTGAAACCCCCCAGCTGCTTTTCACACACCTCTTCCTGACACACCGCCGGGAATGTGGCAGTGCGTGCTCCTCAATCACAATAATGGGAGCTCTTTGCTGAATGAAATACGTTTTTTCGCGAACGTTTTTGGAGTGCCAATTCGCGCTCGTGCTTCCTTCTGATTTATACGAGTCGTATTCCTAGTCGTGCATCAACAAATTTTCCCCTGTTTTTTGAAACGCCAAGTCACACTCGGGCTTCCGTGTGATTCAAGGTAGTCAAAATGGGATGCACATTTGTTTTTGCGCCAATTAGCACACTGGAGTTCACCAATGCGCCATTTGCACCTGAAACTTTCGTTACCGCCTCCTGCGCCTGATTTATGGTATGTTTAGAGGGCAGAAGAGCATGCGCAAATGTGGCAATTTGAAGAGCGAATTTCCAAATATGTGGAGGAACCTGCCGATTCCAATGAGTAACAGGCTTATTTCAATTCGAAAACACGTCAGTAGCCTCCTGCATGTTTTTGAACAATGAAAGGGTCAGCCGCAAGTTCTTTTTAGGGATTGAAAGTTTTTTGGGTTTTTGTTCGAAAGAAAAATAAAATAATAAAAAGTTCCAAATTCATAAAAATTAAGGTCAAAACAACAAAAAATACAATTCTGTGATTACTCACCTGTAGAATTGGTATTATGAGTATACAGTACGTCCTGCTCCAAATCTAATACTTACAGTTGGGATATACTCCGCCAGATGGCGCTGGACTGCAGAGATATCGAAAATAGGCTTCTCCCGGCCCCTCAAATACCCAGGGACCTCCCACAAATCCCCAGCATTGAAAAGCAGTTAAGGAGAAGCCGGGAGAATTAAACAATCCAAACTATCAACTATAACAATGATAACAATCACCATACAAGGGATCCAAGAAAATGCAAACCAAGGGAGCAGGACGTACTGTATACTCATAATACCAATTCTACAGGTGAGTAATCACAGAATTGTATTATTCTTAGTATACAGCACGTCCTGCTCCAAATATAATACTTACACTTGGGACATCCAATAGCAGTGTCCATAAAGTAGGGTGGGATCCCCAAGAAAAATCAGCAGCAGACAGTTTAAACCACTGCCAAACCTTTTCGGCCAAAAGCAGCATCAGCTGAGGCCCTAACATCAACCTTGTAAAACTTTGAAAAGGTATGATCAGAAGACCAAGTAGCGGCCTTGCAAACTTGTTCCACAGAAGCCTGGTGCTGAAAAGCCCAAGAGGCACCAATAGCACGAGTGGAATGAGCAGTAAGACAGAAGGGAGGATTCTTCCCCTTAGCAGAGTAGGCCTGAAGGGACCAAAAAAAGAGCATCAGCTTTCCTGAAAGGTGCAGTAGCCACCAGATAGTACTTCAGACACCTAACCACATCCAAAGAATGCAAAACTCTCTCCTTAGCATTGCTAAGATTAGGGCACAAAGAAGGAAGAACAATATCCTGTCCTGGTGCCTCTCATAGTAGGGGGGCTGAATGGACAGCGCCGTCAACTCAGACACACGCCTGACAGAAGTGATAGGCACCAGAAATACAACCTTGAGCGTAAGAATGGCCAAGGCAGCATCCTGCACAGGTTCAAAAGGAGCACCCTGCAAAGCAGACAAAACCAAGTTCAGATCCCAAACAGGCACCATAGGCTTACGTGGGGGGCGCACATGAGTGACCCCCTGGAAAAAAGTCCTGATCAGAGGGTGCTGAGCAAAGGACTTCTGGAAGAAAATAGCCAGGGTAGAAACCTGACCCTTCCGAGTACTGAGTTGGAGCCCCATCTCCAACCCATGCTGCAGGAACTCCAGAATCCTGGGAATAGAGAACACACGACAGGGAAGAGACTTAGACTCACACCAGTCAATGTAGGCACGCCAAACCCTGTAATAAATGGAAGAGGAAGACTTCTTCCTAGCTTTAATCAAAGTATCCACAACTGAGGAAGACAGCCCCTTCTCCATCAAGATGGAGGTTTCAGCAGCCAAGCCGTCAAAGCCAGAGTGAGCAGATCTGGCACCAAGGGCAGAGCATACTGATCTACTGCCAGCTGTACCACGTCTGCGAACCACACTCTTCTTGGCCACCAGAATTGCTGGCACCCCTTCCAGAGCAATCTTGCGCAGAACCCTGCCCAGCAGGGGAATTGGGGGGAAGACATACAGGAACTGAAAGTCCTGCCATGACATTGCTAGCGCATCCGAGGTCAAGGCCAGAGGATCCCTGGACAGAGAGACAAAAGCTGGGAGCTTGTGATTGTGGCGGGACGCAAACAGATCCACATCTGGTTGGCCCCAACGATGACACAGAGATTGAAACACCCTGCTGCATAGGGACCATTCTTCCTGGCGAGAGGTCCCCCTGCTCAGAGAGTTCGCCAGGCGATTTTCCACCCCCGGGATGTACACAGCTGAAATGCAAGGGACATTGGCGTCAGGATCAGAGACGCTTCCTGGAGGGCCCCCTTGTTCCGGGTCCCTCCCTGATGATTGATGTAGGCACTGCCTTCTGGTTGTCCGAGCGCACCTGAACAGGCAGGCCCCGAAGGTAAGTAGTCAAGTGAGCCAGAACTAGCCTGATTACCCGCAGTTCCAAGGCATTGATAGGTGTGCGGGCCTCCTGAGGGCCCCACCTCCCCTGGAACCGCAGGGACTTTCAGAAACCCCCCCAACCTGACAGACTGGCATCCGTGGTGACCGTCTCCCAGGAAGGGGCAAGAAAGGATCTGCCCCCCAACAGGTTCCTTGAGTCCATCCACCACGAGAGGGACCTCCTGACTAGGGGGGAGAGCACACAGACCCTGTCCAGGGACGCTGGGTCCTTGTCCCATACTGACAATAGGTGAAGTTGCAGAGGCCTCAAGTGGAACTGAGCATAAGGGACCGCTTCGAAGCACGCCACCATCAGGCCCACCAGCTGCATCCCCTGCCTGATGGAGGGATGGGGACACGCTAGGAGGGACTGAGCCTGTGCAATCAGACTGTCCACCTTCTGTTGAGGAAGGAAGATCCTTGCCTGAACTGTATCCAGATTCATTCCTAGGAATGGAGTTATCAAGGAAGGGGACAGTGAGGACCTGGGGTGGTTGATCACCCATCCAAATGACTCCAGAGTGGACACCACCAGCTGAGTATCCAACTCTGCCTGATGTAGAGACTGGGAAGTGATAAGAATGTCGTCCAGATAGGGAAGCACGCGGACGCCCTGACATCTGAGCAGAGACATCACACCAGCCAGCACCTTGTTGAACACCCTGGGAGCTGAAGTGAGGCCGAAGGGCAAGGCCACAAACTGGTAGTGTTGATCCATCAGAGCGAACCTGAGGAACCTTTGATGACCTGGGAACACAGGAATATGAAGATAAGCATCTTTGATGTCCACAGAAGTCATGAAATCCCCTTGGCGCAGGGAACTGATGGCAGAGCGCAAAGTTTCCATGCAAAAGCACCTGCCCCTGACAAACTTGTTGAGGATCTTCAAGTCCAGGATGGGCCTGACTGAACCATCTTTTTTGGGTACTGTGAATAGGTTGGAATAAAAGCCCTTGCCTTTTTCTCTTAAAGGGACCTGGCAGATGACCCCCAGCTCCAGGAGGCCTTGCACTGCTTGCACTAGCTCCTGAGCCGACACAGGGTCCTGAGGAATCCGGGATCTGATGAATCTTGGAGGGGGAACAGGCAGCAAACTCCAACTTGTAACCGGAGGACACTACCTCCTGAATCCACCGGTGTGAGACATGAAGCCTCCAGACGTGAGCAAAGTGCTGCAGCCATCCCCCCCACCCGGATGGGTGAGGGCGCCCCTTCATGCCTGAGGGGGCTTGGGAGAGGATTTTGCTTTGGGACCCCAGGAGGAGCCAGGACGTCCACGTCCTCTGCCCCTACCCCAGAAATCTCCCCGGGCCCCAGGAAAGGAAACCCCCCTTCCCTGTCTGGCACCACGGGAAGGGGAGGAGAAGGAACCCTGACCCCGAAAGGGCAGAGATTGCCGCCTGCGCTGGGGTAACCTGCCTCCCTTAGCAAAAAGGTCCAGGCAGTCCCCAAACAGGCGCAGTCCTTTAAAGGGAAACCCAGTGAGGGCCTTCTTGGCAGCGTTGTCAGCAGCCCACTGGCGCAGCCAAACCGAGCGGCGTATAGCCACCACGAGGGCAGAAGTTCTGGCACACATTCTGATGGTGTCATCCAATGCTGAGAGGGCAAAATTTACAAAAACATCACAACTGGAGAGTGCATTAAACACCTCACAAGGCAAATCATCAGGGGCACTATCAAGCATATTTCTGATAAGGGTTCTAGTGGCCACAGCAGTAATGGCAGAGGCACAGACCGGGCGCAGCGCCGTCCTCGCACATGCAAAGGCGTGGGATGCCAGCTGGTCAATGCGCTAGGATCGGGGCATCCACCTCGGGGGGGGGGGGAATGACCAACATTTAACCACCTCAGCAGGAAAGGGATACTTCCTATCCCAACTCGTTGGAACCCCAGGAAGTTTACTGGGGCGCTCCCATTCCTTGAGCACAAGGTTATGGAAATGTGCCTGCTCGGGAAATTCCAAACGTGATTTTGCTGTATGGAAAAGCTCCCCTCTTTGCCTGGGAGCCGCAAAAGGGAGAGAGATGGACAGAACCTCAAAAATCTGGGTCAATAATCTGTCAGTGTCATCCAGGGCCCAGGGGTCAGAGCCAGAATCGTCATGACCCCTTGGTCTCTAATCAGATGAGCCTGAATCAGAAAAGAGCTCCCCTTCATCAGACGGGGTATAGCCACACAGATTCATAAACTCCTCAGTTCCCATAGGGAAAACAGTGACATTAGGCGTCAAGTGCCGCTTCTTAGCAGGGGCCTTACGCGCTAAGGACTTAGCAATCAACTGCTCAACAGTAGCCAGTCTAGAAGACACATCAGGCTAAGAATCCCCACTAGTATGCAACTCAGTAGGAGTGAGGTTTAAGCTTGGGGGAGTAGGCGAAGTGAAACGAGGTGCAGCCACTGGCAGGCCAGATTGCAATGCAAGCACCTGCTCAGCACAGGGTACACAGACCCGCGCCTTGTCAGCGTCAGCATGAGGCTGCCCACACGCTACACACAGCCGGTCTTGTCCCGAAGGGACCCCGGTCACATTACCCTGGGATGCCTCCATATGGTGATTATAGCAGCGCTATATGCTGATAGGGAATAATGCTATATAGCAACCCCGGATGCCCCAATAACCCGCTAGGGAAGTGGGAGTATTATTTTTACAAAGCCTACAAGTTATATACTAATACAGGGCCGGGAAAAGCCAAAAGGGTTCGCCCCGCCTGAAATACATAAGCAGACAAGACCTGTAAGCACACAGTAACAAAAGTGAAAGATATAAAGCCCGCTCACCTGCGAGTAGAGAGCCATTTCTCGTCCTTCGCAGCCAGACTGCAGAGAAATTCTGGGGATTTGTGGGAGGTCCCTGGGTATTTGAGGGGCCGGGAGGAGCCTATTTTCGATGTCTCTGCAGTCCAGCGCCATCTGGCGGAGTATATCCCAAGTGTAAGTATTAGATTTGGAGCAGGACGTACTGTATACTAAGAATATGTGGATATTGAGCCCCAAAGTTTAGCAAAAACAAATACCATAAATAAATTATAGTTAGATTATTAAGCATTATTATGCAAACTAAACAGGGAGGGTTAAACAGAACAGCTGGGACAAAACATTGGGTAAAAAAGGGGTTAACTGGAATCAGAAAATCCCTCCAAAATCGCTATGGAGATACAGTAAAAAAGGGGAGAACCATGGGGGACCATCGACAGCATTTAGCTAGCCAAATGCATCTGCAGCAGGGCCATTTGTGCTTCAAAACAACAGATTTTCCTTGCGGAAGGAGCTATCTGGCGCAGGAAGAGGCAATTTGTGCTTGTCCCATGCCCTTTGCCATTCGGTGCGATTTGCACATGCACCCAGCATGCGCACCGACCATGAATCGACCCTATAGACACGGTAGATGGCACTCATCAGATGAGAGCCTGTGCAGGCACAGTTGGAGAGCGGAAAGGTGAGTGTTTATGGATGCCCCAGTGGTATTCACACAACAGGACATCCCGAATTGCAGACCCTGGAATCTAAAAGATCTGGATGGGTTTTGTCCTGCTCACTAAGATGTACAATAACACACAAAAAGGCACTATAAAAGATGATCTTATCTTTCCCCAAATAATTACCTGTACCTGTGATGGGGCATTTTTACTGGTAAAGTGCATCATTGTTCCAATTAAGTAAATGTTTTTTTGGAACATGTTGGAAACCGCACCAATGTTCTGCAAAAAATGTGCAGAAAACGTTGGCAAATTCTTTAGAATACCTCATAGGGTGCAGATTCCAAACTTTCAAAAAAATTGTCCTTTACCCTATATGAAAAATGATGCACCTTGCATGGAAAAATGCCCATTAGCATGTGCAGGTGTTTTTTTAGGAAAAATAAAAGTGTGTTAAAGTAAAAAAGTTTCAGTTCATACCCAAAGTTAAACTTGCTTAACCAAATAATTAGCATGACCAGTGCAAGAAACTTAGCTGTGGGTAATGAGGCCTCCACCAGCCTGGAATTATAATGTCGTTTGAAGGAAAACAAGCACTATATATTATGGGCGTAATTTACAAAAATAAAGCTGGGTTCTGCCTAACTTCTTACGCATGCACATCAACATTGTGAGCCTTATTTAAGAAGTGCGCCATTTAGCACAATTTTGCTGGCCTAGCGCCAGTTTTTGAGCACCGGCATCTCAGCATCGCTGCTATTTGGACAGAATGGCGCTGGAAGTCACAGTGCCCGATGCTAACTAATTAGCTTTGATTGTTGAATTAGGTTTTGGCCTGTGTCAGCGCCTGTTGGACCCTTATGCCGTTTCTAACAGCGCCAGTGAGCGCCACTGTGTTTTAGGTGCTGCACAGTGTGCAAAAAAAGATTGACTTTTTTTCCTGAAGCTGGTCAGCTTTTCAACATTACACTCACATCACTGGGGACAAACTTTAAAGTGCGTTTAGGCTGTGTTTTAGTTGTTGTTGCCCAAATATCACATTGGTAAGCAAAAGAAGGTATGGAAAACGATTTTACAAGTTAAAAATTAAATTACATCTAGGTCTCGCATTTACATTATTTTCATGTCACAATGCAAGTCCTGTACAACAGAAATTAGTATTAAAGGTTTATGGTATTTCCATTAGTCCTCCAGGATGGCTTAGCCACCACTTCCTTTCCTAGACAGGAAACCCAAAACTGAAAGAGCTTTAAAGGTCCACCCCTTCACCTTGGCCCTCAGTGCTCTAGGCAAGTATACAGGAAATTCACAGCGAACCAAAGGGGAAAAAGAAAAGACAAGAATGAGCAACCGTACTACCAGACCTAAAAAGGATGAAACTAAGGGCAGAGTGTAGGACGCCTCCAGCGTTCTCCAAGACAACTTACCCACAAAAGGCAAGTAATTCCCGAAGCGTCCCGAAGCTTGGCTGGAAATAAGGTTCCTTTATTGAAAGGACTTGCAGATCCCTAACCCGCCTAGCTGATGTAATTGCTAGAATAAAGGATAACTTTAGGGTTAGCTTTTTCAAAGACGCTTTCTCAATCAGCTTGAAGGGTGGGGGGGGGGGGGTATGGGGGCAAAGTAAAACCCTGTAAAATCAGTGTCAAACCCCAACTGGGAAACATCTTAGCTTGAACTGCCTGCTGTCTGGCAATGGCTATAAAAAAAAATCTTTCAACCAAGAGATTGTTTCTTAAACAATCTTCCAGAAAAATGAAGATGGCTGAAACCTGTACTTTAAGGGTACTAAGGGCTAAACCTTCTATAGGAAATCCAGCATGGAGCTACCTGTTTTACAAGCAGGGACCTAGTAGAGCTAAACGTTAAGTAACGCTTTCAGACCTAAATCTGGAGTAAATTTTAGGTGTAAACCAATTTCCTACTTTGCATTGGAGCTGTTAGACAACTTCTTTTTTCTTAAGATGATCAATTCAGGATCCAGACTGCAAACCTAAGGGACGGACCTGGAGATGTACAATGGGACCCCAATGAATCAAGTCCGGCAGTGCTGTTAGAAGTCAGCAAGGCTCCGAAGACATGCGGGTCAGCAAAGAAAACCAATGGCAATGCAGAGCTGTCAGGAGAACCTTGGCCTGATCCCTTCTGACCTTTTTTAATCACAATCAGCAACAATCTAATTTGGGGAAAAGCTTAACGGTGCTTGAATCCCCCCCAGTGGCTGTTGAATGCATCTAGGTCCCATGCCAAAGGATCCCTTCTCAGAGAGAAGTATTTTTGGCATGTGGTGTTCTGCTTTGTGGCCTGGCTGACCCCAACAATCTGTGATCTGAACATCTGTTGAGCTAGCTCCCATTCTGCTTGATCTATGTTCATCCTGCTGAGGAAATCTGCCTCTGTATTCAGGTCCCCTTTCATGTGGACCACCTGAATGGATTATAATTTCCCCTCTAGGCTGAGTAACATTGATGTAGCTAGTCTCAGAAGCTCCTGAGATCTTGTTACCTCCTTATGGTTCAGGTAAGCAACCGCCTAGACATTGTCCGATACAATCCAGACATCTCTGTTTAGAAGCATACTTTCTAGGCAAATCAGGGCCCTCTTTACTGCCATTAGTTCCCTTTCTAGCTCTGACCATGACCCCTAAACGTGACGACTCTATAAGCGACGACACTATAAGCCCCCCAACTGAGCGAATTTGCATCCGTCGTAATCACTAGGAGTCTTTTAGACTCTGTGGCCAACCGAGTCCCACTCCTTGGGCATCCCATATTGGGATTACTCCCAATCGGCGCACACGGTTACGGTCGCGTCTGCAACGTAGGAACAACAGAAAGGTGAGTTTTTCTGGGGAATACAGAAAGTGGGGCATCCCAAGTCAGGATGCGCCACCTGAGAGGTACAATACCCGGGAGAGTGAAATTCCCAGGTGCTGTTCCTCATTAACTCAACACAGGCTCACCAGCTAGCCAGAGGCATTTTTGTCTGTAGGAAAACCAAATAGACTAGTTCTGTATTTCTTGCATGGTGCTGGTCTTCCGAATGGATTTCTCATATGTGGAATTGAGAAATTTAAATAACTGGCAAAATGTTTTCAAGAAAAACACATTTCAGCTGCTTTGAATAATTACTAGAGATAATCTACAATATAGATCTTACTACATTATGTGGAGGCAGTTTATTTTTTGTAATGGGTGTCATGAATGCCGAGTTCTTTTGTTAGTGGTTCATGTCTCCAACAACATTTTGATTTGGGATGCCCCGCTGTGTGAAACCCCCTGGGCTTGCCCGTATACTCACCTTGCTGGACAATCCCATGGTACAGGCATGGGACTCATTCAATCAATGTTCTATGTCAGCATAGAGCGCGGCAAGCAGCAAACGGGAAGACGCAATGCGTCAGCGACCTGCACATGCACAGTAATCTCAAATCAGGCCAGCTGAAGAGCTGTTAAAATCAAACCTATGGCCCCCACACTGTGAACTCCCTACACATAAGGAAAGATTCATGGCAGTGCGCCAAATACCTCAAAACCATGCACAAGCGTTTCTACATGAGGAAACATGCACATCGGTGCACAATTCATGGCAGTGTGTGCAAGAATTGTGCACCTGCGCTTCGCACATGGCATGCGCAAAGTGCAAATGCAAGTTTCTGACTCGTGCAAACTTCCACATATTTTTCATGTACAAATAGCCATGCTCCTTGCACATTTTGCTGGCTAAGCAATTCACTGGTCCCAAAGGCCCCTATGTTTATCCCCCAAAGCAGTGGTGAATTTGTCCCTCCAGCTTCTGTGTTTGAGGTGAATCTCTTTCCTCCAGTCTGTAGGGGATTCCCTGTGGTGCCTGTGTTCTCCTTGTTTTTATGTGTAGTATTTATTTGGCAATATCCTGATTCCTGTTGAGCAACAGTGTTGTGCTTCCCAATGTTTGGGCCCACATGTGCTCTATACCCCTCCCTCACTGCCTCGTTTGTATGATGTATTAGTGCTTAATAATTGAGCTATGAACGTACTGAACGTACTGTTTTTTTCCCCCAATGTGTGGCCAAATGCCCACCTTTTTGGTTCTTTTAGCTTAAAACAATATAGTCGTCAACGTTTCCAACTATTTTTCAAATTAAAAAGATATAAATTTCCCCCCAACTGTCCAGTTTAAGAGAAGTTTGTACATGCATAACACAGTACATGTACAGCAGAGGTAGTTGAAAAATCAACAGTAAGTGAATGCAAAACTATGATAAGCATAAATCTATTCTAAGATAACAGAACATACACACAGAAGGGCTGACTAAATGGACCATACCTTCTAGGTAGACGACAAATTTTAACATAATTTAAATATCTATACTTTTCCCTTGAACAGAGTTTGCATATAATTATTAGACGAGTAGATATTTTTCCTGAGCGTGCTGCACTCACTGCTGGCAGCTTTGCCCCCTTTTTACTTCATTGAATAAAACACAGAACAACCAGTTAAAGCAATAGAATCTAATAATTTAAGAAATATGAAACTATAACCGTGCTTGTGCTGGGTCCACCCTTGCACATTTATACACAGCCCTTCCAAACTTTCTCGCTCACATTTCCTGAATATTTCTGACCAGAAACAAAATAATTAGACACAAAAAGTCTCATTAAAATGAATAAGAAGGTGAAATCCAACGTTTGCATATATAGGGGTGGCACATCCACTTAGGTGACTCTGACGTGCGCGGTGACAGAAGACTAAAGCCATCTATACTGGTGAGGTCACTCTTTTTTGCCGTCATCCCGCACTAATGGTATAAGATGGAGTTCCTTGGAGATTCTCTCGGCGATTTCTCTGCTGCTGGCTGCAATCACTCTACAGGACATCAGGTCAAAAGGTCCACCTGAAATACAGAACAAACACAAATAACAATAGGCCATAAAAAGGAAAAATGGCTGTGGAAACCGGGGTTGATGGTTGCTACAATAGTTACATAGTTACATAGTTAATACGGTTGAAAAAAGACATATGTCCATCAAGTTCAACCAAGGGTGTTGGGGTAGGGGGAAGTTATTTTTTATTTCATAGGGGAAGCCACTTATTTAATTTTTTGTCTATGTTTTTTTGATTGATAACCACTAGTAGTAACTGTTAATGGTATTTTCTTCAAAATAAGCATCTAATCCTTTTTTGAAGCTGTCAGCGGTTGATGCTGTAACAAGCTTCTGTGGTAGGCTATTCCATAGATTTATAGTTCTTATGGTAAAAAACGATTGTCGCCTCCGGAGACTAAATTTCTTTTTTTCCAATCGAAGGGAGTGCCCCCTTGTCCTTAGAGAGGATTTTACGTGAAATAGTGTTCCCCCATATTTTTTGTATGGTCCATTTATATATTTATACAAGTTAATCATGTCCCCCCGCAATCGCCTCCTCTCAAGACTAAACAGATTTAATTCTCGTAATCTTTCCTCATAACTAAGATCTTTCATTCCCTTTATTAGTTTGGTGGCTCTCCTTTGCACCCTTTCCAGAGTCAGGGCGTCCTTTCTATGAACGGGTGCCCAGAACTGGACGGCATATTCCAGGTGAGGGCGCACCAGTGCCTTGTAAAGAGGCAAAATTACATCCCTATCCCGTGATTCCATGCCTCTTTTAATGCACGATAGTATCTTGGTGGCCTTGGAAGCAGCTGCTTGGCATTGCATGCTGTTATTTAGTCTGTGATCTACTAGTACCCCCAGATCCTTCTCAACAAGTGACTCTCCCAGTTTTACTCCCCCAAGGACATATGTTGCCTTCGGGTTATTAGACCCCAAGTGCATGACTTTACATTTTTCCACATTGAACTTCATTTGCCAAGTGGATGCCCAGACACTCAATGTGTCCAAGTCAGCCTGAAGCTTGTGAACATCTTCAATAGACTGCACTGTGCTACATATCTTTGTGTCATCTGCAAAAATAGAGACAGTGCTTTTAATTCCATCTTCTATGTCGTTTATAAACAAGTTGAATAATAGTGGGCCCAGCACTGAACCCTGGGGTACACCGCTTACAACTGGTAACCATTCAGAGTAGGTATCATTAACCACAACTTGCTGCACACGATCCTTCAGCCAGTTTTCAATCCAGTTACAAACTGCGTTTTCTAATCCTGAAGATCTCAATTTCCCCAATAAGCGTCTATGGGGGACAGTGTCAAATGCTTTTGCAAAATCCAGAAAAACTATATCCACAGCCGCCCTTCTGTCCAGGCTTCTACTCACCTCCTCATAGAAGCCAATCAGGTTAGTTTGGCAGCTTCTGTCCTTAGTAAAACCGTGTTGGTTGTCACTTATAATATTATGGATAGTTACATATTCGTGTATGTTGTCCCTTAATAGTCCCTCAAGCAATTTCCCCACAATGGATGTTAAGCTAACAGGTCTGTAATTGCCCGGAGAAGACCTAGAGCCCTTTTTAAAAATGGGCACCACATTTGCCCTGCGCCAGTCCCTTGGCACTATACCAGTTGCTAGTGAGTCTTTAAAGATCAACAACAGAGGTGACGAGATAACGGAACCGAGTTCTTTGAGAACTCTTGGGTGAAGTCCATCTGGACCTCCAGTCTTATTCACATTTAAATTATTGAGTTTTTCTTGGATGATATCCACGTTTAGCTTGTTAATTATTATACTTGGGCTATTACTATCAGTGGCATCTCCTGTGTTGGCTCCTTGCGCTTCTCTTGTGTACACAGAGCTAAAGAATCCATTTAACAGCTCTGCCTTATCCTCATCCCCAGTGACCATTTCCCCATTATCATTAATTAGGGCACCTACCTGTTCTGATTTAGTTTTCTTCGAATTAATATATTTGAAAAATCGTTTAGGGTTTGTTTTGCTTTCTTTGGCCACATCTCGTTCATTTTGTGCTTTTGCCAATCTTATTTCTTTCTTACACACTTTATTTACTAGTTTATACTGTTCAAGTGTTACAGCTGAGAGTTCAGCCTTGTAATGTTTAAATGCCCTTTTTTTGTTCTTTATTGCCCTTTTAACCGCAGGTGTCAGCCATGAGGGGTTTAACTTTAGCCGCTTATATTTGTTACCCGTAGGAATACATTTTGCAACGTTGCTACTCACAATTGATTTAAAGCACTCCCATTTGGCATCTGTATCCTTATTCCTGAACAGATGCTCCCAGTCTATGTCCTTGAGTGCAGCTCTGAGCCTGGGGAAGTTGGCCTTTCTAAAATTTAATGTTTTTGCCTTCCCAGGAAGAAAATCTTTCTTACAGTTTATGTTAAATACAATTATATTGTGGTCACTGTTACCAAGATTTTCACGGACTGTTACTGCCCCCATCAGGTCATCATTATTTGATATTACAAGATCTAGAATAGCATCACCCCTAGTTGATGCCTCCACGAACTGATTCATATAATTATCTTGTAGCAAGCTGAGGAATGCTCTCCCCCTTGTAGTGGAAGCAGAACCATGTCTCCAGTCGATTCCTGGATAGTTGAAGTCCCCCATCACCACCACTGTACCAGCCTGTGATGCCCGCTCTATCTGTTTATGCAGTTGACCCTCTATTTCCTCAGTTATATTTGGGGGCCTATAGATAACACCAAACTGTATTTTAGCATTGTTTATATCGCCCCCTACTTCTACCCACAAGGATTCTACATCCTCACAATCTTCTGCTAGTATCCCCTCATTAATATATGCTTTGAGTTCTTGCTTTACATAAAGACACACGCCACCCCCTTTCCTTTTTGCTCTGTCTTTCCGAAAAAGAGCAAAACCTTGTAGATTGACAGTCCAGTCATGTGTGGAATCCAGCCATGTCTCAGCCACACCAACAACATCAATATTCTCTGCCAGCACCAGAGCCTCAAGCTCCCCCACTTTACTTGCCAGACTTCTGGCATTTGTGAACATACACTTTATGTTCCTATCTAGTTTGACACATTGGGGTATATTATTAGTTCCTGCAGTAATGCATCCGTCTAATTTGTTACTGCTGGTTTGCAACTCATGGATCTCCTTATCCATCATAGCAGTCCTCCCCCCTTCTAATTCTCCACCCACCATCATATGCTGTCCCCTAAGTAACCTGTCTTCACTTTTATTTTCACTCTTGCCCAAATGCAAATAAGTATAATGAAGGCCACTGGTTCAATTCTGTGGTGGACAATCATGGGTGTGTCGGGGGGGGGGGGGGCTTAATATTTTTCAGCCTTGAGTATCCAGCATCTTGGGCAGTGGACAGATCTAAACTAATAGTGCAATAGTGGCCATTGTGTGCCAACGCACACATGGAATTCATTCTCCGCAATTCATGCACTGTGAACACCACAACTCCGTGAACACACCAGTGAATAAACACAAGTGAATTACAAACTAAGGGCACACGTGCCCGGAGCGGCACGTGTGCCCTTAAACTCTAAACTCAGCGCCCGGGGGAGCAATTGGGGGTTAGGTGCCTTGCTCAAGGGCACTTCAGTCATGCCCCATGGTTGGGAATCGAACCTGCCACCTTCCGGTCACAAGCCGGTTTCCCTACCTCTAGGCCTTAACTGCCCGACATCCATAACTAACCACAAGTACATAACTGGACTACTGTAAGCTGCCAGTCAACAAGGAAGCAAGCCTGAAGTCATGCAAGCATTTTTTTTTTTTTGCCTGGCCTACTGGCAGACTCTAAAAAGGTACAGTACAAGTTGCCAGTCTGATCTATCAGAAAAGAATTGCTGGGATAGTTTCTTATTTTTAGCTATATAGCCATGTAGCAAAAGTAGAACAAGGAGCAGCAAATCTCCCCCTTTCACACACGTATTGGTGAGTCCCACACAGTCTGATGCAGAAGGGGTGGAGATAGGTCTACCTCTTGAACAAGGCATACCGCCGAAACTTGTCTGGGGGAATAGGCTGACTGTGCCTGCTGGAGTTTTCAGGTTACATAGTAACATAGTATGTAAGGCTGAATAAAGACTTTAGTCCATCCAGTTCAGCCTGTTTAACTCCTTCCAGTGGTCTAGTAGCCATAGCCGGAAATGTTATTACATACCAGGAAGGCATCAAGGCCACTTTTGAACATTTTTAATGTATCCCTCATTACTACCTCCTCTGGCAGCGAGTTCCATAGTCTCACTGCTCTTACAGAGAAGAATCCCCTCCTATGTCGGTGGAGAAAGCACCTTTCCTCTAACCTTAGTGGATGCCCCCGGGTTATGGTTACACTCCGGGGTATAAATAGATTGTGGGACAGATCCTTGTATTGACCCCGAATATATTTATACATAGTTATTAGATCACCCCTCAATCGTCTTTTTTCTAGACTAAATAAACCTAACTTGGACAATCTTTCCGGGTACTCTAGCCCCCGCACTCCTTTTATTAACTTTGTTGCCCTTCTTTGAACGCGCTCCAGTTCTGATATGTCCTTTTTAAGCACAGGTGCCCAGAACTGTACACAGTATTCCATATGGGGTCTGACCAGTGACTTGTACAGGGGTAAAATGATGCTCTGGTCATGAGCACCTATGCCCCTCCTGATGCACCCCATGATCCTGTTTGCCTTGGCAGCAGCTGCCTGGCATTGATTACTACAGTTGAGCTTATTGTCAACTAAAACCCCTAGGTCCTTTTCCATTGTTGTTTTACCAAGTGTTTCTTTATTTAGTGTGTAATTATGACACAGATTTCTCCTTCCCATGTGCATAACCTTACATTTATCTGTGTTAAACTTCATTTGCCATTTAACTGCCCATGCTTCCAATTTATCTAAATCTGTTTGTAGTTGCCTGTTGTCCTCCTTTGTTTTAATTACTTTACTCAGCTTAGTATCATCTGCAAAGATTGAGACTTTACTGTTTAATCCATACCCAATGTCATTTATATATATATTGAAGAGAATTGGTCCCAGAACTGACCCTTGTGGTACTCCACTGGTAACAGTGACCCAATCTGAGTGTGTACCATTGATAACCACCCTCTGCTTCCGATCACTAAGCCAATTTCCCACCCATCTGCACACGTTTTCCCCCAGTCCAAGCATTCTCATCTTTTGTACCAGCCTTTTATGTGGCACAGTATCAAATGCTTTAGAAAAGTCAAGATATATGATATCCAATGACTCCCCCTGATCCAATCTTGAACTTACCTCCTCATAAAAGCTGATCAGGTTTGTCTGGCAGGAGCGATTCCTCATAAATCCATGCTGATATAGAGTAATAAGGTCATTTTCCCCAAGGTGCTCCAGGATAGTATCCCTTAAGAAACCTTCAAACAGCTTGCCCACCACAGATGTTAAGCTTACCGGTCTGTAGTTCCCAGGTTCCCCCCTAGATCCCTTTTTGAATATTGGCACCACATTTGCCAAGCGCCAATCCATCGGAACAAACCCTGTAGTTATGGAATCCACAAATATTAGAAATAACGGCTTGTCTATTACTGTACATAACTCCCTTAAAACACGAGGATGTATGTCATCTGGTCCCGGTGATTTATCGATTTTCATCTGCTTGAGACGGTGCCGGACTTCTTCCTTGGTTAGACCAGTGACATTTAATGGAGGGTTTCGGTTATTCCCCTGCATTTCACTCGGCATGTCAAATTCTTTTGTGAATATAGAAGCAAAGAAGTTGTTAAGCAAATTAGCTTTCTCCTCATTTCCCTCTATAGGGGTCCCCTCCTTGCTTTTCAGGGGGCCCACACCCTCAGGTTTGTACCTTTTACGGTTTATGTAGCTAAAGAATAATTTGAGGTTAGTTTTACTCTCTTTCGCGACCAGTCTTTCTGTCTCCAGCTTAGCTGCCCTTATCTGTTGTTTACATTGTTTATTTTCTTCTTTATAATTTTTTAACGCTTCCGCTGTCCCTTCCTGCTTTAAACGTTTAAATGCCTTTTTTTTGTTGTTTATTGCCCCCTTAACCTTTTTATTTAGCCACATCGGTTTACATGTGTGTCTAATAGTTTTATTCCTGTAAGGTATATATCTGTCACACTGAAAATTAAGTTCACATCCTGCTTTCCCC
Organism: Gastrophryne carolinensis; assembly: GCA_027917425.1. Lineage (NCBI taxonomy): Eukaryota > Metazoa > Chordata > Amphibia > Anura > Microhylidae > Gastrophryne > Gastrophryne carolinensis. Next base: position 369,811,292 of record CM051239.1, read on the forward strand.
TCTGTTGCTATAGTTTGCTGAAAGTGCTTTAACCCGTTGTTTTCTGGTGACCATAATTGAAAGATCTATTTGAAGTGTGCTTATTTTTACAATATCACACTAGCTTCTATTTTTGTTTTATGAGCCATCAATTGATATAATAAATTTGGGAGTCTTGCACTAAAGTGGTTTTTGGAGTTGCTGAGCGAGGTATTGCGAAGTTAAATTTTATCCACATTAAAGCAGACCTACAATTACTGGTTTGGTTCACAATTTTGTTTTTGGTGACTGGGAATCACACAAAGAGGAATCAAAGGAGTTCATGCATGTGGTGGATTAAGTGAAAATGAAATACTAACACTATTGTTAATGGACTTAATGTGTTTTAGACATACACAACTTATTTCTATGCATGTTTGTTGATATTACAAGGAAATGGTTTATAAAAAAGCTATTTTATGTGCGCGGGTTATTAAATTAGATCCTAGGTGACCTAAAAGTCCTTTTTGTCAATAAAACATTTGTGTTAACATTTTAAGACAATTATAAGACTCTACTCTCCTTTACTCCCACGCAGACCATTGCACCTAATCCAGGGCTGCAGCACTTACCTGAACACTTGATTCATGTCCCAAGCAGGAAGCCGAAGCGCATGCCTCTTCCTGCATCTTCAACGGGAAGACGCCCCCCCCCCACCATCGGTCACTGTGAGCCGACACGCCCCTCTCGATTCAATGTAATGGAAAGGGGCATGTGACAAGCCAGCTCACAGTGACGGTGTGGGTGGGGGATACCAGGAAGAGACGCACAACGCAGTGGACAGCGAGGGACATGGATCCATCATTCAGGTAAAAGCTGCAGCCCTTGATTATGGAGTATGGCTCCCCCCCCCCCCCCCCCAGGAATGGTCTTTAACATGAATGGTCTTTAACATGAACAATATCTTATGTTGTATAATGACGAGTAATAAAGAGTAGAACGTTAATGGTTCTCACAGAGGAAAGGTTGTCAAGACACAAAGCTCTGCGGCCAGGGGCAGACTGGCTATAGAAAGACCCAGGACAATGCCGATGGACTGCGCTGCTTTGGGACCAGCTGGGCTGCTGCTTTAAACATCGACACTTAATCCCTGCCCTCTTATTTTCCCTCTCAGTCCCCTGTACTCAGCCCCAATGTACGCACAAGCCGAGGAACCCCAGCCCCCAGTGCTATATCCCCGTTATCATGTTTGGGGGGGGGGGGTCTCAGCAAGGATGTTTGGGGCCGGTCGGGGGCTGGTAAAATCCAAAGCTGATTTTTGGCCCCAGTCCACCACTGGATGCAGCCATCTGTATTGGAACACTGAATTCCCACATCCAGACAGGAATAAATTTCCTGCATAAAAATGTAATGAGGCAAAAGCAATTGCCCACAAGGAACTTCATATTACACAAAATGCTGGATTCCCAAAACTGGGATCAGATGATCTAGTAAGTGTCTCAGCGCCGAACTATCAGCGATTGCTGAAGGCAATTAAAGCACAGCTTTTTTTATTTTTATTTCTGCCCGCAGAAAGACTTTAAAACACAAACTTTACCTTAAAGCAAAAAAATTACAAACCTTTGGTATCAGTGACTACGCCTCCAGCTTCTGTAACTATAACAGACGCTGCCGCCATATCCCAGCAATGGATTCCCATCTCATAATAAGCATCAGCCCCGCCAGTGGCTACTAAGCACATGTTCACAGCCGCTGTGCCCACTGCCCGGATTCTGCAAACAAAGCAAAATGGAGATATTGAGAGCCCATGGACTTATTTTAAATTCTGAGAATTTATAGACAATCTCAAAGAAACACCATAAAAAGGGGTTAGACAGGAAAAGTTTCAGGTTAGCTATACCCAAGCATTGCCCCCCCCCCCCCCCCCACCACCATCCACCATCCAGCAGTCTCTAGGAGCTCTGAAAAGAGCCTTGGAGATAACAAGTAAACACTTTGTGTAATATATATATATATATATATATATATATTAGTTCATCCATAAACTTTCAGCACCAGTGCTCCAAATATTAAAACGTAACTTTTACTGTAATAACATTAAAATCATCTTACAGGGGGGCCGACCGTCCCATTCCCCGAGCCCCCAGCCAGGCAGCGACACGTTTCAGGGAAAAAAAAAACTTTATCAAGCAGCCTGGACTTACACACCCCAAGGTATTTGTCCAACGCGCGGGACAGCATGAAGCCGCACTCCCGAAGCAATCAGCATTGCTGGGGGGCGAGCACCAATCCCCTGTCCTGCTCAGGAAATATCAGCCAATAAAAGAATGCATGTTTAAGGGCCAATCAACTACGCCATAGCAAATCAGTACTGTGTAGTAAGAGTGGCCAATCAGGAGCCAGGGGAGGGCAAGGGTTGCAGCACACGGAAGTCTTGAACAGCTCTGCCTGCTGTAGCCCTTAGTGAGGGACATAGATACCAAGGGGATAACAATTAAAACCAGATAACTTTAAAATCAATTGGGAACTGAAATGGAGAACATAATTCTAACAACTTTAGCCAAAATCATATTTGACCCCTACCATTAGCAAGGTTACAATACAAGAAAGGACCATGCCCTGACACTTTTAGTGCACTGTATTGGAATCTCATTGTACCATAACAGCTGGGACCATGAGGTTGGAAAACAGACATAACTATATTGGTACAGACACAATAGATTTAATTGTGGTACTGGGAAATTAAAAAAAAAATCTTAATAAAATGTATTATCTCATTCAGGCATTAGACAGGGATAGAAGTGGTGTTAAACTAGAAGCATAGCAAATGTTATTTTACATTGGGGGTGTCAAGTCAGATTTTTAGGTTTAAAACCACTTGATCTTGTGGATCTACCTACTGGAGGTCATCCCCATCTCCCCTTCCCTGAAAGCTACAGTGTATGAGATCTGATTGCTCTGCCATTTGTACTCCTATGACGGTCATCCTGCATAGTCTACCCTAATATCATTCGGATTCAATTCCAGGGCTCAGTGTCAAACCTCCAAATCATTTGGGACACTCACGGTTACTCCGCATGTGAAGCAGCTGCATTTAAGCTCTAAATAGCAATGGATGCAACTTCTGGCATCTTGGCTATGTGACTGCTACTTTACAAACAGGTTAGGGAGATTGGATTTCAATTAAAGAAGGTTTAGAGGGATTCCTTTTTAAAGTGCATCTACAGGGTGAAAATACTCCCCTTACCCACCTGTAGACATGTGCAGTTGCAGCCCCCAGCTCCTGACCGGTCACTATTTTTTTTATTTTACTTTAGACATAAACATCCCTCGCATCAGCAAGCAGGCAGGTCAGTTTGTGTTTCAGATGCGGATATTAAATTAGAATATATATATTTTTTTTTCTAATGAAACTACATTTAAGCTTTTAAATAATGTAATCGTTCCCATCAGTTTAGATAAATCAAAAGAAGGATAATTACCCATGGATTGGAATGCACAGCAATCTCTCCATGTTGCCAAGAACAGTTCTAATGACCTCTGGCTTACGATTAGATCCCAGTTCAGTAACAATCATGGACTTTGTAATATCTGGGAGAAAAAAAAAAGAAAAAAGAAAAAGAGTTAACTACAACACATGACCAGGTAGTCAAACACACACTATAAATCCCCTTGCAGTGGCTCGATAGGTGGCATGTCCCCTTCATTTCAGGTGAATGGAGGGTGGCAGGAAGGAAGGAAGGGTTTTTAAGAAAAAAAAAAAAAAAAGCTTAAAATGGACCAACACCCGATGCTGATTGGCCCGGGAATCTATAAGATTCCCGGCCCGATCAGCTCCCTGCCTGTGGGGCACCCCGCTGTGTGAAACCCCCCAGGATGCCCGCAAATCCTTCCTGTTCCTCGTTCCAACGGCGCATGCGCGGGCCGCCGCCTCTCGCGCATCCCTCCGTTTGCCGGTGCGGGCGTGCTCCCTGTAAGAGGGACGCGCGAGAGGCGGCGGCGGGCGCTTGCGCCGTTGGAAAGAGGAACAAGTATGATTTGCGGGCATCCTGGGGGGTGCCCCGCAGGCAGGGAGCTGATCGGGCCGATCAGCATCGGGTGTTGGTCCACTTTAAGATACCGTCCGTCGACGGTGATTGGTGGAGCGAGTCACGTGGGAGCGGGGTCAGGTGAGTTTTTGGGGCTTTCTGGGGGGTTTCACACAGGGTTTCCACGGAAGTGGACCCAGGATAGTGAAAATTCTGGGTGTTGGTCCACTTTAAAATAGAATAAAAAATTACACAACCTAAAGCTAGTGAGAGGGAACATTTTGAGCAATGTTAGAATATTATTTTACAGAAAGAGTAGTAGATATTTGGAACAAACTTCCAGCAGAGGTACTTGAAAAA